>JAULUF010000055.1:2302500-2902500 GCA_031834385.1 Semotilus atromaculatus
TTTGTTCCTCAAAGTGAACAAAGGGGGACAGGGGGTGAAATGAAAATCAATACAAGTATAAAAGGTTTGATCAAAATTAGCATGTCTTTGAACAGTTAGAAAACATTTTGACACTGATCTCTGCCACCTTAGGGTGCCTAACAATAAATAAATGAATGTCATCATGTGGCAATATACAAAATGAGAGCGACGTTCTAAAATGTTGTTTTATCTATGTTTAGATAACTAAGTTATAAGTTAAAGCTGTAAAAATGACAAAGACCAAAATGCTGCGGTGGGTTGGAAGCTCCAGGGCCTTCAAGGCAGTCAACCGAGCCAGAGAGGGTGAGCTCTGGCTGGGGAATGAGTTCAGTCTCCCCCTGTGGTGGAGCTCTATAAAAAACATGAAACCTCCAGAAAACGACGAATAAACTGATGCCAGAATATAAACATATACACACTGCATGTTGTTAATATGTTGATATCAACAATTCACTTTTTATTTGTGCATCACAAACACACACACACACACACATATATATATATATATATATATATACATTATAGAACATAGTTGTATATTGTCACATGCTGACATTAAATTTATTTATTGTATATCGTTATTTCTCAATGTATTTATTAGAATATATGCAGAAAATACAGGAATTTGTCATAATAGCTTTATGCAAAACTGAATGGGAAAGGACCTATCAGTGGGAGAATTTTTGTAATATTATTTATACAATATAAAAAAAAAATATCTCAACTCTGTCATACAATGGTAACCCCTTTCTTTAAACGGTTCTAATAATTCCGATGTAATTGAACATTAAACACATTTGCACAATATCAATGCCCGATATTATCCCGTTTTCTCAACAAAAAAAAAACATAATTAAAACACTTAATTTAAATTTATCCTATGCAAATCATGCTGTGAAATAACAGAAATAGAATGGCAGCCAAATGGCCTTTCCAACTATCACATTTTTAATTTAGTTTGGATATAGAACGAAAGAAAGAAATATGTGGATGAAAGAGAGAAAGAGACAAAGAAAGAATGCACGAAAGAACGAAAGAAAGTTTTAAAAGCTTGAAGATTAAAGTAGTTCATAGATATACAGATTAGAAATATTAGATAGAATGGCCCGTCCGTTGGCGTCCGCCATTTTGAGGCTCGCGCGATTGTTTTCGGCTCATATCTCCGCGAAAACCCCACCAAAAAATCTGAAACTTGTATCGTTCTTTTCAGTAGGACTGTACAATTCCAACGAGCTCCGTGCTTGTGTTAGTTTTCTGGGTTTTCAGAGCGATTTACTTCTGAGATCACGACGTCACCGGCGCGCACTCGCGGCCGCCATTATGAAGCGCGCCCGGTAGTTTTTGGCTAATATCTCCGCGAAAAAACATAGCTCGTTGGAATTGTCGTGACGAACTGAAAAGAATGATACAAGTGTCATGAAGTAAAGTGGTGTTTTCGCCGAGATCAGTGGGCGCGCGCTGACGTCACAATCAGGGCCGGCTTTGCCGACAGGCGACACAGGCGGCCGCCTGGGGCGCCATCTGCTGGACGGGGCGCAAAATTGCAGAATAATAAAAAAAAAGTTAATTAAATGTTATGAAAGCTGCGCACACGCTGTACACTTTTACTGTGCACTGTCCACACACTGCTTGTATTTGTCCATTTCTTTTACTAGATTATACGATCCTAAAAAACGACTGAGTCACTCTGACTGACAGGCAGCTGTCAAACTCACGCGCGTTGCTCAGCAACCGGGAGTGGCGCGAAAACATCTGACAGCTGGTTTTAGCGCTTTAAATGCGCTTTAAACGCCCCTTGGCGGTGGATTAGGCGCCCTCATAAGATTTCATCATAGAATTTTGACAGGGACCCCCCTCCAATAATATCGCGAGCGGGCGCGCGCCGTGAGCGCTGAGCAAACAGGCACGAGTAGTGAGTTGTCGTCGAAAAAGATGGACAAAGCAAAAAAGCAGCCGGGGGCTAAAATAGAAATAGCCCATTCGTTTTGTTTTGTTTTATTTTGCTTAATCGGCGGCGCTGGGTTTTTATTTTATGGGTATTATCATGGGATTAATATTATAACTATTATTATGTAATGTAGACAGACACTAACTAAAAGAGGTTTGATTTTTTTCTTTGTTTAATTTGAACACTTAATATGGGTTGGAGATTTTAATTTTGAACTCTCAAAGTGCACCAGATTGATGAATTTAACATTAAAATGCAAAAAATTTTCAGTAATTGTCATTTATGTACTACAAGTTACATGGTCGGTCAGATAAAATGTATTTGTACAATGCAACTATGTAGGATGATTTAAATATCCTTGAACGTTCTTTGTAGCATTTGTATAAACAATTTATTACAGTTCAAGTCATAATTTGCTTGTTGAAGTTTTGGAGTGACTATAAGAGCATTTTTGTTTTGGTAAATAAATACTCATTATTTTTAAAGGAGGGGGGTCGGGGGGGGGGGGGCGGGGGGGGCGCAAAAATTAATCTCGCCTAGGGCAACCAAAGGGCTAGAGCCGGTGTAGCAGTCGATTCTGTTCCCTTCCGGAATTCCTGTTCCCTTTACGCAATCATACTACAAATCATGCGTAGTTGCCGCTTTACCATACGTACCATCAGAATTGAATACGACAAGAAGCACAACTGGATGTACGGGAAGCCAAAAGGTTAAAAAAGTATTATTTTTTAATAAAAAAGTTTATTATAAGCGAGTTTTTCCTGCTGTCATTGAAATCGCTAATAACGGTTTAAATTTGAAAAAATAAAATAAAAATAAGCTAGATTGAAATGTAATGTTTATTAAGGCTTTGTAGGGCAGTATACTCGTCTAGCAGAAGACTATTTTGAACCGCAATCACTTCACAATTTAATGTCACATTTTATCAAATAAATACTTGTTTTGAAAGACTGATTTTCGAGTAGGTTTAACCAAAGGGAAAAAATAAACAAACTCCAAAAACAATGGTTTCATATTTAGTTATTTATTGCATGAAGCACATTTGTAGTCATCTTCCGTGGATGGATTGCCAACACACTTTAAGTGGAACCATCGCCCACAGTCATCACAGGCAATCTATATATATAAATATATATATATATATATATATATATATATATATATATATATATAGAATAGAAATTCAGGTGACAATGTTATGTGGTCATCTCCCCAATTTATAACACCATTGATTAACTTGATTAATTAAAGCTAATTAGTGCCCTCATCAATTGTTAATTAATTACTAGAATAATATGTTGCACCCATGTATCTTGCATGTGAAAAATATTAAAGAAAAAATAGCCATATGGTTTTATTCATATTTATTTATTTATTTTCATACAGGGAACATACAAGGTGTCACCTGAAAATGTGTTTACCTTTTGACAATAATATGATGAACTCTTTTTTTCATGTGTATTTTGGTGACATTTAACATATTAATACATTTTGTATACTGTTTACAAAGTTGTATTTCATAAACCTGTCATCTCTGACGTTTTGCAATCTTTTTTTAAAATTTTTTTTATTATTATTCGTTTATTTCAGGCAATGGCACAGAAAGTACAATCAGACAAAATTTTGTTAAGTCATACAGTGCAAAAAAGAAACAAAAACAAAACATACAGTATTTAACTGACGATCAAATTCTGCCTGAAAGGGAGTGGGAAGAAGACAACTTATTTAATCCCATCCCAATCTTTATAAATAATACAGACATAATAATATAGCCTGAAGACAATAATATGAGGCATTGAGGTTGTTTTGTTTTGACAGAAATATTACTGGAGTGTGAGAACCATTCCATTTTATTATGCTGACAATTGGAAGGTTGCGCCAATGCTTTTGGCCTTTTTCGCTTTCCGTACTTCCAGTTGTGCTTTGATGCATCTGCTACGCATGCGCAGACATGCCTCTTTCACGGGGAACACAAATTCCTGTAGGGAACAGAATCGACTGCTACACCGGCCCTGGTCACAATCGACTATTAAAATGAAACGCGCCCGGTGGTTTTTGAGTAATATCTCCGCGAAAACCCCACCTAAAATTCTGAAACTCATATCGTTATTTTCAGTCAGGCTATACGGTTCGAACGAGCTAAGTGCTCGCAGAATCCGTCGTGTTTTCAACGAGATAACTGCGGTTTTCCCACGGCAAATCTTAAGACATTTTCATTTGTTTAGTTCAAAACCAAATAATAGCTTTTTCTTAGACAAACTGGTATAAAGTCAATGAACAGAAATGGACATGAAGGATCATTAGTGAAATGCATCTGTTCTCATTGTCAATATGTACTCGTGAATATCAACATTTGTCAAAATGTAATGAGTTGTGCTTCATTTCAATGCACAGTGTCACATTCTCTTCACATATTTAATCCCTGTTTCTCATTGTTGTTAGTAAAAAAAAAAAAAATTTTAAGCAGGCTGCACTGACATTTCCAGTGCAGCATTGCAGAAACGCTGCTTTTATTACATTTGGTCTAGGCCTACACACTTTCCCTGTGTTTTCTGTATGTTTCCCACAAAAATGTATTTCTGAAACACAAATAGTACATACATTTATTTAACTGTATATAACCCTTGACCTGTAACCTCCCCCACCAACTCAACCTCTCTCACTTTCACACACACACACACACACACACACACACACACACACACACACACACAGACACACACACACACACACACAGAGAGACAAAGGAAATGCTAATTCAAAACATCCCCCCACTCCCTCCACTGTGTTTTTGGATTGTAGACCCACATCGCCATCCTGTGGACATTCACATGTTTGCAGGCCCTGGTTGTTCATCCACACACAAATACATGTGATTTTACACTTTGTTAAGGATCAGTGTGCTGAAAATTAAGAAAATGCTAATCTAGAGATTATCTGAAGACTAATAAAGGAATTTGCATTGTCCCTTTAAAAAAAAAAAAAGAAGAATAAAAACAATGGGCAGTTAAGTGTATGCACCTTAGCACTTGTTATCATATTTGAAATATACCTAGCAGTGCAGGGCACTGTGTTCCCTCTCAACCATGCATTGTTGTGAAGTGCAATAGTCACTTTTAATATGATGCAGAAAGCAGACAGGAAGCTTGAGGTATTACAGAATTACAGACAGATTTATTTGTGACTTCAACTTTCCCTCACTGAACTTTTCGCTTTAATTTGAACTCCCTGAAAAAGATACAGCAAATTGAGTAGGCACACTTTAAACTACAGATCCTAAGCTTTAAAGTATTGAATACTCATAAGTATTGAATGAAAGAAAAGGATTTTAACAGGAGATTGAAAGTTGAAATCTGGTAAAGTGCTCCCCCAAAAGTTCACCACACCATTGCCAATGCCTCACATCACCACCCGGTGGACATTCATATTTTTGCAGGGCCTGGTTGTTTATCCACTTAGAATTACTAACCTGGACACATATAAACCTGCTAAATAACTTACATTTTTTCTCAATTGTTTACACACAAATACTGGCACTTGAGACACAATGTATTTGTGTGTTCTGAGTATGAAAAAAATAATATTTGATGTATGCACTGTCTGTGTAGTAAGTGTAACACTGAGAGAAAAAAGGCCTAGCCCATAATGATGAATGGAGAAGAACTGTTTTCCATTGATCATAGTGTTTTACAAAGTGTTTCAAATGATTCTTATAAATGGTCAGTCATATGATGGTGTCATTTGAAATCAAAATGCCATTTTGAGAAGAAATAACCTTCTCAGTGCGCTCTCTCTCTCTCTCTCTCTCTCTCTCTCTCTCTCTCTCTCTGTGTAATGTCAGTACAATACATATTCTCAGTGCTCACATTTTTGACATAATGATGAATGGAGAAGAACTGTTTTTTCATTGATCATAGTGTTTTACATTGATCACACAAGGTTTTCAACTGATTCATATGATGGTAAAATAGCATTTTGAGAATAAATAACATTGTTTTGTAAGTAACATTTAATTTTGCAGGGGAATTGAGGGCGTGTTTTTTTTTATCATTTGTGTGTAGAGTTCTAAGAGTATGAGGCTTGCTCATACTCTTGCTCAGTGAGAGATGCAGTGAGAGGTGCAGTGAGAGATGCAGTGACAAGTGCAGTGAGAGGTGCAGTGAGAGATGCAGTGAGAGGTGCAGTGAGAGATGCAGTGAGAGGTGCAGTGAGAGATGCAGTGAGAGGTGCAGTGAGAGATGCAGTGAGAGATGCAGTGAGAGATGCAGTGAGAGGTGCAGTGAGAGATGCAGTGAGAGGTGCAGTGAGAGATGCAGTGAGAGGTGCAGTGAGAGATGCAGTGAGAGGTGCAGTGAGAGATGCAGTGAGAGGTGCAGTGAGAGATGCAGTGAGAGGTGCAGTGAGAGGTGCAGTGAGAGATGCAGTGAGAGATGTGACAAGTGCAGTGAGAGGTGCAGTGAGAGGTGCAGTGAGAGATGTGACAAGTGCAGTGAGAGATGCAGTGAGAGATGTGACAAGTGCAGTGAGAGGTGCAGTGAGAGATGCAGTGAGAGATGTGACAAGTGCAGTGAGAGGTGCAGTGAGAGATGCAGTGAGAGGTGCAGTGAGAGATGTGACAAGTGCAGTGAGAGATGCAGTGAGAGGTGCAGTGAGAGGTGCAGTGAGAGATGTGACAAGTGCAGTGAGAGGTGCAGTGAGAGATGCAGTGACAAGTGCAGTGAGAGGTGCAGTGAGAGATGCAGTGAGAGATGTGACAAGTGCAGTGAGAGGTGCAGTGAGAGATGCAGTGAGAGGTGCAGTGAGAGGTGCAGTGAGAGGTGCAGTGAGAGGTGCAGTGAGAGGTGCAGTGAGAGGTGCAGTGAGAGGTGCAGTGAGAGGTGCAGTGAGAGGTGCAGTGAGAGGTGCAGTGAGAGGTGCAGTGAGAGGTGCAGTGAGAGATGTGACAAGTGCAGTGAGAGGTGCAGTGAGAGGTGCAGTGAGAGATGCAGTGAGAGATGTGACAAGTGCAGTGAGAGGTGCAGTGAGAGGTGCAGTGAGAGATGCAGTGAGAGATGTGACAAGTGCAGTGAGAGGTGCAGTGAGAGGTGCAGTGAGAGGTGCAGTGAGAGATGCAGTGAGAGGTGCAGTGAGAGATGTGACAAGTGCAGTGAGAGATGCAGTGAGAGATGTGACAAGTGCAGTGAGAGGTGCAGTGAGAGATGCAGTGAGAGATGTGACAAGTGCAGTGAGAGGTGCAGTGAGAGATGCAGTGAGAGGTGCAGTGAGAGGTGCAGTGAGAGATGTGACAAGTGCAGTGAGAGGTGCAGTGAGAGATGCAGTGACAAGTGCAGTGAGAGGTGCAGTGAGAGGTGCAGTGAGAGATGCAGTGACAAGTGCAGTGAGAGGTGCAGTGAGAGATGCAGTGACAAGTGCAGTGAGAGGTGCAGTGAGAGATGCAGTGACAAGTGCAGTGAGAGGTGCAGTGAGAGATGCAGTGACAAGTGCAGTGAGAGGTGCAGTGAGAGATGCAGTGACAAGTGCAGTGAGTCCGCCATAGTTGTTTACGTCTCAATGCATTCTGGGTAGTGACGTGTAAAGGTTGTAGTTGGTTGAGCCTAGCCACTGTATCCGCTTCGTTTATTGTTTTTCCAACGTACCGGCTAGCTAGCTACGTTTTGACAGTAGTGAGATGAACACGTCTGCCGTTCAGCCTTTTCAGTTTGAACCCGAGCGCACCGTAGGCTTAAATCAGGAGAATAACGCGGTGTCTGTGCGGCAACTGCTTGCCAATGCCAAGCGAGAACGACCGCGTTTGCTGTAAAGAGCTCAGTATAGTCAGTAACGTTATAGTCTTAGATTTAAGATTTTAAATAGGCCTATGTAGTCCACGGCAATTTAGTGCAATGGTAATTATTATTAATATTGTAATTGTAAGATTGAAAATGTACATGAGGTAGATGAGCAGTAGTGTTGACTTTGTTCAGTGTAAAAGGGCACACCGGTCCGGACGAGAAGCGCCGCGCCGCGTCTCTGACAACTTGAGGTATCGCACACCGGACGCGCACTTTGTCAGTTTATGGCCAGCAATATTGTTATGTTTAAGGACATCATGGAATTAAGATCATGTCTGTACTATGTTATGATTGTACTGTATAATTAAATACAATCATTGCTTATGAGTCTGCTGTCTGAATTCACTTTACCTCAGAGCGTCCGTTAATTGAATGAATTGAGATTCACGAGTTCACACTTACCAATGATCAGAGAATAAAAATGGTTATGCGTATTTGGCGTGCTGTCCGGGGGGAGGGCTCCGAGCTCGGAAATTGGGCCCGAACCCAGAGTACTCCCCCGTATCTCTGTTTAGGGATAACTAGGCAAGTGTGAGGAGATGGGGTGGTGGAGGGATGCTGAAAACTGTCGAGGAATATGGGTGAGTCGACTGTGTGTATTTATAGGCTTTATTTGTGCTGATTGAGTGGACCAGTTGATTACTGATTGCTGACAGCTGGCTGACTTGATTGTTTGATCATTAGAATGTGTTCCTCCCGAACCTTGTTAATAAAACATCAAATATCACCTGGAAATCCGGTAACATCAGCAATTTTCATTCAACCAGCTGATTTCTGTAAATTAATGTAAAACTAAATGTATATTGCTGCGCAGGGTGAAGTCAGTATATACATTAACAACGACTTGAGACAAATAAATGTAAATTTTATATAAAACTATGTAAACGGTGCTCTGTGGCGCAGCAGGATTTTGAACAAGTTCGAGAGGGTATTTCTATGCGTTCAACATAGTGACTGCTTAGGGAAAATAAAGCAAACGACGGCGGTAGATGACTTATTACATTATTTATACCGATAGTACGATCGTCTGATCTATAGCCTACCCTGGACAGCTGCTGACAAAAAGTGGAGCTCTTTACAGCAAACGCTCTCGTTCTCGCTTGGCATTGGCAAACTGCCGCAGACACCATCTATTTTGCCCCACTCTCGCTTCTTCAACTCTCTGATAATCTTCATTTTCATGTAACTCTTGAGTAGGCCTATAGTTTTCCGCGTTATTCTCCTGATTTAAGCCTACGGTGCGCTCGGGTTCAAACTGAAAAGGCTGAACGGCAGACGTGTTCATCTCGCTACTGTCAAAACTTTGCTAGCTACAACCAGAGCGGCTCTGGCTACAACCTTTACACGTCACTACTAGGGGTGGCACAGTTCACAAAACCCACGGTTCGGTTCGTTTCACGGTTTTAGGGTCACGGTTTTCGGTTCTGTACGGTTCTTGTTGTTATTTTTTCTTTTAATCTTTAACACTCCGGAAATGTACTTCAGCATACGATATGGGCTATAGCTTAATTATCCACAATTCAGGATACAGTATTTAAAAAAAAAAATTATATCATGTAATCATGCACAAACTGAATTTGACTTGACTTTAAGCACATTATTGAGAGACCATCTCTGAGGAAAGCCGGTGACATTTTTATACAGCAAAAGAGAAGACATTGATGAAATGCTTTTGTTTATTTGACACACAAAGAATGAATTAACTTGCATTTATCAAACTGTCAAATTCAGTGTAACGTTAGCGTAAAATGTTTATCTTTTAAAAGAAAAAGAGAGGAACTCTTAAAGCACTATCTTTTAAATAAGTCAAAATACGTTACAAATAATTGCCTATAGATAATGAGGCTATAACAATATAGCAAAGGCCATAATCATAAAGTGAAACATAAGTTCAAACTCAAAAACAGTATATCAACAATGCTTCTATTCCCTGAGAGTGAGGATACATTTTTTTCACGTGAAATTAAAGTGCAGTTTGGAAACATGTGACTGGAGTTCTCATCTAAACTTAGTGTCACTGTATATTTAAATATCATAGGTAAGATGAAATCCAAAATGTTCCCACACACCGACTTATACGACGCTGGTGCATCCTCCAACTCCTGTTAGCCTTCCTTATCTCTCCCACTTGCCATTTCTATACGTGACGAGACCTGCAGCGCTGCACAGACCGATCAGTTTATGACATCGAAGTACTGCGAGAGAGACTGAAAAGCATACGGAGCCGTTGCTCTCGCGGTACTTTGATGTTATTCATCGATCGGTCTGTGCAGCGCCGGTTCAAGTCGAACAAGCCTCATATGTATGTCCACACATCTCTTATTTCGCGCGAAAAGTAAACGCACTGTCTGAGGTCACGGGCACGAGGTTACATTGCGCATGCGACGAACGAACCGTGCGACGCACACACACACCGAACCGAGACAAGCGAACCGAACGGTTCGGATGTTTTTTCATGTACCGTGCCACCCCTAGTCACTACCCAGAATGCATTGAGACGTAAATAACTATGGCGGCCTACGAGTGATCGGATTTTCGTCTTTTTTTAATAAAACCAAAAACATTTGGAGTGTTTTTGTATCACCTTTTTATAGCTGATGCCCACGTTCATCTTATAAGGCCAACATGCCACACTAGTCGGGGTACCCTTTAATAAGAACAGACGCTGATACCCCTTTTTACACACCATTTCACAGTTGGCTTCTAAACTCAGCTTTGAATCAATGATTGTCCCAAGGTATTTGTAAGACTGCACACACTCCACCGTTTCACCCTTAATGGATGTGACTTCATGCATAGACATTCTTCCTGAAATCAATAACCTTGGTCTTCAGTACATTTATATAAAGGTGAGACTCCTCACACCACTCAACAAAATCATTAATAATAGGTCCATGACTATTCTCATTATTCTGAAGCAGACTGACAATTACAGTGTCGTATGCATACTTCAAAACAGCACGATTTTCCAAATGACTATGGCACATATTTGTGTAGAGAATAAACATAGTGTCAGGAGTCTAGTTTTTTTCCTCTGCTTGTTTCTCTCTCTTTCCCTTGTGCTCTTGCACAGCTGAACCCATTCTCAATCAGCGTTCATTCTCCTGCTCTCCTCACACCTGTTTCCTATTTGCCCTGATTTTCTGGCTATTTAATCCTCATGTTCTTTTCTCCTTTTGTCGGTTTATTGTTTGTTCGTTCATGTCCGTTACTGACGTCTGTGTATCATTGCTACTGTTTCTTGTCCTGTGTGTACGCATATGTCAGATGAGTTACCGCTCCGGCCACCCTGTGTCAAGTCTGATTCTCTGCGCTGCGGTTACTGCCTGGTGGAGTCTGCGCTCGCCTATCCCTGTGAGCTCAACCTGACCGCGAACCTGTGTTGATCATCCTGCCCGGTTTCGTTCTGGAGTTCATTTTCCTGTTCTGCGTTCAAGACTACCTGTGATCGGCAGACAGCCTGTGTTGCATTTATCATTTTCCTTTTCAATAAATCATTAACCAGCTTTCGCTTTTGGGTCTATTTCGAACTGTCACAGGTAGTGGAGAAAGTACACATCCTTGTGGTGAACCAGTAACCTGTGCAGAGATTACTTATTTTCACTCTTTGTGTTCTCTCAGTTACAAAATCTAAAATCCATCCGACTAAATTATTACTCAGTTTGAACTGTTCTAAAAGTCTGCTTCCTAGGATGTGAGGTTGAATCGTATTAAACGCAGAGGAAAAATCTACAAATAGAAGCCTTGCATGAAACCACTTGCCCTCCAAATCTTTCACAAGCAGATGTATCAGGGTGACCGTTGCATCCTCTACACCAGAGGTTCTCAAACTTTTTACACCAAGTACCACAAACACTTACTATGTAACAATACGAAACAGCACGATTTGCACAGTACAGAGAAATGTACTCTTATTAAGAAAAAATAAAATAAAATAATTTACACAGTAGGCTATATTTGCCCTGACATTTAAGTGTCATTACAATACAATGTGATAAGGTAAGTATTAAGTACTACATGTTACAATCTAAATTAAAATCATAGCAGAAATTTTTTTTTTTGGCTTAACGTTAAGTAGTTTAGTAAGAAAAGCCGATAAATTAAATTTTTATCATACTGTGCTTACATAGCCATATATATATATATATGTGTGTTGAATTTACAACCCACAGATGTCAAAATTACCCTGTAACTACATTGCACAAGAACATATTTTGCCAGAAATGTGATAAAAACTTTTATAGGCTATACAACAGATGTACAATTTTTGCCTGGAATATATTAACAGAATAGGTACCTGTTAGTTTTAAAATAATTACATCAAAAATAATTTGCTTATACTGTATATCTGGTTGTACCTGTAAGGACTTGGCGAAGTTGAATCTGAATAACTAAATACCCCCATGCTAAAATCCCAAAGCCTTTAGCCCCAAAAGGCCTGGAACTTGGAAAAACACACACACACACACACACACACACACACACTCTCTCCCACACACACACCAAGAACGGGGTGTTCTGTTACAAGACTGAGCTTTATTACCCCTTGGAATGTCCCAGAGAGTGTGATTCCTCCTTATTCTTGCTGAGAAGAATAAACGAACCCTGGTTTAAACCTATATATTCTATGTATATATATATATGTATATATAACCATGTGATACATGCATCCAATGTTCCATCTCATGATTTTTCCTTTATGTTGTTTGGTCTGTGTGGCCTTGTAAACTCTAATGGGTTAATGTTTGAGACATGACTTGCATACTATGAGAAACAGAAATCACTGTGTAGCATGTTTAGTCTCGATAAACTCCAATCCTCGTTCCCCATTTGTTGATTTACATTACATCTCGCTAACTTTGTGACACAGGGGTGTTATAAGAAATCTTGAGGGTTCTCTCTCTTAAACACCCAATGAACTGACATATTCAAATGTCCTGCGAGATTCACCAGAACACTTCATGACTGTGGCTCGAGCTTCAAGCAGACCTTATCAAACTAACCCCCCTCCTTTCTGCAGAGAAAGGAATGCCATGCGGTCAAAGAGTCCCCTCTGAAAACGCACATACACAAAGCTTTAATTCACTCATTTAAAGACTTTACGGAGATATATTTGATATGTTATGTTTGTCGATTTGTCCAGGCCCTATGAAGGGATCTGGGAGTGTATGGTAGTTCTAAACGAACTACAAGGGCATTTAATTATGCTTTTAATGTAACTCTGCAATATAACTCTCCTTATACGTCTTTCTTCCTATTTTCCGAACCTTTGTGATCTAACGAGGTCATCTATGTAATTGAACAAGCCGTAAAATGTATTTTACTATGTTTAATCATCTTTGGAATGATTCTGACCAAATTCTGACTGCTTGTAAAACCTGTGAATGCGGCCATAAATCGAACGCGGACAAGACAAAGCCGAGGTTGCCGCCAAAGTTTCGTTGAATGCCATTGGCCAGTTCGCACCTCAGAAGGTTCCTTTAAAGAAGAACTGAACCTCCCTCCGCAGTCAGATCTTACTGCGCTCTTCCGTGCTCGTCCTGTTTTTCAGAATGTAACGTCTCGTCTCGAGGCGAGTCTTTCGCCTTTCTTTTATGTGTTCTAGTTAGTTTGTGTTTTTCAGTCTTAAGATAAGTCCCTGTGTTTTAATTCCACGAGTGAAAAGAACACCGCGGGACATATCTCTTCAGCAAAGCCGGCTACGAGGGACATTTAAACCACCGCGCGCTCTCTCTGAACCAGAAGCACTCGCACGTGACCACGTGACGCTTCCTCCCACACAAAGGACACCGCTCACGGTGCAGGACCGACGCGACACAGAGTGCATGACCAAGATTACATTTGCGCAAGTATCTCTTTTTACAGAGCTTCTAAGAAGCCTTAAGATGATGTTTTCGTGTTGTTACAGAAAAGGTGAAGTCCAGGATAATGCTGCTAATGCTCTCTCTCTCTCTCTTTCTCTCTCTCTCCGTTCTCTCTCTCTCTCACACCCTCACTCTCCCACACGTGTCTCCATTTGTCCAAACGCAATGCCTTTCTCGTTCATCGATGCCTTATCGTGTTTTGTTTGTTTATTATGTTTGTAAATATATATGTATATATATATTCCATGGCAACTGTAGTAAATATATAAGTAGACATGCCTTTATTAAATCCATTATATTCATTTGATTGATTCATTTACTTTGCTCATTTTCAAGTCCCTTAAGTGCAAACAGGTCCTACTCGCTTTATCAATTAAAGATACTTTAAAGAGTATGTGTTTATAGGGCAGCAAACCCAATTCTTCTGGCCAGAGAATTGCGTTTCCTGAAATCCTATAAAGTAAGATGATATTGTGGATCCCCACAATATTATTCTGGCAATTGAGCTAATTAATTTTGCCTGTTTTGTAAGACGTGATCAGTGTAATTAACTGTAATCAACTTGTAGTTAAAATGCAAGGATACACAGTTAAATATGCAGGTAAAAGGACATCCTCCCTTAGAGGGAGATTTATTAACATGTAAGACTGATCTAATCCAAACATGTATGAATAATTATTAATTATGAATTATTAATTATGATATGCAAATTCCCCACGGATTAGATCCGCCCATAGTCTTTACAAATGGTGGAGAAAATACGAGCACACTTTAAACTTGTTTTTGAGCAAATTAAGTTTTCAATCTATGTCTATATTGTGATTTAATATTGTACGTGCACCTCGGTTGAGCGAACGCTATGCGAACTCACCTTGACTGATTAAAGGCAAAAAGCCGTTTCAGTCCAGCGAAGCTAAGAAGTAAACTGCAGTTTCATAGTTTCAGAGTATTAAAGTTGTCCGACAAAAGATGAAGAAACCTCTTTTGAACAACGACAATTTTAATGTTAAACTCCCCTGGCGGAACGAGATTCTTCGGCCACGGTGAAGACAAGATTTAGTGAAACGATGCTCTTTCACTATTCTTAAACAGGCCTGATATTAATTATAATCGTTAGATTATCGATAACTCCGGGTTAAAACATTGACGTAGCTACTCAATTGTAAAACCTAACGCATATTTGATCATAAGTGCTATTTGATAATATGTTATGGGAGTCGAAAAAAACAGACGAATAATCCCTGTTTTATTTACGCACAGCGCAGCGAAGCAATCCTGCCAAACGTGTTTGTTAGAAATATAGCACAGAAAAATCCAAAACATAAAAACATTTTTAATCATAAGTGCTATTTGATAAATGTTATTTGGATCCGAACGACAGACGTATAATTCCTGTTGTCCCTATGTGTGTGTGTAGAAAAAATCCTGCCACACCGTTTTGTGAAATATAGCACAGAAAAATCCAAAACATAAAAACATTTTAATCATAAAATGCTATTTGATAAATGTATTTGGATCCGAACGACAGACGTATAATTCCTGTGACCCTATGTGTGTGTGTAGAAAAAATCCTGCCACACCGTTTTGTGAAATATAGCACAGAAAAATCCAAAACATAAAAACATTTTTAATCATAAGTGCTATTTGATAGATGTTATTTGGATCCGAATGACAGACGTATAATTCCTGTTGTCCATATTAATGTGCGGAAATGAAGAAATCCTTCCGTGTACACGTGTCGAAATAGGAAAACCCGCCGAGGTTTAAAATTTATAAGTGAACACGTGTGAATCATAGTGCTAATTGTCGTATGTGGGAATCAAAAAACAGATGCCTAATTCCTGTTGTCCCTATGTGTGTGCGTAGGAAAAAAATCCTGCCACACCGTTTTGTGAAATATAGCACAGAAAAATCCAAAACATAAAAACATTTTAATCATAAAACGCTATTTGATAAATGTATTTGGATCCGAACGACAGACGTATAATTCCTGTGACCCTATGTGTGTGTGTAGAAAAAAAAATTAAATAAAATCCTGCCACGCCGTATTGTGAAATATAGCACCGGAAAGAAATCCGTCGAGATTTAAATTCCGCACTATTTGTGATTTATGCAGCAATTGAGGCGTGTAATTCTTTGCATGTCCTCTGAGACGGTCACATTTGAAAGCAGGCGGGTTGCAATGCTACTGCCAAACGCTAGGGCGCGCCCTTGAGTTTTCCAGTATCAGACGGCCACCACGTCCTGACTTTACCCTCCATGAGCGAAATAGCGCCACCTCGTGGACACCAGTAACAATGTCATCCTTTCCTAAATCTCTCTCTCGTCACAATTTCAGATTTTTCCAGTGAATTTCTGAAAGTGTGTTTCTAACTTTCAATGCATGTGCAAGGTCCAGTGTTACTAACATGATTTCACCTCTGACTGTGTACACTTATTTTGAATTTGGTTCAAACCACATTTGAATTTAAAATTCAAAAGTAAGTATTAGCAGTTTCTGATGACCACTTAGGAGGAGTGCGGCCCCCTTGTGGCCTTCCCCCCGCTAAGTCAGCTCATCTCTTACTGTCTACTCTCATTCTGTTTTGAAGTGGCTTTCTCCCAGTTGATTTTATTTTGGTTATTATCATTGATACACCACAGTGATCGTGATCATCATCAAAAATAATGCCAACCTTTAATTTCCTACACTTATTCAAATTTGGTTGGAAACAAACAAATTTCAAGATTAATTTGAATGAAGTCTCCTTCCCTGTGGGGAATGGTTTTATGGCTTTACTTCTATATTTCCTTTTTCAAATTATTTTTAATAATTTTGATTTGATACGTTATGACAACTATTCTAGAAGTTACTTAACATCTATGCATACGCTCGATTTGAATTGTATTCAAAACCAGTGAATGCAATTTAAATCAAGTCCTCTGTCAGCCAGGGTGACCACTAGGAGGGAGTGGCCCAAAACCCTTTGTGGCCCAAACGCGCCACTACTGCCTGTCTTCTCCCAGGGTACATCCTACTTTATTACTTTTGATTGTTAATTTTTATTAATAATAAAAGTGATAATAATAAATAAATAAAATAATAATAAAAAAAAAAGGTTAATTTTTTTTTCTTAAAGGAAATGTTTTTTTTTCTTCTTTCTTTTGGGTTAAGTTATTTTGATAATTAACATCATTTTCATAATTTCCTTTTTACCATTATCTAGTAAAACCTTTGCTTCTATTTTCTACATACGTAATTACTCAATTCAGTTTAAACAAGAAAGCTTTCATTCACTGTCAAGCCACTTGTTCACACTATTCTGTGTTTATAGGTAGAATCCACTAAAGAGCGTGTGGTGATTTGACAGTCATCTCTGCTTGGAGTCCAGCATGCTGGTTCATCTGACCTGTGTCCCCAGCGCTGACTGAGCGCGAGTCTCGGACTTTCCCGTGTCTCTCCGTTAGTGCGGCCCGCAACACGACATCACCAATTTGGCACCGCCGGTTGTGATTCAAAGTCAGGTTGCGTGAGAGGGCGCACATCGGTACAGATATACGGAGGGGCCCGGGACACTGCTGTCAGGCGTTTGGGGGACGACAGAAAGACCAACCGCGATGCTGAACTCCAACCCGAATGACCTCATTTCACCCAGTTAAACTAGAAAAAGGTATTAAACCCATCCACTTAATATTGGCCACAGAATCTAGAGATTCCCCCGGCCATTGAAGTGTCCGGCTCCCTTTTCCTCTCCGAGCCACAAACCACAGGCTTAGGCCTCCTTTTCCCCTGTAACTCTTCCTGTGTACTATTAACGCCATTTCATTACAGACCTTTCCATCTTTGATGGTTGCATGTTACTTCAAACTTTGCTATCTTGCCATTGCTCTTTTTCTGTTGTGCTCTGTTCCTTTCAGTTCACCTAGAGACAGAACCTATCTGAGACAACAAGGAACGCTGAATAATAATTAGACAACAAGCCGCTAGCATCAAAAGGTGACCCCCTTTAAGCTACCGCCCTGCTAAATTTTATTCAGGCCCATGCTGACCTAACCAAATTGTCCCACCGAATGATTTAACTGTCTGCATCAGTTAACCACAATTTGCATACGCGGCATAGCCGTATTATAGCTCGTTACACGTAGAACAAACTTGCTTGGTCTCTCTGTGCGTGTTGTGTTCCTCTCGCCCACAGTTGAAACCAGTATGTTCCGGTCCTACAGTCCCACAACCCGCTGGGACAACCGGGAGACAGTGACTCAGAGCTCCAAAGCCAAGAGCAGCGCCGACGTGGACAAGCTGATGGCGCACAAACCAAGCCAAAGCTCCCACGACAAAGACCGGCCAGACACGTCCAAAACCTCGCTTGCCAGCTCATCGCACAAGCACGTCTCCGTGAAAGGAGCCGCCTCGCCCTGGAGCACGAAGTTGCAACGCTAAGGATGCAAGCCGAGGACGACAACGACCCCGAGCTACAGAAGGAAGTGGAAAGACTTCAAACTGCCCTGCCTGATCTTCATCGGCACACAGACCGAAGAGAGCATTCAGAGAAAACAACCAGAGTGGTACTCAACGAGAAACTCCGACAAAAGTGAAGCCCCTTTGCAAAGAGCAGAGGCTGAACTAAAAGAGACTCGAAAGCCATGGCCTGCGAAAAAAAAAAACCTGCAAGAGGCCCGCGATACCATCCACAAGCTCGTTCAGCAGAGACTGAACTAAAGAAAGAGACACTAAAGCAAAGGCCTGTGTAAAACACTTACAAGCGGCCCGAGCTGAAATCCATGAACTCATTCAGCACAAAGACAATATCATATGCGAAATTGACATTGTTCACAGAGAGCTGAAACACTCTTAAAGACTACAGAATGACCGGGAAGGGGAAACGCACACCACAAAGTTTCCCCTTGACCAGCTGGTCCGCACCTGTCAGCCTACAACCCAGAGCTAAAAAGGGGGGTGAAAACCCGCTGTTCAAAACACCACCAGCCTGCCCACATAGCATGACTACTCAACAGCTAAGAGAAGCTTACACCAAGCAAAAAAAAACTTGTCCGAAAAGACTTTGAAAAACCCCACAATCTGCTCTGTCTCTGAAAGATCCTGGGAAGCCAGCCGGCGACCCGGAAATAGTCGACACCCATCACCAAGAGACTCAAGCCCAGACAGCCTGAGCGGTAACCCTCTCAACAAGCCACTGGTAAGCACAAGTCTGAGCACGCATAAGACAAACACAGTGCCGCCACGTCTGAGGCAGCCGAGACCCTGGAGTCGCTGAAAAGCTTCTTCACAAAGACTTTCCTGACATCCTATGCCTGAGCGTAAGACCTACGACAGCAGCACAGAGCCACCACAGCTGACAGCTGCACAGCCTGAGCGAGGAAGCACAGTTTCCCACAGCTGGGTCCAAAACCCCAAAAAACCGAAAGGGGGTGGGCCCAGAAACTCTACCTACCCATCACTCTAGACAATGAGGTGAGCCTTGAAACCCTGGTAGACACCGGCTCAGACCTCACTTTAATGTCAGCCCAACTCTTTGAAAGACTCAGTGCTAAAGCTAAGAGCGAAGATCTTACACCCCGAAGAACTCCTAAAAACCCCACTGACTTTGAACTGTAAACCAGAAGACACTGCACGAACACAGTGCAAGACTCTGCTAAAAGGGTCCCTGATCAGCATAGGACATAGAACTTTTAAAAGTAGATGAAAAGTTGTGCTCAAAGAGACGCAAGACTCTGCAGTAGAAAAATTAGAACTTTACTGATTTAAAGAAAATCTTGAATGGCTCACCTGTAAGCCTCACCTGCCAACAGACTATGCACAAGTTTTTTTTTTTTAAAAACAAATATTTGCGACATACTTCTTGAAAAATGCACTGCTGTACATTAGTTTCCATGTAGGAGAACCACCACAGTTTTAAACTACTGTTAACCTACGAGATGCTTTTGATCGTTGCGATCCAACCAGAACACAACGTGCAATACACATCTTTGATCGCTGGCCTGTCTAAATGCAGATAAAACGATAGCTGGAATTGACATCTCTACTCTAAGTAAAATAGCCTTAGATTTCCAACTAAAAGTAAAAGTAGCATGTTCAACAGTAAAAGCGTAAGTCTGTTTGACGAAGAAACCTCATCTCAGCAGCTTGTAAACTGTACCGATATCTATTATGCTTTGATTAAAAGGAAATCCAAATGGTAGTATGACTAAACCTGTGTCTAACAAAGAAAGCTCAGGACAGAGTTATATCTAGGTAGACCTGGGTGTCTACAAATGTAAAGGCCTTACAAATTATTGTTAGATTGATGTAATTCACCTAAATATTTTTTTTTGCTGCATCTACAAGCAGAGAGCTACCTAGCGATCAAAACTGTTACTCGCTGAGAAGTCAGCATTCGTGCACGAGAGGGACGTAACCATATATGCTTAGACAAGCTTTGACTTACAGCAAATCTATTTCCTTACTCTGTAAACAAATAGAATAAGCTACGTAAAATAAAGAGAAGAGTTCCATGAGTAAAATTAGCTAATGCCAAAACACATCTGCATTTTACTTAATGTAACACTGAGTCATAGAAAGACTTAAAATATAGGTGCATCCTGTTAACCCGTTTAAACATGCATAATCCATGAAAAATGTACAGACATTCTTTAAGGACTGTTGAATTGTCTGACATGCTCTGGTTCCCATGACAACGACTTGTCACAGGAAGTGCTAACTTGTGATGTCACTTTGTAAACAAACCAGCCTAGGTGCCTAAGCTAACCTAGCATCCCTCCAGCTTACGCTAAGCTAAACTCACATGGCATCCAGCTAGCTTGCGCTACGCTAAGCTAACATAGCATCCAGCTAGCTTACGCTATGCTAACCTAGCATCCATCCAGCTTAGGCTAAGCTACATAATAACTTCTACAGTTAGCAGCTAGCATAATTTACTTGAGCCCTTAATCACCACTTGTGTTCACACAATGCAAAGTATTCTAGAATACTTTCTTTAACACCGGTTAGGGTTTCTAATTATTCACTTTCCGTGTTTACAATTCTTTGCAGCTTAAGTTCACCTTCACTAGTGAAGGCATCGTCCTTGCTAACCGTCGAAGGCTAACTTTGCAGATACCCTGTTAATTAAACTTACGTTGAACTAAATGTAAACTGTGTAGCTAGAGAATAATTCATATAGCAATAGGAATTTTCATCGACAGGTGACTAAACCGATCATTCCCGGTGTTTGATCGCTTTATTCCCTTTTGCTTTAAATTTTGTTTTTCTCTTGTTAATTCTTTCATTTCTTTAACTTTCATAATAACAGCAGTCAGCTGTTCCCTTGGCTAATCAGTCATCTATATGATTTAATTTAATTTCCTCTCTTGTTCAAATGTGGTTCCATTTCCCATAGGGCCCAGAAAGGAAACAGAGACACCCTTATTTGTTATTTTGGCTTAGTTTCAACCAGTGCACTCATTTTCGTGACCCTGCAGCACAAGTAATTTCAACAACTTACTAGGGCACAACTATAATCCTAAGGATTGATAATAAGCAAAATTCAAATGAGAAAGCTGTCCGTTTCCCTCTTATCCTTCACTTCGTCAAGCCGTAGTGACCCCCCCCCCAGTTAAGTCCAGAGAAATAATTAAGTCATAAGAACCATCTTACGTCATTTATTTTATCTCGGCTATGCCCTCTCCAGGAAATACTCTCAGAACCACACAAGTCTTAGCCTCCTAATGCTCACACCTAAGCTTATAAGGAAACAAGAGACACTTAGCTTTAGGCTACATATCTAGCGAACCCATTAAGCAGTAGTTCCATACTTTTAGGGCCATGCATTAGTCACTCACCACAAGTGTGCCAAAATGTCACAGAGACCCTGCTTAGCCTGACCTCAACAGCCCAGAGCAGAACCCCTCTCGACCTGCCACTGGTCAGCACAAGTCTGAACACACATCAGACGAAAACAGTGCTGCCATATCCGAGACAGCCAAGAACCTGAAGTTGCTTAAAGAGCTTCCTCACAAAAGACTTTACAAAGACAACAAGAGGGACGAACACGACATCCTATGCCTCAGCATAAAACCTGCAACAGGCACACAGAACACTGCTCGTCAACAACAGACCACAGAGCTAACACAGCTAACACAGCTGACAACTTCCCACGACTGGGACCAAAATCCCAAAAGACCAAGAAATGCTACTTTGTCTGTCTCCGCAAAGAACTACACAAGACCAGCCCTAACCGCCCGTCGATCACCACACCAGCCCCGACGCCAAGACTCCTCGGGCACATGATCAAACAGGGTATGGCCCGGAAACTCTTTTAAAGACTCTGAGAGACAAAATCGAACTCTTACATCTCAAACATGCGAGCTGACTGTGCAGTCATACAGCCAGAACGACATCCGGCTCAAACAGGTAGCTCACATTCACCTGACAATTGGTTCTTTTAGTCTGAAACACCCTGTGTACATCTCACAAATGGACACGTACCCCTTTCTGATTGGCAAAGATCTGCTAGAGCGCTTTGAGCCTTTACTAGACTTCAAACACCTGACAGTCTGGGCCCAAGTTCAAGAACCCCTCCCCCCCCTCCAGTCACACAGGTTACCAAAGCCAGACTGGCCGGTCATAGAGGTAACGAGAACTACAACAAAGCCAGACTCTAAGGTCACAGAGTTCATTGAACTCCAGCAACCATCCAGGGGTACACGACCTCAACACCAAGTCAAGGTTCAAGTTCGCTACCATGCACCTTCCAGCTCGCCAAAGACCATAACAACTTCATGAACATTGGGAGTCACCACCACTTAGACCCCTCCTACCACCCTAGCACGCTGTCTAGACCCACCGACAACCAGTGCCCCAAACACCCGCTATACACCTGGCACATGCTGCGTGCACAAGACAACATTCAGCGTTCTGCATCTGATGCCATCACTGCGCCACAGCTTGTGGTGCCACAGTGCAAAAGGGGGGTCATGCGAATATATGCTCATGACGCAGCACCAGAGACACTTGCAAGACACCGAAGCAAGTGGCATACCGGCATCCTCAAAGCGAAGTCCCAGCCAACCAAGGACGACACTCGCCAAAAAGTTTTTTTTTCTCCCTTTCTCTCTTTCTCTCTCTTTCACTTTTACCAGGATGCTGCTGTGCTTCGCCATCCTGTACCTCCAGCCAACCAGAGAGCAGCCGCAATCGGACATCACCAAATCCGGCATCAGTCATCGTCCTAAAGGAACAACCGGGACTCCTCATCACCAATGGCCGGACCCAAACTCAGAAAGTGTACGTGCCACCTGATCCTCGCAACGTCTACAGAGCACACTACCCCTGCGCAACGACACAATACAGCTGGGTAGGTGCCCGATGGACAGAGGACTCCCTCACTCACGCTGAGGCTGATGTTGAACGCATGCTCAACCAACTTGAGAAAATGACTGTCACGCTAGCGGAGCCAGGTGGCCACAACCGCCGCTCCCAATGGTTCCTACGAGCTTTGCTCGGAGCCGCCACTGCCGTCGGAACTCTGTTTAACATTTGTATGCCCAGTGTGAATGCAGTGAACCTAGCCACCGTGAGGTGGCATGTAGCCGAAATTCAGGCTGAGATTCCACAGATAAAAGAGCAACTCACGACACAGAGTGCATCCCTGCAGACCATCGACAAGACACTAAAGGGAATTCTGGTAACTTTCAACACTCACAGCGTTCTGCCGACCCCAACAGTGAACTCCATGAAAAAGCTGTTACTGTCTCCCAGAATGACGTCGCTCAAACTCAGCTGGTAACAGCCCTGAGGACAAACCCGCTGCGGGAAGCGAACCCCTCCATCGACAGCCTCGCCATGGGTAGAATTCCACCGCACCTGATACCCTTAGGCCTCATGCAAACCGTGCTGGTGTCCGCCATCACCACGCCAACTGACTCTTTACAAATACACCTTGCCTACTCTCTGGGTAGTGCCATCCCACTCTGCGTCGACCACAAGCAGAGAAAAGGGGGTTTTCTCCTGAACTTGCCCATCCTAGAGTCAAGCCGAAGCTCAAGAACATTGTCAATGCCAGATTTTGAAAAGTAACACTCACTTCAAGATATGCACGCTGGACGTGGATGCCTCACACGACAGCGACACAAAGCTGCCCCAGCTCCGAATCCGCACATGTGCACATTGACCAAAGACGTTCAGTATCTCTGCCCCTAACAAACCTTTCCTCACAGACAACACTGACGGAATCTGCGGGCTGCAGATCAGCGGCACACGCTGCCCTGCCAAAGCCAAGCCTCGCACTCAGGTCACCGAGACCCACGCAGAGATTGTAGGTGAAAGGGGGACTCCTTAACACTCCTGTGCGCACAGCCGCACTCACTGACGACCAAAATGACACTGACACCTGTGTCACCTTGCTCGACCAGAGCGTGTAATCCAAGCATCAAAGGTGCCATCCTTCACCTCGACGACCTGGCATCGTATCCTCTTCCAAGCGAAGAGCACCAATCAGAACTGACCTTGTTCCCATCGACATAGCCCTCCAAGCTGTGTCTCAACTGCCCGCCTTAACTGCCTCACCTGTTGTCCAATCCTGGACTGCAGCTGATCCTGCGCTGGGTACCTCTACGGTAATCAACCACACCCTGACACTTGACTTTCAATCAGGAGGCTCAACGAGATGTGAAAATCTACAGCCAAGCTCACGGGACCCTCAGGAAGAGGGTACCACGCCGGAGGCTGCGTCAAACTTAATCAAGCTGAGCCCTCAGCCTCGGCTCGAGAGCACCCGCTACCCTATCATCATGATTCACCTGTCATCCGTCAATTGTGATGATTGTTGTCCGATTTAAGTCCACACAGGGACTTCATCAGACAAAAAGGGGGATATTGTAAGGACTGGGCGAAGGTGAATCTGAATAACTAAATACCCCCATGCTAAAATCCCAAAGCCTTTAGCCCCAAAAGGCCTGGAACTTGGAAAAACACACACACACACACACACACACACTCTCTCCCACACACACACCAAGAACGGGGTGTTCTGTTACAAGACTGAGCTTTATTACCCCTTTGGAATGTCCCAGAGAGTGTGATTCCTCCTTATTCTTGCTGAGAAGAATAAACGAACCCTGGTTTAAACCTATATATTCTATGTATATATATATATGTATATATAACCATGTGATACATGCATCCAATGTTCCATCTCATGATTTTTCCTTTATGTTGTTTGGTCTGTGTGGCCTTGTAAACTCTAATGGGTTAATGTTTGAGACATGACTTGCATACTATGAGAAACAGAAATCACTGTGTAGCATGTTTAGTCTCGATAAACTCCAATCCTCGTTCCCCATTTGTTGATTTACATTACATCTCGCTAACTTTGTGACACAGGGGTGTTATAAGAAATCTTGAGGGTTCTCTCTCTTAAACACCCAATGAACTGACATATTCAAATGTCCTGCGAGATTCACCAGAACACTTAATGACTGTGGCTCGAGCTTCAAGCAGACCTTATCAAACTAACCCCCCTCCTTTCTGCAGAGAAAGGAATGCCATGCGGTCAAAGAGTCCCCTCTGAAAACGCACATACACAAAGCTTTAATTCACTCATTTAAAGACTTTACGGAGATATATTTGATATGTTATGTTTGTCGATTTGTCCAGGCCCTATGAAGGGATCTGGGAGTGTATGGTAGTTCTAAACGAACTACAAGGGCATTTAATTATGCTTTTAATGTAACTCTGCAATATAACTCTCCTTATACGTCTTTCTTCCTATTTTCCGAACCTTTGTGATCTAACGAGGTCATCTATGTAATTGAACAAGCCGTAAAATGTATTTTACTATGTTTAATCATCTTTGGAATGATTCTGACCAAATTCTGACTGCTTGTAAAACCTGTGAATGCGGCCATAAATCGAACGCGGACAAGACAAAGCCGAGGTTGCCGCCAAAGTTTCGTTGAATGCCATTGGCCAGTTCGCACCTCAGAAGGTTCCTTTAAAGAAGAACTGAACCTCCCTCCGCAGTCAGATCTTACTGCGCTCTTCCGTGCTCGTCCTGTTTTTCAGAATGTAACGTCTCGTCTCGAGGCGAGTCTTTCGCCTTTCTTTTATGTGTTCTAGTTAGTTTGTGTTTTTCAGTCTTAAGATAAGTCCCTGTGTTTTAATTCCACGAGTGAAAAGAACACCGCGGGACATATCTCTTCAGCAAAGCCGGCTACGAGGGACATTTAAACCACCGCGCGCTCTCTCTGAACCAGAAGCACGCGCACGTGACCACGTGACGCTTCCTCCCACACAAAGGACACCGCTCACGGTGCAGGACCGACGCGACACAGAGTGCATGACCAAGATTACATTTGCGCAAGTATCTCTTTTTACAGAGCTTCTAAGAAGCCTTAAGATGATGTTTTCGTGTTGTTACAGAAAAGGTGAAGTCCAGGATAATGCTGCTAATGCTCTCTCTCTCTCTTTCTCTCTCTCTCCGTTCTCTCTCTCTCTCACACCCTCACTCTCCCACACGTGTCTCCATTTGTCCAAACGCAATGCCTTTCTCGTTCATCGATGCCTTATCGTGTTTTGTTTGTTTATTATGTTTGTAAATATATATGTATATATATATTCCATGGCAACTGTAGTAAATATATAAGTAGACATGCCTTTATTAAATCCATTATATTCATTTGATTGATTCATTTACTTTGCTCATTTTCAAGTCCCTTAAGTGCAAACAGGTCCTACTCGCTTTATCAATTAAAGATACTTTAAAGAATATGTGTTTATAGGGCAGCAAACCCAATTCTTCTGGCCAGAGAATTGCGTTTCCTGAAATCCTATAAAGTAAGATGATATTGTGGATCCCCACAATATTATTCTGGCAATTGAGCTAATTAATTTTGCCTGTTTTGTAAGACGTGATCAGTGTAATTAACTGTAATCAACTTGTAGTTAAAATGCAAGGATACACAGTTAAATATGCAGGTAAAAGGACATCCTCCCTTAGAGGGAGATTTATTAACATGTAAGACTGATCTAATCCAAACATGTATGAATAATTATTAATTATGAATTATTAATTATGATATGCAAATTCCCCACGGATTAGATCCGCCCATAGTCTTTACATACCCCTTTATTACCCAAAACTTAACATATTGTTCCCTTATACCTACACAGAAGTACACTATAATTACAGAAACGTACACCGTAATTTCGGTTTACTTACGAAGTTCTTTCCAGGTTATATATCTGCTTGTTACCCCTTTATTACCCACAACTTAACATATTGTTCCCTTATACCTACACAGAAGTACACTATAATTACAGAAACGTACACCGTAATTTCGGTTTACTTACGCAGTTGTGTGCGGGTCGTAATATAAAGTGTTACCAGAATATTTATTATTGTCAGCCACTTTAAACATTGTAAAAACACAGTTTGAACATTAACACTGCACTGTGCAGCTTACATACAGGTAAATAAAAAAACTTAAATAATGATTCAATTCAAATGTATTGCACCTAAAAGTAAAATAAACACTGTAGCCTACTGTACTTAAAATATTAAGTAAAAAAATACAGTACTGTACTAATAAAAAAAACACCGGCTGTGTATTCATATTTAACCTTTTTAAACGCACATTTAAAATATTCTGGCTGACCCCCGTGAGTTTTTCAAGGCGACCATTATTTAGAACGTACCACTGCATTGATCCATGGTGACGGACGCGTCAGTGCTTGTCTCGTGACACACCGCAGCCACAATAGCGCTGAATGACTGATGATCTGCTTTTATTTCCTCTTTTTATTAAAAATATTGAATTATTAATATTAGCTATCTGATATTCTGATTGTCACATGTATTCAAGTGGAAGCGATCGCGTTAGTTGAGTTATATGCGCCGCCATGTTAGTTTGTGCCACTGTTCAGAGAATCGGATCTGTTGGATTGTTTGAATTCATCCTTTCTCCCGAAATACATGAAAGTAAGTGGCCGGTGAACTGGGAGAATAATAGAGTTAACTTTAAAGTTACTGACACAATGTGTATCTGATATGAATAAAAAATGTTGTCTAATTATAATTGGGAAGCTTCCATAGACATCAGTGTGTATTTTACAAATTCTAAATGTATTGTTTTTTTATTACTTATGTGAATTTAAATGTCTGAAACCTAAGATAAACATTATGTGGTTAAAACCACTGAATAATTGTGATATTTGACAGCGTCTGAGTGGCGCGAGTCCGTCTCTGGCTCAGTGCCAGCCAACTGCGAAAACACATCCGACTTTATTAGTTGATCACGTGATGCACTGACCGTTCAACTCACACCGGTGTAATCATATCGTACGCTCCA
This sequence comes from Semotilus atromaculatus, assembly GCA_031834385.1. Taxonomy (NCBI): domain Eukaryota; kingdom Metazoa; phylum Chordata; class Actinopteri; order Cypriniformes; family Leuciscidae; genus Semotilus; species Semotilus atromaculatus. The sequence goes on from JAULUF010000055.1 coordinate 2,330,490, forward strand.
GGGACCAGCCAAAACTGATCACACCGGTGTAATCGTATCGTACGCTCCTGAGACCAGCCAAAACTGATCACACCGGTGTAATCGTATCGTACGCTCCTGAGACCAGCCAAAACTGATCACACCGGTGTAATCGTATCGTACGCTCCAGGGACCAGCCAACACTGATCACACCGGTGTAATCGTATCGTACGCTCCAGGGACCACCCAAAACTGATCACACCAGTGTAATCGTATCGTACACTCCAGGGACCAGCCAAGACTGATCACACCAGTGTAATCGTATCGTACGCTCCAGGGACCACCCAAAACTGATCACACCAGTGTAATCGTATCGTACGCTCCTAAGACCACCCAAAACTGATCACACCGGTGTAATCGTATCATACGCTCCAGGGACCAGCCAAGACTGATCACACCAGTGTAATCGTATCGTACGCTCCAGGGACCAGCCAAGACTGATCACACCAGTGTAATCGTATCGTACACTCCAGGGACCAGCCAAGACTGATCACACCAGTGTAATCGTATCGTACGCTCCAGGGACCAGCCAAGACTGATCACACCGGTGTAATCGTATCATACGCTCCAGGGACCAGCCAAGACTGATCACACCGGTGTAATCGTATCGTACACTCCAGGGACCAGCCAAGACTGATCACACCGGTGTAATCGTATCGTACGCTCCTGAGACCACCCAAAACTGATCACACCGGTGTAATCGTATCGTACGCTCCAGGGACCAGCCAAGACTGATCACACCGGTGTAATCGTATCATACGCTCCAGGGACCAGCCAAGACTGATCACACCAGTGTAATCGTATCGTACGCTCCAGGGACCAGCCAAGACTGATCACACCGGTGTAATCGTATCATACGCTCCAGGGACCAGCCAACACTGATCACACCGGTGTAATCGTATCATACGCTCCAGGGACCAGCCAAGACTGATCACACCAGTGTAATCGTATCGTACGCTCCAGGGACCAGCCAACACTGATCACACCGGTGTAATCGTATCGTACGCTCCAGGGACCAGCCAAAACTGATCACACCGGTGTAATCGTATCGTACGCTCCAGGGACCAGCCAAAACTGATCACACCGGTGTAATCGTATCATACGCTCCAGGGACCAGCCAACACTGATCACACCGGTGTAATCGTATCGTACGCTCCTGAGACCACCCAAAACTGATCACACCGGTGTAATCGTATCGTACGCTCCAGGGACCAGCCAAGACTGATCACACCGGTGTAATCGTATCATACGCTCCTGAGACCACCCAAAACTGATCACACCGGTGTAATCGTATCATACGCTCCAGGGACCAGCCAACACTGATCACACCGGTGTAATCGTATCGTACGTTCCAGGGACCAGCCAAAACTGATCACACCGGTGTAATCGTATCGTACGCTCCAGGGACCAGCCAAAACTGATCACACCGGTGTAATCGTATCATACGCTCCAGGGACCAGCCAACACTGATCACACCGGTGTAATCGTATCGTACGCTCCTGAGACCACCCAAAACTGATCACACCGGTGTAATCGTATCGTACGCTCCAGGGACCAGCCAAGACTGATCACACCGGTGTAATCGTATCGTACGCTCCTGAGACCACCCAAAACTGATCACACCGGTGTAATCGTATCGTACGCTCCAGGGACCAGCCAAGACTGATCACACCGGTGTAATCGTATCATACGCTCCAGGGACCAGCCAAGACTGATCACACCAGTGTAATCGTATCATACGCTCCAGGGACCAGCCAACACTGATCACACCGGTGTAATCGTATCATACGCTCCAGGGACCAGCCAACACTGATCACACCGGTGTAATCGTATCATACGCTCCAGGGACCAGCCAACACTGATCACACCGGTGTAATCGTATCGTACGCTCCAGGGACCAGCCAAAACTGATCACACCGGTGTAATCGTATCATACGCTCCAGGGACCAGCCAACACTGATCACACCGGTGTAATCGTATCGTACGCTCCTGAGACCACCCAAAACTGATCACACCGGTGTAATCGTATCGTACACTCCAGGGACCAGCCAAGACTGATCACACCGGTGTAATCGTATCGTACGCTCCTGAGACCAGCCAAGACTGATCACACCGGTGTAATCGTATCGTACACTCCAGGGACCAGCCAAGACTGATCACACAGGTGTAATCGTATCATACGCTCCAGGGACCAGCCAACACTGATCACACCGGTGTAATCGTATCGTACGCTCCTGAGACCACCCAAAACTGATCACACCGGTGTAATCGTATCGTACGCTCCAGGGACCAGCCAAGACTGATCACACCGGTGTAATCGTATCATACGCTCCAGGGACCAGCCAAGACTGATCACACCGGTGTAATCGTATCGTACGCTCCAGGGACCAGCCAACACTGATCACACCGGTGTAATCGTATCGTACGCTCCAGGGACCAGCCAAGACTGATCACACCGGTGTAATCGTATCATACGCTCCAGGGACCAGCCAAGACTGATCACACCGGTGTAATCGTATCGTACGCTCCTGAGACCACCCAAAACTGATCACACCGGTGTAATCGTATCGTACGCTCCAGGGACCAGCCAAGACTGATCACACCGGTGTAATCGTATCATACGCTCCAGGGACCAGCCAAGACTGATCACACCAGTGTAATCGTATCGTACGCTCCAGGGACCAGCCAACACTGATCACACCGGTGTAATCGTATCGTACGCTCCTGGGACCAGCCAAGACTGATCACACCGGTGTAATCGTATCATACGCTCCAGGGACCAGCCAAGACTGATCACACCAGTGTAATCGTATCGTACGCTCCAGGGACCAGCCAAAACTGATCACACCGGTGTAATCGTATCGTACACTCCAGGGACCAGCCAAGACTGATCACACCGGTGTAATCGTATCGTACACTCCAGGGACCAGCCAAGACTGATCACACCGGTGTAATCGTATCGTACGCTCCTGAGACCACCCAAAACTGATCACACCGGTGTAATCGTATCGTACACTCCAGGGACCAGCCAAGACTGATCACACCGGTGTAATCGTATCGTACACTCCAGGGACCAGCCAAGACTGATCACACCGGTGTAATCGTATCGTACACTCCTGAGACCACCCAAAACTGATCACACCGGTGTAATCGTATCGTACACTCCAGGGACCAGCCAAGACTGATCACACCGGTGTAATCGTATCGTACACTCCAGGGACCAGCCGAGACTGATCACACCGGTGTAATCGTATCGTACACTCCAGGGACCAGCCAACACTGATCACACCGGTGTAATCGTATCATACGCTCCAGGGACCAGCCAAGACTGATCACACCGGTGTAATCGTATCGTACGCTCCAGGGACCAGCCAAGACTGATCACACCGGTGTAATCGTATCATACGCTCCAGGGACCAGCCAAGACTGATCACACCGGTGTAATCGTATCGTACGCTCCAGGAACCAGCCAACACTGATCACACCGGTGTAATCGTATCGTACACTCCAGGGACCAGCCAAGACTGATCACACCGGTGTAATCGTATCGTACGCTCCAGGGACCAGCCAAGACTGATCACACCGGTGTAATCGTATCGTACACTCCAGGGACCAGCCAAGACTGATCACACCGGTGTAATCGTATCGTACGCTCCTGAGACCACCCAAAACTGATCACACCGGTGTAATCGTATCGTACACTCCAGGGACCAGCCAAGACTGATCACACCGGTGTAATCGTATCGTACACTCCAGGGACCAGCCGAGACTGATCACACCGGTGTAATCGTATCGTACGCTCCTGAGACCACCCAAAACTGATCACACCGGTGTAATCGTATCGTACACTCCAGGGACCAGCCAAGACTGATCACACCGGTGTAATCGTATCGTACGCTCCAGGGACCAGCCATGACTGATCACACCGGTGTAATCGTATCGTACGCTCCAGGGACCAGCCAACACTGATCACACCGGTGTAATCGTATCATACGCTCCAGGGACCAGCCAACACTGATCACACCGGTGTAATCGTATCATACGCTCCAGGGACCAGCCAAGACTGATCACACCGGTGTAATCGTATCGTACGCTCCAGGGACCAGCCAAGACTGATCACACCGGTGTAATCGTATCGTACGCTCCAGGGACCAGCCAACACTGATCACACCGGTGTAGTCGTATCGTACGCTCCAGGGACCAGCCATGACTGATCACACCGGTGTAATCGTATCGTACGCTCCAGGGACCAGCCAACACTGATCACACCGGTGTAATCGTATCGTACGCTCCAGGGACCAGCCAAAACTGATCACACCGGTGTAATCGTATCGTACGCTCCTGAGACCAGCCAAGACTGATCACACCGGTGTAATCGTATCGTACACTCCAGGGACCAGCCAAGACTGATCACACCAGTGTAATCGTATCGTACGCTCCAGGGACCAGCCATGACTGATCACACCGGTGTAATCGTATCGTACGCTCCAGGGACCAGCCATGACTGATCACACCGGTGTAATCGTATCGTACGCTCCAGGGACCAGCCAACACTGATCACACCGGTGTAATCGTATCGTACGCTCCAGGGACCAGCCAAAACTGATCACACCGGTGTAATCGTATCGTACGCTCCTGAGACCAGCCAAGACTGATCACACCGGTGTAATCGTATCGTACGTTCCAGGGACCAGCCAAGACTGATCACACCGGTGTAATCGTATCGTACGCTCCAGGGACCAGCCAACACTGATCACACCGGTGTAATCGTATCGTACGCTCCAGGGACCAGCCATGACTGATCACACCGGTGTAATCGTATCGTACGCTCCAGGGACCAGCCAACACTGATCACACCGGTGTAATCGTATCGTACGCTCCAGGGACCAGCCAAAACTGATCACACCGGTGTAATCGTATCGTACGCTCCTGAGACCAGCCAAGACTGATCACACCGGTGTAATCGTATCGTACACTCCAGGGACCAGCCAAGACTGATCACACCGGTGTAATCGTATCGTACGCTCCAGGGACCAGCCAAGACTGATCACACCGGTGTAATCGTATCATACGCTCCAGGGACCAGCCAAGACTGATCACACCGGTGTAATCGTATCGTACGCTCCAGGGACCAGCCAAGACTGATCACACCGGTGTAATCGTATCGTACGTTCCAGGGACCAGCCAAGACTGATCACACCGGTGTAATCGTATCGTACGCTCCAGGGACCAGCCAACACTGATCACACCGGTTTAATCGTATCGTACGTTCCAGGGACCAGCCAAGACTGATCACACCGGTGTAATCGTATCGTACGCTCCAGGGACCAGCCAACACTGATCACACCGGTGTAATCGTATCGTACGCTCCAGGGACCAGCCAAGACTGATCACACCGGTGTAATCGTATCGTACGCTCCAGGGACCAGCCAACACTGATCACACCGGTGTAATCGTATCGTACGCTCCAGGGACCAGCCAACACTGATCACACCGGTGTAATCGTATCGTACGTTCCAGGGACCAGCCAAGACTGATCACACCGGTGTAATCGTATCGTACGCTCCAGGGACCAGCCAACACTGATCACACCGGTGTAATCGTATCATACGCTGCAGGGACCAGCCAACACTGATCACACCGGTGTAATCGTATCGTACGCTCCAGGGACCAGCCAACACTGATCACACCGGTGTAATCGTATCGTACGTTCCAGGGACCAGCCAAGACTGATCACACCGGTGTAATCGTATCGTACGCTCCAGGGACCAGCCAACACTGATCACACCGGTGTAATCGTATCATACGCTGCAGGGACCAGCCAACACTGATCACACCGTCATATGCTCTCGTTGACAAATGCGGAACAATTAGTTCATGCGTTCATGACATCAAGACTAGATTACTGTAATACTCTACTGGGTGGTTGCCCTGCACGCTTAATAAACAAACTACAGCTAGTACAAAACGCAGAAGCTCGAGTTCTTACCAGAACCAAGAAATATGACCATATTAGCCCGGTTCTGTCAACACTGCATTGGCTGCCTATTAAACATCGTATACATTTTAAAATATTGTTCCAAAACTGATCACACCGGTGTAATCGTATCGTACGCTCCTGAGACCAGCCAAAACTGATCACACCGGTGTAATCATATCGTACGCTCCTGAGACCAGCCAAGACTGATCACACCGGTGTAATCGTATCGTACGCTCCAGGGACCAGCCAAGACTGATCACACCGGTGTAATCGTATCATACGCTCCAGGGACCAGCCAAGACTGATCACACCGGTGTAATCGTATCGTACGCTCCAGGGACCAGCCAACACTGATCACACCGGTGTAATCGTATCGTACACTCCAGGGACCAGCCAAGACTGATCACACCGGTGTAATCGTATCATACGCTCCAGGGACCAGCCAAGACTGATCACACCGGTGTAATCGTACCGTACGCTCCAGGGACCAGCCAAGACTGATCACACCGGTGTAATCGTATCATACGCTCCAGGGACCAGCCAAGACTGATCACACCGGTGTAATCGTACCGTACGCTCCAGGGACCAGCCAACACTGATCACACCGGTGTAATCGTATCGTGCGCTCCAGGGACCAGCCAAGACTGATCACACCGGTGTAATCGTATCGTACGCTCCAGGGACCAGCCAAGACTGATCACACCGGTGTAATCGTATCGTACACTCCTGAGACCAGCCAAAACTGATCACACCGGTGTAATCGTATCGCACGCTCCTGAGACCAACCAAAACTGATCACACCGGTGTAATCGTATCGTACACTCCAGGGACCAGCCAAGACTGATCACACCGGTGTAATCGTATCGTACACTCCTGAGACCAGCCAAAACTGATCACACCGGTGTAATCGTATCGTACGCTCCAGGGACCAGCCAAGACTGATCACACCAGTGTAATCGTATCGTACGCTCCAGGGACCAGCCAAGACTGATCACACCGGTGTAATCGTATCGTACGCTCCAGGGACCAGCCAAGACTGATCACACCGGTGTAATCGTATCGTACACTCCTGAGACCAGCCAAAACTGATCACACCGGTGTAATCGTATCGTACGCTCCTGAGACCAGCCAAAACTGATCACACCGGTGTAATCGTATCGTACACTCCAGGGACCAGCCAAGACTGATCACACCGGTGTAATCGTATCGTACGCTCCAGGGACCAGCCAAGACTGATCACACCGGTGTAATCGTATCGTACGCTCCAGGGACCAGCCAACACTGATCACACCGGTGTAATCGTATCGTACGTTCCAGGGACCAGCCAAGACTGATCACACCGGTGTAATCGTATCGTACGCTCCAGGGACCAGCCAAGACTGATCACACCGGTGTAATCGTATCGTACGCTCCAGGGACCAGCCAAGACTGATCACACCGGTGTAATCGTATCGTACGCTCCAGGGACCAGCCAACACTGATCACACCGGTGTAATCGTATCGTACGTTCCAGGGACGAGCCAAGACTGATCACACCGGTGTAATCGTATCGTACGCTCCAGGGACCAGCCAACACTGATCACACCGGTGTAATCGTATCGTACGCTCCAGGGACCAGCCAAGACTGATCACACCGGTGTAATCGTATCGTACGTTCCAGGGACCAGCCAAGACTGATCACACCGGTGTAATCGTATCGTACGTTCCAGGGACCAGCCAAGACTGATCACACCGGTGTAATCGTATCGTACGTTCCAGGGACCAGCCAACACTGATCACACCGGTGTAATCGTATCGTACGCTCCAGGGACCAGCCAAGACTGATCACACCGGTGTAATCGTATCGTACGCTCCAGGGACCAGCCAACACTGATCACACCGGTGTAATCGTATCGTACGTTCCAGGGATGAGCCAAGACTGATCACACCGGTGTAATCGTATCGTACGCTCCAGGGACCAGCCAACACTGATCACACCGGTGTAATCGTATCGTACGCTCCAGGGACCAGCCAAGACTGATCACACCGGTGTAATCGTATCATACGCTGCAGGGACCAGCCAACACTGATCACACCGTCATATGCTCTCGTTGACAAATGCGGAACAATTAGTTCATGCGTTCATGACATCAAGACTAGATTATTGTAATGCTCTACTGGGTGGTTGCCCTGCACGCTTAATAAACAAACTACAGCTAGTACAAAACGCAGAAGCTCGAGTTCTTACCAGAACCAAGAAATATGACCATATTAGCCCGGTTCTGTCAACACTGCATTGGCTGCCTATTAAACATCGTATACATTTTTAAATATTGTTGATTACTTACAAATCACTAAATGGTTTAGCTCCCCAGTACTTGAACGAGCTCTTAACGCATTATAGTCCTTTACGTCTATTGCGATCTCAAAATTCCGGCCAGTTAATAATACCTAGAATATCAAAATCGACTGCTGGCGGTAGATCCTTTTCCTATTTAGCACCAAAACTCTGGAACAGTCTTCCTACCATTGTCTGGGAAGCAGACACAGTCTGTCAGTTCAAAGCTCGATTAAAGACACATCTCTTTGACCTAGCATACACATAATACATTATAGACTTCTATAATTCAATGTTAGGCTGCATAGATTAGGTCAGCCGGAACTGGGAACACTTCCCTTAAATCCTGATGTACTCGTTACTTCATAAGAAGAATGGCATCTACGCTAATTTGAGTGTCTTTGTTTATCCCGAGGTTTTCCCGCAGCCTGCCGGATCCAGGCCGTATCCAGATCTGACGAGGAGCTTCGCCTGGACACGATGACAATGCAGTGCTGAAGGGCCAACTAGCCTTTCCTAACCCTTACCCTTTCCCACTCTACAGATAAAGCGTTGTGAATTTCGTTTCGCATACCTACCTCGAAGTGATAAAATGAAACAAAATTCTGTATCAAATTTATAGACAAGACAAGTAGTTTGTTCAGGCATGGTTTTGTAGGGAATTACAAACCTGTGCACATATATTCAAACGCACATAACTATAGAATCAATTCTTAATGCGCATGTGAACTCCATCAGCGTTTATCACAGGTTCGCGTTTAAAGTCTGTTTAGAGACATTCATATACATTTTTATCTTACAGTTACTGTAAATCCGGCCTCTAGTTCATAAACGCCAGAGGAGAACCGGCCCCCGACTGAGCCTGGGTTCTCCCAAGGTTTTTTTTTTTCTCCATTGGGTCACTTGATGGAGTTTCAGGACACCACTGGGTCACTTGATGGAGTTTTTCAGTTCCTTGCCACTGTTGCCTTTGGCTTGCTCAGTTGGGGATATTCAAATTAATTAACCAATCATTAATACCATTGATCAGCCCTACCAAACGTGGAGGTTGAACATTGTTATGTTGTTTTGATTGATACTGTAAAGCTGCTTTGGTGCAATCTATGTTGTGAAAAGCGCTATATAAATATACTTGACTTGACTTTGATCTTGTACCACTAGAGGGAGCCTGCATACCACACTCAGTCGTCTTTAATATTTCAGATCTCACAAATCTTTCAAAAAATAAAATTTATTTAATTACCATCTGACTCTCTAATCTCACTTTATAATTCTTTTTTGCCTTTAGGATTTCTACTTTCAACCCCCTAGTGGCTGCTTGTTTGTGTAAATCAGTAAATTAATCTAGTTTAAAGACCCGTCTCTTATTCTATACTGGATTGAACAGATTTGGTCATCCATGGTTTGTTATTTGGTTAGATTTTGACTGTCTCACTAGGAATTATCATATCTCAAAAAAAAAGCAACATATTCCAGTCCGTGCAATCATAACACTCTTGTAAACAGAGCACAGATTCCTCAGTCCAAACCTTTACATCCTTTGTTTGCGCCTTCTCTCTCCTTAAGACAGTCAAGTCAAGTCAAGTCAAATATATTTATATAGCGCTTTTCACAATACAGATTGTATCAAAGCAGCTTCACAGTATCAATCAAAACAACATTTATTTTTATTTTTATTAGTGTTTATTAGTGGAATTAGTGTTTATTAGTGGAAAAAGACAAAAAAGACATTTGTTTATTAGTGGAAAAAAGACATCCACGGTTGGTAGGGCTGATCAATGGTATTAATGATTGGTTAATTAATTTGAATATCCCCACAGTCTTGTAGGTGGGCAATGAAAACACACAGTTGTGATCAGCTGAGCCCAAAGGAGGCAATGGAAGTGATTTGAAGGCGTCCTTTACTGTTCCGTAGCACAGATCAAATGTTTTATTCCGTCTGGTTGGGCAAGTGAGGTATTGATAGTTATGTGGAAGTGCTTTTTTCATTTTCCAATAACAAACTTTTTGTACCACCTACTGGTACTAGCGGCAGAGACGGCATCTGCCTTTGGATGGATATACACCAGTCATACTAATTTGTGGAAACTCACGAGGCAAATAAAACGGACGTAGTGATACTGTTAAAAGTTTGACATTCAAAGTGCAAATCCGTTCTCGAACAGTCACAGCACTGCAATATTGTTTGTTAACCCATATGGAAGTCACATATATTGAAATATATTAGTAATAAATACATTTCCATCTATTTAAATCTATTGATTCTAAATAGAAGAAAATATATGTTTTACTTGTATTTAAATATATTTTGAAACATATGTTAAAAATATATTTAAATATTTGATTTTGGCCCTTTTAATATTTTTCACATATATTAAGCATATGTAAATATATTTTTATTGCAAATATTTAAATATATTTATTTTCTTAATATGTCAATATGTTTAGATATCCATCTATGTAAATACATTAATGTTCAATATATGTGCATATATTAATTTGTAATATATATTAATATATTAGTTATCTGTATATGTAAATATATTAATTTATCCCATATGTTAATCTATTAGTTATCTGTATATGTAAATATATTAATTTATAATATATGTTAATATATTAGTTATCTGTATATGTAAATATATTTTGAAATGTACTATTCAAATATTTAAGTAGTAATGCCCCATAGCATGAATGTCTCCATAAGTAAATATTTTCATATATATATATATATATATATATATATATATATATATATATATATAAATAAAATTTTACCCTCCCCTGTAAATCGAACAGTCAAAATGCCATTTTCCAGAGAATGCAAAGATGTTGACCCAGTGGACATAATCAAAATGTGCTTGTTATTGGACGATGCATTAAGGGGTTACAGAGAACACCTACAACACAAACATAATGTGGAATTTTTATTTATGTTAACAAAAAGTAAAAGTACACAGCATATATAAAATTATCTGTACAATAACAAAATGATTATAAGTATACCAAAAAATAAAATAATAAATAAAAACAAAATATATACTTTTTCTCAGGCAACTTTCCTGCTGGGACACGTCCCCTCAGTCGGAGCGGCAAAACATCCTTAAGCATTACTGGCATTAATAAGGGAAAATGCAAAAACAGGAGTAAAACAAGCAACAAAAATTGTTCAATGAAGTTAGACTCGACACTTATACAACTTACCAAAAAGACCGTGGTCAGTGGACATTGACATATGGCCAGGAATCAGGTTAATAAAAACTGACAAGAACTTTAGTTATCCAGTTTATTAGATGGAAAATATTTAATTGATAAGCTGCCAATACAATATATGACCCAGGATATGATTTTACCCCAAAATTCAACATCATTTTAACCCATTCACTCCAAGTTTTGCTGCCTGGATCTGTTTCTGCGAATTGCAGCAATCTATATGCTTCTCTTTTCTGTAACTTTTGGCAGTCTGTAAAAAGATAGTTCTTGTTGAATCTATTTGTACAGTCGATCACACAGCTCTCAAGTGCGTACCCTCTTATTCTGGAACCTCAGGTCTGACAAATTATTATTCATGGCCTGGCCCAACTGTACAGTTGCCTTCTCATGCCGATTTATGGCAGCATCTGTAAAAGAAAACAAGAAAGAATGTTTGTCAGTGGTTACTTGAAGTGGTTCTGGTTAGATAGCTTCAGACATACTGTTCCATTGTTTCTGACAACAGCATCAGAAACAAGTGGATGGTTTATTTAATTGGCGTCCCAGATAGCTTTGGAGGATTATATGTTTATTCACAGCATTTTGTTTAGTAAACGAGGCACAGTGTAATGGAAAGTTCACAAAGAAACCGTTGTTAAAAGAAGCAGCGACTGTAGTAAATTATCAAGTAAATTATAAGTAATAATATAATAAAAAATAAGTAAATTATTAACATTATAGGTGTTCATGTGACAGGCTCAGATACAGGGTATTTCTGTAAAGTTTTAGCTGTAAATGTTTATGAAGGACAACTCTAGGAAGAGTGTATGATGGTCCTGAATGAGACATCAGAGGTATATTGCAGCCTAATGCATTTTGTAAAAGTTTTTATGTAAAAAAACAATAATAGCTTACCGTGAAATGATGTAGTCTTTCCTAAACAAACGTATCCATTTGTCTAAAACATAAGTTTAACACATTTAATGTATGCATTTAATTACCAACATTGTAACAATACAAAGAGAGTTAAAAATCTGTGACCTTACCCTAAATGCAATGATTATATTATATAGGGTTAGTATTTGGCAGTTTTGTATGTCCATCTAGTGTTGGTGTCATCGGAAATCTTCACAAGTGAGGCTGAATCCAAATTGGAAGTGGCATAATATCCAATAATAACCTTGGGATGGGGATACCGAGATAAAAACAGGAAATCAAAAGAAGAAAGAATAGCATAGCTGGAGAAGAGCTACACAATTAATCATTAAAATATCACAATCTTGATTCACACGCGGTCTTATTCTTAAATGACAATGATTCAGTTAGGTCTATTACACCGGTTTCACATCACAAGTGTCAGCAGAGTGTGAACCGTGTATTTTGTAGGGGTGTAACAATACATCGATATGGATTGATGCACCGATCAAACATCTAACGATACGATGCATCGATGCCACACACAAAAAAAAATCGATATACTGTACCTTTATTTTGACACTCTCCACATCCTCACATAACTTTTCTCAGCTGAAAGCCTGACAAGATTGACTGAACCCTTTGTCACAAAAGCCGGTATTTTCCAGTCAAGGCATCGCCAGTTCATGTTTTACAGCAGAAACGACAAGCACCCTTGTTTGTGAACACAACTCGAAAAGTCTGTTTTAGCGAATCAGTGCTCAGTATTCAGGTCAGGTGACAAGGCTGCAAGTCACTTTGAAAAGACGCGCTAGCTGAGAGGAGTTTCGTCAAAGCTGACTAAAAGTGATCGAGGATGGATTTTAACGAACTTGATGAACCAGTGATATCTTCTTCGGGGCGTAAAAGGAAAATAAAAGCTGCAACTTTTTCACGTAATCTTGCTAAATCAGCACGTTAGTGGTGAGGGAAAACCTCTCTGTATTGCGTGTACGTTAATCACAACAACAAAGTTTGACAGGCGTTTATGTCAGCTGAGGAGATTAACGTTAGCCTACATTAACCAAGTGTTTTATTATGTAGGCTATCATAGCAGTTATTTGGCTTTGTTTAAAGCTGCCGTCGGCAACTTTTTTTTGATCATATTCAGCGAATTCGACACTATATTCCGACAGAACAACATAAATAAAGTGGTTTTAGAAAAAAACCCGAGCTTCTAACTCCACCTGGAGCATGTTATTTGTTTTGCAAAAATCCACCGCTCCCGGTTCATTGTGTCCAATCAGCGCAGGGGGGTGTGAGATAGGACTGTCAATCACAAGTCATGCTCGCACACGTCAATCACATGCACACGGGAAGTTCGCGAAGTAGAGAACAGTGATGGCGCACTGACGAGCACGAACTCTGTGGGAGGGTATTCGTTGATAGTGGGGGAGGGGCATGAGAGTTGTAAACATTCAAAATTTTGCCTAAGTCCACTCAATCAGCCAGAGTTGCCGACGGCAGCTTTAACTTTGAAACATGAAATGTGGAGTTATCTGCTTTTGCCACACACAAAAAATGTAGGTGCCGATACCGGTACCCAGGGTCCGAAATTAACTTTTTGGCTCACTTGCCACGGGGACTGGTAGATGAAAAAATCCACCAGCCAAGCATATTTTTTACCGGCCAAAATAATAAACAGCCTTTTTGTGTCAGATATAAATTTTAATTTATATATATATATATATATATATAAACATTTTTGTCATTATATTTCTGGTCTATTATTTTCCATTTTTACTTTTATTTACACACACATATTACACAATTTACACACATTACACAATTTACATTGTACATTGCCTATGAAAATAGTATCAATGAAATGTATTAATTGTATATTTAATAAAAATATATGCAATAATAATATAATTATTTTTTAAAATAAATTTAGTTTTACTCTGCCTATTTTTTTTACTCCCATTTACTCTGACTGATCCGATCAGTAACTGAAGGACTGCTATATTTACTTGACCTGTGGAGGGCGCTCTGTTCAGAAGTTGACCACGTCATGTTATTTTTGTAGCTCTGAACAATCTGATTATCCCGGCAGCTAGGAGGACATCCCACAAGATTTGTGTCAACACAGAAAACATTTAATCACTGGATAGGTTTTTTCGTTTATTTAAAGTGTGGTTTATGTCAGCTGAATGTGCGGAACGCTTTTCAGAGAAGGTATTTTAGCACAATTCACACCCAGCGGTAATTCAGGAAAAATATATATCCAAATGCTCCACATGAAACTATGGTCTTCCGACCTTTTACCATCGTGTCGATTTATTTTTGATTAATATGTGCCAGGGAGAGAGAGCAAGACAGCGCTTAGGAGACGGTGAAGCCTTGTTAGGGCCCGAGCACCGATGGTGTGAGGACCCTCTTGGAATTGCTCTGTTTATTATTATTAGGGCCCGAGCACCGATGGTGTGAGGACCCTCTTGGAATTGCTCTGTTTATTATTAGGGCCCGAGCACCGATGGTGTGAGGACCCTCTTGGAATTGCTCTGTTTATTAGGGCCCGAGCACCGATGGTGTGAGGACCCTCTTGGAATTGCTCTGTTTATTAGGGCCCGAGCACCGACGGTGTGAGGACCCTCTTGGAATTGCTCTGTTTATTATTATTATTATTATTCTCCGCAATGAATCGCATTTTTGAGGGCCTAAACATGCACGAAAACTCACGAAAATTTGCACACGCGTCAGAACTGGCGAAAATTTACATCTGATATGCGTTTCAGAATTGAGCGGGGCAAAATGGCTCGATAGCGCCACCTATAAAGGTTCAACGGAGTGCGCCTCCCGCTACGTTTCACGTACGTGTACGAAATTCGGTACATACATGTAATGGCACAATACCTACAAAAAAGTCTCTTGGAGCATAGCCCTAAACCCAACAGGAAGTCAGCCATTTTGAACTTCCTCTCAGATTTTTGTGCAGTTTTTGCCATTTT
This sequence comes from Semotilus atromaculatus, assembly GCA_031834385.1. Taxonomy (NCBI): domain Eukaryota; kingdom Metazoa; phylum Chordata; class Actinopteri; order Cypriniformes; family Leuciscidae; genus Semotilus; species Semotilus atromaculatus. The sequence continues at coordinate 2,345,902 of JAULUF010000055.1, forward strand.
CAGGCCTCGTACTTTAACGAACTCCTCCTACAGTTTTAATCTGATCATCTTCAAATTTGGTGAGTCTAATCTTAAGGCCTTTGCGACGTTAAATTGCGAAGACCTTGAGTTTTCGTCGAAGGGCGTGTCCTCAGCGGCCTGACAAATTTCGATGTTTCGCGATGAAACAGGAAGTTGCTGTAACTCAGGCAAACAATGTCCAATCTGCCCCAAACTTCACACGTTTGATAAGAGTTCTGTCCTGAACACATGTCCATGCTCAAATTCAGTTACAGTCATAGCACCACCTGCTGGTAACAGGAAGTGGCATGTTTAACACTGTTGAGGACTCCTAATAATATATAAAGCCCCCTCTGAGTCCGACCCACACCTCAACGTGGTGAGGGGGTGAACAGTTAAGTAGGGGACTGCCTACTCGGGCTATGCCATCAGTGATGAAGGTGCTTGCACTGAAGTATCACCTAGGGCGTTACGCGAGATGGAAAGGCCTTGCAGGAACCCTGAAAATGACTGGCTAAGTGGGCTCCGGCAAAGACTGCTATGGTGTCTTCTGGCTACAACTCGGCACGTCACGACATTGGCGAAGACAGCACTGCAGCGGAGCAGTCACAAGCCACTCTGGAGGGCGTTAGGGCTCCCATTTTGGGATCACTTCCGGCCAGCTTGCTGCACCAGCAGTCACCAGCCTGCACGTCTCAGGTTCTGAGCTTGCTGGCAATGGTCACTGTTGGAAGAGAGAGTGGGATTGGTCACACAAGCTTTTCCCACTATAATCCATTCATTGTGATGGTATGTCACAGATGCCAAGTCCTGCGGCGATGGGCAAGTGGCGACGGGTGCAGGTGGAGGATAACACTAGGAGCACCTAGTCACGAACCTGCATGTAGGCGGCCTGGGTGTGATGGTCGTTTGATGCTGACCTGGAACGACAGTACCATCCGTACCCTGCCCAGGCGACAGAGCAGCCCTTTTTAGGGACAGCGCTGCTCTCTTCTACGGAAGAAGGGGATAGAAAAGGTTCCTTAAACATCGCTCGTTCCACTCACTCTGCTGGTTTACCGCGACCAGCTGAGTATCCAATTTTGCGGTCGACAAAAAGTACAAAAGATAACGGCTAAACTGCGTCTGGCCTCTTGGAATGTGCGCACACTTTTGGACTCTGCTGATCGTCACGAACGGAGAACTGCAATCATTGCCCGTGAACTGGCGAGATACAGAATAGACATTGCTGCTCTCAGTGAGACAAGAATTCATGGAGAAACCAAACTTACAGAAGTCAACGCCGGCTACACATTCTTCTGCATTGGGCAGCCCGAAGGTCAGCCAAGGCAGGCTGGAGTTGGATTTGCAGTGAAGACATCATTGCTACCACTCCTAGAAGTACAACCTTGCGGCCTGTCGCCAAGGCTGATGACCTTGCAGCTGATGCTCAAGAATGGCAACAGTGCTGTCTTGATTAGTGCCTATGCACCCACAATGACTGCCAGTGATGACCAGAAGGAGTCTTTCTATGAACACCTTAACACTGCTCTACGTTCAGTGCCTCATAAACACCGGCTCTTCCTTATGGGAGACTTTAATGCACGTGTGGGACGTGATGTCACTGCATGGCCGAAAGTCTTGGGGCAACACTCAGTGGGAAACGAGAACACAAATGGCACGCTGCTTTTGGAGATATGTGCGCAACATGAGCTGGCGATCACAAACTCTTTCTATCAGCAGGCGAACAAGTACAAGACCACGTGGCAACATCCTCGATCAAAGCACTGGCACGTGTTGGACTACATCATCACCCGGCAGGAACATCTCAGGGAGGTCCATATAACTCGAGTCATGCGAGGCACAAGCTGTTGGTCTGACCACCGACTGCTGCGTAGTGTGTTGTCTCTGGACCTAGCTCCATCCTGTCGACATAAAGCCAAAAGGCGGAAGCGACTGGATGTCTCTAAGCTTCGTGTTGACTCTTGCCATATTAACTTCTGTCAGACCCTTCAAGACAGGCTCAGCACTTTGGACAATCAAGCTACCATTAATGTTGATGAGACATGGTCCAAAATCAGGGATATCACGTACAACACAGCTGCTGAAGTCTTCGGCTTCACCACATCCAAACACAAAGACTGGTTTGATGATCAGGATGTTGAAGCTCAAGCCCTGTTGAACACAATGCACACAGCTCACTTGGCGTGGGTCAATGATAAATCCAGCTCTGCGAAAAAGTCAGCATATACCAGGGCAAGAAATGTAGCACAGACCCGCCTGCGTGAAATGAAGAATAGATGGTGGCAGTCAAAAGCTGAGGAACTTCAGTTTGCTGCAGACCGTTATGATATGAAGGCATTCTATCACGGTCTAAAGGCAGTCTATGGGCCCCTGAGAGCTGGATCTACACCTGTACGTGCCGTTGACGGAACCCTACTTTCTGACAAGGCTGAGATCCTCAGACGCTGGGCAGACCATTTTCAATTGGTATTGAACCAGCCAGCTGCTTTTGACAATTCACTGCTTGGTGACATAGCGCAGTGGCCAATGGCCCCAGACCTGGACAATATCCCGTCCCAGGAGGAAGTCGCATGTGCCATTAAGCAGATGCCCTCTGGTAAAGCTCCAGGTTCTGATGGCATTCCAAGTGAGGTGCTGAAGGAAGGTAGACTACCTCTTCTCTCCGCACTCAACGCATTATTCATCAAAATATGGAGCGAGGAAGCTGTGCCTCAAGATTTTAAAGACGCATTGATTGTTCACATCTACAAGCGCAAGGGAGACAGAGCCTGCTGTGACAATCATCGTGGCATCTCGCTGCTCTCCACTGCAGGGAAAGTTTTGGCACGAATTCTGCTGAACCGCCTCCAACAACATGTTTATCACAGTGACATCATCCCGGAAAGTCAGTGTGGATTTCGCGCAGGCCGCGGTACTATGGACATGGTGTTTACTGCCAGGCAGATTCAGGAGAAGTGCAGAGAACAACACCTTGATCTTTACATGATCTTTATTGACCTCAGGAAAGCCTTCGACTCAGTTCCCCGCACTGGGCTCTGGCTCATTCTTCAAAAAATTGGATGCCCAGAAAAATTTATCAACATCATCCGTTCATTTCATGATGGTATGCTTGGTCAGGTGCTGGATGACGGCAAGCTGTCTGACCCATTTGGCATCTCCAACGGCACCAAACAGGGTTGTGTGCTCGCCCCACTGTTATTCAGCATATTTTTTTCCATGATGCTGTCCGTGGCTTTTAAGGACTGCAACATGGGCATTCCAATACAGTTCCGTACAGATGGCTGTGTCTTCAATCTACGCAGGCTTCAGGCTCGTACAAAGACACATTCTGCAATTCTGCGTGACCTCCTGTATGCAGATGATTGCGTACTGATGGCGCACACCCTTACCGAAGCTCAGTCACTATTCGATCTCTTTCGAACTGCAGCTTCTAGGTTTGGGCTCACTGTCAGTCTAAAGAAGACAGAAGTCATGTTTCAAGCGGTGAACAAGTTAAATTCTAATCCACCGGTAATTATTGCAGGTGAAACAGTGCTGACGGCCGCTGACAAATTCTGCTACCTCGGTAGCATTCTCACAACTGATACGACAGCGGACTCCGACATCAGTGCCCGCATCGCAAAGGCTAGTTTTGCCTTTGGTCGACTGTCCAAGAGAATATGGGATGAGCACGGCATTCGGCTGGACACAAAAGTGGCAGTATATAAGGCAGTCATCCTCACTGCGCTATTGTATGGATCTGAGTCCTGGACCATGTATCGCCGGCAGATTACCAAACTTGATCAGTTCCACATGCGTTGTCTCCGTCGCATAGCACATGTCAAATGGCAGGACAAAGTGCCAAATACTGAGGTACTTCAGACCTGTGGCATCACTGGTATTGAGGCCTTCATGCTTGCTGCGCAGTTTCGCTGGTCTGGACATGTTGTACGCATGGCAGATTCACGCCTGCCAAAACAGGTTTTTTATGGCCAGCTCCAGAGCGGCATGCGCTCCCAAGGAGGGCAACAAAAACGCTACAAGGACGGCCTCAAAGCCAATTTAAAACTATGCAACATGGACCCAAATGCCCTTGAAGAGTTGGCTGCAGACAGGACATCATGGCGAGCACAGTGCCATACTGCCATACACTCCTTTGAGTGCAGCCGCATTACTAATGCAGTAGACAAACGAAGACGCAGAAAGAACAATGCCTTAACAACATCTATAACAACATCTAGCCAGTTTGTGTGCGACGCCTGTGGCCGGCCATGTGCGTCAAGGATCGGCCTCTATTCGCATCGTAGGACGCACCAACAACAACAACTGTGACGAGATCTGTCGTGTCGACAGCTCAGACCACGAATATATAAAAAAGTGCCAGCAAGTGCTAAACTTGCTAGCAACATACTAGAAACATGCTAAAACATGCTAGCAAACACTTAGCTAAGTGCTAAAGCATGCTATTACTAAAATTAAATAGGAATTTGCTGTAACTCAGGTATGGAATATCAAATCTGCCCCAAACTTCACACGTTTGATAAGAGTCTTGGCCTGAACACATCTACATGAGAATATTCAGTTATAGTAATAGCGCCACCTACTGGCAACAGGAAGTGACATGTTTAACACTGTGATGCAGTACTAGCAACATATTAATTATGCCAATGAGTTATAAACATGTTAGAAACATGTTAAAACATGCTAGCAATTCTTAGCTAAGTGCTAAAGCATGCTAATACAATGAAACAGGAAGTTTTTGTTACTCAGGAAGGCAATGTCCAATCTGCCCCAAACTTCACACGTTTGATAAGAGTCCTGCCCTGAACACATGTCCATGCTCATATTCAGTTACAGTCATAGCACCAGCTGCTGGCAACAGGAAGTGACATGTTTAACACTGTTGAGGACTCCTAATAATATATAAAAAAGTGCCAGCAAGTGCTAAACATGCTAACCTCATACTAGAAACATGTTAAAACATGCTAGCAAACACTTAGCTAAGTGCTAAAGTATGCTATTACTGCAATTAAATAGGAATTTGCTGTAATAGCGCTGCCTACTGTCAACAGGAAGTGACATGTTTTACACTGTGATGCAGTACTAGCAACATTAAATATGCCATTGAGTTCCAAACATGCTAGAAAAATGCTAAAGCATGATAGCAACACTTCCTCTTAGATTTTTGTGCAGTTTTTGCCATTTTCAGGCCTCGTACTTTGACAAACTCCTCCTACAGTTTTAATCTGATCATCTTCAAATTTGGTGAGTCTAACCTTAAGGCCTTCGCGAGAGTAAATTGCGAAGATCTTGAGTTTTCGTCAAAGGGCGTGTCCTCGGCGGCCTGACAAATTTCGATGTTTCGCCATGAAACAGGAAGTTGCTGTAACTCAGGCAAACAATGTCCAATCTGCCTCAAACTTCACACGTTTGATAAGAGTTCTGTCCTGAACACATGTCCATGCTCAAATTCAGTTACAGTCATAGCGCCACCTGCTGGCAACAGGAAGTGACATGTTTAACACTGTTGTGGACTCCTAATAATAGATAAAAAAGTGCCAGCAAGTGTTAAACATGCTATCAACATACTAGAAACATGCTAAAACATGCTAGCAAACACTTAGCTAAATGTTAAATTATGTTATTACTGCAATTAAATAGGAATTTGCTGTAACTCAGGCATGGAATGTCAAATCTGCCCCAAACTTCACACATTTGATAAGAGTCATGGCCTGAACACATCTACGTGACAATTTTCAGTTATAGTAATAGCGCCACCTACTAGCAACAGGAAGTGTCATGTTTAACACTGTGATGCAATACTGGCAACACATTAAATATGCCATTGAGTTATAAACATGTTATAAACATGTTAAAACATGCTAGCAATTCTTAGCTAAGTGCTAAAGCATGTTAATGCAATGAAACAGGAAGTTGTTGTTACTCAAGAAGGCAATGTCCAATCTGCGCCAAACTTCACACATTTGATAAGAGTTCTGCCCTGAACACATGTCCATGACAATTTTCAGTTATAGTAATAGCGCCACCTACTGTCGACAGGAAGTGACATGTTTTACATTGTGATGCAGTACTAGCAACATATTAATTAAATATGCCATTGAGTTCTAAACATGCTAGAAACATGCTAAAACATGCTAGCAACACTTATCTGAGTGATAACGCATGCTACTATCCCCATAATAAAGGACATTTTTGTAACTGCCTTTGACATACTCCTCCTATATTTACCTACTTAAATGCACATTGCCCACCGTGCTCTGTCTTCCTGAAGCCACCGGGTGGCGGTGGCACGGGTGCGAGGGCCCTTTCATCGCTGCTTTCAGCTTTAATTATTATTATTATTCTTCTCCGCAATGAATCGCATTTTTGAGGGCCTAAACATGCACGAAAACTCACGAAAATTTGCACACGCGTCAGAACTGGCGAAAATTTACATCTGATATGCGTTTCAAAATTGGGCGGGGCAAAATGGCTCGATAGCGCCACCTATAAAGGTTCAACGGAGTGCGCCTCGTGTTACGTTTCACGTACGTGTACGAAATTCGGTACATACCTGTAATGGCCCAATACCTACAAAAAAGTCTCTTGGAGCGTAGCCCTAAACACAACAGGAAGTCAGCCATTTTGAACTTCCTCTCAGATTTTTGTGCAGTTTTTGCCATTTTCAGGCCTCGTACTTTAACGAACTCCTCCTACAGTTTTAATCTGATCATCTTCAAATTTGGTGAGTCTAATCTTAAGGCCTTTGCGACGTTAAATTGCGAAGATCTTGAGTTTTCGTCGAAGGGCGTGTCCTCGGCGGCCTGACAAATTTTGATGTTTCGCCATGAAACAGGAAGTTGCTGTAACTCAGGCAAACAATGTCCAATCTGCCCCAAACTTCACATGTTTGATAAGAGTTCTGTCCTGAACACATGTCCATGCTCATATTCAGTTACAGTCATAGCGCCACCTGCTGGTAACAGGAAGTGACATGTTTAACACTGTTGTGGACTCCTGATAACATATAAAAAAGTGCCAGCAAGTGTTAAACATGCTAACAACATACTTGAAACATGCTAAAACATGCTAGCAAGCACTTAGCTAAGTGCTAAAGCATGCTATTACTGCAATTCAATAGGAATTTGCTGTAACTCAGGTATGGAATGTCCAATCTGCCCCAAACTTCACACGTTTGATAAGAGTCATGGCCTGAACACATCTACATGAGAATATTCAGTTATAGTAATAGCGCCACCTACTGGCAACAGGAAGTGACATGTTTAACACTGTGATGCAGTACTAGCAACATATTAATTATGCCAATGAGTTATAAACATGTTAGAAACATGTTAAAACATGCTAGCAATTCTTAGCTAAGTGCTAAAGCATGCTAATACAATGAAACAGGAAGTTTTTGTTACTCAGGAAGGCAATGTCCAATCTGCCCCAAACTTCACACGTTTGATAAGAGTCCTGCCCTGAACACATGTCAATGCTCATATTCAGTTACAGTCATAGCACCAGCTGCTGGCAACAGGAAGTGACATGTTTAACACTGTTGAGGACTCCTAATAATATATAAAAAAGTGCCAGCAAGTGCTAAACATGCTAACCTCATACTAGAAACATGTTAAAACATGCTAGCAAACACTTAGCTAAGTGCTAAAGTATGCTATTACTGCAATTAAATAGGAATTTGCTGTAATAGCGCTGCCTACTGTCAACAGGAAGTGACATGTTTTACACTGTGATGCAGTACTAGCAACATATTAAATATGCCATTGAGTTCCAAACATGCTAGAAAAATGCTAAAGCATGATAGCAACACTTCCTCTTAGATTTTTGTGCAGTTTTTGCCATTTTCAGGCCTCGTACTTTGACAAACTCCTCCTACAGTTTTAATCTGACCATCTTCAAATTTGGTGAGTCTAACCTTAAGGCCTTCGCGACAGTAAATTGCGAAGATCTTGAGTTTTCGTCAAAGGGCGTGTCCTCGGCGGCCTGACAAATTTCAATGTTTCGCCATGAAACAGGAAGTTGCTGTAACTCAGGCAAACAATGTCCAATCTGCCTCAAACTTCACACGTTTGATAAGAGTTCTGTCCTGAACACATGTCCATGCTCAAATTCAGTTACAGTCATAGCGCCACCTACTAGCAACAGGAAGTGTCATGTTTAACACTGTGATGCAATACTGGCAACACATTAAATATGCCATTGAGTTATAAACATGTTATAAACATGTTAAAACATGCTAGCAATTCTTAGCTAAGTGCTAAAGCATGTTAATACAATGAAACAGGAAGTTGCTGTTACTCAAGAAGGCAATGTCCAATCTGCCCCAAACTTCACACGTTTCATAAGAGTTCTGTCCTGAACACATGTCCATGCTCAAATTCAGTTACAGTCATAGCGCCACCTGCTGGCAACAGGAAGTGACATGTTTAACACTGTTGTGGACTCCTAATAATAGATAAAAAAGTGCCAGCAAGTGTTAAACATGCTATCAACATACTAGAAACATGCTAAAACATGCTAGCAAACACTTAGCTAAATGTTAAATTATGTTATTACTGCAATTAAATAGGAATTTGCTGTAACTCAGGCATGCAATGTCAAATCTGCCCCAAACTTCACACATTTGATAAGAGTCATGGCCTGAACACATCTACGTGACAATTTTCAGTTATAGTAATAGCGCCACCTACTAGCAACAGGAAGTGTCATGTTTAACACTGTGATGCAATACTGGCAACACATTAAATATGCCATTGAGTTATAAACATGTTATAAACATGTTAAAACATGCTAGCAATTCTTAGCTAAGTGCTAAAGCATGTTAATGCAATGAAACAGGAAGTTGTTGTTACTCAAGAAGGCAATGTCCAATCTGCGCCAAACTTCACACATTTGATAAGAGTTCTGCCCTGAACACATGTCCATGACAATTTTCAGTTATAGTAATAGCGCCACCTACTGTCGACAGGAAGTGACATGTTTTACATTGTGATGCAGTACTAGCAACATATTAATTAAATATGCCATTGAGTTCTAAACATGCTAGAAACATGCTAAAACATGCTAGCAACACTTATCTGAGTGATAACGCATGCTACTATCCCCATAATAAAGGACATTTTTGTAACTGACTTTGACATACTCCTCCTATATTTACCTACTTAAATGCACATTGCCCACCGTGCTCTGTCTTCCTGAAGCCACCGGGTGGCGGTGGCACGGGTGCGAGGGCCCTTTCATCGCTGCTTGCAGCTTTAATTTATACTTTCGCCTGTCTCCGCAGAGAGTGCGCGCGCGCGACCGGGGCTCTCTCTCTGCTCGTTCTTCAGTATGCGCCCTGTCACACACGCAGCAGTTCGTCTACATACCGATCAAATAAGACTACGACGGGACAAATTTTTTATTAAAAACATTTTATTACATTACTATTTTGGTATGAACATTCACCCGCCAGTGTGGCGGATAGCCTTTTGAGATTTACTCGCCAAACGTAAAATCTACCCACATTTGGCGCATGGCGGGTGTTAATTTCGGACCCTGCCGGTACCGATACCTTGATTTCGAACATTACCTCAGAAAAACTATAGTTTTATTTTTTCAGTTGACTCATGCTCCTTAGCCAGTGCACAAAGGAACCAAAAAAAGCACAAAGGAACAAAATGTAACCAACATCATACATCATACATCAAGTTTCAGTGAATTATTTTTGCTTGGGTTCTGATTAATTTGGTTCGGAGAAGAGATAAAAGCACGCCAACACTAACAATTGACTGGTTGACCTATCGAAACCGGCCAATCATGATGCTTTCTGTCTTACATGCACTTTGTGAGGCACACCGACACACACGCAAGGTCTTTCGTTCCCTCTACGCGCGTGCACTACATCTCTGACTATCGTCGATACACGATACTATCGTCTATCGGCACAACCCTAACTACAATATCAAAATCGACTGCTGGCGGTAGATCCTTCTCCTATTTAGCACCAAAACTTTGGAACAGTCTTTGGAACAGAAAACAAAATTCTGTATCAAATTTATAGGCAAAACAAGTAGTTTGTTTAGGCATGGTTTGTAGGGAATTACAAACCTGCACACATATATTCAAAAGCACATAACTATAGAATCAATTCTTAATGCGCATGTGAACGCCATCAGCGTTTATCACAGGTTCAGTTTAAAGTCTGTTGTATAGAGAACGCCGTCGTCTTAATTTAATAACAAATGATCATTCCTCCGGAAGTGAATCAATCAAAACTAACTTTAGCTGGAAATAACATTATTCAAGAACCGCTATCAAGCCAAAACAATCTCTGTTACCTTAAATGATATGTTTATCTCTGTAAAGCTGCTTTGAAACAATCTACATTGTTAAAAGCGCTATATAAATGAAGATGACTTGACTTGACGTGCATCTATGGGGATTGGGACTCGGACTAGATCTGATGGCAGAGTGCGGGCATAAGGTACTCGTGTGTGTGCGCGGGTTTCTTGAGAATAAAACGACTCCCACAAAATAGAATGGTTGGGACGCTTACACACTTCATGTGAGCCACGTCTCTGGGCATAACTGCATAAACTATTGTTAGTGATTATTGGCTCACTGACGTTGACGAGTTAACCCCTTAGGTATCGAAATCTGGTACCGAACAACAAGTCATTTATCGATACTCGATAGTATCGAGGCAATTCGGTCGGTACCTAAAAAGTATCGAACTCGGTACCCAGCCCTACGCATCACAGAATTTTTTGAGGTATCGGCAAATATCATATCGCTGGCTGAGAGAATCAATATCGTATCGTGATGAACTGTCCGATTTACAACCCTAGTATTTTGCACCATAAGGCCTGGGGCCTCATTTATAAATGTTGCGTACGCACAAAAGGCGGCGTACGCCGCTCTCTACTCAATAATTGGTATTCATAAAAAGCAAACTTGACGGGAAAATGTGCGGTCCTTCACGCAAGCTCTGACCCAGGCGTACGCACAAAAACGGGTGAAATGAGAAATGGCGACACCGTCGGCAGATGGAAGAAACACGTGAAAGTGTGTGAAACTGTAGACCGTTGTGTAAAAGAAATGGCAATACTGCCTCTCATAAATAACATGAAGACTTCACAAAGCAAGTCTTGCAATTAACAGCCTACACGAACACCCGTTTGATCGATCTGCAGTGTAAAACAAACTAAATCAAACGAAGATTACAACAGAAATGCAAATTAACAGGCTATTTGCAAAAAGAAAAGTGAAATATGTTCTGCAATAATATTGGCATGTTATGCAATTCATCCTCATAACACATCTGTTGCTTGTCAGATGCAATCAAATGGATGGTAATAAAATGCCACGATGCCATCACAATACGTAATGGAGCGCTAGACGCTTTTTTGCATCGACTTTGATGTCCAACCATTTCTTTTTTTATTTCGGCCACGGTGAGGTTGTGATGCTGCAGCATTAACGGCGTCTGCAACCTTTTGCCACTCAAGTGCCTTTTTGGCATTAGTAATGCCCACACTGTGCCCTCCAAACAACATTTTCCACCTCTTTTCCACCTCGCCAACAATCATTTCTACTTCACATTGAGTGAAGTTACGTTTCTTGGTTTTCCTCCCATGATTTCGCAATCGATGAATATTAATTTGTGGGCGTTTCACAGACTATTTATGGGCAACTATGGGCGTGACATGAAGCCGCAAAAGCTGCGCTACATTTAGAATTGATTGTGATTTATTAAGGGAAAACTGCGTAGGATGTGCGTGCGCACGGTTTTATAAATCCGAATATTTCTGTGCGTACGCACGTCCTATGTTTCATCCGTACGCCACTTCTGACGCAAATCCTACGCAAAGTTTTATAAATGAGGCCCCTGGAGTCCCTATTTTTGCTTACTTAGGTTTATGTGGTATAAAACTACAATCAGATTTTTTCTAGATCCCTTAGTAAATGTATTATTTGTCCTCAGTGCTCCGAGAACAGACACAGTCTCTTTGGAATAGACTACATATGCTACAGTATAGGGATGTTAACGATAAATCGATGATCGATTAATTGTCGATAATACATTTAATCGATCAAACTAATCGATCATCGATTAAGCAGGTTCATGCGCGTGCTGCTCAACTGCGAAACATGTAAGCGGGCGCGCCAGAGTTATGTTTGGGACCATTTTACACCTTCATCATGACTATAAGGATGCATTCGCAGTCTTTTGTTTTGTGCAAATGTAAGTTGTAATAGTTTATTTTGTGTACGCCTATCTATATCTGATCATATTGGATGCATTTGGTTAAGAATTGACGCTAAAGCGTGATCTTTAGCGCGCGCAGCTCAAACGGCAATGCACGACTAATAATGACTATTGGGACTGTCATATTACATAATAGGGATGCCACAATTCTCAATATAATATCGAACCGTTCGGTACGACATCCACGGTTCAATACGCGCTTGTGAATTTCGTTTTTTTCGGTTTTACGTTTAAATAATTTATGTGCGTTTTATTTCTCTCCGAACTGACTGTGTGTGTGTGTCCGTAAGTCTATGAGCTGAGATGAGGAAACTCCTCCCCGCGAGTAAATATTCAATTACTATGCTCTAAAGTTAGGGAGCGCGGCTTTAACCATCATTCCATACTTTAACATTGCGAGCGGCGGTGACGTGAGGCTACAGTACGAGGAAGCGCCAGCGATGCGTCTTTCAAATCCGTGGTGTGAATACATAAAATGGATAATACAAAAAAAATATCATTAATTGTACTGTTTTACTGTATTTTTAAATAAATACAGCTGTTTGCATAACATAAGAGCAAACAGTTATGTTATCGGTTTACAATTATGTAACAGTTATCTTTACATACAAAGAGTTATGTAAGTTAAGTTGCATAACTTAAATGCAAAAGAGACATCTTTCAAAAATATTTCAAATCTTACCGACACACAACTTTTGAACGGTTGTGAGGTTTTACTTATTTTTTGTCATATGGTTCTTAGCACCTTGGAGATGTTCTTCGACAGGTCTGCTAAACGCTGCTGCACAGCCATCAGCATGCAAGAATCTAGGAACATGAAAAGTCTGTCACAGAATATTTAGTATGAAATGTCACATTTATTAAAAATAAACAAACTAGAGGAGAGGTGAAATGCAGAAAAGAGAAAGAACAATAAACAGAATATACAACAAAACAGAATTTACATTTTTAGGTTTACTTATTTAGTATTGCTAATGCAATTTCACTTATATTTGGATGTAAAACCTTCTTAAATATATATATATATATATATATATATATATATATATATATATATATATATATATATATATATATTCATGGTGATATAGGTGAAAAATATTGTGAAAATGCATATTAAGTTAATTAAAGCGCTTTAATCTCAGCTCACCTGTGTTTCCTTGTAAATTGTTTGATGCACCTGAAATCACAGAACAGTTTTTTTTTATCATTCATTACGTTATGTGCTTATTAACATGAAAGATCAAAACGTGTTTGAAATAGTGTCAGTCCGTTTTCGCGCTCCAAGCTACATGCAGTGCTTGTACTAGATTATTAATTAGCTTAACATTCATCCATTGACAAATTACCAGCACAGCCTTTACAAAACTATATAACTATATATATATATATATATATATATATATATATATATATATATATATAAACTCTCATTTACACATAAGATGTGATTCAAAGCACAAACTTTTATTAAAAATGAACTCTAGTCTATAGTTAGCCTGACGGCTAAGATGCTAACGGTCTTTTTCGAAGACACTAAACCATTTCTGTAAACTAAATATTCAACAGAAGCGTATCAATTACATGTAAGAAAGTGTCAGGAACAGTGTGTGTATTATTTTTGTAACTTTAGGGAATAAACTTACCTGAAAGCCGTGAAAACACAACAGTGAGAGGTTTCAGAGTTTAGGCTGAGTTTTTGCAGCTTGTGTCGTCAGTTGAGTTCCCGCCCCGTTTCCATGGTAACTCCCTCCGCTCTTGTTTAAATCACATGCGACTCGAATGTTCTATAATAAGCGCGCGCCCATTAAAACGCATTGAAGTGACCGTATGCAGAATTCACATGAATATAAATCTAGAATTAAAACATTAAAAATACTGATGGAGTGAATTATAAGAAAAAAAGATTAAATGGCTGGAAAGTTATTTTTTTAAGTGGATAGGCTTAATGTAAATAGAATGGCTATATGAAATCAGTATCCTAAATAAATAGCCTAAACATGGTGTAGAAACAAAAGTAGGCAACATATTTCAAAAACACACTGAATTACAAACTTCACATGATATAAAGCACGAATATATTTTCACATATATGTACACATATTTAAACGAAGAACAATTTAAGCTCTATGTTATAAGCATTTTAAAAAATATATTTTCAAAATATATTTCAATATATTTAACAGTGTACCACATATATGTGAATATATTACATTTCTGTATGGGAACATACAAACATACCCCGCTGCCTTGTTTTTTCCCCGTCACCTCAGCGTCACGATCCAAACGAAACGGTGTTCCAAATCCATCGACGCACAGGTCTGTGTCTGGGTCCTGCTCATTGAGCCATGTCTTCTTAAAGGTGCCTTAGAATGTGAAATTGAATTTATTTTGGCATGGTTAAATAACAAGAGTTCAGTACATGGACATGACATACAGTGAGTCTCAAACATCATTGCTTTCTCCTTCTTACTTAAATCTCGTTTTTGAAAAACACCCCTGATAGCACCCCAAATATAGCCTGGTAATACCAGACTCTGCTACTTCACTTTGCTTCGTAGACAGAGTCTGGCATAGCATAATAGAGAAGTGTTTTCTCTCTCGCTAGGGGGCGATTTCTGAAGTTTAAAATCATTGGTTAACCGTAAGCCAATCATATAAGTTTATTTATGACGTATGTTATGCGCCGACACAGCCGCATCGAACCACAGACATCATGCATCGAACTCAAATCTATGATCGAACTTCCACTGTAAACACTTAATGATGCGAGCGAAATACCGGAGTGAACATGGCTGTAAACAACTTTTTTGATCGGTGAATGATGTAATAGAATGACTGCTGCGAGAGAGAGAGAGAGAGAGCCCTGGTCGCGCCCGCGCGCACTCTCACGTCTTCAAACAACACGAGCGCTGTCTTACTCTCTCTCCCTCGCACATATTAATCAAAATCAATCGACAAGATAGTAAAAGGTCGGAAGACCGCGGTTTCACGTGGAGCATTTGGAGATTTTTAGAGATTAGAGACTCTAGGAACAACATCTCAACACTAAATTATAAAGGCCTGTCTCATAGACGCCTGTCTCAAATACAAGCCGGTGCAGTTCGACGATTTGGGCAAATAAAAGCCCGGGCTATTATTTGAAGTTTTACGGTATTTAAGACCTGGAAAAGAAAGGAGACACACACTGACCTGTCAAAAGGCTCCCCAGTTTCTCGCTGACGATCGGTAATAGTTGATATATTAAACTTTTCCCAAAGGGAGTAGGGCCACAACATCACCTCCATTCAAAATGTTTATTACACACTCTTCTTGTTCTGGCTTCAGTTTGCTAATGCCGGGAATATTCTTCACAACAGAGCGAATTGCATCCGCGTCTCCATATCCGCGGTCGTTTTCGATTTCCCTGACCTAATCTTAAACTCGGCGCTTAGCGACTACGTCACGGCTTTCAGCCCACCCTCTGTTCGTTGATTGGCCCGGCTGTTTTCAGGCCGGTGGAAAACTGAAAGATAGGCTGCTATCTCAGACTGACTACAGGAGCGAAATGAAATTAGCGGAAGTAGGAAGTCTGACGTAGTCAGGCTACCCCAAATAGGCGAATCTCCACATAACACCGACTGTGACGCAACAGTCGGGATCATTAATATGTACGACGCCAAATATTTGCATATGCCAGCCCATGTTCAATGACAGGCGGAACTGCGCAGCCGAAGCTTCGCAGTCGATCAGTGTTTGGATGTACAAATGAACACTAACGTATTTTTTAGTTCCTTCATCCGAGCCTCTGAAGAAACAATGGGTTAATTTTATTTTCTCTGGAAATTTCCAAACATTTCAATGACGTTTCCTCAACTTGGGCCAATACAGAGCTGGCCTCGAACATCTGAAAATAAATCGATCGAGCTACCAAGAACACTTTATGATGTGTAATTGTTCAAGTTCAGACAGGTAATCTTTCTCTCAAAATCGTTCAATACTGTTTATGCATCAGTAAGTCAAGCCAGTGACTAAAATATCAACTTCACATCGTTTATTTTAGTAGGATGAAAAAAAACTTATTTAAATTGTAAATAAATTATATATAGAAAGCGATCAAAAGAACAATCTTTCCACAGCGCGAGTTTATCTGGACGCCTGCCAAACTCGTTATGAATTCAATGTTACAATGTTGCATGTTACACTGCACAACAAAGCTCTTACTGTATTTACATCATCGTGTTTGCATTGGTGAAAGCATTAGAGAGAGTGCAGAAACTGCGTTGCAATGATAAGATCTTTATTCTCGCGATCAACACACTGTCGTCTGTTTGCTCAATGCTCATCACGGCAACATTTTATGTGATGGGAATAGATCTAAATACTTTAAAAACATCTCACGATTCGTTAATCTCGATAGCTGTCAGAGGGGTTACCAGGATGTCATGGTTGGGGGGGCATTTGGCTTGTTTGGGGGGGCAACATAAACAATTGAAAAAATCGGCGCAAAATTAAGCTATACTACACACAATCTGTTTTAGTGCAGATCTTTTTCTAAGACAGGACCCCATAGATAGGCACAGGACCCCTATTAGACTATAGGGCTATCTCATAAAAGTTAGTTAAACCAGGTCAACTTTGCCTCCCCGAAATTTTTTTGATTTTCTTGATCTCGACATGTGCATTTTAAGGTGTTTTGAAGGCCAAAAAAATGGACAACAGTAGCTTTTAAAGCATGTCAGTGGGCAGTAGCATAGTATTTTATCAGATAACAGATTCTTAAACATACATGAGAATCAGTGTAAATGTCGCAATTAATCCACACTATAAAATAGAAATGCAGAATGTTTATGCTTATTGTTGACAATACACAATCACATATTCGAAACGGGAATGGCCTTGAATAAGAAATGATTTGATTATTTTGCATAATGTTACATTTCAAACAAATGCCAATGCAATCATTCTGTGTCCAGAGGCATATGAGCAATTAGCATCAAATATCAGTTTCAGCTACTTTTTCTTTCCTAAATTAATCAATATTTTGGACTAATCTATTCATTTAACCAATGGTTCAATTGCTCGCTCATAAAGACAGTCGCCGCCTTCTGGCTTAATGATGCAAGTTGCGCAAACACAGACAAGCGGAGTGATACAAACAGGGAAAAGTTGAACACATTCGAGGTAACGTTACAAATATATTTATAGGGATCTTCGCCGTGACGTCACGATGCGGTTACATGCGCTCTGGTTGGCAAAAAGAAAAGTAATGGCTTGCTGCGCAGCGCAAACACAGAAGACAAATGGTTGTATCGTGCTGTGAGATCGGCTGTGTTAACAGGTTCGATAAGAGTAACCTTCTACCGCGTACCTAAACAGCTTGAATCAAGAAGATAGCTGTGGATTTCTGCAATTAGGCGTCTAGAATGGGTACACATTTAAACCCAGATATCACCATGATAAGTACTGAGTTGATTACATCAAGACAAACAAAAAATGTATTACAAGTTTTTTTTTAAATTGTTTGTTATTAACATTTGTTATTAACATTATTAACATTTGTTGTTAACAGTTATTAACATTATTAACATTTGTTGTTAACATAGAAACGGTGCCTAATCTAATCACGTATGTACTAATTTGCATAAATACCCAAACAGATCTAAACATTGGGTATAGCCAGGTGAAAATGTCTTGTTGAATCTTCTTGACACCTTACAGTAAAATACCTAATGTTAAGGTCTGAACGGAACCCATTCAGGCTACCCATGAACATTAATACATGGAGGCTGGAAGAAGTACTTTAGAAACCAAACCAGCCTTTATTAATTTGTATTTGTATAAGACAAAAGGGTAAAATAAAAAGTGGCTGGATCAAAAAATCAAATTACGTACACAATGCACGACTAGAGAATTTCATCTTCATTCTCTTCACAGGCCATCTGCATTGAGTTTGGTTCTTTCTGCCAACCGGTTCGCGGCCACGCCCATATCGTGACGTCACATTTGACTCCGGCGAACATCCCTATAGAATAATAATGGAAATATATTTAATAGGGTGTTTGTGTTAAATTAAGCTTATAGTAGCCAATCCACTGTCTTTGATCAAACTGATTATTTCTGTCGGTCATTTAAAACTTCTATCGAAAAACAGCTGTTTAGATTAGATTTTATCTCGCACTGTATGATCATTATAACTGAAGTGAAGCGTCTCGTTGGGATTCGCGCTCCTGTGAACATAAATCCCGCTTGCTTTGATTGGACTCAAACATGTTGACATTGAGAGCGGGTGTTTAGGCTGAAGCAGCTCAGATGAGAAGGTCAGTTATCGTCGCGATGGGCGAATCATTGCAGCACCAAATTAGAGTTAATATTAGCCAATTATTTCACAACTTTCATTAGGCCTATACACTCAACAAAATGTAGGCTATAGCCTATATTTGGTGCTGAAGGAGACGGAGCTGAGCTCCGGCAGGGTGTGTTGTGGTCCCGAGGAGGCGGGTAAACATTTCATTGGCGTTCTGTTCTGTCATGATGCACTTTTTTTGCGCGTGTACGCCCGAAGCGCGCGCGCACTGTAAAACAGCGCCAAACTGGATTTTTGTTGGGTCAGACCCAATCTGCTAGCGATGGAAAAATATGCACAAAACAAGCCAGTTTCAATTTTAATTTATCATCGATCAGATAATTTCTCAGGGGAGGCAGGGTTTATCCTAGGGGAGGCACTGCCTCCCCCAGCCTCCCCCTAGACACGCCCCTGATAGCTGTAATAGTAAAAACGTATAATATCTGTTGTAAAAGTATTCAAGAGAGTTTCACATGTAATACGTAGCTATTTCATGCAAGCATGTCAGCCAATCACAGCAGAGGCCGGTTACACACAGCAGACACGCCCCTTCAAACAGAGCGTTCACATCAGAGGCTAAAATCAGGCTAGGAAAAATGCTGCAATGAATTATGACTATTTTTTATCTAAAAAACATACTAACATTATAAGGGCAACCCAGAAAACATTATACAATAAAAATAAAAACCATTCTAGGGCACCTTTAAAAGCCAAGATGCCACAGGTTTTAAAATCCTTCTGGAATTGGACATACCCCTGAAGTTCATCCGTTTTATTCCTCAAGCACTGAACATTCCCCATGATCACCGAGGGCAGAGGAATCCGGGACAGACGCTGTTTCCTCAGGCGTAACTTTACACCACCTCACTTTCCCCGCTTCCTTCTCCTACCTCTTGGTTTTTCCGATTTTTCGCATTGTTGTCTCAAAATAAAAGTCCGGAAGCCGTGGGACAAAATCCACCACGCGCATCGAACGCACACAGTTCAACTGCAGCAGCACCTCTCTTGAGTAGTGCAACCGGCTTTGCCCATCGAAGTCATTAGAGTCACAAACGCGCCATAAAGTCCACAAGACAATGAGATAAAATAGGTAAAATAGATCCATCCTTGCGCAAGCCCCTCGACAGGTGTATAGTTCCCGTAAGAAAGTTTGAATAAACTTTAAAACATAAGACTAAAAATAAAGTACATAAAACACAAGGACATGAGAACGCCACACTTTTCACTGCCGGTTGCTGCGTGCGCATGCGCCTTCATCAGAAATGGTGTTTGGGGCTGTAAGGGTGAAATGCAGTGGAAGAGTGGCTTCCTCTTATAGGGCCTGGGGTGTTCCTCTGTGCCAGCTCTCTGTCCTCCAGTTCAGTGAGATATGTCAAAAAGTGAGTTTGGGCCTGGGCCTGTGCCTCGCATGATAGCCTATTTAGCCTAGGCACCAAACTCAAAGCAAAATATACAGTACATGTCCTCTTGCGGAGTAGGGACATGAGGGGGACATGTGAAGTTGGAATGGAGATGATGGCCAGCAGCTGTTGCTCAGCTATATCTCGCCAAAGCAGTGACGTCATGTTTTTACAAACTATTAGCAGTGATTTTTAGGCTTTCCTGTTTACAGCGAAGTAAGCCAATTGCCTGCACAAAATATAATAGCATTGTAATATAACCATACAATATGTAACAATAAGGTTTACAGTGGCTTCAAAAATGTATTAAAAACAAAAAAGCAAAACACATTCTTTGTCTTGGTACAGTATAATGTTTTGTGGAAAGCTTTTTCCACACCAGAGAAAGACATCCGCTCTGGACCGGTGAGGTAATGTATGGAAGAGTTTCACAGAAATGTGACTTGTTTAGGTCAGTATTAGAGTAGCCTAATGGTTCTCTCTAAATGAGTAACCAAACTCTCAGAATCATTAAGAGCTGAACTTAAAGGGATCAGGATTTAGCATTTAGCTTTGTATTAGTAGAAAACCTGTAGTATTTTCAAATTACTGTGCTTTCCACTCTCATATCCCCCTGAGATGAGAGATTTATGTAATTTTTGTATGGAAAAAATCCTCCGATGACGCAAAAATCGTCATTTTGCGTCATCAGAGGATTTTTTTGACCAGAGGCTAAAAACTACAGCCAGTAGTAGGCGCTGTCCCGCATGCTCTCAACCGCCCATAGAGGCTGGGATCTCACCATCCTCTTTTTCCTGGACATGTCTGGGATTCAACTTTTGCTTTCTGCAGTCGCCATTCATTATTTACATGCACACCTTTTGTTTCAATCTAACTGAATTCATTCCGATTGGTGAATCTGAATGTAGTGTTTACATGAACGCTAAACAAGTGATCGGTTGATGTGCGTTTTAAAGAGGCTATATGCGTTTTTCTGAAATTTAAACTCGCGACTGACACCTGTGGCCAAAAAACAGAACTGCTCTTCCTTTCTGCTCGCTCTCGCAGCGCGCGCTCGTACGTGCACACTTCACAAGTCATCTGCTGCAAGGAGGTCAACATTATGTTTACAGAGGTAAGAACAGTCAAATACATATATTCCATTGCACTGCTTGCGAGTGTAGGCTACTTGCTGACTAGCGGTGGTGGCAGAGTGATCTGAAACGTTTAACATGACCGCGCTTGATGTCACATTCGCAGACAGCGCGGGAAAAATCCGACCCGACAGAAAATAGGAAAAATAGGATACAGGCTTATAGGTGCACCCACTGTGAGCGGACAAGGTGTCAGTATGCTCAACAGGAGATGTTTGAGTCATAAATGGTAAAATAAAAAGGTTATTGTTATGTTTATTTTGGGGGAAAAGCTGCATAAAGCCCCTTTAACATTGCTGAGAAAATTCCTGCTCCTCCGTGAGAGATACGAGACCGGTGCGTCTCACAGGTGTCGTTCATTAATAATCACGCCACCGGCCTCGTTCTCCCGCTGCCCTCGCTCGTCCTGCTCACCACATTAAACATGAGCCGTTCTCCCGCTGTCACGGGTGGTGTATGCAGAGGAAGAAGGAGGCTGAGTCAAAAAGATCCAATTCCAACATTTACTAAATAACTCCAAAATCAAACTGGTACAGGCGGGCAGAGGACACAAACACCAGGTAACATTTACAAGAACCGACAAGGACAGACTGAAACAGAGAACTAAATACAGATACAAACGACCACTAACGAGGTGAGGACAGGTGACACAGATGATAATGACAATGAACAATGAAGATTGAGGGAGTGAGTTCAGGTGTGGAGACAAGAGGGATTCTGGGAAGTGTAGTGAAGACGAAGACAGACAGGTGCAGACGAAGACTGTGACATTACTCCCCCCTCCCGGTAGGCGTGACCTCACGCCGTAGAACAGGGGTGGGAGGGTGGGCATCCTGGAGTCCGTGACGGGAAGGTGGACCGGGTGCAGGAGGACGGACTCCAGGATGGATCAGGCGGCCATGGCAGAGCAGGACGTGGGCGTGGCCAGGGCGGAGCCGACGAACCCTCAGGCGTCCAGGGTGGTGAGAACCCTCAGGCGTCCAGGGTGGTGAGAACCTTCAGGCGTCCAGGGTGGTGAGAACCCTCAGGCGTCCAGGGTGGTGAGAACCTTCAGGCGTCCAGGGTGGTGAGAACCTTCAGGCGTCCAGGGTGGTGAGAACCTTCAGGCGTCCAGGGTGGTGAGAACCTTCAGGCGTCCAGGGTGGTGAGAAACCTCAGGCGTCCAGGGTGGTGAGAACCCTCAGGCGTCCAGGGTGGTGAGAACGCCTCGGGCGGCCATGGCGGTGAGGACCCTTCGGGCGGCCTTGGCGGAGAGGACCCTTCGGGCGGCCATGGCGGAGAGGATTTTTCAGGTGGCCGTGGGCCTTTGGGCGGCCACGGCAAGGACCTTTGGCCCCCCCCCCAAAAAAATATAGGGGAGCGTGACCGAAAATGACTCCAGAATAGAGTCGTGGACAGGGTCTGGAACAGTCTCTGGCTGGGCAAACGGGACGTAAACAGTCTCTGGCTGGGCAAACGGGACGTGAACAGTCTCTGGCTGGGCAAACGGGACGTGAACAGTCTCTGCGTGGCTGACGTGCACCAGTGGTGAAGGCTCGGCCGGGCTGGACAGAACCAGCGGTGAAGAGGGCTTTGCGCTGATCGGAACCAGCGGTGAAGAGACGGTCTCTGGCTGGACGGTCTCTGGCTGGACGTGGCTGACGTGAAGCTCTGGCTGGACGTGGCTGACGTGAAGCTCTGGCTGGACGTGGCTGACGTGAAGCTCTGGCTGGACGTGGCTGACGTGAACCAGCGGTGAGGGCTCGGCTGGGCTGGATGGAACCAGCGGTGAGGGCTCGGCTGGACTGGACGGAACCAGCGGTGAGGGCTCGGCTGGGCTGGACGGACTCACGCTGGACGGTCTCTGGGGGAAGAAGCTCAGGAAGGTCGTCAAAAGGATCAGGTGCAGGATCAGCGGGCTCTGGCCCTCACTCGTCCTGCTCGCCGCAGTAAACATGAGCCGTTCTCCCGCGGCCCTCACTCGTCCTGCTCTCCACAGTAAACATGAGCCGTTCTCCCGCGGCCCTCACTCGTCCTGCTCTCCACAGTAAACATGAGCCGTTCTCCAGCGGCCCTCACTCGTCCTGCTCTCCACAGTAAACATGAGCCGTTCTCCAGCGGCCCTCACTCGTCCTGCTCTCCACAGTAAACATGAGCCGTTCTCCAGCGGCCCTCACTCGTCCTGCTCTCCACAGTAAACATGAGCCGTTCTCCAGCGGCCCTCACTCGTCCTGCTCTCCACAGTAAACATGAGCCGTTCTCCAGCGGCCCTCACTCGTCCTGCTCTCCACAGTAAACATGAGCCGTTCTCCCGCGGCCCTCACTCGTCCTGCTCTCCACAGTAAACATGAGCCGTTCTCCCGCGGCCCTCACTCGTCCTGCTCTCCACAGTAAACATGAGCCGTTCTCCCGCGGCCCTCACTCATCCCGCTCTCCACAGTAAACATGAGCCGTTCTCCCGCGGCCCTCACTCGTCCCGCTCGCCACAGTAAACATGAGCCGTTCTCCCGTGGCCCTCACTCGTCCTGCTCTCCACAGTAAACATGAGCCGTTCTCCAGCGGCCCTCACTCATCCTGCTCTCCACAGTAAACATGAGCCGTTCTCCCGCGGCCCTCACTCGTCCTGCTCTCCACAGTAAACATGAGCCGTTCTCCCGTGGCCCTCACTCGTCCTGCTCTCCACAGTAAACATGAGCCGTTCTCCCGCGGCCCTCACTCGTCCCGCTCTCCACAGTAAACATGAGCCGTTCTCCCGCGGCCCTCACTCGTCCCGCTCGCCACAGTAAACATGAGCCGTTCTCCCGCGGCCCTCACTCGTCCTGCTCTCCACAGTAAACATGAGCCGTTCTCCAGCGGCCCTCACTCGTCCTGCTCTCCACAGTAAACATGAGCCGTTCTCCAGCGGCCCTCACTCGTCCTGCTCTCCACAGTAAACATGAGCCGTTCTCCCGCGGCCCTCACTCGTCCCGCTCTCCACAGTAAACATGAGCCGTTCTCCCGCGGCCCTCACTCGTCCCGCTCGCCACAGTAAACATGAGCCGTTCTCCCGCGGCCCTCACTCGTCCTGCTCTCCACAGTAAACATGAGCCGTTCTCCAGCGGCCCTCACTCGTCCTGCTCTCCACAGTAAACATGAGCCATTCTCCCGCGGCCCTCACTCGTCCTGCTCTCCACAGTAAACATGAGCCGTTCTCCCGTGGCCCTCACTCGTTCTGCTCTCCACAGTAAACATGAGCCGTTCTCCAGCGGCCCTCACTCGTTCTGCTCTCCACAGTAAACATGAGCCGTTCTCCCGCGGCCCTCACTCGTCCTGCTCTCCACAGTAAACATGAGCCGTTCTCCAGCGGCCCTCACTCGTTCTGCTCTCCACAGTAAACATGAGCCGTTCTCCCGCGGCCCTCACTCGTCCTGCTCTCCACAGTAAACATGAGCCGTTCTCCCGTGGCCCTCACTCGTTCTGCTCTCCACAGTAAACATGAGCCGTTCTCCCGCGGCCCTCACTCGTCCTGCTCTCCACAGTAAACATGAGCCGTTCTCCCGTGGCCCTCACTCGTTCTGCTCTCCACAGTAAACATGAGCCGTTCTCCCGTGGCCCTCACTCGTCCTGCTCACCACAGTAAACATGAGCCGTTCTCCCGCGGCCCTCACTCGTCCTGCTCGCCACAGTAAACATGAGCCGTTCTCCCGCGGCCCTCACTCGTCCTGCTCGCCACAGTAAACATGAGCCGTTCTCCCGCGGCCCTCACTCGTCCTGCTCTCCACAGTAAACATGAGTTCTCCCACGGCCCTCACTCGTCCTGCTCGCCACAGTAAACATGAGCCGTTCTCCCGCGGCCCTCACTCGTCCTGCTCGCCACAGTAAACATGAGCCGTTCTCCCGCGGCCCTCACTCGTCCTGCTCGCCACAGTAAACATGAGCCGTTCTCCCGCGGCCCTCACTCGTCCCGCTCGCCACAGTAAACATGAGCCGTTCTCCCGCGGCCCTCACTCGTCCTGCTCGCCACAGTAAACATGAGTCGTTCTCCCGCGGCCCTCACTCGTCCTGCTCTCCACAGTAAACATGAGCCGTTCTCCCGCGGCCCTCACTCGTCCTGCTCGCCACTGTAAACATGAGACGTTCTCCCGCGGCCCTCACTCGTCCTGCTCTCCACAGTAAACATGAGCCGTTCTCCCGCGGCCCTCACTCGTTCTGCTCGCCACAGTAAACATGAGGAATGGCGACTGTATAACGCAAAAGCAGAATCCAGGGCAGACTCGTCACGTAGACTCACTAGTAGCAAAGCCCATCTACGGAGAGCCTGGCCACTCCCTATTAAGTCCTATTGTACCGAATTAGTTCCCCCAGAGTTCCACTGGGGGCGATCATCCGAGTTAGCTAGAGGCTAAATTTGTCTCTTTCACCCGACTGCCGTTGAGAAATCTCAGATTTGAATGTAGGTTTTGCAAGTTCAACGTGGGTTTTAGGTCGAAAGTTAAATGAACGAGTACTTATGTCCTTTCGATTTATTACAGGTTGAGTTGTTGTTGCTCATAACACGCTAGCATTCTGCTAATGGCCCTAACTGCTAATGATTGGTCAGTGAAGGACTGATTACGACCAGTGAAACCACTTGATGGCATCGTGGCATCCGAAGCTTTCTTTTACTGTCTATGATCCGAAGCGGGACCAGGGCAACTTTCCCATACCTCTCATACCGGGAATTGTGAAAAATGCCTGTTTCTTGTGGTGCTTGGGGTGTACAAATCACCACACAATTGAAAACCGGTCTTGAGGAATTACCTTTCACAAACAAGACTGAACATTTGTTTCTGGTTGTATTTGGTCATCATATAATTAGTAATAGTAAAGTTCAGAGGAGAAAGGCCGCGAAATTTAAAAAGACTACTATTATTGTGTCACACAATGTAGTTTTAATAGTTTTTCAGTCGACAATGTATTTGTTTAAAGCTCAGATCTGCGGTTTATCTATAAAGATAGCGCCTATTTAAAAATTTTATCTGACGTTTCCGAGTTGTGAAATCCAGGAGATCAGCGGGCGCTCAGCGCTCATGAACCCCGCCTGGAACAGCCTGACCTCGGCTAGTGCTTCTGACGTGTGCCGCTGGCTCGGATGGCTCTAGTCTAGTGTTTAAACATGAGATATAATTTGTCTTGTGTATATCTAACGGGCGATCTTTGGTCTCATTCATCTATAATTTGTTCCTTGCAAATTGTTTTGGCTGAGGGCAAAGTGAAGTTTCATAACTTTATATTTAGGCTGTTTTAACGTTTTATCCTGCTGTGTGTTTGACTGAACCGTTTACTTTATTTCTTGTCTTGTATAGCTTATACCTTTTAGACTACTTATACAGTTATAATGGCTATTACTGATCAATAAAACTGAAATTTAAAGGTGCCCTAGAATGTGAAATTGAAAATATTTTGGCATTGTTAAATAACAAGTGTTCAGTACATGGACATGACATACAGTGAGTCTCAAACACCATTGTTTTCTCCTTCTTAATTAAATCTCGTTTTTGAACAACACCCCTGAAAATTAGGCGAATCTCCACATAACACTGATGCAACAGTCAGAATCATTAATATGTACGACTCCAAAAATTTGCATATGTTACACACAGACACGCCCCTTCAAACAGAGGGTTCACATCAGAGGCTAAAATCAGGCTAGGAAAAATTCCTTTTATTTCTAAATTATGACTATTTTTTATCTAAAAAACATACTAACATTATAAGGGCAACCCAGAAACCATTATACAATAAAAATAAAAACCATTACAGGGCACCTTTAACAAAAAGAGTGAAATATTAAATATAAGTCACTATTTAACTTTTTTTTTTGTGTGTGTCTATTCTGTAATTTATATTTCTTATTATATTGCTATTAGTATAGTATTATACATAAACTATATGCTATTATCAATATTTTTATGATTGTATTATTGTACTTATGATATTATAATTATACTATTCATTACTATTTATTTGCTGTATACTGTTAGTTTAATTTATTGACTAAACTATTTACTATTACTTCTCACTTTATCTTATATTTACTAATTCATCAGTTATCTTTGTTATTGCTAAATAGGGTCAATCACAGAAAATGCTTTTTCCACAATAAGAAAACTTTATTTCATTTAATGTGAAAATTATATCTCAGTATGGGGGTCTTCACAATTCTTATCCAAGAATAAAAAGTCAAATACATGACAAGCCTGAGCTTTGACAATTCCTTATTCATTCATTCTGCACTCGTCCTGTGAGCGCCCTCATGTGGAACAGAGTGGAACTGCAACCAGTTCAGAAGCCGGAAAGGGATTTCTAACTGCACTTCTTATAGCAGTGTTCATGTTGTACTTGATGTCACACTGAGTGACAGTCATGATTAGTTGAAAATTCGTTCTATTAGCACACGTTGTGGCTTATTCTGATGGTGTTATCATTGTTTTATAAGATGGGACACTTCTGACCAACATCAACTTAAACCAGATTTGTTTTTTGAATAGTTTGGAAATGTTATAGAACAAAGGAAGTGTAATTGATAGATTAATTTCAGTAAGTTTACACACACATAGAACTCAGGAAAAAGGTAAGAGTGAAAGCAGAACATTACATGACGTGACAATCTCATTAATTACCCATCATGTTGCCATGACTTCAACAAACCATCCAATTGTCCAAAAGTACTAAACAAAATTCAGTACACACTTTTTTTCTTGTATAGAACAGAGCTGAGGGGATGAACACACACACACACAGTGGAGGCGAGGCTGGGGAACAGAGCTGAGGGGATGAACACACAAAGTGGAGGCGAGGCTGGGGAACAGAGCCGAGGGGATGAACACACACACAGCGGAGGCAAGGCTGGGGAACAGAGCTGAGGGGATGAACACACACAGTGGAGGCAAGGCTGGGGAACAGATCCGAGGGGATGAACAAACACACACAGTGGAGGCGAGGCTGGGGAACAGAGCCGAGGGGATGAACACACACACAGTGGAGGCAAGGCTGGGGAAAAGAGCTGAGGGGATGAACACACACACAGTGGAGGCAAGGCTGGGGAACAGAGCCGAGGGGATGAACACACACACAGTGGAGGCGAGGCTGGGGAACAGAGGGGATGAACACACACAGTGGAGGCGAGGCTGGGGAACAGAGCCGAGGGGATGAACACACACACAGTGGAGGCAAGGCTGGGGAACAGAGCCGAGGGGATGAACACACACAGTGGAGGCAAGGCTGGGGAACAGAGCTGAGGGGATGAACACACACACAGTGGAGGCAAGGCTGGGGAACAGAGCTGAGGGGATGAACACACACACAGTGGAGGCGAGGCTGGGGAACAGAGCCGAGGGGATGAACACACACACAGTGGAGGCGAGGCTGGGGAACAGAGCTGAGGGGATGAACACACACAGTGGAGGCGAGGCTGGGGAACAGAGCCGAGGGGATGAACACACACACAGTGGAGGCAAGGCTGGGGAACAGAGCCGAGGGGATGAACACACACAGTGGAGGCAAGGCTGGGGAACAGAGCTGAGGGGATGAACACACACAGTGGAGGCAAGGCTGGGGAACAGAGCCGAGGGGATGAACACACACACAGTGGAGGCGAGGCTGGGGAACAGAGCCGAGGGGATGAACACACACACAGTGGAGGCGAGGCTGGGGAACAGAGCTGAGGGGATGAACACACACAGTGGAGGCGAGGCTGGGGAACAGAGCCGAGGGGATGAACACACACACAGTGGAGGCAAGGCTGGGGAACAGAGCCGAGGGGATAAACACACACAGTGGAGGCAAGGCTGGGGAACAGAGCTGAGGGGATGAACACACACAGTGGAGGCAAGGCTGGGGAACAGAGCCGAGGGGATGAACACACACACAGTGGAGGCGAGGCTGGGGAACAGAGCAGAGGGGATGAACACACACACAGTGGAGGCGATGCTGGGGAACAGAGCTGAGGGGATGAACACACACAGTGGAGGCAAGGCTGGGGAACAGAGCCGAGGGGATGAACACACACACAGTGGAGGCGAGGCTGGGGAACAGAGCCGAGGGGATGAACACACACAGTGGAGGCAAGGCTGGGGAACAGAGCTGAGGGGATGAACACACACAGTGGAGGCAAGGCTGGGGAACAGAGCCGAGGGGATGAACACACACACAGTGGAGGCGAGGCTGGGGAACAGAGCCGAGGGGATGAACACACACACAGTGGAGGCGATGCTGGGGAACAGAGCTGAGGGGATGAACACACACAGTGGAGGCAAGGCTGGGGAACAGAGCCGAGGGGATGAACACACACACAGTGGAGGCGAGGCTGGGGAACAGAGTCGAGGGGATGAACACACACACAGTGGAGGCAAGGCTGGGGAACAGAGCTGAGGGGATGAACACACACAGTGGAGGCAAGGCTGGGGAACAGAGCTGAGGGGATGAACACACACACAGTGGAGGCAAGGCTGGGGAACAGAGCTGAGGGGATGAACACACACACAGTGGAGGCAAGGCTGGGGAACAGAGCTGAGGGGATGAACACACACAGTGGAGGTGAGGCTGGGGAACAGAGCCGAGGGGATGAACACACACAGTGGAGGTGAGGCTGGGGAACAGAGCCGAGGGGATGAACACACACACAGTGGAGGCGAGGCTGGGGAACAGAGCCGAGGGGATGAACACACACACAGTGGAGGCAAGGCTGGGGAACAGAGCTGAGGGGATGAACACACACAGTGGAGGCGAGGCTGGGGAACAGAGCTGAGGGGATGAACACACACAGTGGAGGCGAGGCTGGGGAACAGAGCCGAGGGGATGAACACACACACAGTGGAGGCAAGGCTGGGGAACAGAGCCGAGGGGATGAACACACACAGTGGAGGCAAGGCTGGGGAACAGAGCTGAGGGGATGAACACACACAGTGGAGGCAAGGCTGGGGAACAGAGCCGAGGGGATGAACACACACACAGTGGAGGCGAGGCTGGGGAACAGAGCCGAGGGGATGAACACACACACAGTGGAGGCGAGGCTGGGGAACAGAGCTGAGGGGATGAACACACACAGTGGAGGCGAGGCTGGGGAACAGAGCCGAGGGGATGAACACACACACAGTGGAGGCGAGGCTGGGGAACAGAGCCGAGGGGATGAACACACACAGTGGAGGCAAGGCTGGGGAACAGAGCTGAGGGGATGAACACACACAGTGGAGGCAAGGCTGGGGAACAGAGCCGAGGGGATGAACACACACACAGTGGAGGCGAGGCTGGGGAACAGAGCCGAGGGGATGAACACACACACAGTGGAGGCGATGCTGGGGAACAGAGCTGAGGGGATGAACACACACAGTGGAGGCAAGGCTGGGGAACAGAGCCGAGGGGATGAACACACACACAGTGGAGGCGAGGCTGGGGAACAGAGTCGAGGGGATGAACACACACACAGT
The DNA here is from genome assembly GCA_031834385.1 of Semotilus atromaculatus. Lineage (NCBI taxonomy): Eukaryota > Metazoa > Chordata > Actinopteri > Cypriniformes > Leuciscidae > Semotilus > Semotilus atromaculatus. The sequence continues at coordinate 2,376,438 of JAULUF010000055.1, forward strand.
GGAGGCAAGGCTGGGGAACAGAGCTGAGGGGATGAACACACACAGTGGAGGCAAGGCTGGGGAACAGAGCTGAGGGGATGAACACACACACAGTGGAGGCAAGGCTGGGGAACAGAGCTGAGGGGATGAACACACACACAGTGGAGGCAAGGCTGGGGAACAGAGCTGAGGGGATGAACACACACAGTGGAGGTGAGGCTGGGGAACAGAGCCGAGGGGATGAACACACACAGTGGAGGTGAGGCTGGGGAACAGAGCCGAGGGGATGAACACACACACAGTGGAGGCGAGGCTGGGGAACAGAGCCGAGGGGATGAACACACACACAGTGGAGGCAAGGCTGGGGAACAGAGCTGAGGGGATGAACACACACAGTGGAGGTGAGGCTGGGGAACAGAGCCGAGGGGATGAACACACACACAGTGGAGGCGAGGCTGGGGAACAGAGCTGAGGGGATGAACACACACAGTGGAGGCGAGGCTGGGCAACAGAGCCGAGGGGATGAACACACACAGTGGAGGCGAGGCTGGGGAACAGGCTTTGTGATGAAGACTTGGTGCTGGACGACTGAGAAACTGAGGGTTTAAATACACAAGAAATGAAAATCAACGGAACAGGGAACAGGTGTGAACTAATCAGAAACCATGACAACTAATAATTAACTAGAACTCAGGAAAAAGGTGAGAGTGAAAGCGAAACATTACATGACGTGACAATCTCATTAATTACCCATCATGTTGCCATGACTTCAACAAACCATCCAATTGTCCAAAAGTACTAAACAAAATTCAGTAAACACTTTTTTTCTTGTATACTATCACAGATTTTCATATATGAAATGTGTAACTATGCAAACAATAAAGTAAGATAAATGATGATGAATGTGTGCTCAGCTTTATGTAAACCCACGTGTTAACTCATGAAAGAGAAATGAATACATTTGTAGTTTTCAATAAGTTTCAATAAAGCTATTACATGTAAAAATGTAATGCAGTTTTTGTCTTCATAACTATATTTGTATATGTATGAATATGGAGCCATACATGTTATTTTTCAAATAACAAAAATATTTTTCAGTATATTCCCATATATGTTTGCTTTGTAAGGGTAACCTTTCCTTTTATTGATAATTTTCTTAGTATTCTTATAATTTACAGGTTATGTTAAAAGCATGCACAGGCTTTGCTGTCTGATCTGGTTGACACATTTATCTCTTCTTTCTTGCATAATTTTACAGTAAAGACCTAAAGAGACTTATAAATAATTATAGATTTTTGCTTGTTTAATTTAGTAAAAATAACAATGAAATCTATGTTTAACTTAAAATACATATAATACAATTTAGTCAAACACAGTTAAACTAAAGATGTTTCTCCCCAAGGCTTTCTCTTGCAGCTGTGATGGTTTGAGGATGAACTCAAGTCTTGGTGTAAATATTCCTAAAAAGTGCCTAGTCATAGTTCTGTGCTGTCTTTAACCGGCTGCTTCAGAGTCGGGCACACCCTCCGGTGTGAGATGAGAACATATTACCCAGCGGATCGAGTGCACTAATAGCTAAACACACTCAACACCGCAGGAGTGACGGCTGGAGAACTTCACAGGGACAATGAGCAGCATGGCAAGAGAGATCATGGCGTTTATACTCACCACGTCGGGCTGGGTGCTGGTGTCCTCCACTTTACCCACGGACTACTGGAAGGTGTCTTCCATCGACGGCACAGTCATCACCACAGCCACCTTCTGGTCCAACCTGTGGAAAACCTGCGTGACTGACTCCACTGGAATCTCCAACTGCAAAGACTTCCCTTCGATGCTGGCACTGGACGGTCAGGCGCTTTCCTCAAGTTTGTGAGATTAAAAGTGGCCAAAAGTGATGTAGGGTTAGGGTTAGGTGGACTTCCTTTTACAGTCCAGTTACCCATGTACATACTATTTACTTATTTTAGTAATTACAATTACTGGGTAATAACTAGGTACTTACCCTGAACCTACCTCTAGTCCATGTACTTATCTTATATTAGCCAGTACTTTCTAGGTAAGTACACTGTAAGTACACTGTAAGTAATGTACTGAAAAAGGAAGCGTTACCAAAATGATATCTTCAATCAATGTTCACTTGATATATTTTTTTAACCGGTAGCTGTAGTTTGCCTGGGATTAATACCCTAACCAATTTTAGTGTTTTGATCTTCCCTTATATTTTAAATATTAAAAATATAAAATTGATACCTCATATTTTGATGGTTTATTCAAACTTGTAGGGTCATTAAAAACAAATATCACTTTTGACCACTGCTGTATGTATATTTATCTTGGTTGTATAAGAAATATTTCAGATTGATATATCAAATGGAAGTAAAGCTCTCTGTCTGATGTTGATCAGCATTGAAACTCCTCTCGGATCATCTCAGATCAGGATGTTTGGTTCATGTGCTCCAGTGCTGCTGAGAGACACACTAAATACATGTTTAAAGTCAAACTTTATTTGGACTGTTATGCTTATAATTTTGTTTGCATTTCTTAATACAATATAAAAGCATTTTCACTGGTCATTTCAGGCTTCATGATCACACACTCTTTAAAATAAAGGTCCTTTATTGGCATTGATGGTTCTATGAAGAACATTTACCATCCATGCAATCTTTCCATTGCACAGAAGGGTCTTTATAGTGGAAAAGGTCCTTTAGATTATTAAAATGTTCTTCACTCATAGAATTTTTTTTCCTTTTAGAACTGAACACGGAAGGGATTGGGAACCCAGAACAGATTTTCTATAGCGAAAACCCCATTTGGAAACCGTTATTTTTAAGAGTGTAAGAAGACACATGTATATTTGTGTCTTACGGCTCACATTTCATCTCACCAAGGTGATTTTCTAGGTATAATGTTCTATTCAGAGCTAACCATTTGTGCAAGGCAAACACACAAAAGTCTGAAACAACTCTTTTTCTTCTAATATGTCAATGTTTAGCACTTTTCAGAAAGCTAAGGGGAATAATTTAGATGTTTTTATCCCCAGGCTGTTTTCCATTCATTCATTTGTTTTCGTTGGTTAACTAGTAAGCTAATATTTTCCCAGAGAGCAGTGTGTGTGTGTGTGTGTGTGTGTGTGTGTGTGTGTGTGTGGACACCACTCTGCTCTTCCATGACTAAAGGACAGACCTCAGAGAAAGAGTCTGTGTTTAACCACAGTCATTAATTAATCACCATTTTAATTAGATCTAAGAGGTTTTGGTAACACTTTCTATTACGACCCGCAAACAACTGCGTAAGTAAACCGAAACTACGGTGTACGTATATATATATTTAATTTACAACCCACAGATGTCAAAATTACCTTGTAACTACATTGCACAAGAACATATTTTGCCAGAAATGTGATAAAAACTTTTATATACAACAGACGTACAATTTTTGCCTGGAATATATTAACAGAATAGGTACCTGTTAGTTTTAAAATAATTACATTATAAATAATCTGCTTGTATATCTGGTTGTACCCCTTTATTACCCAAAACTTAACATACTGTTCCCTTATACCAACACGGAGGTACACTATAATTACAGAAACGTACACCGTAATTTCGGTTTACTTACGAAGTTCTTTGCAGGTTATATATCTGCTTGTTACCCCTTTATTACCCACAACTTAACATATTGTTCCCTTATACCTACACAGAAGTACACTATAATTACAGAAACGTACACCGTAATTTCGGTTTACTTACGCAGTTGTTTGCGGGTCGTAATATAAAGTGTTACCGAGGTTTTCTGTCCAAATACTGAATTATGAATTAATTACTCCATTTTTATTATACACTCACCAGCCACTTTGTTTGGTACACCTGGCTAGTACTGGGTCAAACCCTGTTTTTCCTACAGAACTGCCTTAATTCTTTGTGACATAGATTCAACAAGGTGCTAAACACTCCTCAGAGATCTGGTCCATATGGTCATGATATATATTAACATCCATGATGTGAATCTCCCGTTCCTCCACATCCCAAAGCTATTGGACTGAGATCTGATGAGCGTTTGAGTTTAGTGAACTCATCATGATCAAGAAACCAGTTTGAGATGATTTGAGCTCTTGTCATCCTGCTGGAAGTCTTCATCAGAAGATGGTCCACTGTGGTCATAAAGGAGCGGACAAGATCAGCAACAATAGCAAGCTGGATCCATGCGGTTTCATTACACCCAATTCTGACTCTACCATCTGAATGTCCCAGCTGAGACTCATGTTTTAACATTTTGTGCGTATACAAGGCTGAATGCCATTACTCGATAAGAAAAGACTGTGGGTATTCGGGATATGGCTCTTGAATGGTTTAAATCTTTTCTCTCTAATAGGACCTTCTCAGTTTATATTGGTCAGTTTTATTCCAAATCTGCTTCATTGATTTGTGGTTTTCCACAAGGTTCTATTCTTGGTCCAATTCTGTTTTACTCTATATGTTACCTTTAGGTTATATTTTTCAGAGGCAAGGAGTATCTTTTCACTGTAGTCCTGTTGACTCTCAGGTGTACCTACATCTACGAAAACAGAACAGAAGGTCAACTGAGTCATTACTTAATTGTTTACATAAAGTTAAATTATGAATGTCATTGAATTATTTTTACGTAAAGGAGCAAAACTGAGATAATCTGATTCGGGACCTCTGATTCCCAAAATGTTTCTGTTTCTGTAAGAATGTAAATCGGTGGTTAAGAACCTTAGGGTACAGTTTGATGACTCTCTGAAATTTGATAAACAGATCAAACAGATTAAATGCTGATTATTCTAGTTGTGTTTAGTAGCAAAGGTAAAAACTATTTCAGTCATCTACTAACCTGGAAAAGTGCTTTTCCTTTCTGTGAGACTGGACTATTGTAATTCCTTGTATGCAGGTGTGAGCCAATCACTGTTAAATCGCTTACAATAAGTACAGTACACCACTGCTAGACTGTTAATGGGTGTTCGTAAACACCAGCATATAACACCTATTTTGGCTTCATTAAATATGCTTCCAATTCAATACAGGGTCGATTTTAAATAACGAACCTAAGTATAAAGCACTACACAATTTGGCACGTTCTAATGTAAATTATCTTGGTAACACTTTATTTGAAGGGGTGTGCATAAGACTGACATGACACTGTCATAAACATGACATAACACCTGTCATGAACATGAAGGAGTCTTTATGAATGTTTATGACTGTTGTCATTAAGTGTCATTCGGTAAATTATGACACTTTTAATGCAAAGTTGACATTGTTTAAAATGTCTTTGTTATGACAACTTGACATTAACAAAGACAAAAATGTCTTTGTTATGACAACTTGACATTAACCAAGAAATCATAACCTGTCAACCTGTCACAAATATGTCATAACAGGTCTAATTATAAAACTTAAAGCATTTTACAGTGTAATAACCCTTAATGACATCTTTATAACTAGTACAATGTGTTCCACTTTACTTGAGGACAAGTAAAATATTCATGACACAGTTATAATGGTGTCATGACGGCCAAAGTTGTGACAGGTTGACAGGTTATGATTTCTTGGTTAATGTCAAGTTGTCATAATCAAGACATTTTTGTCTTGGGTAATGTCAAGTTGTCATAACAAAGACATTTTAAACAATGTCAACTTTGCATTAAAAGTGTCATAATTTACCGAATGACACTTAATGACAACAGTCATAAACATTCATAAAGACTCCTTCATGTTCATGACAGGTGTTATGTCATGTTTATGACAGTGTCATGTCAGTCTTATGCACACCCCTTCAAATAAAGTGTTACCATTATCTTTTACACACTTTTAAAAGAAAATTGAAATTACAATTACTATCATCAGCATTTGGCTCGACAGTTTTTACGTAACAAAAGAGGCTCTTGTTGTTTTTCTTTATTTTTGTGAGATGTTGGTTGTATGCATTATTGGCTGCTTTTAGTGTGATATTTTATTACATGCAGGATTGTACAGCACAATGGTCAACGTTCCGTTGTTTTAATTGTGCTCAACATGTAAATAAAAGAAACAAGGTGGGAGCTGCGTGTATCGTCGGCATGTTTAGAGACGTGTACCTGCCTGTGAAGCCCTTGCTGTAACCCCTGTGGGGGACATGAGAAGCCAGGTTTGGTTTTTGAAGAGCGGGGTGAGAGGAACGTGGACACTGAGGCGGTGTGAGCTCGTCACCCGAGTCCTTAAAGATGATCTGAACTGAAATTTGAAAAAAGGTGATATAACAGATGTATTTGATTTATTATCATTGGTACAATTATTAAAATGGCAGAATTTTTTAAAAAGGATAAAACTGTACGTTGAAAACGTTTTTGTAACACGGGTGCCGCCATGTTGGATTTCAACATTCGACTACGTCACTGGCATGGTAGGCTACTCCGCTGCCAACCAACACCAGCAGAAACGCTCACTTCAAGCAGAGGACAGAGAAGCATGTTAAGTGTTATAATGCTAGCAAGTCTATTAAGCAAAGGGCTGCAGACATCCCAAGTTAAAATCTGCGTGCACGACAGAGAGGGAGAGAGCAAGAGACCTTGCGTGTGCAAATGTGTGTGTGTGTGCCTCATGAAGTGCATGTAAGACACCCCCCAAACCAGGGGCGTCGCACCCATGGGGGATGTGGGTGTTTTAACATCCACACGTTTCCCGGTGAGAGGGTTCAACACCCGCACTTTTTCCGCAGTTTTGCACAAACGCGCTACTACAGTCGCTACATCACGTTATCAACGTAGATATTTTTTCAGTTCAGTTCATCTTTAAGCTCCACCGCTGGTTGGACGAACTCCTGCAGCGCTGCTTCTGAGTGGGCAGAGTTTGGCCCGGAGGCCGGGGTTACAACCCTACTCTTTTCCCGAAGGACATCCAGACATATTTAATGACCACAGAGAGTCAGGACCTCGTTCAACGTCTCATCTGATAGATTGTGCTTGTTACAGTATAGTGTACCCGTCACTACACTGGGGTGTTAGGACACACAGACCACAGCGTGAGCAGCGCCCCCTGCTGGCCTCACTAACACCTCTTCCAGCAGAAACCTGGTCTTCCCAGGAGTCTCCCACCCCGGTACTGACCAGCTCAGCCCTGCCTAGCTTCAGTGTGTGGCCAGTCTGGGCTACAGGGGGATATGGCTGTGGCCAGGAGGCATCCATCCAAAATCACTGAAAGAAATATTGCCATTCTCACCATTGGTCCATTGGTGAGCGCATCTCTATGGAGAGCTGTCGTTGGCTTCTTGAAGACGGTTCAGATGTCTCAAGGAGAACGATTCTGAGGCAAGGACTGTTCAACTCCTCCTTATATTGCGGGAAGACCCGCCTCCAGTTTGGCAGCATTCAATAGGGCTTTAGTGTTTCTCGGATAAATAACTTTCCCCATAGCATCTCATCTACTGACGAGTAAACTGAACTTCAAAGGGAATTCATTGGTTGATTTTATTGGCTGATAGTGTTTATAATTTCACATGTTTTCTATTGTTGATCAGGTTATATCCAGGTGTGCCGGGGTCTGATGATCGCTGCTGTCTGTCTTGGTTTCTTTGGATCTGTCTTTGCTCTGATCGGCATGAAGTGCACTAAGGTCGGTGGTCTTGACCAAACCAAGGCCAGAATCGTCTCCTTCGCTGGGGTCAACTTCGTCTGTACTGGTGGGTTTCGCTGATATTACACATCTCTTTCTCTGACCTCTGAGCCCTATTATCCACAGCTGAAGTGCTGTACTCATATATGACCTGTTCCTCTCCAGGTCTGTGTTCTCTGACCGCCTGCTCCCTCTACGCTCACAGGATCACCTCGGAGTTTTTCGATCCTATGTATGTTGCGCAAAAGTAGGTATCATGTTTTTTTTTCTCATAAGAAGTTTGGGTAACACTTTATATTACGACCCGCAAACAACTGTGTAAGTAAACCGATATTACGGTGTACGTTTCTGTAGTTATAGTGTACTTCTGTGTAGGTATAAGGGAACAATATGTTACGTTTTGGGTAATAAAGGGGTAACAAGCAGATATACAAGCAAATTATTTATAATGTAATTATTTTAAAACTAACAGGTATTCTGTTAATATATTCCAGGCAAAAATTGTACGTCTGTTGTATATAAAAGTTTTTATCACATTTCTGGCAAAACATGTTCTTGTGCAATGTAGTTACAGGGTAATTTTGACATCTGTGGGTTGCAAACTAAATGTATATATACACTCACCGGCCACTTTATTAGGTACACCTGTCCAACTGCTCCTTAACACTTAATTTCTAAGCAGCCAATCACATGGCGGCAACTCAGTGCATTTAGGCATGTAGACATGGTCAAGACAATCTCCTGCAGTTCAAACCGAGCATCAGTATGGGGAAGAAAGGTGATTTGAGTGACTTTGAACGTGGCATGATTGTTGGTGCCAGAAGGGCTGGTCTGAGTATTTCAGAAACTGCTAATCTACTGGGATTTTCACGCACAACCATCTCTAGGGTTTACAGAGAATGGTCCGAAAAAGAAAAAACATCCAGTGAGCGGCAGTTCTGTGGGCGGAAATGCCTTGTTGATGCCAGAGGTCAGAGGAGAATGGCCAGACTGGTTCGAGCTGATAGAAGGGCAACAGTGACTCAAATAACCACCCGTTACAACCAAGGTGGGCAGAAGAGCATCTCTGAACGCACAGTACGTCGAACTTTGAGGCAGATGGGCTACAGCAGCAGAAGACCACACCGGGTGCCACTCCTTTCAGCTAAGAACAGGAAACTGAGGCTACAATTTGCACAAGCTCATCGAAATTGGACAATAGAAGATTGGAAAAACGTTGCCTGGTCTGATGAGTCTCGATTTCTGCTGCGACATTCGGATGGTAGCGTCAGAATTTGGCGTCTACAACATGAAAGCATGGATCCATCCTGCCTTGTATCAACGGTTCAGGCTGGTGGTGGTGGTGTCATGGTGTGGGGAATATTTTCTTGGCACTCTTTGGGCCCCTTGGTACCAATTGAGCATCGTTGCAACGCCACAGCCTACCTGAGTATTGTTGCTGACCATGTCCATCCCTTTATGACCACAATGTACCCAACTTCTGATGGCTACTTTCAGCAGGATAATGCGCCATGTCATAAAGCTGGAATCATCTCAGACTGGTTTCTTGAACATGACAATGAGTTCGCTGTACTCAAATGGCCTCCACAGTCACCAGATCTCAATCCAATAGAGCATCTTTGGGATGTGGTGGAACGGGAGATTCGCATCATGGATGTGCAGCCGACAAATCTGCGGCAACTGTGTGATGCCATCATGTCAATTTGGACCAAACTCCCTGAGGAATGCTTCCAGCACCTTGTTGAATCTATGCCACGAAGAATTGAGGCAGTTCTGAAGGCAAAAGGGGGTCCAACCCGTTACTAGCATGGGGTACCTAATAAAGTGGCCGGTGAGTGTATATGGCTGTATGTAAGCACATAAAAACTTAATTTATTGGCTTTTCTTACTAAACTAGGCTACTTAACGTTAAGCAAAAAAAAATAAAAAAAGTTTCTGCTATGATTTTAATTTAGAACGTAGCCTACCATGTACTTAGTACTTACCTTATCACATTGTATTGCAATGACACTTAAATGTCAGGGCAAATATACTGTGTAATTAAAACGTTTTTTGTTTTGTTTTGTTTTCATAATAAGAGTACCTTTCTCTGAAATTACTGTGCAAATAGTGTTGTTTCGTATTGTTACATAGTGTTTGTTACCCGTTTCAACTGTATTTACAGGGTAAGTGTAACTCCTGCGGGCTGTAAATTAAAGTGGCGCTTGTTACCCCTTTATTACCCAAAACTTAACATATTGTTCCCTTATACCTACACGAAAGTACACTATAATTACAGAAACGTACACCGTAATTTCAGTTTACTTACGCAGTAGTTTGCGGGTCGTAATATAAAGTGTTACCGAAGTTTGAGTGACTTTAGTGATGTTGTTGATGAGACGTTGTGCTCCCCCTCAGGTATGAGCTGGGCGCTGCGCTGTTCATCGGCTGGGCCGGCTCCACGCTGTGTATCCTCGGCGGGGGGGTGTTCTGCCTCTCGCTGTCTGAGGGCATGAGCACCAGGTAAACGGCACACAATCAGATTGGTTTTTGGTCTAGAAGTTTTGTCATTTCTGGGGTCTCATTTATAAAACTGTGCGTAGGATCCTTACTAAAAGTGTACGTGCGCTCGAAAAGCAAAAAATGGCATACGTAAAAAAATATTCAGACTTATACACCCGTGTGTACGCCAGAACCTGCGCAGAATCCCCTTTATAAACCCAGTCAGAGGAAGATTGTGCACACGCGTCTCCTCCCCGAAATAACCATATATGACCTTACAACGCCTCATTTGAATATATCTGCATATCATTTGCATATTCATATTCATCCATGTGATACCATGTTTAATGGAACAAGACATTAGGAAAATATGAGATACGGATGTGTGTCACATTACATTGATAACAATCATTCAGTAGCCTATCCGTGCCTTGTATCTGAATAAATAAATCAAATACATTTCAGAGAAAGTTTCCATTGGCCAAATTGTATTTTTAATTGCTTACCATTTTGGTAACACTTTATAATAACTGCACGCTGTTAATCATTAGTTAAGCATGAGTAAACAGTTAATTCATAATTTATAAAGCATTAATAGACATTAATAAGCAGTTTATAAATACAGCTATAAATGCTTTTTTCTTGATTTATAAGCATATCTATAATGTGTTTAATTGTATTTTCATACTTTGTTAATGATCAATTAATAATTTCTAAATGAAGTATAGCATTATTTACAAACCAGTTATTTAGGAGTTGTCAGTAATTCATAAGATCACTTAGAAAGTGTAAGTAAATGTAGTAAAATCGGGTAGTTATAAGGCATTCAGTAGTGGTCAGTTAACTATTTCTGTGAACTCATCTAAAGTGAGGACTAGTTATGCCTTATAAAGCATTTACAGGAGATTTAAAGGCTCATTTGTCTGAAACTGAAACAAACACAACACAGTGATACAGAACATAGAAATATGTAATGCTTTACAAGGCATAACTAGTCCTCACTTTAGACGAGCTCACAGAAATAGTTAACTGACCACTACTAATATATTATATATTATATTATAACTACCCGAATTAAACCTGAATTACAGTAGAAATACATGTTAATAAAGCATTTATTAACACACTAAGTAACTATTACTGTATGTCTGAATAATAAGATGTATGAATGTACATTTAAATAGTTTATTAATAATTTACTTACACTTTCTAAGTGATCTTTTGAACCACTGACAACTCCTAAATAACTGGTTTATAAATAATGCAATACTTCATTTAGAAATGATAAATTGATCATTAATAAAGTATGAAAATACAATTATTAAACACATTATAGATAAAAAATAAAGCATTTATAGCTGTATTTATAAACTGCTTATTAATGTCTATTAATTCTTTATAAATGATGAATTAACTGTTTACTAATGCTTAACCAATGATTAATAGCGTGTAGTTATTATAAAGTGTTACCAATATTTTGAATGGAAACAGATAGGCCTTATTGTGCATTATTATTTGCGCATAAATATTTTCTCAGACCTTGACTTCTGCTATTATCATGCGCTAAGCAAACATTAAAACACAGCACGCCTCAGGAAGTGTTCAAAAGCATCGCATACACTACGAATATTTCTATATATTAGAATTTTTTTTTTTGTAACTTCTCGGTTGTGATTTCATGTAATTTAAGTGCTTAACTCCATTAATGAGAATGGCATATTTCATCTATCAGATTAAAACATAGTTAAAATCATTATTTGATGTATTTAAACTGCTATTGTGAACATGCACTGTATTTATGATTAGTACTCATAAGTGTTTTTTTCTTCATTTTCTTCAAGAGTTTACTTCCAGGCGCACATTCTCCCGTTTCTTTGTGTCTGTATGTGTGTGTTGTGGCGTACGGCTCTTTCAGGGCCTGTTTTGTGCGACGCACCGGTTGTAATCGCGGCCCCTGGCTCCTGAGCGATATTAACCTGTGTTTTCCCTGTGGCAGCAGTTCGCCGTACCCGCCGGACCGGAAGGCCTTCGTGACCAGCGGAGTGTCCCTCATGTCCCGCGCGGCTCCACAGAGCCAGGCGTCGCACGCCAGGAGACCGGCGCCAGACTGCATCAGCTCTTCACCACAGTTCGACAAGAACGCTTACGTGTAACACACAGTGATGGAGCACGGCGTAAGGTCTCACTGGGTTCTGCCGCTCTTTTAGTGCCTTGGGATAGCCAGCACATGTTGTGTATCAGATGCTGTAATTCAAGATTCGGTTATTATTTGCCTGTAAAGCGTATCTACTGCAGCATGTCTATGTTTACGCAGCACTGCATGAGATCATCTGTCGATAGTAATGTTGTGCTCCACCAGTTCGGGGGATTATTCATTTCTGGCATCAGTATATCGGTCCCGGTCCAAAGCGGGCCGGACAGAATCACGTTTCAGGAGATTTGAGTTTTAATATTGTCTGGAGATTGTATTGCCTGTTTTGCCAAGCCTCAATTATTAATGTGATTTAAGAATAATGTTTTTGAAGTTTAATAAATAATCAATTTAATGTTGATGTTATAATTGTTGCATATTATTGGGGTGATACAATTGTGCATAATATCTGTGTGAATATATTTGCCATATGTGACCCTGGATCACAATACCAGTCACATGACACCAGGCACGTGCAGAGGGGGGGGCTTTGGGTGCTCGAGCCCCTGCCCTTTTTCAAAATTAATCGAAAGTGCCCCTCTCAAACAAATAATGATAATATTGTTTTCAATAAAACAAAATGCATTTAATTATAATTAACATGACAATGTGTACAAAACTAAAATAGCCTTTTTGTCACTGACTTTCTGTCAGTCTGAGGTGCCGTTGCCATGACTCGTTGCTATGGGTTGCGTCACTTGCGTGTCTTGCTTCGGACTCGACTGAAGAGGTCAGTCTACGGTTTCGAGGGTCTAAAACTTCGGAGGACGGCAGGCGCGCGCAACCGTAGCAAAAGGTATGCGTTTTAACACGAAAATGCACTAGTGTAAACGACAACGTAGGTATTCCGCAGTCTGATGAGGAACCGAACTGATGCGCTCGAGCCAAAATATATGGTTCTTTCAGTGAGTAAAGTTATCTAGGCTCGACGCCGGCAGGAAAAAATTAACCAAACCATTTTTAAACTTCTTTAAAATTACATATTTTAAAATATTACATAATTCATTGATGACTGTTTGTAATACACCGACCAATCGTCACCTGGCACAAAAAGTTCAAATTTCATTGGACAATGTGAAGTGGAGCGGCAATTTTCTAGTCATTCAGAAATCGTTTAAAAATTACAATCGAATTTACATTTATGAAGCGATCTGGTTCTGCGTCATTGAAACAATGGATGTTAATTGACTACAAAGCACTGCACAAAACCAGCACCAAAAGTCGCTTTAATCGTAAGTAGTATTCAAGTCATGTATTTAGCATATGTAAATTATATTGATACACCGTTTACCATTTGAAAACTATCATAACTTAGTTGATTCAAATTAATGAAGCCCAGGAGCCACCTACAGGCCTATGATGTGAAGTGTTGGCTGACAACAAACACGTGAAATGGTGATTTTTGATAATAGTACAAAACCGGTCAAAAATTGACACATTACAATTTTTTTATGTTTTTTAAAGAAGCCTCTTATGCGCTTCAAGCCTGCATTTATTTGATTGAAAATACAGAAAACAATTATTAAAATTTAAAATAATGGTTTTCTATTTTAAAATAGGCCTACTTAAAAAAATATCACTTATCTCTGATGCAAAGCTGAATTTTCAGCATCATTACTAACCCTAACTTCAGTTTCACATGTTCCTTCAGAAATCATTCTAATATGCTGATTTATTATTATCAATGTTGGAAACAGTTGTGGTGCTCAATGTTTTTTTGATTAATAAAAAGTTAAAAAGAACAGCATTTAATTCAAATAGAAATTATTTTGTAAGTCTTTACTATCCTTGCTGAATAAAAGAAAGAAAGAAAATTACTGACCCCAAACTTTTGAACAGTAGGCTATAGTGGATATTGGTTCAACATATTTCTATTAGAGATAAATGCTGTTCTTTTTGTAACTTTTAAACTCAGAATCCTAAAAAAAGTATCAAAGGTTATAGGTTACTATGTCTATTAAAATAGAAAACCATTATTTTAGATTTTAGGAATATTTCACAATATTACTGTTTTTTTTTTTCTTAAAAAAAATGAACTACAAAATGTAGCCTTGATCAATTTTTCAATAAGATACTTCTTTCTAAAACATTAAAAATAGTAATGTTTCCAAGCTTATATATATATAAAATGCATAAATATATATATGCATGCCCCTTTTTTACATTTGAGCCCCTGCCCTTGAGGAACTCTCTGCACGTCCCTGCATGACACACGGGTAAATCTGTGGCAATAGCCAACAATACATCGTATGGGTCAGAATTATAGATTTTACTTTTATGCCAAAAATCATTAGGATATTAAATAAAGATCATGTTCCATGAAGATATTTTGTAACTTTTCTACTGTAAATATATAAAAAAAATATTTTTGTGAGTGGATGCAGCACAATCATCAACATAACTGCACAACTTTAAAGGGGATTTTCGCAATGTTTCGATTTGTTTACACCCTCAGATTCCAGATTTTCAATAGTTGTATCGGCCAAACATTGTCCTATCCTAACAAACCATCAGTGTTGTGCAAGTTACTTCCAAACTGGAATACATTATATATTACTTGTTACTGTTATTTAAAAGTAATTCATTACCTTACAATATTACTGTCTCAGAATTGTAATGCGTTACATTACTCCTGTATTACTTTGAGTTACTTTCACCAAAATAACTATACAGAAGTAGAACTTAACATTCTAAAATGACTAGGGCTGTAACTTACAGCCCTAGTCTGTAACGATATGCGATATGAAACCGAAATCGCGACACTCAGATCCACGAACCTGCAGAATCGCGACACACCCCTTCCAACTCCCAGCGTTATCCATACCGTCCAGATCCAATGCTACCACATCTTTAAATTACTATTATATTATTTGAAGTTAACTTAACATTATAAAATACGTAGACCTACACCACAAAACTAGTTGAGGATAAATTATTTGAAATTTGGGAATTCCAGCTATGCACATGACATTTGCAGTCAAAACTTGAAATATGTTGTTTAAGACACTCAGAAAATGCATTAGCCTAATACCAAAATATTGAAACGTCTGTTTATCCATAGGCTCCTCCCTGATAGGAGTCCAGACATTAGAAAAATATCAGTCTACACATGCGTTTTATATTTAATATTAGGGAAATAGACAGATCATGCGTGACAAAAAAAAAAATCTTTAACTTTTAGGAGGCAACGATTTTTTGTTGTTGTAATTCTGTGAATTACACTGCGCAAATCGGATGAAGAAGGGTTGGCTCTCCACAGAACATAAAATATTCATTTTATTTTATTTTTCGTGTTCGCATTTATGAGGAAAAAACTATGTTACAGACGTGACAGTTCTCTGGCCGCTCTGAAGCGGCACTAAAAGACTGCTTTAAAACTTTCACAGAGACCTTACACCGAAGAAGACACAAAGCCTTTCTTTAAAGTGAATTTCGTTTTGTATAAATTGTATCTTAATTTTAATCAATGTTTCATCAACCAATAGCCTGGATTTCATAAATAAGAAGTAAATATAGCAGGCATTTATAGATAATCAAGGAGGCGCCGGCGCGTGAACTGGAGCGCGCATCTCATAAATGAACCGAAACTCAGCGTATAAGGTATCCTATTCACGGACCTGAAAAATATATCTATATTGAAATGTCTACTTGTAAACAGAACAATTCAAAACGAAAGAAAACAGACTGCTCTCTGCTTATGAAATGAAATGTGCATTACTCTCTGGTGCATTCACTAGCCTACTGCGAAGATCGCGAGTCAGCATCGTCAACTTCTTCATCTTGACTTTATTAATAAACAATTAAAATGTCTCTTTGCTATATTTGACATATTCATAATCATTGCTTTTGCCGGTTCTTTGTGACAGCTTTTAGGTGCTTTATCAGCAGCGCTGCCACATGAACGCGTCACCACCGCATCAAAAACATGATTGCGTGATGAAAACATGAAAAATACCACATACATAGCCTAACTGTTTAGAAAGATAACACGGAACGAATAGCCTAACGTCCATCTCGCGATTTATTTTCTTCTTCATGCCATCTTCACCATTAGCCGCTTTTCCACTGGCCAGCGCGAGCACAGAGGCCGAAATCATACCTCACGGCACTCCTGTAAAAAATAAATCGCTATACAAATATATCCGACGCTGCCATTTAGTCTTTATTTACAGACTTGGACACCACACGCGGCTATTGACTGACCACGAACAGGAAATTTAGCCTAGGCTACTTGCAATTTTCATTCGTTAATGTCTCGCGGTCTTGCTGTTTTTTTTTTTTTTTTACAATTAAAACTAAAAGTCTGTTGTAACGCAAGCCTTACTGAACATGTACCGAGTAAAATATTACTGAAAATTGATTAGTAATGCCTTACACTACTGCGTTACAGCAAAAAGTAATATGTTACTGTAATGCATTACTTTTGTAACGCGTTACTCCCAACACTGCAAACCATACATCAATGGAAGGCTCATTTATTTAGCTTTCATGTGATTTATATATCTCAATTAAAAAAAAAAAAAAAGCCCTTGTTTTGGGTCACATATCTGCTGACTTTGATTAATTGTGCCACCAAATGGATGATGTTTCAGGAAGAAATGTGCATTTCAGTTATTGACAAGCGTCTCACAGATGACGTCTTCTCTGCCAGACACACTCTTGGTAATATTTATAGTAAACCAGCATCATGAGGTGTGTACAAACACAACATCCGTCCCTTCAGGACTTTCTCTCAGAGGTCAGAGCGCACACTGCTTTCCTCCGCCGAAGGGTCGCCATGTGTGCGTGAGAATCGGCGTATGCTCAGATGACAGAGCGATGAGGAAAAGCCTGATCCAGGTGTTTGGATTCTTGTTGTCCACCGTGGGCTGGCTCTTCGTCAGCTGTACGCTGGCCATGGACTACTGGAGAGTGCTCTACGTAGGGGGCAAAGGCGGCAGCTGGATGATCAAGGCGTCCTGGTACTGGTCAAACCTGTGGAGAGACTGTGTGACGGACACGTCTTCCATCACCAACTGCGTAGACTACGATGTGCTGTGGGCCGTCACACGTAAGTCCTGTGGGATGCGGAGGGTCTGTTGGGGCAGAGATGAGTGGTCTGACCTGTTGTCCTCTTGATAGCGTATGTCCAGGGTGTGCGAGGGCTGCTGATGGCCGCCATGAGTCTGGGCTTCGTCGCTGCCGTGCTCTGCTTCATCGGCATGGACTGCACATACATCGGAGGAAGTGGGGAAAAGAAGGATAAAATATTATTCTCCGGAGCTGCTTTTCATTTTGTCGGTGGTGAGTAAAACCATTTATCCAATATTTATGCGTTCAAACTACATGCACCCACACAGAATCGGATCTGTATGCATATACAGGTTTAATAATAGTAAGGTAAGGCACTAAAGCTCTGAATTCTTCCATTGATTATAAAACAGCGTGGTTCCTCCAGAACTAGTCAAGTCAGCTTTATTTATATCACACTTTTTACAATACAGATTTTTTTTAAAGCAGCTTTACAGAAATAACAGGAAAATAATGCAACAAAGTTTGTTTCTTGAAGAAAAAAGCGTAACAGTCCAGCTTAAATAAGTTCAGTGATACTTCATTTTTGTTGTAAAAAGTTATATATTTTTTACTAAAATTAATTTAGTTCATATATATATATATATATATATATATATATATATATCTACTCTGGTAAAAACATCATTATTGTTCTGCTCAGTTCAGTTCTCATTTAATGGTGTCAATGCAGGAGATCAATAATATTGTTAAATATTAAATGTTCCCAATTGAGCAAGACAAAAGCCAAAGGCAACAGTAGCAAGAAACCAAAACTCGATCGGTGACAGATTTGAGAAAAAACCCTTGGGAGAAACCAGGAACTAGTGTGGAGTGAAACTGATGTACTCATTTGGAACATATTTTAAAAACAAAGTATCGGATAGTGTTGTTTTACCAGCATTCACCCGTACATATACTGAGAAATCTTTTGTTTTCCTCCTCACAGGTGTGTCAGCGCTAGCGGCGTATTGTTTATACACAAACAGGGTCGCCAGCACTGCCTTTTCACCCACTGTTGACAGAAGTATTATAAGGTACATGATACTCCAAGAAAAGCCAATGTCAAACGTGAACATTAATTATGTTTTAATTGAGCTGTAGCACACGTGGCGGCTTTTGTTGGTTGCAGCAGGATCTAGTTGCAGCAAACTTATATACACGAACATTTTCACAAAAAAGTTCACAACTAATGCACATTTATATACACTGAACAAAGTGATAAACAAAACACTTTTGTTTTTGCCCCCATTTTTCATGAGCTGAACTCAAAGATCTAAGACTTTTTCTATGTACACAAAAGGCCTATTACTCTCAAATATTGTTCACAAATCTGTCTAAATCTGTCTTAGTGAGCACTTCTCCTTTACCAAGATAATCCATCCACCTCACAGCTGTGGCGTATCAAGATGCTGATTACACAGCGTGATTATTGCACAGGTGTGCCTTAGGCTGGCCACAATAAAAGACCACTCTAAAATGTGCAGGTCATACAGAAAACACATGTTCATACAGACAGATTGTTGAGCTGCTCAAATCAAGGAATGGCTTTTTCTTTGTTATTGTGTAGATTGATGTCACATTCAAAAGACTTTAGCAAACTCTCTGAATCTGCTGTATTTTAAAGGAATATCCAGTTTATGTTTACACTTGTATAATTATTAAAAATAATTATTCAGTGCTGATTATGATATGTCAGAGATTTACAAAATAGGCAAATATTTAGTTTACTTGCATTATTACTCATGTGTATTATATCTCTGTACTGTGTAGGTATGGCATTGGAACTCCGATATTCCTCGGATTTGCTGGAAATTTCTTAATAATTCTTGGATCTATTTTATATGCTGTGACAGTAATCCCAACAAGGTAAATAATTGTTTCAGTTAAAAATTACAAAACTAATCAAGAATATTTGGTAATATTTTATAATAAAGTTACAATTAAAAGAAGCTTCATTTTTTATTCTTAGTTCATGTTAACTAAATGTAGTTTGTAATAACTAATGTTAACAAATGAAACGAATTGTTACAGAATATTTTTATAGCAAATGTGAAGATTGACCTTCAGTTCTGTCTTACAGAATGTTGAGTGTGTTTGCAGCGAGAGCAGAAGCCGCTCCGTCGTACGGTCAGCGAACGGCTAGTAAATCTCTCTACACTACAGCGTACCGCGCTCCATCAGGACCGTCCAGCGGCTCTCGCGTCTCCAGCATCTCACACGCCACAGGGGACAAAATACATGCCAGAGACACGTTTGTGTGAAACCTTAAAGGAGTTCTGTAACATGACAACCAGCAATAAAATCTGAGCAGCTGCATGTTGGATTCACTTTGTAAAAGGTCTTTCATTTGGTTTCAGTCATTGATCATTATTAGTTTGTTATTACACCCGGGCCCTCAAGAAAGCAGCCTGAAAAAATGCTGGAAGAAAACAAAACTAGAGGTATTACACATTTCATGGAAGGAAAGTGTTATTGCACACAAAAATAACTTCTCGACACTCTTAGAAGAGAACAAACACAACCCTAGCTATTTATTTGATACTTAGGCTAAATTAACCAAAAAGTAGCGATGGGCATTTTTCAAAAAAAATTGCATTCGAATATTCGGGCTCATAAAAATAAAATATTAGAATATTCATTTATTAAAATGACGTTTAACGAAAAAGCCGCTATTTCTCACATTTTGGGAATTTTTTGTTACCATTTCTGAACAAGCTTACAATTAGGCAATATACACAACAAGGATACGATATATGTTAAAGTTTTCTTTTAGTTGAAATCATTAAACTATATGTAAACAAAAAATATAAAGAACAAAAGCATCAAGCAGCGTGAACGAAAAAAAAAACGCCTAATAAAGCAAACTGCGCCCAGAAATCGTACAGAACGTACACATACACTCGAGTCAGCATATGATTATTGTGTCTACATTATCACATGTTCATGTTGAGAAAAACAATAACATCCACATGCTCGAGTGAGAAAAAGCACTGGGCTGACAGATGTTGCAGAGGCACAAAGATAACACTGTAGTAAGCGAAGTTTCTAACAACACATTGCATTTTCTGTTTTTAATATCGCGAGCGGGCGCTGAGCGAGCAGGTACGAGTAGTGAGTCGTCGTCGAAAAAGATGGATAAAGCAAAACAGCTGTCGGGGGCTTCGTAACTGAGCAGGGAACAGGATCCAAAATACTAGTAGTTGAATACGTGGACTTAACTGTACTAACAATAAAGTCAGTACAATAATAAAATAATACAATAAAAATAACAATAAATTTCAGAGTACAAAAAGGTAGTGATCAGAGGATTTAAAAGGCTGAATATCAACTAGCTCAACTGGAGTGATTTTGGTTAAAGAACTGTATATGCCATCAATTTTACCAGTGAAAGAAACTTATTAAACTGGTAAACAGGAGTGAACAATGCCCTTAGTTGGTTTAAGAAGTTTGTCAACATTCTTAAACAAACAAAGATTTGGAATTTGTAGCAGCATTTCCAGTGATGCTTGAATAATAATTTGTATGTGCTGTATTCAAAGCAGAATGGTAAGCAGACTGTTGTTGAGTGTAATGATACGTTCAGACAGGGATCGGGAAGGCATAACATTCATTTCAAAAGTAATAAGGTCACTTATGCTCGTCAATACTATCCAGAGATTGAATACAAACTCCAGCAGAGCAAACCACATCCAATGTCCCCAATCTATGGGTCGGAAAAGTAACATCAAATCAAAACCATCCAAAATGTCCAAAAAGGAGACAGTATTAACACAGGTTGGATTATCAATATGAAAATTTATATTACCAGTCAAGACCATAGCAGGACAGACTAAGAAGTGTCAACAACTCAATAAACTCAGAAAAATAATGGGTTTGTTTTTGGTGGACAGTAAATGAGCAGCACAAGAACAGGTGAAACACCATTGATTTTAAAAACTAGACATTCAAACGATGAAACACTAGAAGCATCAATAACATTAATAGATATTTTAGATCCAAATATATCAGCCAAGCCACCACCATTACCCGAAGCCCGAGGCAGGTCAATATATTTATATCCAGATGAGGCACACATATTCAGATTATAATAGTCATTGTCTTTATGCCATATTTCACTAAGACAAAGAATGTAAATTTTTCTTTTGAGGATAGTATCAGAGATGAGTGCCGTTTTATTGTTTATTGACCTCAGGCCCTATCTTGAACTCAGCGCAAATGACTTTGTACACTGACGCATGTATCATTCCTATTTTGCACCCGCGCAAAGCGGACTTTTCCCTCCACAGACACACGTCGGTTAACTAAGAAATACACTTGCGCTCCCCGGGGCGGTTCAGCGCAAAGAGGAGGCGTGTTCCGGCGCAAACTTTCCCTCATGCTATTTTGCAGTTCCAGAAAACAATTGCGCCACTGGCCAGAAAAAACCTAGTCTAAAGTCACTGGCGCGTTGCGCGTACATTCAGATGCTATTTTAAGCGCGCGTGCTTGGTCATAATACAGAGTGTGAACAACGCGCATACACTGTAGATGATTCTCTCATCTACACAGATGCATTTTCCTTTTTGCAAATTATACATTATTATAAGGAAAAATATTAAAACACGAGGGAAATCATTGTTGTCCAGTCAAGTCAAGTAGTATTTATATAGTGCTTTTCACAATAGAGATTGTATCAAAGCAGCTTCACAGTATCAATATGTTGTGTCCATGACGATCGGAAAAATAGGCATAAAGCTTAGGCCTACCTATTTACCCAAATTATGCATGTATAACCGAAGCTAATTTGGGTGGGTTTGTCCCATCTCCAATGCCACTTCTCTTTCTTCTACGGCCCTGACGAGAACATCGATCTCCTCGGCTGTGAACCGATTCTGAAGCGCTCCTGGTAAATGCGCCGTTATAATAGTATTGCGCCATGGAACAAGCGCACCTCGTTCATCATGCTCTTAAAGGGAATGTGATATGACGCTCTGATTGGTTTATTTCACGTTACGCCCAAACCACACCTATGAATAATGAAGCTACTTCAGACCAACCCCTTTTAGATTTGCGCCAGGCGCAAGAGGCATTTATCCCGCCGGGAAAATAGCAACAGCGCCGGGATCCGCCCACAAAGTTACTTGCGCTTTGCGCTTTGACACTTGCGTTTCAGATCGTGCGCTGAGTGCAAGATAGGGCCCCTCGTGTTGAAGTGTGCAATTCAAGCAGCAAACTTTTGAGAGAAAACCTCTGTATAGTGTAGATCTCCATGGCAGATCCCGCGCAGACAGAGCTAGGACTCAGTTTGGTCTGGAGTTTGACCAATGTGCTGAGACTCCAGCACCGGCAGCAGAACGACTCTCACCAGAGCCTCTGTGGATGTTACTAGGCCGGCAAAGGAGCTGCAAGGAGCGCAAAGTTTGTATAACGCTGATATTTGGATGGCCATGGGGATCCAGAGATAAAAGTTTGGATAAAGACTACTTCTCGTCGACAGCGGACGAGATTGAAGCGGCACCAGGAGTCTGTGGGTAAAGCCCGGCAGCGGACGAGATTGAAGCGGCACCAGCAGTCTGTGGGTAAAGCCCGGCAGCGGATGAGATTGAAGCGGCACCAGGAGTCTGTGGGTAAAGCCCGGCAGCGGACGAGATTAAAGCGGCACCAGGAGTCTGTGGGTAAAGCCCGGCAGCGGATGAGATTGAAGCGGCACCAGGAGTCTGTGGGTAAAGCCCGGCAGCGGACGAGATTGAAGCGGCACCAGGAGTCTGTGGGTAAAGCCCGGCAGCGGACGAGATTGAAGCGGCACCAGGAGTCTGTGGGTAAAGCCCGGCAGCGGACGAGATTGAAGCGGCACCAGGAGTCTGTGGGTAAAGCCCGGCAGCGGACGAGATTGAAGCGGCACCAGGAGTCTGTGGGTAAAGCCCGGCAGCGGACGAGATTGAAGCGGCACCAGGAGTCTGTGGGTAAAGCCCGGCAGCGGACGAGATTGAAGCGGCACCAGGAGTCTGTGGGTAAAGCCCGGCAGCGGACGAGATTGAAGCGGCACCAGGAGTCTGTGGGTAAAGCCCGGCAGCGGACGAGATTGAAGCGGCACCAGGAGTCTGTGGGTAAAGTCCGGCAGCGGACGAGATTGAAGCGGCACCAGGAGTCTGTGGGTAAAGCCCGGCAGCGGACGAGATTGAAGCGGCACCAGGAGTCTGTGGGTAAAGCACGGCAGCGGACGAGATTGAAGCGGCACCAGGAGTCTGTGGGTAAAGCCCGGCAGCGGACGAGATTGAAGCGGCACCAGGAGTCTGTGGGTAAAGTCCGGCAGCGGACGAGATTGAAGCGGCACCAGGAGTCTGTGGGTAAAGCCCGGCAGCGGACGAGATTGAAGCGGCGAGATTGAAGCGGCACCAGGAGTCTGTGGGTAAAGCCCGGCAGCGGACGAGATTGAAGCGGCACCAGGAGTCTGTGGGTAAAGCCCGGCAGCGGACGAGATTGAAGCGGCACCAGGAGTCTGTGGGTAAAGCCCGGCAGCGGACGAGATTGAAGCGACACCAGGAGTCTGTGGGTAAAGTCCGGCAGCGGACGAGATTGAAGCGGCACCAGGAGTCTGTGGGTAAAGCCCGCCAGCGGACGAGATTGAAGCGACACCAGGAGTCTGTGGGTAAAGCCCGGCAGCGGACGAGATTGAAGCGGCACCAGGAGTCTGTGGGTAAAGCCCGGCAGCGGACGAGATTGAAGCGGCACCAGGAGTCTGTGGGTAAAGCCTGGCAGCGGATAAGATATAAGCGGCACCAGGAGTCTGTGGGTAAAGCCCGGCAGCGGACGAGACCAAAGCAGACTGACCAGGGCAAAGGCTTCCAGACGCTGGTTCAGACCATTGAAAGCATCAGCCGCCAGTTATATTTACTCTTTCTGGTACGGTTTGGCAGTGCGTAGGCCCAATATTCTCATCTTTGATGACCATCTTTGACTGTTTAGGATGTTTTTTTTTTCATTTACACAGTACTACAGCTGTCTCAGTGGAAATGCGTAACTTTTCCAAAAATGTATTGTCCGGACCTTCACTAGGAAATAAATATAGTGACCAGATCTCTTGGACTTTCATTGAATACCCCTGTTCTACAGCATCATTGTGAAAACACCCTTTTGGAATTTACATTTGTGACATTTGTAACACATAAGCGTGTAATATGGGTGTCTGTATATAATAAACACAGTGTGTGCGAGTGGCATTGTTGACACCACAAACAAGCAGCATCCTCCGCCCTCAGACCAGTGAGAGCCCCAGATCCCTTCAGCACATCTTACGGAAGCACGGAAGCTGTGTTTGTCTTTCAGCGGACTTTAAAAGATCACCTATATTATATTCTCTGACTGCATCAGGCAATCCCAGCATGCACTACAGAACGGTGCTGATGTACACTGAAATAGGCTGCTTCGTAGCATGCGTGTGCGGCTGGATCTTGATCTGCTCCACTATGCCCACGGAGTACTGGACTTACTCTGAAGTGGCCAGTTTAGTCCTCACATCTTCACACTACTTCTCCAACCTGTGGAAAGACTGTCTCTCTGACTCCACCGGTGTATCCGACTGCAAAGAGTTCCCGTCGCTGCTGGCTCTGCAGAGTAAGTGTCTCAGTGTCTTCATCCGGTCAGGGATGTGTCCGGCTGGCTGTACAGCTCCTGGACGTGTCTTCTGTTAGTGAGTAGGCAGTGAAAGACATTTCATGACAATCACAAGTAGAGGCGAATGTTGTTGCATTATATGTGGTTATTATGATACAAAAATAATAAACCATTGTATTGCCTACAGGAAATTAGATAAAGTTGCTGAATTTCATCCTTTTTATATACATACAGTCAAACCAAAAATTATTCAGACACCAGATATCATTTTTTATATTTGTTTACTAGTGTGTGCAGGACACTATAGTTCATTTATGTAAGTGAGGACTGGAGAGTAAACTGTGGCATATTATATGACACTTTGAGCTGATCATGTTCTGCTGAAGTGTTTTTTCTGTAATTGCTAATGCTCTTTTTACACACAGACTGAACAACATGAAGCATTGCTTGGCCACTGGTTGAGCTAAACTGGTATTATCTAATTGTGTCGTTAAATTAAACAGCTGACAGATATTCAACATAATTCATGTGTGAGAGTTTTTGTCATATTTTATTAGCATTTTCTAAACTATAGTGAATAAACTGTGATAATGTGAGAAATGTTGAAGGTGTCTAAATACATTTTGGTTTGACTGTATATAGTACTTGATTGTGTCTGTGAGGAATTGATTGGATGGTTGTGGTTTGCTATTGGCTGATCTCATGTGAGTGACCCTGCTCTCATGTGAGTGAGATAGCCCTGCCCTCGTTACCAGAGAAGAGAAGAGATGCTGCAAGAAGAACTTATTCTGATCCAACATTATTAAAACAATAATGATATGCACTCATAAATCATTTAGAATGGGTTTGCAAAATATTCATCACATGATACAATATTACTGCATTGTGAAAAACACTAAATAAATAAATAAATAAATATGTTCATCTTTCAATAGCACACATTCATCTGTGCCGATCTCTCGTCATCACATCCATAACTCTGGGCTTCTTCGGATCCACGCTGGCTTTGGTGGGGATGAAGTGCACAAAACTCGGAGGCTCTGAAACTGTGAATGCTAGAATAACCTTCGCCGCCGGCATCAACTATGTGTTGTCAGGTAAAACCTGCGCTTGTCCAGCCACTGCAGCGTGTCCCTGCTCCTCTGAACTCTTCTGTCTCTGCTTCAGGTCTCTGTGTGTCCCTGCTCCTCTGAACTCTTCTGTCTCTGCTTCAGGTCTATGTGTGTCCCTGCTCCTCTGAACTCTTCTGTCTCTGCTTCAGGTCTCTGTGTGTCCCTGCTCCTCTGAACTTTTCTGTCTCTGCTTCAGGTCCCTGTGTGTCCCTGCTCCTCTGAACTCTTCTGTCTCTGCTTCAGGTCTCTGTGTGTCCCTGCTCCTCTGAACTCTTCTGTCTCTGCTTCAGGTCTCTGTGTGTCCCTGCTCCTCTGAACTCTTCTGTCTCTGCTTCAGGTCTCTGTGTGTCCCTGCTCCTCTGAACTTTTCTGTCTCTGCTTCAGGTCCCTGTGTGTCCCTGCTCCTCTGAACTCTTCTGTCTCTGCTTCAGGTCTCTGTGTGTCCCTGCTCCTCTGAACTCTTCTGTCTCTGCTTCAGGTCTCTGTGTGTCCCTGCTCCTCTGAACTCTTCTGTCTCTGCTTCAGGTCTCTGTGTGTCCCTGCTCCTCTGAACTATTCTGTCTCTGCTTCAGGTCTCTGTGTGTCCCTGCTCCTCTGAACTCTTCTGTCTCTGCTTCAGGTCTCTGTGTGTCCCTGCTCCTCCTAACTATTCTGTCTCTGCTTCAGGTCCCTGTGTGTTCCTGCTCCTCTGAACGCTTCTGTCTCTGCTTCAGGTCTCTCTGTGTCCCTGCTCCTCTGAACTCTTCTGTCTCTGCTTCAGGTCTCTGTGTGTCCCTGCTCCTCTGAACTCTTCTGTCTCTGCTTCAGGTCTCTCTGTGTCCCTGCTCCTCTGAACTCTTCTGTCTCTGCTATAGGTCTCTGTGTGTTCCTGCTCCTCTGAACTCTTCTGTCTCTGCTTCAGGTCCCTGTGTGTTCCTGCTCCTCTGAACGCTTCTGTCTCTGCTTCAGGTCTCTCTGTGTCCCTGCTCCTCTGAACTCTTCTGTTTCTGCTTCAGGTCTCTGTGTGTCCCTGCTCCTCTGAACTCTTCTGTTTCTGCTTCAGGTCTCTGTGTGTTCCTGCTCCTCTGAACTCTTCTGTCTCTGCTTCAGGTCTCTGTGTGTCCCTGCTCCTCTGAACTCTTCTGTCTCTGCTTCAGGTCTCTGTGTCCCTGCTCCTCTGAACTCTTCTGTCTCTGCTTCAGGTCTCTGTGTGTCCTTGCTCCTCTGAACTCTTCTGTCTCTGCTTCAGGTCTCTGTGTGTCCCTGCTCCTCTGAACTCTTCTGTCTCTGCTTCAGGTCTCTGTGTGTCCCTGCTCCTCTGAACTCTTCTGTCTCTGCTTCAGGTCTCTGTGTGTCCCTGCTCCTCTGAACTCTTCTGTCTCTGCTTCAGGTCTCTGTGTGTCCCTGCTCCTCTGAACTCTTCTGTCTCTGCTTCAGGTCTCTGTGTGTCCCTGCTCCTCTGAACTCTTCTGTTTCTGCTTCAGGTCTCTGTGTGTCCCTGCTCCTCTGAACTCTTCTGTCTCTGCTTCAGGTCTCTGTGTGTCCCTGCTCCTCTGAACTCTTCTGTCTCTGCTTCAGGTCTCTGTGTGTCCCTGCTCCTCTGAACTCTTCTGTCTCTGCTTCAGGTCTCTGTGTGTCCCTGCTCCTCTGAACTCTTCTGTCTCTGCTTCAGGTCTCTGTGTGTCCCTGCTCCTCTGAACTCTTCTGTCTCTGCTTCAGGTCTCTGTGTGTTCCTGCTCCTCTGAACTCTTCTGTCTCTGCTTCAGGTCTCTGTGTGTCCCTGCTCCTCTGAACTCTTCTGTCTCTGCTTCAGGTCTCTGCGTGTCCCTGCTCCTCTGAACTCTTCTGTCTCTGCTTCAGGTCTCTGTGTGTCCCTGCTCCTCTGAACTCTTCTGTCTCTGCTTCAGGTCTCTGTGTGTCCCTGCTCCTCTGAACTCTTCTGTCTCTGCTTCAGGTCTCTGTGTGTTCCTGCTCCTCTGAACTCTTCTGTCTCTGCTTCAGGTCTCTGCGTGTCCCTGCTCCTCTGAACTCTTCTGTCTCTGCTTCAGGTCTCTGCGTGTCCCTGCTCCTCTGAACTCTTCTGTCTCTGCTTCAGGTCTCTGCGTGTCCCTGCTCCTCTGAACTCTTCTGTCTCTGCTTCAGGTCTCTGTGTCCCTGCTCCTCTGAACTCTTCTGTTTCTGCTTCAGGTCTCTGTGTGTCCCTGCTCCTCTGAACTCTTCTGTCTCTGCTTCAGGTCTCCGCGTGTCCCTGCTCCTCTGAACTCTTCTGTCTCTGCTTCAGGTCTCTGTGTCCCTGCTCCTCTGAACTCTTCTGTCTCTGCTTCAGGTCTCTGTGTGTCCCTGCTCCTCTGAACTCTTCTGTCTCTGCTTCAGGTCTCTGTGTGTCCCTGCTCCTCTGAACTCTTCTGTCTCTGCTTCAGGTCTCTGCGTGTCCCTGCTCCTCTAAACTCTTCTGTCTCTGCTTCAGGTCTCTGTGTGTCCCTGCTCCTCTGAACTCTTCTGTCTCTGCTTCAGGTCTCTGTGTGTCCCTGCTCCTCTGAACTCTTCTGTCTCTGCTTCAGGTCTCTGTGTGTCCCTGCTCCTCTGAACTCTTCTGTCTCTGCTTCAGGTCTCTGTGTGTCCCTGCTCCTCTGAACTCTTCTGTCTCTGCTTCAGGTCTCTGTGTCCCTGCTCCTCTGAACTCTTCTGTCTCTGCTTCAGGTCTCTGTGTGTCCCTGCTCCTCTGAACTCTTCTGTCTCTGCTTCAGGTCTCTGTGTGTCCCTGCTCCTCTGAACTCTTCTGTCTCTGCTTCAGGTCTCTGCATGTCCCTGCTCCTCTGAACTCTTCTGTCTCTGCTTCAGGTCTCTGTGTGTCCCTGCTCCTCTGAACTATTCTGTCTCTGCTTCAGGTCTCTGTGTGTCCCTGCTCCTCTGAACTATTCTGTCTCTGCTTCAGGTCTCTGTGTGTCCCTGCTCCTCTGAACTCTTCTGTCTCTGCTTCAGGTCTCTGTGTGTCCCTGCTCCTCTGAACTCTTCTGTCTCTGCTTCAGGTCTCTGTGTGTCCCTGCTCCTCTGAACTCTTCTGTCTCTGCTTCAGGTCTCTGTGTGTTCCTGCTCCTCTGAACTCTTCTGTCTCTGCTTCAGGTCTCTGCGTGTCCCTGCTCCTCTGAACTCTTCTGTCTCTGCTTCAGGTCTCTGTGTGTCCCTGCTCCTCTGAACTCTTCTGTCTCTGCTTCAGGTCTCTGTGTGTTCCTGCTCCTCTGAACTCTTCTGTCTCTGCTTCAGGTCTCTGCGTGTCCCTGCTCCTCTGAACTCTTCTGTCTCTGCTTCAGGTCTCTGTGTGTCCCTGCTCCTCTGAACTCTTCTGTCTCTGCTTCAGGTCTCTGTGTGTCCCTGCTCCTCTGAACTCTTCTGTCTCTGCTTCAGGTCTCTGTGTGTCCCTGCTCCTCTGAACTCTTCTGTCTCTGCTTCAGGTCTCTGCGTGTCCCTGCTCCTCTGAACTCTTCTGTCTCTGCTTCAGGTCTCTGTGTGTCCCTGCTCCTCTGAACTCTTCTGTCTCTGCTTCAGGTCTCTGTGTGTCCCTGCTCCTCTGAAATCTTCTGTTTCTGCTTCAGGTCTCTGTGTGTCCCTGCTCCTCTGAACTCTTCTGTCTCTGCTTCAGGTCTCTGCGGCATGTTGGCGTACAGCTGGTACGGACACAAGGTGATTTCAGACTTCATGGATCCCAACTACAAGGCCAAAAAGTGAATATTTCAGTCCAGAAATTAAATGTGCAGATGATGCAGATCAGAGTTGGAACGGTGTTTCTTTTGGCGACAGGTTTGAGCTGGGAGCGGCGCTGTTTGTGGGATGGGGCGGATCGGCGCTCCTGCTGGCCGGAGGACTCGTGTACAGCATTGTCACAGGGAACCAGGCCTGCCAGTCCAGGTATGACAATAACCTGCACAATCTGATGACAATAACCTGTACAATCTGATGACCGTAACCCTGATGACAATCAATCTGATGACAGTAACCCTGATGACAATCAATCCAATGACCATAACCCGTACCTCTGAGTCAAGTCACAGGAGTGATACTGTGCATTGAGAAAATGTGCCTTGAAATTCACCCTTCAAAACAACATGGAGATGCACTTTATTGTGAGGTGTTCTTGTTACAGTGTAATACTGAATAATATTAATTAGCATCTGCTTATTATATATAGGGTTATGGTTTTTACAGTCTAACAGAGTGCTTACTTAAGATAGTACTGGGTAATATTAAGATAACTAAGATCAGGTTTACCCAATGTCACGTAACTGCTACTGTTATAACAAATTGTAAAAAAAACTAAAAAAAACTAAAACATTACTCACATCTATTACTAATTATGATAATTTACTTTATATTTTGTATTTTGTATATTATGTGACCAGTTGTGTTCTCACATTTAGATGATATTAGATCAGATTAGATATATTTGTGTTGATCCCAGATTGATCCCACTCTTGTATGTCATGGACTTCGGAAGCTTTATTTGGTCACGTGCCTTTTCTGCTCTGTGTGATTTGTTAGATATGGTGGAGAAAACAAGTCTGACCACCAGATGTCGCTGATGCGCATTGTGTTAAAAGCTTCAAGTAATGAACCGTTTTTCGGCACAATTTGATGAAAGCCTTCACTAAAGTTTCCCATCACTAATCCATGTAACAGGCAGTGGGTCAAATACAAACAATGACAGAGTCCAAGACTGGGAAACAGGGAGATCCAGGAAACCAGCAGATGATCAAAAGCAGAACATGGGAAGCCAAAGAGAGCATGCTCAGAATGCAGTGTGACACAAACAAGACTTCACCAAGAATGACTGAAAGCACAGGACTTATATAGGCAGAGTTAACAAGGGTAATGAGAAACAAACTAATCAGGCATTATAAGTCCAGGTTATGGGAATTGAAGTTCATCCACACGAAAGGCAACTAGTGTGTAATCAAGAAAGTGTGATTGTGTGTTGTTCAAAGTCAATAAGTTTTCACGAATAGATCTGGGATTCTGTTTTATTTCCTAAGTGCTTCCCCTGCTTTATTTCAATGGCCCACTTTAGACATTCTACTGACTATAAGTAACTGTGCAACTACAGGTCAACTTATTCTCCTAACCTGAACCCTAACCTGACAGTACTAATACTCTGATAATAGTTAGTGAACATGTGCAACGTTACTTATACTTAGTAGAATGTCTGAAGTGAACCATTGAAATAAACTAATGTTTTTATGAATTTTCTACCAAGATGTCCTGCTACTGAACATAATCATGATTCAATGTTTGTGGCTTCAGCTCCAAGACCCAGGAGAAGTCCTATCAGAGTCGTTCCTCTGAGCCGGAGCAGAAGACGCTGTACACTCCTCCGCCGTCGCCCGTCCCGGACAGAGCCAAGAACGAGACGGAGCCCGAGACCGAGTCCAAGCCCAAGCCCGAGTCCAAGCACAAGTCCGAGTCCAAGCCCAAGCCTGATACCAAGCCCAAGCCCAAACCTGAGGCCAAGCCCAAACCTGAGGCCAAGCCCAAGGCCAAGGCCAGCAGAGCTGCTAAAGGGTTTCACAGTGTGGAAGCCTACGTCTGATATCCTCCTGTTTTACCATGCGTTTATCTGGAAAACCTCTTTATTGGTAGTGTGAAGCATTCAGTGAATCTTTATGCAAGTCTTTTTTTAACATCATCAACATTGTGATCAAGACAAAATTAATGGTTTTACAGAAATAAATTGGAGTGACTCTAGTCTATCCTGATGACTGTGTCACGGGTGATGCTCTTCAATCTCCTTTATCTCTCAGATTTTAGTCATGTTTCGTGACTTTGTTCCTGATTTAACTGTATTATTCACAGCTGGCCCATGTTAGTGGTGAAGCGGAAGAGATGCGATGTCAAATACAGACGCTTTCATGAAGCAACAGAAACACTTTTCATTCAGACCTTTATGTACTGGGTAATACAGAGCCAATTTTGTCATAATCATTTGTTAACAAACAAGTGGGTAACACTTTATATTACGACCCACAAACAACAGCGTAAGTAAACCGAAATTACGGTGTACGTTTCTGTAATTATAGTGTACTTCTGTGTAGGTATAAGGGAACAATATGTTAACTTTTGGGTAATAAAGGGGTAACAAGCGCCACTTTAATTTACAGCCCGCAGGAGTTACACTTACCCTGTAACTACAGTTGAAACGGGTAACAAACACTACTTACTATGTAACAATACGAAACAACACTATTTGCACAGTAATTACAGAGAAAGGTACTCTTATTATGAAAACAAAACAAAAAACGTTTTAATTACACAGTATATTTGCCCTGACATTTAAGTGTCATTGCAATAGAATGTGATAAGGTAAGTACTAAGTACTACATGTAAGCTCGAAAGATAACTCCACGTTTAGTTCAAACACATTTTTTTTATTCCGTCTCCATGCACACAACAGGAACAACCAACAACCAAAGTAACTCCCCCTCGCACACCCAAGAGGGGTGCTACTTCCCCACTTACCCCACAACAGTGCCCCCTTATGTCGAGATATGCCGTTAAGATAACACACAGGAGTAACAATCTCCCTCTCTCTAAAGAGAGAAAAAAAACTTAACAAAAAACCACCAGCTAACCAGTCATGGTATATTAAATAAGAACAACAATATAACATAAAAGGTTATTAGTAAGGGAAGGGGGAACTCATGCTTGAGTTCATTTAACAGTCCAGCATCCTTCATAGAGAGCCTTAAGAAGTGAGATTGAGGAAGCTCCCTTTTTTGTAAGACAGTCTGCAAGTTGATCTTTTGTTTCAGACCACAACACTTGATCAACCCTCTTAGTTTGGATCAGTTCTTTTATCGAACTGATTTCCAAACGCAGTCTTTTCTCAGTCACAAACTTAGTAGACTTCAGTGCGTCAACAAGAGAGAAATTATCGGTGACACAGATTATGGGTACAGGAGAAACAGTACAACCAGCATTCAGTTCAGAAAACAGAGTTGACAAAAAAATTGCATTATCAATCCCCTCAGACATAGCAAGTGTTTCACCTGCAAGAGTGCTTCTGACAACTCTCTTAATTCTCTTAGATTGCCATGAAATAGGAGAGAACTGCCCATTTTCTCCCATCAAAACGATGAAGTACCCACCTTGAGTACCCCCATCTGAAAGATTTGCAAACGATGCATCAGTGAATGTAACCATCTTTAAGTTACTGTCTTTCCCAAGCTGTTGAAAATTCAACTGAACTGACTTGGTCTTGAGTTTACAGACTACCCTGTTAGCTTCATTAATGTTCTGTACTGTAGCTTGTTTGAGACAAGATGCCAAATTACTTGCATCAAACATGACATCTGGCCTGCTCTGTCTCGCAACCCACAGAAGTTGACCTATCTTTGACCTAAGTTGTTCTCTCTCCTCTTCTGTGAGAGGTGAAGCGGACTCTGCTGCTCGTGAAGGCGTGATATGTATGGGCTGTAGGTGCTGAATGTATGTCATTTGGTGTATTTGTACCTTCTTGCCCAAAGTCACAAAATCCACACCCACATAGGAAAAGTTATTGTGAGCTTCACGATCTACATTGAACTTTGACCTAAAGTAAGGCATTGACACTCTCTGAAAACAGCTGTGAACCTCCCCATATGAAATCATCAACGTGACAAGCAAGTACACCAGTTACCTTCGCGTCCTCATCAAGCCAGTAGAAAACTGCAGGGTCAACCTTAGACACAATACCTCCTGCTTCAGTCATAATGCCTTTAACTCTGTTATACCAATAAAATGAGGCATCAGCTAAACCATACACACATTTTCTTAGTTTCCAAAGTGTCCCTGTGCCATTGGCCTCCAGTGGTGGTTTAATAAAAATGTCTCTGGACAGCTCCATGCCTTGTAGGAAGGCAGATTTTATGTCCATTGAGTGAAGTTCCCATTGTCTTTGACATAACACTGTCACTAGAAGTCTCAGTGACTCTGAGGCACAAGTCGGCGAGTCCTTTTGCAGCTCAGAGACTTGTAGCTCCTCAAATCCTCGTGCAACAAGTCTTGCTTTGGGAACTAATCCATTTTCAGTCTCTTTCAAAGTGCACACCCATCGAGTGGAGACGCACTTTTGTCCTCTGTCCTCAACTTCTTCAAACACCTCGTTCTGTCTCCAATTTTGTATTTCCTTTTCTTTTGCTTCATCAAAAGACACATCCTTAGTCACAAAAACATCCTCATGTGTATCTGAATTTGGAATCTCTTTCTGGACACGAAGATCCTCTAGTTGTGACAGATCTGCTGATTCACTGTTACCAGCTACCTCCGCAGGCTCAAGTAGCTCCAAGTTATACCAGTTCTTATATTTTCCATTGGCTTTTCCAGCACGTCCTAGCACCTTTGCTGTTTGTGAAACACCACTTGCTTGGTTTCTAAATGTCACAATTTGTCCAGTCTTTATGTTAATGTTTCCAATGTCTGGTCTCTCTGCTTCTGCATTGTCAACAGCAGGTAAAGGATCATTCTCTGCATTTTCTACACTTGTCTCTTCTTCAATGACGTCCACTGTACGTTGTCCTTGGTTATTCTCCTCAGAGACAATCTGAGGCTCTTCATTTTCATGAGTAACTTTTCTTAACCTCAAATGGTGCACTCTGACACAGGTGCCTCCATGTCTGACAAAAACAACTGCACTATCCTGTCCAATGACCACTCCAGGCCCTTTCCATTCTAGACAGTCCACTCGTTTGTAATAAACCTTATCTCCAGGTTCGTATCGCTCGTCAGTGGGCCGTAACTGTTTCTTTAGAGCTCTCCGTATCCTCTCCGAACATTCAGCTTCTGTAAAAGCCTTTCTTGCAGCATGCAGGGCTGAAATGTGCATAGCAAACCATTCACTCTTGGTAGTCCCCTCTAGAGCCGGTGCTTTGTCTATTAACACTGAGGGCAGATTAGGATTCTGCCCGAACACCAGCTGATGTGGACTGTACCCATGGACACTTTGCATACAGGTCTTTGCCATCAAGGCCCAGTCCATTGCAGTGCTCCAGTCACATTCAGTATTAGCTTTCACTTTCATTATGATCTCAGTTAGGGTTTGATTATGGCGCTCCAACAGCCCATTGCTCCAGGGGCTGTAGGCAGGTGTTGTCTTAACTTCAATATTAAAGTTCTCGGCCATGTCTCTCACTTCTTCATTATTAAACTCGCCACCATTGTCACTGAATAGCTTTTGCGGTGGGCCATGTACACTGATCCAATCGTGGATAAAACGCTTGACAATTTCAGAAGCCCTCTTGGTGGTGAGGACACTACCAGCACTAAAACGAGTAAACTGGTCAATAATGTGTAGGTACCAGACCCCTGGCTCAGGCTCGTGCAAATCTATAGCAACTGTTTAATTATACGTAGATGCCAGTGGTAATCCGACAGCAGGTTTTGGTTTGGTTCTACAGTATTTCTGACACGCTTCACATTGATTTATGATCTTTTGCAACAGGCTGGGGCATTCTGCGTCCTTCATCAATTATTCATCAGTCTTAGTAGTTTGTCTGCAGAGGCATGCCCGAACTGTTTATGAAGCTTTTCCAAAACTTTCATCTTCTCACTTGTGTTCATCTTGTCTGTGATTGACAATATTTTATCTTCAACCGTTAATATCTGATCAGAGTAAGCAGGATTTTTATTTTCATTGTCCACAATGTTCACACAATAATGTCCAGAGCTTGTAAAGTCTAGTTTGACCGGCTGGTTGAACATTACAGTGCTGTCATTTTCCATGTCCAGAACGGTCCCTGCCCTTTTTAATGATGTCTTACTCAAAAGCAGGGGGATGTTTACAGGTACCACCTCCGTTTCAATATTACACTTGATGTTGCCAATCTTTGCAGGAATATTGACTTTTTCCTGAGAAAACTACTTTTCCATCTCCAAACTTGAAAGGCCTGTGACTTTCTGCTTCTGTTTCTTTCATCATCTTTACACTTTTCTTCTGTAACACAGTACTGTAGTTGTCAAGCCACTCTTGTCCACAGACTGTCCTAGTACAAGCAGTGTCTATTATTGCTGAGCCAAAACATTCGGTCATGAATATTTCTGCATCTGTCGGTGATTCTTTGGTGTACAGAGTAATATTACACTCTTCCATGTCAGTTTTATCTTCTGTAATCTTAACACTCTCACCTTTATGCGGACAATCTTTGACCCAGTGATATGTACTTTGGCACACTGCACATTTCGATCGCCGTCCGTACTTATCTAGCGGGTTAGTACCGGGCTGTGGAGTTTTCTGATGAGCGCTTTGCTGCCAGGACTTACTTTTTTGCCGTCGCTGCTCTGTCACAAACACGGACTCCTGGCTAATACTTTGTGCTGCCGCGCTTGTTTTTCCGCCAAATATTCTCTTCAGAGCGGACTTCATCGAGGCATAAGTTAAGTCAGTGCATGCAGTTAGAGCCAACTGCCTATCCGTCGTATCCAAACACGCAGTATCCAAAAGCTTAAAAGCTAAAACTGCGTCGGGTAGCTCCATGTTGTACTTTTTCATCCGAGAATAGCGCTGTTCGAAATCAATAATATAGTCCGTCATGGACATGTTCGCTTCTTTCATAATGCGGTCGAAATCTGAGTAAGCATCGTAGATCCTGTCCTTTTCCTCTTTAAGGAACAAAGCATCCAGTTTCACTAACAAAGTGGTCATTCCAGTGTCTTTATTTAGATCATCTACCGGAATTTCCTTCGCCGTATCCCGCGCCCTTCCTGATAGCGCCAGGGCGACGGCAAGAGCTTTTTTTTTTTTTTTTTTAATCGGTAACTCTGGTCCAAATGTTGACTTCATTCTTCCAGCTTTCGTAGGGTTTTCCTTCTTCAAACGTTGGTGGAACCCTGTAGTTAGCAGCCATCCTCTGCTACCAATGTAAGCTCGAAAGATAACTCCACGTTTAGTTCAAACACATTTTTTTTATTCCGTCTCCATGCACACAACAGGAACAACCAACAACCAAAGTAACTCCCCCTCGCACACCCAAGAGGGGTGCTACTTCCCCACTTACCCCACAACAGTGCCCCCTTATGGTGAGATATGCCGTTAAGATAACACAGAGGAGTAACACTACATGGTACTACATAAATTAAAATCATAGCAGAAACTCTTTTTTTTTGCTTAAGATTAAGTAGTTTAGTAAGAAAAGCCAATAAATAAATTTTTTATCATACTATGCTTACATACAGCCATATATATATATATATATATATATATATATATATATACACGTTTAATTTACAAACCACAGATGTCAAAATTACCCTGTAACTACATTGCACAAGAACATATTTTGCCAGAAATGTGATATAAACTTTTATATACAACAGACGTACAATTTCTGCCTGGAATATATTAACAGAATACCTGTTACTTTTAAAATAATTATATTATAATTTATATATAAATAATTTGCTTGTATATCTGGTTGTATCCCCTCATTACCCAAAAACTTAACATATTGTTCCCTTATACCTACACGGAGGTACACTATAATTACAGAAACGTACACCGTATTTTCGGTTTACTTACGAAGTTGTTTGCAGGTTGTTTATCTGCTTGTTACCCCTTTATTACCCACAACGTAACATATTGTTCCCTTATACCTACACGTAAGTACACTATAATTAGAGAAACGTACACCGTAATATCGGTTTACTTACGCTGTTGTTTGCGGTCGGTCGTAATATAAAGTGTTACCAACAAGTGTTTAGCTAACTGTGATTTTGTATATGTACATTTCTGACATACATAACTTTGACAGTTTCCTCTGATAACAGATCACTCTAAATTGTAATGTTGACTCATGTGAATTCAATGTATGTGAATTGAATATAAAGTTCAACACAATCCTACACTACTTAAATACTAATAAATTGGGTCTATGTATTTTTTTATCAGTTTTATTTTGATAAACACGACACAATATAACATTGAGGTTACATGAAGAGATTTTACTGTTATAAAAACGAATTTGTGAACATCAGCTGAGCTGAATGTATCAAAATAAACAGTTTAGCAGATTTTAGAAGGTTATTTAGTTTTTGAAGGTTTGCTTTTTAAAACACCTGCCCACACCAAATATATGCCTATGACCACATGTATTTGTAGATTTTCTGTCTAGTGCTTCTGATGTATAATTTTAATAAAAATAGTGAAATCTAAGCACCCCAAAGTTCATGAATCAGGGTCAAAAATTCAAGAAAACAGAACAATCACGTCTTGATTTATTGTCATTTCAAAGACACAGAACATTTCAGAAGATTTCTTTCAGAATGCATTACACTTCTCTTAGTACAAATATCAGTTTCTTACAATCAAAGTACTGAGGCTGATTTCTTCCTGAGGTAATGGTCATCACATTAATCATCATGGGCTGTGGGATCATGTGGACCACGTGACGTGGACGGTGCTGAAGTCCCAGCGGTCCGGATGGCCCATGTGCGAGAGATTATTGTACGGCGAGCGGCTCCACTGGAACACAGGTGTCTGATCCCATGTGGGACCGCTGACCGCTAACATCTCGAGCCGCTGGAACAGGCCAAAGCTCGTCATCTGCAGGAGAAAAGAAGCGTTACAACACTCAACAACATCTGCTGGAGAACAGAAGGGTTATAACACTCAAAACATCTGCAGGAGGAAAGGGGCGTTACAACACTCAAAACATCTGCAGGAGGACAGAGGCGTTACAACACTCAAAACATCTGCAGGAGGACAGGGGCGTTACAACACTCAAAACATCTGCAGGAGGACAGGGGCGTTACAACACTCAAAACATCTGCAGGAGGAAAGAGGCGTTACAACACTCAAAACATCTGCAGGAGGACAGAAGCGTTACAACACTCAAAACATCTGCAGGAGGACAGGAGCGTTACAACACTCAAAACATCTGCAGGAGGACAGGGGCGTTACAACACTCAAAACATCTGCAGGAGGACAGGGGCGTTAAACCACTCAAAACATCTGCAGGAGGACAGGGGCGTTACAACACTCAAAACATCTGCAGGAGGACAGGGGCGTTAAACCACTCAAAACATCTGGAGGAGGACAGGGGCGTTACAACACTCAAAACATCTGCAGGAGGACAGGAGCGTTACAACACTCAAAACATCTGCAGGAGGACAGGGGCGTTACAACACTCAAAACATCTGGAGGAGGACAGGGGCGTTACAACACTCAAAACATCTGCAGGAGGACAGGGGCGTTACAACACTCAAAACATCTGCAGGAGGAAAGGGGCGTTACAACACTCAAAACATCTGCAGGAGGACAGGAGCGTTACAACACTCAAAACATCTGCAGGAGGACAGGGGCGTTACAACACTCAAAACATCTGCAGGAGGACAGGGGCGTTACAACACTCAAAACATCTGGAGGAGGACAGGAGCGTTACAACACTCAAAACATCTGCAGGAGGACAGGGGCGTTACAACACTCAAAACATCTGCAGGAGGACAGGGGCGTTACAACACTCAAAACATCTGCAGGAGGACAGGGTGTTACAAGATGAGTGTTACAACACTCATCTGCAGGAGGACAGAGGCGTTACAACACTCAAAACATCTGCAGGAGGACAGAGGCGTTACAACACTCAAAACATCTGCAGGAGGACAGGGGCGTTACAACACTCAAAACATCTGCACGAGGACAGAGGCGTTACAACACTCAAAACATCTGGAGGAGGACAGGAGCGTTACAACACTCAAAACATCTGCAGGAGGACAGGGGCGTTACAACACTCAAAACATCTGGAGGAGGACAGGAGCGTTACAACACTCAAAACATCTGCAGGAGGACAGAGGCGTTACAACACTCAAAACATCTGCAGGAGGACAGGGGCGTTACAACACTCAAAACATCTGCAGGAGGACAGAGGCGTTAAACCACTCAAAACATCTGCAGGAGGACAGGAGTGTTACAACACTCAAAACATCTGCAGGAGGACAGAGGCGTTAAACCACTCAAAACATCTGCAGGAGGACAGGAG
Source organism: Semotilus atromaculatus (assembly GCA_031834385.1). Lineage (NCBI taxonomy): Eukaryota > Metazoa > Chordata > Actinopteri > Cypriniformes > Leuciscidae > Semotilus > Semotilus atromaculatus. Next base: position 2,416,426 of record JAULUF010000055.1, read on the forward strand.
TGTTACAACACTCAAAACATCTGCAGGAGGACAGGGGCGTTGCAACACTCAAAACATCTGGAGGAGGACAGGGGCGTTGCAACACTCAAAACATCTGGAGGAGGACAGGGGCGTTGCAACACTCAAAACATCTGCAGGAGGACAGGGGCGTTACAACACTCAAAACATCTGCAGGAGGACAGGGGCGTTACAACACTCAAAACATCTGCAGGAGGACAGGGGCGTTACAACACTCAAAACATCTGCAGGAGGACAGGGGCGTTACAACACTCAAAACATCTGCAGGAGGACAGGGGCGTTACAACACTCAAAACATCTGCAGGAGGACAGGGGCGTTGCAACAGTCAAAACATCTGCAGGAGGACAGGGGCGTTACAACACTCAAAACATCTGCAGGAGGACAGGGGCGTTACAACACTCAAAACATCTGCAGGAGGACAGAGGCGTTACAACACTCAAAACATCTGCAGGAGGACAGGAGCGTTACAACACTCAAAACATCTGCAGGAGGACAGAGGCGTTACGACACTCAAAACATCTGCAGGAGGACAGAGGCGTTACAACACTCAAAACATCTGCAGGAGGACAGGGGCGTTACAACACTCAAAACATCTGGAGGAGGACAGGGGCGTTACAACACTCAAAACATCTGCAGGAGGACAGGGGCGTTACAACACTCAAAACATCTGCAGGAGGACAGGGGCGTTACAACACTCAAAACATCTGCAGGAGGACAGGGGCGTTACAACACTCAAAACATCTGGAGGAGGACAGGAGCGTTACAACACTCAAAACATCTGCAGGAGGACAGGGGCGTTACAACACTCAAAACATCTGCAGGAGGACAGGGGCGTTACAACACTCAAAACATCTGCAGGAGGACAGGGTGTTACAAGATGAGTGTTACAACACTCATCTGCAGGAGGACAGAGGCGTTACAACACTCAAAACATCTGCAGGAGGACAGAGGCGTTACAACACTCAAAACATCTGCAGGAGGACAGAGGCGTTACAACACTCAAAACATCTGCAGGAGGACAGGGGCGTTACAACACTCAAAACATCTGCACGAGGACAGAGGCGTTACAACACTCAAAACATCTGGAGGAGGACAGGAGCGTTACAACACTCAAAACATCTGCAGGAGGACAGGGGCGTTACAACACTCAAAACATCTGGAGGAGGACAGGAGCGTTACAACACTCAAAACATCTGCAGGAGGACAGAGGCGTTACAACACTCAAAACATCTGCAGGAGGACAGGGGCGTTACAACACTCAAAACATCTGCAGGAGGACAGAGGCGTTAAACCACTCAAAACATCTGCAGGAGGACAGGAGTGTTACAACACTCAAAACATCTGCAGGAGGACAGAGGCGTTAAACCACTCAAAACATCTGCAGGAGGACAGGAGTGTTACAACACTCAAAACATCTGCAGGAGGACAGGGGCGTTGCAACACTCAAAACATCTGGAGGAGGACAGGGGCGTTGCAACACTCAAAACATCTGGAGGAGGACAGGGGCGTTGCAACACTCAAAACATCTGCAGGAGGACAGGGGCGTTACAACACTCAAAACATCTGCAGGAGGACAGGGGCGTTACAACACTCAAAACATCTGCAGGAGGACAGGGGCGTTACAACACTCAAAACATCTGCAGGAGGACAGGGGCGTTACAACACTCAAAACATCTGCAGGAGGACAGGGGCGTTACAACACTCAAAACATCTGCAGGAGGACAGGGGCGTTGCAACAGTCAAAACATCTGCAGGAGGACAGGGGCGTTACAACACTCAAAACATCTGCAGGAGGACAGGGGCGTTACAACACTCAAAACATCTGCAGGAGGACAGAGGCGTTACAACACTCAAAACATCTGCAGGAGGACAGGAGCGTTACAACACTCAAAACATCTGCAGGAGGACAGAGGCGTTACGACACTCAAAACATCTGCAGGAGGACAGAGGCGTTACAACACTCAAAACATCTGCAGGAGGACAGGGGCGTTACAACACTCAAAACATCTGCAGGAGGACAGAGGCGTTACAACACTCAAAACATCTGGAGGAGGACAGGAGCGTTACAACACTCAAAACATCTGCAGGAGGACAGGGGCGTTACAACACTCAAAACATCTGGAGGAGGACAGGAGCGTTACAACACTCAAAACATCTGCAGGAGGACAGAGGCGTTACAACACTCAAAACATCTGCAGGAGGACAGGGGCGTTACAACACTCAAAACATCTGCAGGAGGACAGAGGCGTTAAACCACTCAAAACATCTGCAGGAGGACAGGAGTGTTACAACACTCAAAACATCTGGAGGAGGACAGGAGCGTTACAACACTCAAAACATCTGCAGGAGGACAGGGGCGTTGCAACACTCAAAACATCTGGAGGAGGACAGGGGCGTTGCAACACTGAAAACATCTGGAGGAGGACAGGGGTGTTACAACACTCAAAACATCTGCAGGAGGACAGGGGCGTTACAACACTCAAAACATCTGCAGGAGGACAGGGGCGTTGCAACAGTCAAAACATCTGCAGGAGGACAGGGGCGTTGCAACACTCAAAACATCTGCAGGAGGACAGGGGCGTTACAACACTCAAAACATCTGCAGGAGGACAGGGGCGTTACAACACTCAAAACATCTGCAGGAGGACAGGGGCGTTACAACACTCAAAACATCTGCAGGAGGACAGGGGCGTTACAACACTCAAAACATCTGGAGGATGACAGGGGCGTTGCAACACTCAAAACATCTGCAGGAGGACAGGGGCGTTGCAACAGTCAAAACATCTGCAGGAGGACAGGGGCGTTGCAACACTCAAAACATCTGCAGGAGGACAGGGGCGTTACAACACTCAAAACATCTGCAGGAGGACAGGGGCGTTGCAACAGTCAAAACATCTGCAGGAGGACAGGGGCGTTACAACACTCAAAACATCTGCCGGAGGACAGGGGCGTTACAACACTCAAAACATCTGCAGGAGGACAGGGGTGTTACAACACTCAAAACATCTGCAGGAGGACAGGGGCGTTACAACACTCAAAACATCTGCAGGAGGACAGGGGCGTTGCAACAGTCAAAACATCTGCAGGAGGACAGGGGCGTTGCAACACTCAAAACATCTGCAGGAGGACAGGGGCGTTACAACACTCAAAACATCTGCAGGAGGACAGGGGCGTTACAACACTCAAAACATCTGCAGGAGGACAGGGGCGTTACAACACTCAAAACATCTGCAGGAGGACAGGGGCGTTACAACACTCAAAACATCTGGAGGATGACAGGGGCGTTGCAACACTCAAAACATCTGCAGGAGGACAGGGGCGTTGCAACAGTCAAAACATCTGCAGGAGGACAGGGGCGTTGCAACACTCAAAACATCTGCAGGAGGACAGGGGCGTTACAACACTCAAAACATCTGCAGGAGGACAGGGGCGTTGCAACAGTCAAAACATCTGCAGGAGGACAGGAGCGTTACAACACTCAAAACATCTGGAGGAGGACAGAGGCGTTACAACACTCAAAACATCTGCAGGAGGACAGGGGCGTTACAACACTCAAAACATCTGCAGGAGGACAGGGGCGTTGCAACAGTCAAAACATCTGCAGGAGGACAGGAGCGTTACAACACTCAAAACATCTGCAGAAGGACAGAGGCGTTACAACACTCAAAACATCTGCAGAAGGACAGAGGCGTTACAACACTCAAAACATCTGGAGGAGGACAGGAGCGTTACAACACTCAAAACATCTGCAGAAGGACAGAGGCGTTACAACACTCAAAACATCTGGAGGAGGACAGGAGCGTTACAACACTCAAAACATCTGCAGGAGGACAGGGGCGTTACAACAATCAAAACATCTGCAGGAGGACAGGGGCGTTACAACACTCAAAACATCTGCAGGAGGACAGAGGCGTTACAACACTCAAAACATCTGCAGGAGGACAGGGGCGTTACAACACTCAAAACATCTGGAGGAGGACAGGGGCGTTACAACACTCAAAACATCTGCAGGAGGACAGGGGCGTTACAACACTCAAAACATCTGCAGGAGGACAGAGGCGTTACAACACTCAAAACATCTGCAGGAGGACAGGGGCGTTACAACACTCAAAACATCTGCAGGAGGACAGGGGCGTTACAACACTCAAAACATCTGCAGGAGGACAGGGGCGTTACAACACTCAAAACATCTGCAGGAGGACAGAGGCGTTACAACACTCAAAACATCTGCAGGAGGACAGGGGCGTTACAACACTCAAAACATCTGCAGGAGGACAGGGGCGTTACAACACTCAAAACATCTGCAGGAGGACAGGGGCGTTACAACACTCAAAACATCTGCAGGAGGACAGGGGCGTTACAACACTCAAAACATCTGCAGGAGGACAGGGGCGTTACAACACTCAAAACATCTGCAGGAGGACAGAGGCGTTACAACACTCAAAACATCTGCAGGAGGACAGGGGCGTTACAACACTCAAAACATCTGCAGGAGGACAGAGGCGTTGCAACAGTCAAAACATCTGCAGGAGGACAGGGGCGTTACAACACTCAAAACATCTGCAGGAGGACAGGGGCGTTGCAACACTCAAAACATCTGCAGGAGGACAGGGGCGTTACAACACTCAAAACACCTGCAGGAGGACAGGGGCGTTACAACACTCAAAACATCTGCAGGAGGACAGGGGCGTTGCAACACTCAAAACATCTGCAGGAGGACAGGGGCGTTACAACACTCAAAACATCTGCAGGAGGACAGGGGCGTTACAACACTCAAAACATCTGCAGGAGGACAGGGGCGTTACAACACTCAAAACATCTGGAGGAGGACAGGGGCGTTGCAACACTCAAAACATCTGCAGGAGGACAGGGGCGTTGCAACACTCAAAACATCTGCAGGAGGACAGGGGCGTTACAACACTCAAAACATCTGCAGGAGGACAGGGGCGTTGCAACAGTCAAAACATCTGCAGGAGGACAGGAGCGTTACAACACTCAAAACATCTGGAGGAGGACAGAGGCGTTACAACACTCAAAACATCTGCAGGAGGACAGGGGCGTTACAACACTCAAAACATCTGCAGGAGGACAGGGGCGTTGCAACAGTCAAAACATCTGCAGGAGGACAGGGGCGTTGCAACACTCAAAACATCTGCAGGAGGACAGGGGCGTTACAACACTCAAAACATCTGCAGGAGGACAGGGGCGTTACAACACTCAAAACATCTGCAGAAGGACAGAGGCGTTACAACACTCAAAACATCTGGAGGAGGACAGGAGCGTTACAACACTCAAAACATCTGCAGGAGGACAGGGGCGTTACAACAATCAAAACATCTGCAGGAGGACAGGGGCGTTACAACACTCAAAACATCTGCAGGAGGACAGAGGCGTTACAACACTCAAAACATCTGCAGGAGGACAGGAGCGTTACAACACTCAAAACATCTGCAGGAGGACAGGGGCGTTACAACACTCAAAACATCTGGAGGAGGACAGGAGCGTTACAACACTCAAAACATCTGCAGGAGGACAGGGGCGTTGCAACACTCAAAACATCTGCAGGAGGAAAGGGGCGTTACAACACTCAAAACATCTGCAGGAGGACAGCAGCGTTATAACACTCAAAACATCTGCAGGAGGACAGGGGCGTTACAACACTCAAAACATCTGCAGGAGGACAGGGGCGTTACAACACTCAAAACATCTGCAGGAGGACAGGGGCGTTACAACACTCAAAATTTCTGGAGGAAAGGAGCGTTACAACACTCAAAACATCTGCAGGAGGACAGGGGCGTTACAACACTCAAAACATCTGCAGGAGGACAGGGGCGTTGCAACAGTCAAAACATCTGCAGGAGGACAGGGGCGTTACAACACTCAAAACATCTGCAGGAGGACAGGGGCGTTGCAACACTCAAAACATCTGCAGGAGGACAGGGGCGTTACAACACTCAAAACATCTGCAGGAGGACAGGGGCGTTACAACACTCAAAACATCTGCAGGAGGACAGGGGCGTTACAACACTCAAAACATCTGCAGGAGGACAGGGGCGTTGCAACACTCAAAACATCTGCAGGAGGACAGGGGCGTTACAACACTCAAAACATCTGCAGGAGGACAGGGGCGTTGCAACACTCAAAACATCTGCAGGAGGACAGGGGCGTTACAACACTCAAAACATCTGCAGGAGGACAGGGGCGTTACAACACTCAAAACATCTGCAGGAGGACAGGGGCGTTGCAACACTCAAAACATCTGCAGGAGGACAGGGGCGTTACAACACTCAAAACATCTGCAGGAGGACAGGGGCGTTGCAACACTCAAAACATCTGCAGGAGGACAGGGGCGTTACAACACTCAAAACATCTGCAGGAGGACAGGGGCGTTGCAACACTCAAAACATCTGCAGGAGGACAGGGGCGTTACAACACTCAAAACATCTGCAGGAGGACAGGGGCGTTGCAACACTCAAAACATCTGCAGGAGGACAGGGGCGTTACAACACTCAAAACATCTGCAGGAGGACAGGGGCGTTACAACACTCAAAACATCTGCAGGAGGACAGGGGCGTTACAACACTCAGTAAAACGGCCGTTGGTCGGCCAATCTGGTTCTGTTCGTTAAAATTAACTTTTGCAAATAACAATCATGGTCCTGGACAGAGAGTGACCTTACATATTAAGATAAAATCATATTTTCTCCAGTCATTGTTAAGGCGAGACACTGCAGGCAAAAACATCGGGGTTTTTTTCACTGGTCAATTTTGAGCTTTTGGGCTATTTGTCTTCAATAACATGTCTTATTTCAGACTTGTGGTCTTTATTTTACTACACTTTGTCTATTTGCATCTGTAGATTTCTCCTAAATTCAACAAAAGTTGTCGTTCTAAATCAACATGCTGCTCCGCGATCGCTGTCTACACCGTGTCATCACACACAAGCTCTCTCTCTCCTGTACATTGTTGTCGGATCCAAATATGGTCTTTTCTTTTTAATCAGCAACCAATCATGAAAGTACAATGGGCATTTAACTCTAAAACCGAAATCTCATCGGCTGATGTCAATTTCTGACAACGTGATTCGTTCAGATGCATCACGTGACGTGCTCTGACATCTAGATGTGTGTTTTTGACTGTTTTACTGTTCAGTTGAAGGCCATAAATGCTGTGTTATAAGTTTGAATGTGATTTAGGTGGTTTGTATTGTTGTTGCTAATGATTTGATAAGATATTGTGTATGTAAATAGTTGTTTCCACTAAAAAAAGTATGGGTTGTTGAAAAGGCTGTTTTCTCAAAATGGGTTTTTTGTCATTCTCCAGTAGAAACATCTCAGCCTGTGTAGCACCAATGTACACCAAACTTTCCAGTTATACACTTAGCAGTATTCTGAAGGTATTTTCAGAGGGATTTGTTAATAAATCATTCCTGACATGATTTATGTGACATTTTAATCAAAACAAAATGGCGAAAATGTATTTTTTAAGGCTATGGACAGTATATTTTGATTTCCTAGGTAATGAAAGCATTTATCCTGAAATTCCTCTGAAATTCTTTTATCATCTTGTGTGTAAACAAAACGAAAAAAATAATTGTGCACCTGGCTTTATCATATGTTCAGATCTATCTACCGAAAATATATGCAAAATTGTGCATATTTAATGAGATAATGCCTAATTTTCATAATTAAACATAAAAATTTCAAAAACTTGTAATAAATTTCTTTTTATATACTTGGGTAAGTAATCAACTGTGAAAGTTTCATAGTGATATCTATTATTTAAAAAAATTACCCTATTCACCTGTAGTGTCTCGCCTTAAAAAACAAGCTAACAAAACTTGCAAACTAGCGTTAGTGAAGCGGCCAGAGGGATCGTTCTGCCTAAGCTCCGCCCACAGAAAACATCACCATGTTTAATAACTGAAAAGGGTCTATTAGGGGGCAGCCCTAATATGTTTTTTATCCGATAAGAAGAAGTGCATAAACTATGATGGAAACACATTTACTGAATAAAAATCCTCATGTGACTTTGGCTCAGCGTCAGCTGTGATTGGATAACTGGAGTAACCAGTGGACCAATGGCATCGCAGCATCTCTAATGTTGGTTTGGTGTTTCTGGAACTGAAACATCAGAATGATCTGGTTTACTTCCCTCCAGAAGCGCCTCACACACACGAGTGTGTTCCCGAACACCAGCATCCGAACGCTAGAGAACATGACAGCGTTTACTGTGTTTCTCTGACGCTCGAGACACTCGTTTATGATGGAGGGAAAACAGCAGAAACTAACTAGTTTATTACTAATATTTTGCACCAGGAAGTTACGATTTTGTTTGTTATTTAACAGCTGTGATGGAAACTGAGCTTTATATGTGAATGATATAAACTCTGGATATAAACAGTGATGGTCACTGGCCTTCATGTCGGTGCCGCCGTGTTGCCGCTGCTCCAGAGCCCCGAACGGGTACGAGCCGTTGGCAGGGTTCAGGTCGGACCGGGCAGAGATGGCGTTCTCCCCGTTCTGGACCGGGACACAGGTGTCGCAGCGGGACAACGGGTCTTCCAGATAGTTATTATACCTGCACAACACACACACACACAGGCCAGATGGGAGAAACACAACACAGATGTGACCTCAGCGGTGTAACCGCACAGAACTTGGTTCCGGTGGTTTTAAGTGTAATGCCACTACCATGCACCAGGGGCTCTATGTTGCATTCCTCCTCTTGTATACAGCCAGCAGTGTTGCCAGATGTACGATAATAACACTCGTTTTTCCAGGCGCGCATATGCACATCTCATCTCAACAGGTCATGTGACAAACCAACCAATCAGCTTCGGCCTTTCCGTAACAACATGGAACAACACAGAACAGCTGATCAGATCTGTACAGGGCGGCTTTTATTTCTCATCTCCATTTCTCATCTCCATAAATATATCTAGTAGTAAAGCTAATGCAAGGGCTAGAAATCAATTAATTATTAGCTGATACGGTAACACTTTATTTGAAGGGGTGTGCATAAGACTGACATGACACTGTCATAAACATGACATAACACCTGTCATGAACATGAAGGAGTCTTTATGAATGTTTATGACTGTTGTCATTAAGTGTCATTCGGTAAATTATGACACTTTTAATGCAAAGTTGACATTGTTTAAAATGTCTTTGTTATGACAACTTGACATTAACAAAGACAAAAATTTCTTTGTTATGACAACTTGACATTACCCAAGACAAAAATGTCTTGATTATGACAGCTTGACATTAACAAAGACAGAAATGTCTTTGTTGTGACAACTTGACATTAACCAAGAAATCATAACCTGTCAACCTGTCACAACTTTGGCCGTCATGACACCATTATAACTGTGTCATGAATATTTTACTTGTCCTCAAGTAAAGTGGAACACATTGTACTAGTTATAAAGATGTCATTAAGGGTTATTACACTGTAAAATGCTTTAAGTTTGATAATTAGAACTTTTATGACATTTGTGACAGGTTGACAGGTTATGATTTCTTGGTTAATGTCAAGTTGTCATGATCAAGACATTTTTGTCTTTGTTAATGTCAAGTTGTCATAACAAAGACATTTTAAACAATGTCAACTTTGCATTAAAAGTGTCATAATTTACCGAATGACACTTAATGACAACAGTCATAAACATTCATAAAGACTCCTTCATGTTCATGACAGGTGTTATGTCATGTTTATGACAGTGTCATGTCAGTCTTATGCACACCCCTTCAAATAAAGTGTTACCGCTGATACTTCCTCGTCATCATGGAGAGCGCAGTTCGCACCACAAGCGATTGCTCTCCCGTGGCGTCTGTCGTTGCTATACAACCATGAACAGAGGTGCGCCTGGAAACACGAGCGTGTCACGCCCATTCTACTATGAGTGCACCTGCCGCACGCCTACATTTGAAATAACGAATTTGCAGGTGAAAAACGTGCTGTGTGAATGGGCCCTTATGCCAACGTGACATTAGCCTAATTTAAAATATTTCCATATGTGGCTCTTTCCTCTTTTCGTGTCCACAAGTGGATTCAGAGCAAACGCATTAGCAGCGCTGCCGGCCATGTCTCAGTGTTCGTATGAGGAGGAACAACTGTGCACCTTTCGGACAGCGCATCAAGAACCGGATTAACCCGGTACCTCGGTACCACCGGTACTTAAGAAAACGTACCATAACGGTTTATTTTTTTTAGTACCGACTTGGTAACAAAGTACCGGGTCTTTTGACAACACTAGTATGACTTTCGGTTTTTGTGTTGCTGGGATTTCTATATGTATATTTTTAGGCCGGTTTTGTCAATGCGAACATTTTTGTGTGTCTTTTCAAATAAATTTTAAAAACTAGATTTCCTTTTGTCCCATGTGTCTGTTATGAAGTTATATGCTAGAGTTTTAGCACTAGGGTTGATCTAATCTGGTCGGTGAGTCCCTTCCTTACATTTATCGTGTAGCTTGCCTCCTAAAAAGTGTTTCTGGAGATGTTACAGCAGACCGTACCTCATCAGACGCACCATGGACTCGATGTCGGTCACCAGAGTCTGGTTCCTGAGGAAGATCTGCGCTCTGGGGTTCTGGCTGTAGGAGAACCAGGACCCGTACTTCTTAACCAGCTCCGGTCCTCCGTTGGCATTGAACACCGCCTCGAAGTACCTGAAACCACAGCAGAACCTGAAACAGCAGCAGAACCTGAAACAGCAGCAGAACCTGAAACCACAACAGAACCTGAAACAGCAGCAGAACCTGAAACAGCAGCAGAACCTGAAACAGCAGCAGAACCTGAAACCACAACAGAACCTGAAACAGCAGCAGAACCTGAAACAGCAGCAGAACCTGAAACCACAGCAGAACCTGAAACCACAGCAGAACCTGAAACAGCAGCAGAACCTGAAACAGCAGCAGAACCTGAAACAGCAGCAGAACCTGAAACCACAACAGAACCTGAAACAGCAGCAGAACCTGAAACAGCAGCAGAACCTGAAACAGCAGCAAAACCTGAAACAACAGCAGAACCTGAAACAGCAGCAGAACCTGAAACAGCAGCAGAACCTGAAACAGCAGCAGAACCTGAAACCACAACAGAACCTGAAACAACAGCAGAACCTGAAACAGCAGCAGAACCTGAAACAGCAGCAGAACCTGAAACAGCAGCAGAACCTGAAACAGCAGCAGAACCTGAAACAGCAGCAGAACCTGAAACCACAACAGAACCTGAAACAGCAGCAGAACCTGAAACAGCAGCAGAACCTGAAACAGCAGCAAAACCTGAAACAGCAGCAGAACCTGAAACAACAGCAGAACCTGAAACAGCAGCAGAACCTGAAACAGCAGCAGAACCTGAAACAACAGCAGAACCTGAAACAGCAGCAGAACCTGAAACAGCAGCAGAACCTGAAACAGCAGCAGAACCTGAAACAGCAGCAGAACCTGAAACAGCAGCAGAACCTGAAACAGCAGCAGAACCTGAAACCACAGCAGAACCTGAAACCACAGCAGAACCTGAAACAGCAGCAGAACCTGAAACAGCAGCAGAACCTGAAACAGCAGCAGAACCTGAAACCACAACAGAACCTGAAACAGCAGCAGAACCTGAAACAGCAGCAGAACCTGAAACAGCAGCAAAACCTGAAACAACAGCAGAACCTGAAACAGCAGCAGAACCTGAAACAGCAGCAGAACCTGAAACAGCAGCAGAACCTGAAACCACAACAGAACCTGAAACAACAGCAGAACCTGAAACAGCAGCAGAACCTGAAACAGCAGCAGAACCTGAAACAGCAGCAGAACCTGAAACAGCAGCAGAACCTGAAACAGCAGCAGAACCTGAAACCACAACAGAACCTGAAACAGCAGCAGAACCTGAAACAGCAGCAGAACCTGAAACAGCAGCAAAACCTGAAACAGCAGCAGAACCTGAAACAACAGCAGAACCTGAAACAGCAGCAGAACCTGAAACAGCAGCAGAACCTGAAACAACAGCAGAACCTGAAACAACAGCAGAACCTGAAACAGCAGCAGAACCTGAAACCACAACAGAACCTGAAACAGCAGCAGAACCTGAAACAGCAGCAGAACCTGAAACAGCAGCAGAACCTGAAACCACAACAGAACCTGAAACAGCAGCAGAACCTGAAACAGCAGCAGAACCTGAAACCACAGCAGAACCTGAAACAGCAGCAGAACCTGAAACAACAGCAGAACCTGAAACAGCAGCAGAACCTGAAACCACAGCAGAACCTGAAACAGCAGCAGAACCTGAAACAACAGCAGAACCTGAAACAGCAGCAAACAAATTTGAGAAGGGTGTGTGTCGGACGGCGCAGGCTTTCTGCTGAAATCAACGCTGATAACAGAATGATGTCCCTCTGAACAATGTAAAGCTGCTTTGAAACATAACACCTAAAGACATCTTTTTGGACAAGCTTCTAAAGGTGCATTTTGTAATATTTAAGAGGATCTGTTGACAGAAATGCAATATCCAGAGATGGGTAGAGTATCCAAAAACTGTACTCAAGTAATAGTACAAGTACTTATAGAAATATTTACTCAAAGTAAAAATAATATTATTAATAGTTACTTGAGTAAGAATAAAAAGTATCCAATGAAAAAACTACTCAAGTAGCTAGTTACTAGTTACTTCGGATCAAAAAGGCCTATATATATTTTATTTTATTATTATTATCATAACTAGATGTACCAAAAATCAAACACACAATCATTATTTCTGCCATCTGTAGCCCGAAAATCATTGCCTGTCTTTGGTTTGTATGATAGTAACTAATAGTTCCCTTTCATGTCACTTTGAGTTACGTGGAATGACAATGAATGGGGTTTCGCTTAGAAGCCTGTCACCTTCGAGTATTACAAAACGAGCCAATGGCAAAGAAATGCCATGGATCTGCGGAATTTGCATAGTGTAACTCCGCCCCACCTCGTGGGTATATAAGGAAGTACGCCGCAACATGCAGATATGTTTTTGCTTCGGAGCCAAGAGGTCCTCTTACTCCTGCAGCCTATTCTCTGACTATCCTCGAGAATCTTCTAGACGAGCAGCTTCCAGTCGGTGTTGGTGTGATGGCGTGTTCCAGCGAGTTCACATTCCTGCCTGCTGATCTGTGCAGTGGTCTGTGTGTGTTTCTCCCTGGGCGCTTCAGCACTGCTGCAAGCTTTTCTCTTACAAAAAAGAGCTTTTCTCTCACAAAAAGAGCTTGCACAGGGCACATCTTTTTAAAGCCCGTTATTTTTCTGAGTGCGATAGTCTGATAGATTCAGCTGATGGGCACGAACGCTGTTTGTTGTGTTTGGGCAGCGTTCGCGGATCCGTCATGTTCTGCGGAACATGACCATCGCAGTGTTACGGTCGAGACTCAATGAGCTCAATAGAGCGAGAGTCCCCTCATCCACACCCCGATCTATTCTCTCCACGAGAGGGAGTACATTGGCTGGTGGCCAGGGTGACCTGAGGCAGCTGGTGTGGAACAAAGCAACGATTTATCCTCGGTCCACACCCCCCTCTTACACATTGCAACACGTGTGGTTTTCGGATGAGTTTGCTGACCACTCGCGTTCAGAGGACGCCGGCGGCCCCAGCAGCTCATCCGGCGCCCCGGCAGATGAAATCATGTCTATCGCGGAGAACTACAATGTCTATTGCCTGAGTACTACAAGGTGAGCTGGAGTCCTCTGGAGATGAGGATTCGGCTGTGCTGCCACCTCCGGGTGTGCCAGCCTGTCGAGTCTGATCCAGAGTTGACAGCTATGATTTCCCGGGCTGCCGTGAGTATCGGGCTTGTGTGGACATCTGCCATGTCCCGAGTACTCAAGGCTGATGATTGGTTTTGGGGGTGGTGACCCCAATTCCTTTCTACCTGGATGTGCATGAAGAGGTCATGAGATCGTGGGAGTCTCCTTTGACTTTTTGCGACTGCTCAGCGGGCTCTTCCGCCTTCTCTGCTCCGGCCGAGGGTACACTGGGGTTCCCCTCGTGGAGTGTTCTGTGGCAACACATCTGTGACCCCACAGTGCCTCCACCTGGCGTGGCGACCCTAAGGGATGAAGGTGGCGCTGCACAGTGGCGACTCGCAGTACAGGCTGTCTGTCTCGTCTTTTTGTTTGTTTGTTTGTTTGATTAGTTGTTTGTTGTGATTATTTTCAGTACAAAACATCATTAGATGCACTGTTTTACAGAACGATACCATAAGTAACTATGAGTCGCGTATGGGAGCGGGCTTTAATAGTTGGGTCGATACTGTTTGTTATCTGCGTGGCAAGTGAACCGGCCAGCAACGCAGAGTCAAATGTACGCTACAACAGAGACTTTCTCTTACAACTGAGCGCTTACGCGGGTGATTGGAATCATACCGATGTAAATATACCCACGGAGATAGCAAGAACTTTCAATGACAAGGAATACAAGAGAAAACGAGGGAAGAGGGGAGGAGTGCGCCAAAGACTCAGGAAGAGGAAAACAAAAGTTCCATTACCAACTATCATTCTCTCAAACGTCCAATCGTTAAAAAGAAAATCAGAAGAGTTGCGAGCGAACACTCGTTACCTGCATGATTATAGGGAAGCCTGTGTCTTGGCCTTCTCTGAAACCTGGCTAAATGATACCGTTCCAGACTCCGGTCCAAGCGCACCATAGTAAATCCGTCAGGACAAACCTCGATGCAGCAAGGCTACAGGCAAGGAACACGGAGGGGGCGTGTGCGTCATGATAAACAACAGATGGTGCAAAACTACTGTGGTGAGAAAAAAGATCTGCACTTCTGATATTGAACTTTTATGCGAACCTTTTATCTTCCCCGTGAATTCCCACAAAAATTTCTGACTGTTGTCTATATACATCCATTATTTCTAATATCACCCAAAAATTGGATGAAATCTCACCAGATGCACCCAAGTTTATAATGGGGGACTTTAATAACTGTACCCTCAAAAAAACTATGCCTACCTATTCGCAGTATGTCACCTGTCCAACACGAAAAAATAAAATCATCGACTTATGCTATGGCTCCATCCCCAAAGCATACTCATCCAGTGCCAGGGCCCCCTTGAGTGGCTCAGATCACAACACAGTCCTTTTAAGACCCACTTACAAACAGGTTTTGAAAAGGATTAAGCCTGTGGAAAAGCAGATTCAGGTGTGGGATGAGGACAGTGTAGAGACGTTGAAAGGATGCCTGGAGTGTACATCCTGGACCATCTTCGAGGACTCCTCAGTGGACTTGCATGAACAGACAGAGGCTGCCTCGGGTACATAGACTTTTGTGTGAGTATGGCCATTCCAACTAAGACCATTAAGGTGTACCCGAATAATAAACCGTGGGTGACAAAGGAACTAAAGAACACACTAAGTGAGAAAAAGAGAGTCTTCGCTTCAGGAAGCTTACAAAATAGAAAAGATATGCAAAGGAAGGTCAATAAGGAGATCTATAAGGCCAGGTGTCAGTACAAGGACAAAGTACAGAGTACTGAAGGATTACAAATTTATTAAATGTTTAATTTAGGTTGCAATACAATAGTATATAAACTGAGAAATGGTCTGTACATTGAATTTAGTATTTAAGATTAGGATGGTGATTATATCCGGCCCATCCTGTTTTTCTGTATTGGTCAGATTACTGAAACTCTTAATGGTTCTTTCCTGCCCGACCTATTTCTCTCTATTGTAAGTTAAATGAGTCAGATTACTGAGAACTCCCCTTTCAGCCTAGATGTTGAATCGTTAGGTTGATTGGATTAGCTGTAGGGGAGACTTTCACCTTATGTCTTTAATGGTTCTGGGATGGCTCTTGGAACCAGAGTTCCTGGACACTATCAGCATTTGAATAGTTATGCTGATTCAATTGGACTGGTAGTGCCCTCAGAGTAGGGTGTGTTCCTACTTCATTTGCATGCTTTATTCAGAGTCTCCACCTGTATGTAAATCCATCCCCCTTGGGAATATATATTTAGTTACAATGTAAAATGTTTAGTTAGACTCGCAACGACCTTAAAGATTACTGCAACGCCAGCTCGTGTGCAATAAAGAACCTGCTAAAGATACAACCGAGTCTCCTGGTCTTCGCTTCTGAATCTTCTACACTTTAGAAGAAATAAGTTCACTACAGTACCCTGGCTATGGGGAATTAAAGGGCTGCATGGACTGGTATAAAGTTGATGGCCAACGCCCCGTTTAAGACAGGGAAAAAAATGTTCTTATGGATGACACAGCATCCTCTGCTCTGGCCAACAACTTAAATGATTATTTTACCCGCCTTGAAATAAATGACAGTGATAATGTCTCTGCTCGGCAACAGATTATGATGCGAGGGGTGGAGAGTAGTTTGATCATTAAGGAGTAGATGATTCAGCGAGTGTTTGAGAGGACTAACGTACGGAAAAGCCCGGGGCCGGATAACATTGGAGGCAGAGTGCTGAAGCACTGTGCGGCCCAATTAAGTGGGATTTTTTGTTCCCTCTTCCAGCGCTCAATCCTGGATACCCAGGAGGTTCCACTGCTTTGGAAAACAGCAATTGTGACCACCCTTCCCAAAGTCTCCCATCCATCCAGGATTATAGGCCCAACGCCCTCACCTCTCTTTTAGTTAAATCACTTGAGCGGATCATTAAAACACACATCATGAACTCTTGTAGACATACCCTTGACCCTCTACAATTTGCTTACAGATTTGGGAGGGGGACGGATGATGTCATTTTAGTGCTTTTAAATTATCTCTATAAACACCTGGAAGGTTGTAAAACACATGTTCGTGTTTTATTTGCAGACTTTTCATCAGCATTCAACACAATCCACCCACAAATTTTAGCAAACAGACTTAAGAGATAATTTCCAGTTAAACTCGATACTAATTAAATGGATTTTGGATTTCCTGAGTGGGCGACCACAAAGAGTAAGGGTGGGGAACACATTATCTGAGGTTCGCTTCACTTCAATTGGGACACCACAAGGTAGCGTCTTGTCACCACTACTATATATATTATACACTAACTGTTGTCGCAGTAGTCACCAAGGACGTCATATAATTAAATTTGCAGATGACACTGCTGTGATTAGTTTACTGGAGCATGATCACGGTACAGTGTTGCATGAATTTGCTGAATGGTGTGAAGCTTCCCAGCTGCATTTGAATACGTCCAAGACCAAAGAGCTGGTATTTGATTTTAGACATGAGGCGCCCTCACCTAGCCTGGTTCTACCAGACTCTCGTACATTTCATTTGTACAGAGAGTCTGGCACCGCTGCATTGACAATTGTTAACTTCCTTGTAGGCGGGTACTCTATTGAAGTCTAAAACTATTGGATCTGCCCAGAGTCACTCTGGATCTGCCACCAATCGCTAACGTTTGCTCGTGACATATGTCGAACCCCTTGGGGAGGAGGGCCACAACATCATGGTCAAAACAAAACTAAGCAAAGATTGTTCTTGCTCCGGCTTTAACTTCTTGATATTCGGCAGCGTTGCTACAACGGACCGAGTGGCCTCGCACGCGTATTTTTCCCGCTGCCATTACTGAACTACAACTCAAAATAACGCACAACGTCATCGTTCTCAGCCACTCCCTCTGTTCGCTGATTGGCCCTACAAAAAATTGATCGGAGAAAACCAAAGTCTACAGCAGAATCCCAGACGTAGTACTGAAGGAAAATTAAATTGAGCGGAAGTGCGTAGGACGGCGCAGCCAGGCTAGCCCTCACCCACCCCGACTCTGATAAAAGGAGAGAAGATAGAGATGGTGACGGAGTACAAATATCTCGGTCTTATTATTGACCATAAATTAAAATGGGAACAATGTGCTGATGCCGTTTTTAAAAAGGGCCAACAACGTTTGTATTTTCTTAGGAAACTTTATTTTAATGTGGACAACAAAATTCTGACTCTTTTTTATAAGTCTTTTATTGAGAGTATTCTCTCCTACTGTATAGTATGCTGGTATAGATGTTCAAAAATTACCCATAGGAACAAATTGGGGAAGATTGTTAAAACCTGTGGAAACATCATTGGTAAACAACAGGTAGACCTGTACCAACTATATCTTGAGCAGATTGGCACAGAAGGCAGACAAAGTCTGTATGGATACAACCCATACACTTTCAGTGGAGTTCATGCCGCTCCCTTCTGGTCGCAGATATAGATACCCTAAGGTTAGAACAAATCGAGCAAAATACTCATTCATTCCCATGGCAATAACCCAATCAAATAAGACATGGGGAGGGGTATAACTGGTGAATATATGTGAAGTGGTTTTATTTATTATTTTTATTTTTGTTTTTATCTATGACATTGTTGTAAGTCCCCGCTAAATCGATCCAATGGCGGCATACGATCAGGGGCGAAGGTCTCGCGCATGTTCCGTCCTTTCCAGGCTAAAGGGATTTTGGATTAAATGCAATACACTTTTCTCATATATTAACTCGTAATTTCATCTGACTCCATATATAAAAGGGTTTTAATGATATCTGTGCATCATTAAATGTGAGCGAGTGTTTGACTATTCCTTGTAACCATTAGCTAAATGAACAATGTCAAAGTCAATTAGAATAATCAAATGTAACAATTTATTATGTCGGGTAAAGTATCATGCCAATTTCACAATCAGTTCAAAGATAATCAATACAATAACATCGAATGCTCTAGGATAAGAGAAATGCAAACCCAACATTTTAAGAAATACATGAGGCTGAGTTTTGGACACTCAACCTCATGGGCTCTCAGACTTACAGAGAAGCCCCCATTATTTTAAGAAATACATGAGGCTGAGTTTTGGACACTCAACCTCATGGGCTCTCAGAATTACAGAAAAGCCTCGAGCTTTTCACTGCAGTCCATTAAATAGCCAGAATCTTTTCACATGGAAAACCTGCTAATTTGCATTAAGTTACACCTCTTGGGGTGGGGGAAAAAAGACCATTTGCCTTTCTTTGTGTCAGTTATCTCTAAACTCTTAAAAACCTTAGTACCTTGTGTTTTACTCTTTGGGAATGAGACCATTGTACCAGTCACACTGAGACCTTTAAAATGATACTAAACACAATACTTAATCATTCACATTAAAACTATATATATTCTTGTGTGAGTTAAGTGTTACTGAGAGAGAGAGAATGCAGATGAAGTGAGACTTGTCCCAAAGGAAGAGGGGGAGGGTGTCAAATGTTAATTTTCCCACAAGATTCTTTGTTTCATAGACCACTGGTCATTCTTTAACCAGTTCTTCCAATTTCCAGCCTTACAGATCCCTCCTTGACCCCGTGGGTCACATTCGGACGAAATCTTACGGGGTCACAGTAAGGCGTTTGTTCAAATCCTTGAGATGTAATTCAAAAATTGTCTTTGCAATGTCAGCATCTGTAGAAGCTCAGAGGGCTGTGTTCACCTGCAGAACACCTGGTCTCACCAGGTGTGTGTAGCTTGAGTCCAGCAGGTGGATGAATGCATTCAGCTTTTCTTTCTGTGATGCGAACGAAGTTCATAGAGTCAATCTGGACCTTTTTGACTTGTTCAGTTGATGTGTCATGGAGAAACTTCTGCTTCTCTGGCACCTTCCCCATGATGATAATCTGACCCTCCTTGACCAATCCTGTCACCTCCAGCGGTGCGGTTGTCTGGGCAGACCTCAGTGGGTGAAGGGGTTCTCCTTGATTCCACACTGCTTTGTGTGAGACACCTGACAAGCATCTTAAATGTCCGCTTCACGATTGAGCACATATGAACTTCAAGTCGTAAAGGAAATGCATAGGAAAACATATAATGCAACAAAACAAATCAAGTCATGTTCAATGTAAAATACCATGTTCATGTCAGCAAGTGTGAATGGTACATCTGGTCTCATATGTTCCTCAAGGTCAGGTAAGGTGGTCTCATTTTTAATATCCAATTCTTTCACCACTGTGATGATATTAAATGGTAGTGGAATTTAAATATTCTTGGTCTGACTTACTCAAAGGAAATGCAGCAAGAAGTCGGTGCATAAATAAAATAATCAAATAAATGGTACGCATCAATACATCTTGTAATAACAATAATAATATTCAAATACAAAAATATGAAGAATCACTGTTTGTTCGGGAATCTTCCAATGCAAGCCACCTATGCAGATATAATGAGTGACTTGGAACATGAATAATCATACAAGAATGGAGATTGTTCATTCCTTGCAACAGTTGTTTTTGTGTGTGTGTGTGTGTGTGTGTGTGTGAGAGAGAGAGAGTGTGTGTGTGTGTGGCTCAGTCACAGTCGATGACAGGTACATTTTAAATTCTGTAATTTGTTGAAGCGCTCACACTTCAGATCTATTCGTTATTGATGATGTTTCTGTTATTATTGGTTTGTTGAGAAATCAGGGGCCCTCTGACCTTCCAACAACCCTAACAACAATCAGAAAGTTTGAACATTTTGAAACTTGAATAGCAGGTCTGTCTCTGCTTCATAATTTTTCATCATTGATTTGCGACTGTGGCCATTCATATGTATATTACAGTGTTTTTCCATGAGTTGGAAGAGTGTTGTGAACAGCATATGTTATGTCATGGGATCAGCTTTCCCATCCTATGTGTGTGAAGCTATTTAGTGAGGTGACACTTTTGGACTGTCATCTTTATCTCCTTATGTGTCGTGTTCAACCTGGATAGACTTGATCTTTTCCAGGTGATGATGATGTGAGGGTGTAGTGATGGAGGAGTGTGGGTTCATGTCTAGGAGATGGGTGGAATATAATCTATAACAATTGTGTTGCAAATTTAGTTCCAGTTCTAAACTGGTAGGCCATGCTAATGTAGTGATGTGCTACTGTGAGATGTAAATGGCCTTTGAAGTGTCGTTTCACCCATCTCCCGTGTTTCAGGTTCTGTTCTAACAATCCCGCTGTCCTGGCGATCCAGGTGGAGTCCGGCCCGTCCTGGCATCCGTCCTCCGAGGAATTGCAGAAGTAAACCTGACAAAAGCAAATGCAGAGAGAACCACAGTTAATTCTGATGTTTTCAACAGTTTTAAATTCAGACATGTGGAATTCTTTTGCTTCCTCCATCGCGATTTTAATTCCCGTTGTCACATGAAACCGAGTTTCATTGACCAGGTCTGAATTACTGCCATTGTTTCAGTGCAGTGTGCGACACCTTAAAGCTGCTCTTGCAGTCGAGCCTTCACAGTCTGCTGTGTCATGAGCATTAGAGATCCCAGTTCTGCTGGGGACATTTTGTCTGGCTTTACCTCAAGTTGCTTTCATTACAGCCAGATCTGTGGGCATAAATTAGTTCACCTGTTTTGGTGTGGTGTCGTTCACACATTTGGTTAGTGCAGATCTCTTGTGACCTGCAAAAGGCTGTGGTACTTCTGTTCAATGTTTAGTTCACACCCTCCTTGTAAATATGCGTCCTTGATCAGTTTGCTATTACCTGTGCCACACTTCTGAGAGTGTTTTTTAAATGCAAAAATAAAAGCACACCTCCGTCCGCCCTTTTGGCACTGGGTAGTAGCTCAAGGGATTAATGTCACACTTCTCCAATTAATGCCCTGCTTGGCGTGGCGATTACAATATAATGTGTATTATAATTCGAGTTATAATACAATTATATTTAAGAATATAAGTGAAATTATATTGTTTTTGGTCTCTGAAGAGTCTCTGCTCGTTCTTGTTTCAATACATTTGAATATGAAAAGGCTTTCTGGCTCAGGCTGATAAGATGTACATTTGCTGTTTCTCTTTTCTGTTTGCTAGGTTTCGAATACCTTTTCTTTTCATCTAGTCTTTTTAAAGACTATAAGAAAGCCAAGTGGCCATTTTAACGTTTGTTTATTCTTTAAACTCTGATTATGTTTTATCCGCTCAGATCAGGAAACTATATCGCTTCGAGTTCCTCACCAGGTCTCCGGCACAATCTCGTCAGTTTCCGATTATCAAAACAGAGGTAATTGGCTGAATGTCTGGGATTTGCCGTAATTCACACGTACACAATCGAAGACATATACACAGCCCCCTTGAATGCCACCTCAGGAACTAATTCAATAACTTACTTTACCAGCGTGCACTTATCTAAAGTAACATTAAATTAGAACAGAGGTATTTAGACGTACCCAAATCTAGATCAAACAGCATTAGCTGATTCTAGACGGAAACTACCCGTCTCCTCATTCAAGTACACTTGAATCTGATATCAGATATTAGTCGTCACTAAACTCTGACGCAAACTTGTGGAAATATACGAATCCTATAATCTACTCGGGGGAAAACAATTCTCAGAGTCGGTTAGAATAAAATCAAACGTAACCATTTACAAATTTTGTATGCGAAAAACAGCTCCCATAGAGTGGAGAGGTAAAGTGTACGTTCTCTAAAGCTTTGAATATGAAAAGGGTTTTTTTTTTTTGTTTCAGGATTAATGAGATGCACGTTCACTGTTTCTGATCTTCAAATCCAAATTGTGAATCACACAATAGCCTAGACACACGTGTTTAATTCAGTTTACACAGGACACATGGCCTAGAATACAACATCTACAGCCTTTACCTAAGTGATACAAACACACTTACAGTAAAGCAATCCTGTGCTTCATGAATAAACTTAAATTTAGCCTATGTGCATGCTGTAGCACAAACAACTAAAGTGTGTTCTATTAGCACAATGTGTTAAGCACAATTCCAAATTTGAAAATTAACAGAATTATTTCATGCTTTTTAATCCCATCGGTGTTAACGTGTAAGCTTTCAAATGCAATATAGAGATTTTAATGTTTTGAATGTGGCTTTGGCCCGCCACCAGTAGGCCGAACAAATAAGGGTTAAGCGTTGGACGCAGCATGGTCATTAGCATTTAGCATTAGCCTTGAGCGTTTTTGAAAGCAGCATGGTCATTAGCATTTAGCATTAGCCTTGAGCGTTTTTGAAAGCAACATGGACAATAGCATTTAGTGTTATCCTTGATATTTGAGTTTTAGCCTGTAAATAATATCGTCATGTTTTCCCAAAATTTGCTTTTCATAAACAATGCATCGATTTGCCTTTTTATTTATAAAATCACGTGTTTTCCAATTGTTTACAAACTTAGAATTTTCTTTCTCTTTGCTCATTTCCACCACATGTTGCAAGTTTGTTCAAACAAAGCCAATGCAACAATGGAGAAAACACGCTGATTTCAAAACTTTAGCCTCTAATTTTACAGCTCTTCATCAAGTAAGTTAGGCTCTCAGAAAATTATTTGGAAGATGTAATTCCAATTTTAGGTTTCGTTTCTTGTTGCTTAGGCAAACAAATACATCTTTAAAATCGTATTTAGGATTTTTCTTCCTCATCTGCGCTGCCGTTATCACGTCCTCACCTCACGTGTTTTAGTTCAGGACTAACGTTACACAAAGGGCTTTCCGACCGTAACAATGCAAACAACATTTTCTTCAACACTTAAAAAGGGCAGAAAAAGTTGACTTACCACAGCGCAGAAGACAGAGAAGATTTTCAAACCTCGTGTTGATTTTAAAATCCCAATACTTTGCTGGAAGGATGTTTCTCACGAAATCCATTTTTTGCGAGATCACGTCAAGGTCACCATTTGTAAGTCCCCGCTAAATCGATCCAATGGCGGCATACGATCAGGGGCGAAGGTCTCGCGCATGTTCCGTCCTTTCCAGGCTAAAGGGATTTTGGATTAAATGCAATACACTTTTCTCATATATTAACTCGTAATTTCATCTGACTCCATATATAAAAGGGTTTTAATGATATCTGTGCATCATTAAATGTGAGCGAGTGTTTGACTATTCCTTGTAACCATTAGCTAAATGAACAATGTCAAAGTCAATTAGAATAATCAAATGTAACAATTTATTATGTCGGGTAAAGTATCATGCCAATTTCACAATCAGTTCAAAGATAATCAATACAATAACATCGAATGCTCTAGGATAAGAGAAATGCAAACCCAACATTTTAAGAAATACATGAGGCTGAGTTTTGGACACTCAACCTCATGGGCTCTCAGACTTACAGAGAAGCCCCCATTATTTTAAGAAATACATGAGGCTGAGTTTTGGACACTCAACCTCATGGGCTCTCAGAATTACAGAAAAGCCTCGAGCTTTTCACTGCAGTCCATTAAATAGCCAGAATCTTTTCACATGGAAAACCTGCTAATTTGCATTAAGTTACACCTCTTGGGGTGGGGGAAAAAAGACCATTTGCCTTTCTTTGTGTCAGTTATCTCTAAACTCTTAAAAACCTTAGTACCTTGTGTTTTACTCTTTGGGAATGAGACCATTGTACCAGTCACACTGAGACCTTTAAAATGATACTAAACACAATACTTAATCATTCACATTAAAACTATATATATTCTTGTGTGAGTTAAGTGTTACTGAGAGAGAGAGAATGCAGATGAAGTGAGACTTGTCCCAAAGGAAGAGGGGGAGGGTGTCAAATGTTAATTTTCCCACAAGATTCTTTGTTTCATAGACCACTGGTCATTCTTTAACCAGTTCTTCCAATTTCCAGCCTTACATTGTGTATGTAGATAATATTTGTGTTGTGGATTATGTGTCAGTATGCCTGTATTGTATAACAAATTGCCTTTCGGGGACATTAAAGTTTTCTAAGTCTAAGTCTAAGCACCCCTCCAATGCCTGTAGGTTTTTTGTCTACTCCTGTGGCAAAGACCTACAGAAGCTGCGGGGCTGGCTGCCGTCTCACTGCATGCTTATGCACGAGGGCAGGGCTGATTCAGGGCTCATACAAGAGCTGCGTGCCGCCACCGACCTCGCTCTACGGGTGACGAAGGCGACCACACGCTCCCTGGGTCAGGTGATGTCCACATGCGTGGTCAGACATCTCTGGCTTAACCTGGTTGATATATGCGCAAGGCTGAGTGAACCCGCTTCCTCAACTCCTCTGCAGAGCTGCAGGCTGGGCGACACCAAAGTCCTTTTAGGCAAGTCATGCCACTCGGCCGCCATCTTGGCAACGCCTCCGGGCAGCTATTTCGGACTAACAAGACCAGGCTCCTATCTAAATGAATGGGGAGAGAGTCAGAACTGCACTTTCACTGGTCACCGGGACATAAAAACGGCATGTATAGAAACAGCAGTAAAATATGATAAAAATCGCTGAAAAAGTTTGATGACTTTGCCCCAAAATAAGGTTTAAAACGCCTTTTCCCCCACAGGTTATACTTTACTACGCACGCGCAAGGGTTCATGACACCAACTTCATTTACGTCTCTATCCAGAATACCTTTGTTCAAGCAGGGCTGTCGCCAAATCGTCTCCGCTGTCGTAAACCTCAACTGTACGCATGCGTCAGTGGAACCAGACGATAGGCTTAAATGTTTCCCGGCTGTACTATTAAAAAGCAGACGATTGGGTTTCCAGAAGGAGGGGCGGGGCATGTGCATACAACCGCCATCTTTGGCGTTACGGGTTTTTCCTATATAGTTGTATTGAGGATTAAGGAAGTGACATGTCTCTATATAAATAGTCTCTGGCGACACCCAACACATTCGCCAGATTCTATAATCTCAGAGTAGAGCCAGTGTCCTCTCGTGTACTCGTGACGTGTACTTCGCTTGCTCGCCATTCCACTCCACGGACTGGATACGGGCAATATTTTCCTCAGGTGAGCTTCCCCGTAAGCCCTGAGTTCCTCCAGCACTGCTGACGTCAACGCCATTGTCTATGCCTGCGGCAGCTTGTGCGTTGGCTAGGTGCCTCCGTGTGCATGGTTCCCCTCCGATGACCTCCACATGTGTATTTCCACTGCCAGACTCTCTGAGCATGTGTCTTTCCCTCGGCAAGCCACCTTGCCCCCCCTGGGGTTGAAATATTCCACCCTGTGGGCTGGACACCCCAGTGTTCTCCATATGCATCCCTCCGGGTCATATGTGTATTCTTAAGTCCACCCCCTTCGGGCTGGCACTGACTGCATATTTCCACTGAGATATGCTTCCCAGTGTACCTTGGTATTCCTGTGTTTAGTAGGAGTCCTTCGTCCGTGCTAGTCTCACGACAGGGGTCTCAGACTTACGCAGGGCACTGGAAGACAGCTGAGTGGCGTGATTAGACTGGGAACTCCATTTCGTCGTCATTCAATGTAACTCGAAGTGACAACAAAAGGGAACGTCTCGGTTACGGATGTAACCCTCGTTCCCTGAGTAGGGAAACCTCACCACTAGATGCCGCTAAAACGTACACACTGCACTTTTAATTAACAATATGGTTTGGCGTTTATTACATTTCTATGGTATTTATACAGGTGTTACTTTATTTGTTTTGATATTATTTTTTTTTATTTATTTTTTTTTTTTTTACTATAAAGCACTTTGTGATCCTTCCTTGTCTGTGAAAGCTGCTATATAAATAAACTTTACTTACTTCTGTATTGTATAAAAATTTTACTTGACTGGTAACGTACTATTATTCTAATAGAATTTAATTTGAATGTTAGAATTTGATAAAAGGTGATGCATACATCTAATAAGTTTATATAAAATGCCCTTATATAGGTGAAAATGACCCTGGAAATCAATTTAAGGTGGAAAATATTGCCCCCTAATTAAAAAGTTAATTTCTGTCACTGCATAGAATATGAGAAATATGAATATCTATAAATATATAGAGTCTGCTGTCAACAACAGGCATAAACCAGCCATAATACCAGCACAAAAACACACTCTAAACAGCACAATATAATCTAATTATTATCAACAAAACTTTGAACATATCGAGATATTTGTGTCAATATTGCGCACCCATAATGTACATTACTATTTTTTACTTCATCAGGTGTTAAAAAGCCTTCAATTAGCCTTTGTTGACCCTGTATATGTGAGTGCATGAGACTCGTCCTGTTCTCCAGCAGTGTCAGCGGTTTCCTCTTCATCCGGCAGAAGTTATGGTCTTTATACAGATGTGGTGACAGATGTGGTCAGTGTGATATGAACACACCGCTGAAATAGCAACGGTACTTTCACAACCTCTTCTCCATTTTATCTTTTCTTTAGAACATTTCCCAGCAACGGTGGTTAATCGCTTATCTTTGGACGATCCGCCAAAGAATAATAATAAATAAAAAAAGGTAATTGCAACTTTCTCTCGCAATTCAATTTCTCTCTCAGAAATCTCACAATAGTGAGAAAAGTCAGAACTGTGAGATCATAACTTTTATATCTTGCACTTTGGACTTTCTAACTGAAACAGTCAGAATTGCACGTTTATATCTAGCAAACACCTCTTTTATTTTGTATTCTGTTGTATGGAACTCCAGTGATCTGTGTGAACTGTCCACGCTGTATTAGGAACATTAAAAACCAGACGTAAAAGAAATCAATAATTTTAATAATCTGCACTATTATTGACTGGAATGAGCAGCTGGAACTCAACCGGTGTCTAGATGGATACTGTTATCTCAACTCAACTATAACTACAGCTACTGACTTGAACGTTATGCTTGACGGCAATCTGTGCTTATAAAGCACATTTCTGAAACACAGGAGCATTTAAAGCAGTGTGTTCATGCACACGTGGCCTGAAGAGGAGATGATGGATGACTCTGATAGGGTCTTTACTCACGGGATGTTGTAGCTGGCCCAGTATCCCGTCTTAAACAGCTCTTCTGTTCGGTCGGCCGTCGCGATCATCCCACTGGAGGAAACACACAGAACACACACGTTATCAGGCGTTTCTGCTGCTGCAAACACACACCAATCAGCTTTACTGTTCAAGAAGTAATAATCATGTAAATAGGAATTTCTCATTTGAGTTAGTTCAGATTTTGAAATGTTTCTGAAAGAGTCTCTTCTGCTCACCAAAGCTGCATTTATTTGATCAAAAAATACAGTAAAAACAGTTAAATATTCATAAATCAGCTGTTTTCTATGTGAATATATAGTAAAGTGTAATTTAATCCTGTGATCAAAGCTGAATGTTCAGCATCATTACTCCAGTCTTCAGTGTCACATGATCCTTCAGAAATCAGGATAATATGATGATCTGATGCTCAAGAAACATTTGAAACATGTTGAAAACAGTTTCAGATTTCTGTAAAAACCTTGATACACTAGTCAAGTAAAGTCAAGTATATTTATACAGCGCTTTTCACAATATAGATTGTATCAAAGCAGCTTCACAGTATCAATCAAAACGACATTACAATGTTCGTTTCTTAGTGGAAAAAGACATCCATGTTTGGTAGGGCTGACCAATGGTATTAATGATTGGTTCATTAATTTGAATATACCCAACTGAGCAAGCCAAAGGCAACAGTGGCAAGGAACCGAAAAACTCCGTCAGGTGACCTAATGGTGTCCTAAAACTCCATCAGATGACCCAATGGTGTCATAAAACTCTAAAACTCCATCAGGTGACCCAATGGTGTCCTAAAACTCCATCAAGTGACCCAATGGTGTCCTAAAACTCCATCAAGTGACCCAATGGTGTCCTAAAACTCCATCAAGTGACCCAATGGTGTCCTAAAACTCCATCAGATGACCCAATGGTGTCATAAAACTCTAAAACTCCATCAGGTGACCCAATGGTGTCCTAAAACTCCATCAAGTGACCCAATGGTGTCCTAAAACTCCATCAAGTGACCCAATGGTGTCCTAAAACTCCATCAAGTGACCCAATGGTGTCCTAAAACTCCATCAAGTGACCCAATGGTGTCCTAAAACTCCATCAAGTGACCCAATGGTGTCCTAAAACTCCATCAAGTGACCCAATGGTGTCCTAAAACTCCATCAGGTGACCCAATGGTGTCCTAAAACTCCATCAAGTGACCCAATGATGCAATCTCCCTCAGTACTGTGACTCTAAGAGAACCTAAGAGAACACGGATGCTTACGGGATCTGCTCCAGGACTGTGAAGAGCCCTGGTTGTGTGTATCCCTTTCCCGGGACAAACAGCTTGTAGTCGACCACCATCCACTGGTTGTTGTACCTGCCCATCACAATGTAGTTTGATCACCGGCTTCCATTCAAACGTGCTCATTTAATAAGTGCAGTGAGAGTCTCACGTTCCGCTGTTGTGTTTGCTGAAGATGTCGGCCCACGCCGGGCCACTGTCAGCCAGCCGGTTGGCCACGAGGTTCCTCAGCCACTCCATGACAGCGTCGCAGGGACACACATACCTCCACCGCTCAGGGTTACTGTTGCCAATCGTGGTTTCCAAAGTTACCTGAGGGAAAACATCTAATATTAAAGGTGTCATGACATGAGAAACCAAATTTGCCTTGATCTTTTGGTATATAAGAGATCTATGTACTATTAAAACTTCCTGCAAGTTTCATAGCTTAAGACGTCCTCCCCATTATAAACAAAGCATTTATTTAATCAAGCTCTAAATACAGCTCGTTCTGGATCCATGGTATGAAGTGACGTCACGGTGCGAAGTGACGTACCAGTCGTTTGCATATGACCGCCTCCAGCGCAAGACAACTACGCCTCATTTCGCATCGTTGTCGTGCGGCTCGCGCCCACATGTGTTCAGTCGACGACTGGACGTGCAGCGAGTGGGTCTGTTTACAAGAAGATTGCTATGCCACGCAGATGTGCTGTTCTGTTTGAGTGTTTGAATACGCTGCCGAACGATCCAGACGTCAGGGAAAGCAGTCGGATGCAGTTTATTTGCAGCATATGCAGTGCGCCAAAGCCTTAGTTGAACGGTGAGTGAGATGAGTGTGACAGGGAATGTTACTGAAAGAACGAGCAGAGAGCGAGCGAGCCTTCAAACTCTCTCTCTCTCTCTCTCTCTCTCTCTCTCTCTCTCTCTCCCTCTCTCTCTCCCTCCCTCCCTCGCGCATATGAATCAAAATCAATTGAGAATTGACACGATGGTAAAAGATCGGAAGACCGAAGTTTCACGTGGTGGAGCATTGTGTAGGCTACACATGTGATACAAAATGATTAACGTTAATAATTTATGCATAAGCAGCACTGACGTTAGCCAATCATAACAGTGGGTGTTAACACTGAAGTCTTAAAGGGGAAACGCCCCCAAAACAGACTGTTTGAATCAGAGGTGAGAAACAGGATGGGAAAAGGTCATAAATCACTACATTTTTAAAGTTTTTTGTAAAAAAAACTATAGTAATACTATAATTGCACCTAAGGGAACATAATAAAACAAAACAAAAAACCATGTCATGACCCCTTTAAGGGATAATGTACAACCAGACGGTTGTTATCTCAGAATAAACCAGACAGAGTGATCAGGATCAGGTCTACATCAGCCTGAAGGGGTTTATTCTGAGAGAACACACACACACACACACACACACACATGTTGGTGCAACAGCATTATGAGGACTCTCCATAGGCGTAATGGTTTTTATACTGTACAAACTATATATTCTGTCCCCTTACACTGCCCCTGTCCCTAAACCTACCCATCACAGGAGACATGCTGCATTTTAAAATGTTTAATAAAACATTGTTTTTTATGTTTTTTAAGCCATTTGATTTATGAGGACTTTTGAAGTGTCCTCATAAACCACCCATAAGTTGTAATACCACTGTAATACACGTCATTATACAAATTTGTGTCCTCATAAATCACATAAACCAACCCACACACACACACACACACACACACACAGCCACACACACACACCTGAAGGGGTTTATTCTGAGAGAACACACACACACACACATCTGAATGGGGTTTATTCTGAGATAACACACACACACACACACACACACACCTGAAGGGGGTTTATTCTGAGAGAACACACACACACACACATCTGAATGGGGTTTATTCTGAGATAACACACACACACACACACACACACCTGAAGGGGGTTTATTCTGAGAGAACACACACACACACACACACACACATGCACACACACACACACACACACACACACACACACCTGAAGGGGGTTTATTCTGAGAGAACACACACACACACATCTGAATGGGGTTTATTCTGAGATAACACACACACACAAACCTGAAGGGGGTTTATTCGGTTACACTTTATTTTGATAGTCCACTTTAGACATTCTACTAACTATAAGTAACTTTGCAACTACGTGTCAACTAACTCTCATTAGAGTATTAGTATATTATAGTAGACTGTCAGTAGACTGGTAGGTTATGGTTAGGTGTTAGGGTTCGGGTTAGGAGAATAAGTTGACTTGTAGTTGCCAAGTTACTTATAGTCAGTTGAGTGTATGTTGGGGGACCAACAAAATAAAGTGTCAGCAGATATTAAGGAGACAGTCTACTAATACTCTAATGACAGTTAGTTGACATGTAGATGCAAAGTTACTTATAGTTAGTAGAATGTCTAAAGTGGACTATCGAAATAAAGTGTTACCGTTTATTCTGAGAGAACACACACACACACACACACACACATGCACACACACACACCTGAAGGGGGTTTATTCTGAGAGAACACACACACACACACACACCTAAAGGGGGTTTATTCTGAGAGAACACACACACACACACACACCTAAAGGGGGTTTATTCTGAGATAACAACCGGCTGGATGCAGGGGTTAAAGTGAAAACAAATCCTGAGCCTGAACTTTTTTTGGGAGGGCACAGACGGACTTATCTTATCTTTAAATGGCACAATTTATTTTCAAGTGTTATGGTTGTATGTTAATGGGATCTTTTTATGAATGAAGGCCAGTATCACTGATATTTATATAGCTACTGATGTCTCGATGAAAATGATTTTTCTTAAAATTTTAAACATTAGGCTTCAAAAAATATAACAACTTTTAATTTAAGTGAACTTAAAAGAATCCTCACTTAAACCCATAATAAATGTCATATTTACCGGTTAATTTCCTGTCTAACAGGTATGCAATAAACAGATATTGAATAACTCTAATTCTCTGTCAGTAAAGTGAACCAAAGAACACAAAGAACAGTGGCTGCTGTCACTTTAAGATCTGCCGCTGCTGACAGGATCTCACGCATATAATTCACTGCGTTTGTATGAAACAAGAGAGAGCGAGTCCACGATACTGGATGGCATAATTAAATAACTGTACACTAAATATTGATTCGACTGAGTTTTAATATTTTATTAGCTCAACAAAAGCAAAACTTCCACGAAGAAAACCCGTTCCTAGTGAGTGTGTACAGCGCTGATGACTTCAGTTCCCGGATGAGCCACTGTTGCCTTTGGCTTGCTCAGTTGGGGATATTCAAATTAATTAACCAATCATTAATACCATTGATCAGCCCTACCAAACGTGGAGGTTGAACATTGTTTTGTTGTTTTGATTTATACTGTAAAGCTGCTTTGGTGCAATCTATGTTGTGAAAAGCGCTATATAAATATACTTGACTTGACATGAGCCTGTGTTTCTGAGTTCTGTTGTTATCTGGGAATATCTTAAGCTGGATGTGTGATTGACCAATCAGAATCAAGGTTTCCACAGAGCCGTGTAATAAGAGATACAGTAAACACTGCTCCACCCAACAAGATAATAGTTTTAAAGAGTCTCACCAAACCACTGCTGAGCAAATAAAAGTCATCGCCTGAGAAAATACTGCCAGGATAGGAGGAAAACACCTGAGTTTTCCCGGGAATAGTCGCCTTTCCTGCAGGAACAGTGAAGCATGCATTACATATGATATAAAAAATTATCGTGACTTTAACGGTAAAAGACTGTAAAAACGCTACGGTGAAAAACTGTACATTGATTATCAGAAAGTTTCGGAACTATATACGGTGGATAACTGATAGATCTTACCCGTACTATTTACAGTAAATACCGTTAAATTTAAGTTTTTGGACGTGAAAAAAAACAAATCATTGTATAATTTACAGTGAAAAAACGTAAATTGACATTCCCATAATTCCCTGTGCGACATTTCACATTTGATGTGAAGTCAACTAACGTTCTTAGTTGTTTCTAATCAGTTATCTACATTAGAGTTTTATGTTACATTTAAAATTGATGTTTATTGCATTTTTTTATTTCATGTGTGTAACCATGATGGTGTTTAGTGTTTGTGTGTGACACTGTCCAGCCTCTATATATTACTATTAACTTTCTCAGCTTATGGAAAAGCTGTTTGTGATGACCTTTGATTCATCATGTGACTCATCACCACTGTGACTGGTGGTTTTCAGCATATTACAATGGTACAAAACAGATATAAGAACTTCAATATTTTTTGTAAATTAACACTATATAATGAAATACGTTTTTACACTGTAAATTTAACTTAAGTCTATTAAACCTAAAATGTTGCTACCGTATTTTTTACGGTACATTTCTGGCAACCACATCTGCCGTTTTTTTACAATATAGTATAATATTGGATACAAACAGAAGTGTATGTGAACATTTCTCGCCTGTGGGAGATGTGCGGTACGCGAAACTGTATCTCTTGATGATCCGCAGCATGGACTGGTAGGTGTTCCACGTGTCATGTGACACCAGCAGGTCCTGGCCCGGAAGCACCTTGATGAGAGCGGAGCAGGAGCCGGAGCCCAGGGCCCGAGTCCGGCTGGATCTGTTGAGCGCAGACTCCAGGTCCTCCAGGTCTCCTGCCATCTGGAACAGGCTGAACGCACATGCAATAATAATAATAATAATAAATATAGCTGCGAGCAGCAATTATCGGGTTTCAAGAGGTTTAAAGCCTTTAAGCACATGCGTAAAAAAGATATTATGTTTTATTTAGCAAGCATGTAACCACTTACATCATAGATGGAGATAACCTTTTACAGCCAATACAGTAAATTTACCATAGGAAATATATGGATTTAAAGTTTTTAAACGTTTCATAATAATTTATTGGCCGATGGCGGACATGTTATTTTGAGATACGTCAATGTACAGCATAGATAATCATGGCAGCTCGGACAAAGAAACGGCATGCCAATTTCCGAGTCAATCAGACTAACAGTTGCATAGTTATGACCATTTAAATGTCCACCGAGTGGCCAATCGCCACGTTTTTTTTAAAACCGTGACCTCAGATGGAGCTCTTACATATGTGTGCCAAGTTTGGTGAAAAAATCTCATTTCCTTTTTGAGTTATAGCCATTTCAGTAAAACTGGCTCCTCCCAAGAATCTTTCTGTAATCTTTCGTACTTTTGGCCGCTGTAGCGCCCCCGTCAGGCCGATCGGGCCGGGCCTTGGTGATGTTGTAGGCGGTGTGAGTACTACCAGCTGTAAAGTTTCAAGTCTCTACGACTTACGGTTTGGTGTGCCCGATCACTTTTAGGGGAGAATGCTGATCCTTGCAAAATGTAATAATTACAATAGGGTTTCAGCTCTACTCGCTTGAACACTAATAACAATAATCATAATAATACAACATGAGATTTTGCACATGGACTGAAGATAAAAAAGCATGGCTATACTCACAGGAAGCCGAAGGGCTTGATGGAGAGGCTTCCGGAGGGAAACTCCACCTTCTTGTTATAGCCGTCCTCCAATCCCTGCAGCTGCAGCAGAGACAGGCGGACCTGAAAGAGAACAGACCATGAACCAGAAGAGGAGGACCTGAGAGAAAACAGGCCATGAACTATAAGAGGAGGACCTGAGAGAGAACAGGCACTGAACCAGAAGAGGAGGACCTGAGAGAGAACAGGCCATGAACTAGAAGAAGAGGACCTGAGAGAGAACAGGCCATGAACTAGAAGAAGAGGACCTGAGAGAGAACAGGCCATGAACTATAAGAGGAGGACCTGAAAGAGAACAGGCACTGAACCAGAAGAGGAGGACCTGAGAGAGAACAGGCACTGAACCAGAAGAGGAGGACCTGAGAGAGAACAGGCCATGAACTAGAAGAAGAGGACCTGAAAGAAAACAGGCCATGAACTAGAAGAGGAGGACTTGAGAGAGAACAGGCACTGAACCAGAAGAGGAGGACCAGAGAGAGAACAGGCACTGAACCAGAAGAGGAGGACCTGAGAGAGAACAGGCCATGAACTAGAAGAAGATGACCTGAAAGAGAACAGGCCATGAACTAGAAGAGGAGGACCTGAGAGAGAACAGGCACTGAACCAGAAGAGGAGGACCAGAGAGAGAACAGGCACTGAACCAGAAGAGGAGGACCTGAGAGAGAACAGGCACTGAACCAGAAGAGGAGGACCTGAGAGAGAACAGGCCATGAACTAGAAGAGGAGGACCTGAGAGAGAACAGGCACTGAACCAGAAGAGGAGGACCTGAGAGAGAACAGGCCATGAACTGGAAGAGGAGGACCTGAGAGAGAACAGGCCATGAACCAGAAGAGGAGGACCTGAGAGAGAACAGGCACTGAACCAGAAGAGGAGGACCTGAGAGAGAACAGGCCATGAACCAGAAGAGGAGGACCTGAGAGAGAACAGGCCATGAACCAGAAGAGGAGGACCTGAGAGAGAACAGGCCATGAACCAGAAGAGGAGGACCTGAGAGAGAACAGGCACTGAACCAGAAGAGGAGGACCTGAGAGAGAACAGGCCATGAACCAGAAGAGGAGGACCTGAGAGAGAACAGGCCATGAACCAGAAGAGGAGGACCTGAGAGAGAACAGGCCATGAACCAGAAGAGGAGGACCTGAGAGAGAACAGGCACTGAACCAGAAGAGGAGGACCTGAGAGAGAACAGGCACTGAACCAGAAGAGGAGGACCTGAGAGAGAACAGGCCATGAACTAGAAGAGGAGGACCTGAGAGAGAACAGGCACTGAACCAGAAGAGGAGGACCTGAGAGAGAACAGGCCATGAACTAGAAGAGGAGGACCTGAGAGAGAACAGACCATGAACCAGAAGAGGAGGACCTGAGAGAGAACAGGCACTGAACCAGAAGAGGAGGACCTGAGAGAGAACAGGCCATGAACCAGAAGAGGAGGACCTGAGAGAGAACAGGCCATGAACCAGAAGAGGAGGACCTGAGAGAGAACAGGCCATGAACCAGAAGAGGAGGACCTGAGAGAGAACAGGCCATGAACTAGAAGAAGCGGACCTGAGAGAGAACAGGCCATGAACCATAAGAGGAGGACCTGAGAGAGAACAGGCACTGAACCAGAAGAGGAGGACCTGAGAGAGAACAGGCCATGAACCAGAAGAGGAGGACCTGAGAGAGAACAGGCCATGAACCAGAAGAGGAGGACCTGAGAGAGAACAGGCCATGAACCAGAAGAGGAGGACCTGAGAGAGAACAGGCCATGAACCAGAAGAGGAGGACCTGAGAGAGAACAGGCACTGAACCAGAAGAGGAGGACCTGAGAGAGAACAGGCACTGAACCAGAAGAGGAGGACCTGAGAGAGAACAGGCCATGAACCAGAAGAGGAGGACCTGAGAGAGAACAGGCCATGAACCAGAAGAGGAGGACCTGAGAGAGAACAGGCCATGAACCAGAAGAGGAGGACCTGAGAGAGAACAGGCCATGAACTAGAAGAAGCGGACCTGAGAGAGAACAGGCCATGAACCATAAGAGGAGGACCTGAGAGAGAACAGGCACTGAACCAGAAGAGGAGGACCTGAGAGAGAACAGGCCATGAACCAGAAGAGGAGGACCTGAGAGAGAACAGGCCATGAACCAGAAGAGGAGGACCTGAGAGAGAACAGGCCATGAACCAGAAGAGGAGGACCTGAGAGAGAACAGGCCATGAACCAGAAGAGGAGGACCTGAGAGAGAACAGGCACTGAACCAGAAGAGGAGGACCTGAGAGAGAACAGGCACTGAACCAGAAGAGGAGGACCTGAGAGAGAACAGGCCATGTGACACTGATGCAAGCACAACCAATCACTCTTCAGTACGCAAACCAATCAGTAATGAGTCTGACACACTGCTGTCAGTAGGTGATCAAGGTAACAGACTTCATTAAGGGTGTAATGTTCACACAGGGAGAAATGCTCAGGTCTAATAGAGTGTATGCAGTGACGTCACTTTCCGGCGGGAACGCACTCCCTCGGCCGGCGGAGTGGAAGAAGAGCTGACGGACTGGAGTTAACAGGGGAAACTGAGAAAACAAACGATTATCAGTGTAGTGAACTTATTTCTTCTCAAGTGTTGAAAACTTAGAAGCGAAAACCAGGAGACTTGGTTGTATCTTTTGCAGGTTCTTTATTGCAGATGAGCTGGATTTGCTGTAGTCTCTTTCCCAGCGTCATCCCAAGTCTAACTAAAACATAATACATTTTTAGCTTATATTCATTTCAAAGGGGTGGAGTTACATCGAGGGGGATACATTCTAAAACAAAGCATGTAAATTAAAGGAACAGGTTTAGGAAAACCATTTCTAGACTGAAACTATTGTCCTTCCTAATCCACTCAACAT
The DNA here is from genome assembly GCA_031834385.1 of Semotilus atromaculatus. Classification (NCBI taxonomy): domain Eukaryota; kingdom Metazoa; phylum Chordata; class Actinopteri; order Cypriniformes; family Leuciscidae; genus Semotilus; species Semotilus atromaculatus. Next base: position 2,453,695 of record JAULUF010000055.1, read on the forward strand.
AAGTATTCATACAGTGTGATTCTAGAACTGGACGAAGAGTTTCAGTAATCTGCTTATAATAGAGGGAAACAGGAATGTCAGGAAGAAGCAATTAAGAGTTTCAGTAATCTGACAAATACAGAAAAACAGGATTTGCCAGATTCTCTTGCTGGAAACTGTTTCAAAGCTGATATTCTGAACTGGAATGCATATTCTCAGTTATAATTTGGTATTGGAATCTAAATTAAACATTTAATACATTTGTAACACTTCAATAGTTTAACTACAGGTTGGACTTGATATACTGATCCTTACAACTCACCAGAGATCCAGTGATCATGGATATCAACATGGAATCGTGCTTCCTTACATTTATATGAGCCTGATTTCCACACCGGGGAAATACATAAAGCAAATTTGCCTGTGAACGCTTTTTATAAATATAATATAAGTCTAAATCCATGTGATCACTTATATCAGTGTTATATATGTAGAGTCTGGACCAATCAGACCGACACTAATTATTCATATTCATTATATTTAATGAATATTAAGGTCTATGAAACTCCCCCAAAACTAACATCACAAATGAAGTTCCTATGTCGGTCGGGTGTCCTGTTACAGAGCACCTTAAGACTGATTACAGACTTTTACGACCTCAAGGAAAGTGCCACATGTGCAAGAGAGAGACAATGGGAAGACAGAAACAATCTTTAATACAAACTTTGCTGCATTAGTCATAGACTAACTGATCTATGAATGAACATGCATCCTAGAAACTGTGTGAATGATTTAATGTATTGTGTACTATTATGTATAACACTATGGTATGTTTGATTGGTATGTATGTGGTTGTACAACCAACCAACAGTCAATGTAACCTCACCTGTATCATGTCTCCTACCTAATTAATCCTCACCTAATGACTCACACTTTGATGTACATCACCTTCCTTTAGAATGCAGTGTGGATTTGTTATATCTATCAGAGCATTACTGAACAGAAAAAGGTTGAGGCAGAGGTTTGAACAAAAGGTAAGACCAAAGAGTCATAAATCAACCAGAGGAACTTTCCCGCTCTGACATTTCACCTTTCTTATTGGTCAAGTCAACCCTTAGGGGATGGATCTTTCTCTGGCTTTATTAGAGACAGTCCACAGTGACCTCCCTCCAGGGGGGATGACATTGTTATGCGCATCTCGTCAGTAAAGCCGGTTCCTTGATTAGTAGTAAATCGTCATCACCTGCTATCAGATGGAGTGGCATTTTATCCACAGAGCCGTAGTTCACTGACAAGCTGAGCCATATCGCATTAATTATCGCAGGCTATATAATTTTCCACAACTTCAAGAATTGTTCCCACTACAAATGCAAGTATTCAATTCAATGAAATGTGAAAATGAAATGCTGTTGGTTCTTCTCATAGTTAGATGGATCTTTTCCATCGTTACATCAGTCCATCTCTCACTCCTTTTTCCCCACACATGTATTCATGTATTTATGTATGTTTGTTTAGTTTCTTCATGTTTATGATTTAGTTACTAAAACTTGTGCACTTTATGTAGTTGGTTCTGATTCACTGCTTGCAGACAAAGTCTCTTTTACGGTCTTGATTAGAGTTGTTCCGATTCCGATACTAGTATCGGAAATGCCGCCGATACCAATAAAAATTCCGGCATCGGTATCGGCGAGTACTTCTATCCATGTACCGATCCGATACCATTTTCTTAAAAAAATACCTAGTTATGCACGTGAGCTTTGCTTAACGCTGCAAATCGGAGATCAATTCTTCTTCGCTGCTCTAAACAGTTGTTGCTTGCGGCGACACAGGAAGTTGTGCTGTTGCCACAAGCGACCACTGTTTAGATCAGCGAAGAAGAAAACGCGCGCGCGCTATCAGTGCGTCCGCTGTTTAGTAGTATTTCAGACTGAACCAACCAGCTAGTAAAACGGCGACATGTCTCGTATGCCATTCTGCAATTTCGAGGGGTGGAACAAGTATTAGCAACTTCAACACGAGTAACATAAAGCATTTGAAGACGCGTCACCCCGCAGAACACGAGGGTTACACACAGGCAAGGGCAGAGAAGAACGAGCCGCGCCAGAATCAACAATCTCTGGAAGCTTCATTCAAACAAAGAGAAAAGTTTTCAAAAGACAGCCAACGAGCAATAAATATAACCGACAAAATGATCGAGTTTATTGTTCTGGATGACCAGCCGCTGTCAAAACTGAAATGCCGTTTATTTAACAAAATTGTTCTGGACTTTTAAGTCATAAAGAGATTATTTTCTTGGGGATATCTGGATCAGCTCTGAAATGGTTTTCATCGTACCTTACTGGTAGAAGTCTTAGTGTTTATATAAATCAGAACATGTCAGATACTGCAGGTTTATTGAGTGGTGTTCCGCAAGGTTCTGTCCTGGGACCGATTCTTTTCCTTCTATATATGCTTCCTTTAGGACAGATTATAAGCCAGTTTCAAGATGTCTCTTATCACCTGTATGCAGATGATATTCAGTTATATTGCTCCTTTAAGTCCACTGAGTTATTTAAATTGTCATCTTTAATGACCTGTCTGAGTAGGATTAAGCAGTGGCTAAATGACAACTTTTTAATGTTGAATTCAGCTAAGACTGAAACTTTAATCATTGCCCCTGAGCAGTGCATCCCTCAGATAAAGAAACACATTTGTGACTTAGGTTCGTCTGTTCAGCCCAGTCTCAGGAGTTTGGGAGTTGTTTTCGATGCGGCCATGTCTCTGGAGAAGCATTCCAAACATCTTATTAAAAACTGTTTCTTTCAGTTAAGGAACATTTCCAAGATAAGAGCCTTGGTGTCAAAAGCCGAGCTAGAGATGATCATTCATGCTTTTATCTCGTCTCGCTTAGACTATTGTAACAGTCTTTTTATTTGCCTTAATAAGAAGGATCTTGGTCGTCTTCAGACTGTCCAAAATTCTGCTGCTAGGCTTTTAACCCACACGAGTAAAAGGGCACATATTACTCCAGTTTTAGCTTCACTCCATTGGTTACCAGTGCGATTCAGAATGCACTTTAAAATTTTGGTCCTAACTTTTAGAGCCCTTCAAGGACAGGCACCCTCATACATCTCTGACCTGATACAGCTGCGTACATCCTCACGTAGTCTGAGATCAACAGGTCAGAGACTATTAGTTGCCCCCTTTGCACATTTTAAAACCAGGGGGGACCGTTCATTCCAAGTTGTTGCACCCAGGTTGTGGAACGCGTTGCCTACTTCCATACGCTGCTTGGATTGTGTGGATAAATTTAAAAGTCAGCTGAAAACTTTGCTTTTTAAAGATGCTTTTGATTAGTTTGGAGGATGGTCGAGGCTGGTCTAGTGTATGTGTGTGAGTGTTGTTTATTTTACTCATATTTTGTTTTGTTTTGTTTTTGTGATTGTAATGTATTTATGTGAGCTGCTAATGCTTCCTTTTGTTGTGAAGCACTTTGTGATCCCCATCTGAGAAAAGTGCTATACAAATAAATTTTACTTACTTACTTACTTACTTACTTACTATTTTCTTATATTATTCATATATCATTTTTTAGATTCCTAGATTTATTTGTTGCACTTTTTTATACAGTTATATGGTAAAACTAAAATACCCTTTTCAGTTTACAGTATTAGATGTGTGGCTGCATTTGAAGTTCTTTTTCACTTAAGAAAAATAAATAATATATTGCTGTGAAAGGTATGTCAGATAATAAAAATACTCTAGTTCACTGTATGTATTTGTTCATGTTTAATTAAGGGATGAGTCTGAAGCACACCATAAAATAATTATATCAATTCATACAGGGCTAGTATGAATTGTAGCTGTATAGATGCACACACACCCAGGTATCGGATCAGTACTCGGTATCGGCCGATACCCTGAGTCCAGGTATCGGAATCGGTATCGGGGAGGGAAAAAGGGTATCGGAACATCTCTAGTCTTGATCTTGCTATAAAGCGCTGTACATGCTAAGAAATGATTATTCTTCTGTGGCCATGGAAGCTAACCTTTTCTTAGAATAAATGAATAATCAAAAGAGTTTGTAGGACGAACTGATTAATTGATTGTAATATTAATTCAGCCACATCAAGTTAATCCCAGTAACTGACCCAAATATTCATAATTAATAATAACAAGTTATTATTGATTATTAATATTCCATAGAGCTGATCCTTTACATATATATCATCATATGGTCCAGCCCTAAAACTTGTGTAGTTTTTAGTCAGTGTTTATTTAAAAACCATCCAATTATGCAGAATATACAATGGTAAATATTTAATCGATGAGTTGTAAATACAATATATAGTGTATGATTTTACCCCTAAATTCAGCATATTGACACACAATAACTGCAAATCCAGCTTTCTCTGCCATTTGCTTCTCTGTTCGGTAGCTTTCAGCAGTCTGTGAAAATATACCTCAGATTTCTTGTCAAATGTATTTATACAGTCAATCTCAAAGCTCTTTACTGTTATAGATGTGGTTTGTGTGTTTTTCACGCTGAAAAAAAAAGCTGGCACTCTGTTTCTGCCACTCAGTGTGTGTAACCGCAGTCGGCCGACGGTGACGCACACACACACACACACACACACACACACACACACACACACACACACACAGACACACGCATGTTGTGTTTTCATGTTTTATGGGGACTTTCCATAGACATAATGATTTTTATACTGTACAGACTGTATATTCTATTCCCTAACACACACACACACACACACACACACACACTGCCCCTATCCCTAAACCTACCCATCACAGGAGACATTCTGCATTTTTACATTTTCAAACAACATCACTTAGTGTGATTTATAAGCTGATTTCCTCATGGGGACCAAAAAATGTCCCCACACGAACAAGGATTTCGGATATTGCCATCCTTGTGGGGACATTTTGTCCCCATAACGTAGGGTTTACCAGGCCACGCACACACACACACACACACACACACACACACACACACCCTCTGTAAGAAGCCATGTTTGAGAAAGGCCACACACACACACACACACATACACACCCACCCTCTGTAAGAAGCCATGTTTGAGAAAGGCCACACACACACACACACCCTCTGTAAGAAGCCAAGTTTGAGAAAGGCCACACACACACACACACACACCTGGTGCCAGTACGGTGAGTCCGCATGCGTGTCCATCTGCTGATTGACCCACTCCAGGTTAGTGCTGATGTAGTGTCTGAGCCGCTGACAGTAGCCGGCGTCCCGAGCAGACGGCCCGCAGTAACCCTCCACTGTGTTCATCCAGTGCTGGTAGATCAGCTGTGGCAGACAGAAGATGAAGAGTTTAGTTCAAACACTACTGCACTTACACTGATGGACTCTGCTGTCTGTCATGAAGTGCACGTTGTGTTTCTAGCCTCTCCCTGTGGAGGATCCCTTTACTACTCTACAGATTCAAACGCACATAACTATAGAATCAATTCTAAATGCGCATGTGAACGCCATCAGTTTAAAGTCTGTTTATAGAGAACGGCGTCGTCTTAGCGGCCCCTAATTTAATAACAAATTATAATTTCACCGGAAGTGAATCAATCAAAACTAACTTTAGCTGGAAATAACATTATTCAGGAATCGCTATAAAGACAAAACAATCTCTGTTACCTTAGATTATATGTTTATCTCTGTAAAGCTGCTTTGAAACAATCTACATTGTTAAAAGCGCTATATAAATGAAGATGACTTGACTTGACTTTCTGATCTCTCTAGAGAAGCACACTTTTATGCACACTTTTTGAGGTGCTTATATGTTACAGTAAGTGGTAATGACAGACAAGTTATGTCCTAAATAACACACTATACACTCAACCGTCTATACATTCATCATCGGAAGTGTCCAACAGTCAACACTTCAGTTAATTAAATGCATCATCTGGGCATCTGAAGTGCAGTTTTGGGGATTTTTTCGCACTGTTTACACCAACAATGGCTTAGAATAGTGCACAACTACACAAATCAGGACAACACACATACTTGATAGGGTGTGGATCAGCTAGAGAAGAAAAACAGTGGCCAGGCAAATTATATTTTGCATTAATTTCTATAAAAATAATCAGTGCATAGTATGTAACAAATATTTATTTGGCAAAGCAAAGATAAATGCTTAGTGATCAACTTCACGTGTTATCTGTCACAGTCTTCGTCTGCACCTGTCTGTCTTCGTCTTCACTACACTCCCCAGAATCCTCCTTGTCTCCACACCTGAACTCACTCCCTCACTTACCAGCCTGTTCCTCGTTATCATTATCTGTGTCACCTGTCTTCACCTTGTTAGTCTTCATTTGTATCTGTATTTAGTTCCTTCCGTTCTGTCTGTCCTTTGTCGGTTCTTACGTCAATGTTATTGTGAGTGTTCCTGCCCGTCTTCCTGTATATACCCGTTTTTGAGTTTGTTACCAAGTAAATGTTAGTATTGGAGCCTTCTTGCCTCAGACTCTTCTTCTACCCGCACCACAACCCGTGACAGAAGAACCGACCAAGTCATGGATTTCCCTGCAGTAAAACTGCTGTGCCTTGAGCAGGGAAACAGCTCTCTTGAGGAACACCTTGAAGTTTTCCTTGATCTGGTGCCTCAGACCGATTTCCCGGACGACTGCCTCTGCACTTTCTATGTGTAGGACTGAACAACGCCACTCGAGCGCAGTTGTCCGGGGAACCTCCTCGAGGGAGCTTCGCCGACTATGTGGAGTGGGTGCTGGTATCCTGCGGTTCATCCTTCACCATCGACGACGTCACCAGCCCCACTCCAACCCCACCGTCCAGCACAGAGCCTTCACCGCTGGTCCCGTCCAGCACAGAGCCTTCACCGCTGGTCCCGTCCAGCACAGAGCCTTCACCGCTGGTCCCGTCCAGCACAGAGCCTTCACCGCTGGTCCCGTCCAGCACAGAGCCTTCACCGCTGGTCCCGTCCAGCACAAAGCCTTCACCGCTGGTCCCGTCCAGCACAAAGCCTTCACCGCTGGTCCCGTCCAGCACAAAGCCTTCACCGCTGGTCCCGTCCAGCACAGAGCCTTCACCGCTGGTCCCGTCCAGCACAAAGCCTTCACCGCTGGTCCCGTCCAGCACAGAGCCTTCACCGCTGGTCCCGTCCAGCACATAGCCTTCACCGCTGGTCCCGTCCAGCACAAAGCTTTCACCGCTGGTCCCGTCCAGCACAGAGCCTTCACCGCTGGTCCCGTCCAGCACAAAGCCTTCACCGCTGGTCCCGTCCAGCACAAAGCCCTCACCGCTGGTCCCGTCCAGCACAAAGCCTTCACCGCTGGTCCCGTCCAGCACAAAGCCTTCACCGCTGGTCCCGTCCAGCACAGAGCCTTCACCGCTGGTCCCGTCCAGCACAGAGCCCTCACCGCTGGTCCCGTCCAGCACAAAGCCTTCACCGCTGGTCCCGTCCAGCACAGAGCCCTCACCGCTGGTCCCGTCCAGCACAGAGCCCTCACCGCTGGTCCCGTCCAGCACTGAGCCCTCACCGCTGGTCCCGTCCAGCACAGAGCCGTCCAGCACAGAGCCCTCACCGCTGGTCCCGTCCAGCACAGAGCCTTCACCGCCAGAGACCGTCCAGCCAGAGACCGTCCAGCCAGAGACCGTCCAGCCAGAGACCGTCCAGCCAGAGCTTCACGTCCAGCCAGAGCTTCACGTCAGCCACGTCCAGCCAGAGCTTCACGTCAGCCACGTCCAGCCAGAGCTTCACGTCAGCCACGTCCAGCCAGAGCTTCACGTCAGCCACGTCCAGCCAGAGCTTCACGTCAGCCACGTCCTGTCTGAGCTTCATGTTCCCTGCAGCCCTGCCGAGCCTGAGCTACCCTGCAGCCCTGCCGAGCCTGAGCTTCCCTGCAGCCCTGCCGAGCCTGAGCTTCCCTGCATGCCTGCCGAGCCAGAGCTTCGCGTCACGCCTGCCGAGCCAGAGCCTTCCCCGCTGGTCCCGTCCAGCCCTTCAGAGCCTTCTTCGCTGGTCCCGTTCAGCCCTCCAGAGCCTTCACCGCTGGTTCCGTCCAGCATAGCCGGGCCTTCACCGCTAGCCCAGCCAGAGACTGTTCACGTCCCGTCTGCCCAGCCAGAGACTGTTCACGTCCCGTCTGCCCAGCCAGAGACTGTTCACGTCCCGTCTGCCCAGCCAGAGACTGTTCACGTCACGTCTGCCCAGCCGGTCCCAGAGCCCGTCCCTCATCCAGTCACTCTCCCCAAGAAATTTTTGGGGGGGGGCCATAGGTCATCGCCATGGCCACCCGAGGGGGTCTCTCCGCCATGGCCACCCGAGGGGGTCTCTCCGCCATGGCCACCCGAGGGGGTCTCTCCGCCATGGCCACCCGAGGGGGTCTCTCCGCCATGGCCACCCGAGGGGGTCTCTCCGCCATGGCCGCCCGAGGGGGTCTCTCCGCCATGGCCGCCCGAGGGGGTCTCTCCGCCGTGGCCGCCCGAAGGGTCCTCTCCGCCGTGGCCGCCCGAAGGGTCCTCTCCGCCGTGGCCGCCCGAAGGGTCCTCTCCGCCGTGGCCGCCCGAAGGGTCCTCTCCGCCGTGGCCGCCCGAGGGGGTCTCTCCGCCCTGGCCGCCTTCACGTCCTGCTCCGCACTGGCCGCCTGCACGTCCTGCTCCGCCCTGGCCGCCTGCACGTCCTGCTCCGCCCTGGCCGCCTGCACGTCCTGCTCCGCCCTGGAGGCTTCCCCTCCTAGTTTGGTCACTCCCTGGCCAGCCTTCAGGGCGCGCCTTGTTGAGGGGGGCGTTCTGTCACAGTCTTCGTCTGCACCTGTCTGTCTTCGTCTTCACTACACTCCCCAGAATCCTCCTTGTCTCCACACCTGAACTCACTCCCTCACTTACCAGCCTGTTCCTCGTTATCATTATCTGTGTCACCTGTCTTCACCTTGTTAGTCTTCATTTGTATCTGTATTTAGTTCCTTCCGTTCTGTCTGTCCTTTGTCGGTTCTTACGTCAATGTTATTGTGAGTGTTCCTGCCCGTCTTCCTGTATATACCCGTTTTTGAGTTTGTTACCAAGTAAATGTTAGTATTGGAGCCTTCTTGCCTCAGACTCTTCTTCTACCCGCACCACAACCCGTGACATTATCTAGAAGCTATTTTGTACAAAGCCAAAAAAATGCATTCAAAATTAAAATCACTTCGCAAGAGATTATTTGCGGCCATCTTTTACAATCCTACAGTAATGCTAGGAAGCGAGGAGCTCTGGCTGAGCTCTGACCTGTTGTTTGTTGTTGATTTAGTCCGTGAGGCAGACCCCCAAATATCAGAAATTAGTATCATAAGAGGGCACCAATTTTGCTCCTTTTTATTCAACATAGGGATGTCCCTGGACCACAAAAATGCATGATAGCAATTCTTAGTGGGTAGCTTAAGGTACAAAAATCACCAATTTTATGTATGACCCTCCCAAAATTTGGCGAATTCCACGTAAGGGCAGTTATTTCTTTAATTCATTATTTTTGGTACCAAAACCTTTATACTTGGTGATATCTAGGTTTGAATATTGTCAAAACTTTAACTTGTTTCAATAATATAGTTATTATGATTATTTCTCTACATAAAACATAGTGGTGTACAGCTTTCACTCATTGTTTTAAACTGAAGACCAGTCAAGTCAAGTATATTTATATAGCGCTTTTCACAATATAGATTGTATCAAAGCAGCTTCACAGTATCAATCAAAACAACATAACAATGTTTGTTTCTTAGTGGAAAAACATCCACGTTTGGTAGAGCTGACATGCTTCCATGTAACAGGTAAGACACACACTGATCACCATAACGGTGACTTAAAATTATGGGTTTTCTCCTTCAGTGATTCTGCTTGTTAACATCAGGTGTCTTCAATAATGCTCAATCATCACTCAATTATTCACTTAATTATCTCATTAACTTTAACTCTGCTTCAGTGTTTATATGAGTCCACATTGGGCCAACTAAAAATTTTAGGTGCAACAGGTCACTAGAAATTTTTATGTTGGAGAGGCATATTTTTTTCACAGTGTACCTTAAGTTACCTACATGGCACTGCTATCATGCATTTTTGTGGTCAGGGGGCATGGCTGTTTTGAGAAATAAACATTAGAATTGGTGCCCTTTCTGATACCAATTTTCTGCCCGCCTCACGGACTAATTATTCTCATTATGGATGATATGTATTAGACGTGTACCTGTGAGGTGACGGACGCCTCCACGAGTCCAGCTGCATACGCCTGCAGAGAGTCATTATAGACAGCACTGGTGCTGACCTCCAGATACGCCCACCTGACACACACACACACACACACACACACACACACTGTCATCTAAACTGAGAAATAATACTATTCTTCATTTTATGCATGTTTAGTTCCCGCTATTTTGGACCAAATTAACATTACAGCAACAAAAGACTCGTTCTGCAATTTTAACTTAACCGCCGTCGACAGAGGCATGTTTTGTTTAGGCTTGTAAGACAACTCTCTCTTCAATGTCTCTCTTCATGTCCACTTAGTATAAGCATCTTTGGGTTTGCCTCATATAGCATTCAAGTTTATGGAGTTAATAAATTAGAGTTATTAAAGTGGAGCGCATTGCCGGACCACATCCGTGTGCAGTGTAAATGTCAAACCTGTTAAAGGAGCAGTAAGCGATTTCTGAGAAACGCTGTTGAAAGTGGACGGCGCAGAACAACATACTTGTAGCCAATCAGCAGTAGGGGGCGTGTCCACTCATAATGAGGAGGAGAGTGAGACAATCAGCAGTAGGGGGCATGTCCACTCATGATGGGGGAGGAGAATGAGTGAGACAATCAGCAGTAGGGGGCGTGTCCACTCATGATGGGGGAGGAGAGAGAGACAATCAGCAGTACGGGGCGTGTCCACTCATGATGGGGGAGGAGAGTGAGTGAGACAAGAGGCTTGTTTGAGATGAGCAACATCTGCGCAGAACCGATCACGGGTAGGGATGGGAATCGTGCCCAGTGAACCAATTCCTTGGAACCGTTAGCATGCCTGCTTAACGATTCCGCTTATCCGATTCCGCTTATCGGTTCCGCTCGTTGCAAATGTGTCATGACGTCACACACACGCTGCGTTGTTTTGGTTCAGAACGCAGCAAACATGGCATCGAGGCAGAAGCGCTCTAAAGTTTGGTTATATTTCACGCGAAAAGACGACAATATGGTCACTTGCAACACTTGTAAAATTTCCATTTCTTCAAAGGGGGGAACTACCTCCAATATGCAGAAACACACAGCATGCAATTCATTTGAGGCGAGTGTGAGTAATTAAAAATGCTCCAACTACTTTAAAAGCCTACATCTAGGCACATTTCGACTTTCATGAACAACCTGGTAAGCATGACCTGGAGAAGACTTGATAAACCACGTTAGCCATTTTACTCAAGCTGTTAACGCCTTTGACTGCTTTCGATAAAGCGGATGAGCTCCAGCGTCACCTGGATCTGCAGCCAAAAAAATCATCCGCCCGACCCAATTATTTTCTCTGATTTAAGTATCCGCACCCGATGGTCAAATTACAACTATTCGGTGTTGTCACTCGTGATTATAAATGGATGATCATTCACCCTTAACAGCGGACTCGCGACGGTTGATGCGCGCATCTCTAGGGTAACATAATACACTGATGAATGAGCACTGCTTTTAAATGAACATTTCTTTAAAACAAAATTGATTTTACAAAATTTCATTTTCTGAATGGCATAAACAGGCTTGACTCCCTTGAAGCATAAACTGGAATGTCACTGTTTCTGTCCCTGCAACTTCCCGAACAGGCGAACACGCACACATCACTTTTGAAGTAAAATTGAAAATTGAGGATGCAGTGCATCGTAATGCATCGAGATATCGAATTGAACTGAATCGATGACATGATAATCGTAACCGAACCGAACCGTGAGACCGGTGTAGGTTCACACTAATACTCTAATTCACTAATGTCTTCTGATCAGATATTAAGGCAAGGCAAGTTTATTTATATAGCAAATTTCAGACACAAGTGCTTTATATAGAAGAAATAAAAATAATCAAAAGAAATAAGAATAATTAAAACAGTTTAGAATAAAGAAATTAAAATAATCAAATAAATAAGAATAATTTAAACATTAATAATTAAAAAAATAAATAAAATACAGTACAAACAGTCGGACGAACAGTGGCACAGTGCTCATTCAGTAAATGCACAGCTAAAAGTGTTCATTAACCCTTTAGGCGCCAGATGTTTTTTCCTAAAACGTTCGATTTTGACATCTTAATTTAAAAAGGCTATATTTTAAAAGTGATAAAAGATAGAGACTTTCTGTAAATTAGAGAAATATTAAGGATGACCCAAAGTTTATGTAGGGATTAAATTTTCCCATCTAATTTGCATATTATGACATCATATGGTGGCGGACATCTTGGATTATAGAATTTTCATGAAAAGTCACATGTTTAAATGCTAAAATGCAGCACTTCTTTCCCCCCAAAATGTCCCTCACCTTCTGTATGCTATATTGCACAATACGCGAGTTAATACAAACAAACTAATTTTTACTTATTCCCTCACCCAATGAGAATCGATAAGAGAATTGATAAGGAATCGTATCGATAAGCAATATGGATAATAATAATAATAATAATAATCCGTTACATTTATATAGCGCTTTATCTGGGACCTCAAAGCGCTTTACATAGAACGGGGTAATCTCCTCAACCACCACCAATGTGCAGCATCCACCTGGATGATGCGACGGCAGCCATATTGCGCCAGTACGCCCACCACACACCAGCTTTACTGGTGGAGAGGAGACAGAGTGATGAAGCCAATCAGTATACAGGGATGATTAGGAGGCCATGATGGACAGAGGCCAATGGGCAGATTTGGCCAGGATGCCGGGGTTACACCCCTACTCTTTCGAAAGACATCCTGGGATTTTTAATGACCACAGAGAGTCAGGGCCTCGGTTTAACGTCTCATCCGAAGGACGGTGCTCTTTGACAGTATAGTGTCCCCATCACTATACTGGGGCGTTAGGACCCACACAGATCACAGGGAGAGCACCCCCTGCTGGCCTCACTAACACCTCTTCCAGCAGCAACCTGGTTTTTCTCATGAGGTCTCCCATCCAGGTACTAACCAGGCTCAGCCCTGCTTAGCTTCAGTGGGCAACCAGTCTTGGGCTACAGGGGGATATGGCTGCTGGCATAATGGAATCGGAATCGTTAAATTCTTATCAATTCCCATCCCTAATCACCGGTGATCACGCAAGATGCATGCCGGTTAGAAATGTGTCCGAGAGCGGTCCGCCTTGCTCTGATGTCATGCTGACGTATGTCAAAAAACTCTTGCGACCACAAGGCGCACATGTCGGATTCTGCAGTCGCGCGCAGTTGCTCTCCACCGACTGCACTGGTCAAAAGCATGATGGGAAACGACTTGCTGACGAGAGTGAGCCAATCAGCAGTAGGGGGCGTCTCCACTCATGATGGGGAGGAGAGAGAGTGAGCCAATCACAGGTAGGGGGCGTGTCCACTCATGATGAAGGAGGAGAGAGAGTGAGCCAATCACAGGCAGGGGGCGTGTCCACTCATGATGGAGGAGGAGAGAGACAATCACAGGCAGGGGGCGTGTCCACTCATGATGGGGAGGAGAGAGAGTGAGACAATCAAAGGCAGGGGGCGTGTCCACTCATGATGGGGAGGAGAGAGAGTGAGCCAATCACAGGCAGGGGGGCTTGTCCACTCATGATGGGGAGGAGAGAGAGTGAGCCAATCACAGGCAGGGGGCGTGTCCACTCATGATGGGAAGGAGAGAGAGTGAGCCAATCACAGGCAGGGGGCGTGTCCACTCATGATGGAGGAGGAGAGAGAGAGACAATCACAGACAGGGGGCGTGTTCACTCATGATGGGGAGAGAGAGTGAGCCAATCACAGGCAGGGGGCGTGTCCACTCATGATGGAGGAGGAGAGAGAGTGAGCCAATCACAGGCAGGGGGCGTGTCCACTCATGATGGGAGGAGAGAGTGAGCCAATCACAGGCAGGGGCGTGTCCACTCATGATGGAGGAGGAGAGAGACAATCACAGGCAGGGGGCGTGTCCACTCATGATGGGGAGGAGAGAGAGTGAGCCAATCACAGGCAGGGGGGCTTGTCCACTCATGATGGGGAGGAGAGAGAGTGAGCCAATCACAGGCAGGGGGCGTGTCCACTCATGATGGGAAGGAGAGTGAGCCAATCACAGGCAGGGGGCGTGTCCACTCATGATGGAGGAGGAGAGAGAGAGACAATCACAGACAGGGGGCGTGTTCACTCATGATGGGGAGAGAGAGTGAGCCAATCACAGGCAGGGGGCGTGTCCACTCATGATGGAGGAGGAGAGAGAGTGAGCCAATCACAGGCAGGGGGCGTGTCCACTCATGATGGGAGGAGAGAGTGAGCCAATCACAGGCAGGGGGCGTGTCCACTCATGATGGAGAGGCTAGAGAGTGAGCCAATCGCAGGCAGGGGGCGTGTCCACTCATGATGGAGGAGGAGAGAGTGACACAATCACAGGCAGGGGGCGTGTCCCCTCATGATGGGGGAGGAGAGAGAGAGACAATCACAGGTAAGGGGAGTGTCCACCCAAGATGGAGGAGGAGAGAGAGAGATCACATTAGCCTCAGTCACTAGATCAGTCACAGCCTCACATTATACTCCTCATGGACTCCAACGGCAAGTTTATCGATGAAAAGAGACTGTTTCCGAGAACAAATGTCAAAAAAATATGGTGCCCAAACACACAGAAGGCCCTGGAGCTCCTGTGTGAAGAGCAGCTGGGTTCCCCCAGCCACATCATCATCCACACCGGCACCAACGACCTCAGAGATCAGCGAGAGAGAGTAGCTACAGCTCTCATTAACGTGACTGAGAAGGCATCCTCCAACTTTCCCAACTCCAAAATCATCCTCTCCACCCTACTACTGCGCTCGGACTTCCACCCAGACACCATCCGGCATATAAATGCTAGAGTATCCAGAGACTGTGCCCTAAAGCCCAATGTACACCTGGCTCAGCACCCCACACTGGATCTCAGCAGCCTGTACGACCATGTCCACCTCCACAGAAGGGCAGTCCCCATCTTTGCCAAAACCATAGTTCGAATTACAGGGAATATTTATTAAACATAAATATCAGTTTTGGGGGTCAGATAATTTTTCTGATATTGTGAAAAAATATAATTACAGTTACAATACAAGTCAACTCCTATTTTCACTGTAGGAACATTTTAATGTGAAGCGATTTCAGACACCCCTATTGTGGACCGTACCATTTTTAACCCCGTGGCTAGAAGCAACGGAGATAGAGAACGGGTTTACATGCATGCATAAAAGTAATATTTCATGAAATAGGCATAGGCTTCCTGTAAAGGTATTACTTTTACTAGTAATTAGAATGGTATTTTAGTGCACTTAACTTCTAACTTTTAGGAGTTGATCAAAACAGTTCTCTTTTGGATAATAACAATGAGCAGGGCTGGACTGGCCATCGGGCATACCGAGCATTTTCCCGTGGGCCGACGTGCTTTTTGGGCTGATACATCTCATAGCCTACTTAAAAAAAAAAAATTTTATATAATTTTTTTGAACGGTCCATAGCAGAACTAGGCTACTTTCAGAACACAGGCTATGAGAAGGAACCCATTACCCAGTTACGCATTATTTCCACATCTGCATATTGGACGATTACGCATTTTACTAGAATTGTAGAGTATGAGACCGTTTGTAAACAATGTTTTCCGCCAAAATAAACGCTCGATGCAGTTTCCATCAAAATAAAAGATAATCTGTTTATCTCTTTCAAGTATAGAAATTAGTTCTAATTAGGCTATTACTGTCATGTGATTAATATTATATCTATGATTAATTATGTAGTAGTGTAATATAGTGTCTGTCTACATCACAACTAAAAGAGTTTTGAGTTTTTCTTTGTTTATTTGCACACTGAATATTGGTTGGAGCTCTTAATTTTGAACTCTCAAAGTGCACCAGATTGATGAATTTAACATTAAAAAGCACAACATTTTCTTACGGGGGAGCATTCCCCCGAACCCTCCTAGAGTGACAGAGGTATACTGGCAGAAGAAGTGAAGGAGCAGTACCCCCCAATAATGGTGGGGTAATTCGCACTCTGGCCAAAACCCTGAAGGACATCGCACTCAACCGCAGCTCCAGCGCACCGCAGCGTCCTCATGGACACCCCATAGAGCTCCTGCAGGGACACCCCTCAAAACACCACCCCCTCCACCACTTCAGCCCTGACCGGAGGAACCCCACGACAGGCTCTGTGTTTCCCCCTGGAAAACACCACATGACCAGGCCTGCAGCCCCCTCGCCTTCTCCTCCACATGAACATCATCATCAGCAGCAGCCGCCGCCGGGCAGCCGGAGCTACGCTGAAGCAGCCAGCAGACCCCTGAGCCACTGCAGCCCCAGCACAGCCCACAGCCAGCAGACCCCTGAGCCACTGCAGCCCCAGCACAGCCCACAGCCAGCAGACCCCTGAGCCACTGCAGCCCCAGCACAGCCCACAGCCAGCAGACCCCTGAGCCACTGCAGCCCCAGCACAGCCCACAGCCAGCCGGCCTCATCGCCATCCAGAGACCTCACAAACATCCAGCACATGCTGACTCTGCTGTGCTCACATCTCATGGGTTAGTGACTCACAAATAAGAAAAAAAAATAAAATAAATAAAAAATAAAAAAGTGAGTTAAGAAGATGAAAATGTATGTATGATTGTGTGTGTATGTGTGAGGGTGTTTAATTCCTACTTATTTTAAATCAGATTCTTAGAAACCTATTATTTATTATTCTTGAAAAAAAAAAAAAAGTATGGATGTGCATGCATGTGTATGTGTTTATTTATTTATTTTATACTCATTTTATATCAGATTTTTAGAAACCTCATATTATTATTTTTCTTGAAAAAAAACAACAAAAAAAACAACTATATATATAATATGAATATGATATCTTCTTTGTATATTTATTTTACCTGATTTATACATTTAACTTATTTTCTTGGATCATAATATTTAATATATTCATCTTGATTTGTCAATTCAATATACTGATGTCTGTCTTGTTTTGAAATAACAAATGTGATTATTTAATGAGCTCATATTCCCTGAAAGTCACATGTTGGAATATTCAAGGACTGAGGTCCTCTGTTTTTGGTATTAAGACCCAACATTCGGACTTTACAAGAGAAATTGAGAACTCTGACATTATAATTCTACAGGAAACATGGAATGTTAGAGATTTGTCCACTGGCTGTCCAATTGGATTTAGGGAAATAGTTCTACCATCGACGAAACTAAGAGGGGTGACTCAGGGCCGAGAGTCAGGGGGAATGCTGATATGGTATAGAGCACACCTCATAGACTCAATGACAGATATACAAATCGGAAAATTTAACATTTGGTTAAAAATCCAAAAAGACGTCGTCTCCACAGACCGTCACATATTCTTGTGTGCTATATACCTCCCCCCCGCTGAGTCCCCCTACTACAGTGAAGAAACCTTCTTCATCCTGCAGGAGGAGATCTGCCATTTCCAGACCAAAGGGAATGTGTTAATGTGTGGCGATCTAAATGCCAGAACTGGAAATGAACCAGACTTTGTTAAGGGAGACAAATATATTACAAACACCAGCCACCATCTGCCCTCATACCACCTAAGAAACAATTATGACAAATTAACAAACAGAAGTGGGAAAAGCCTGCTAGAGCTGTGTCGATCACTGGGCCTGTATATAGTGAACGGTCGTATACGGGGAGACTCTTTCGGTTGTTACACCTTTAATTCTTTCTTGGGCAACAGTACTGTAGATTACTTCATTACAGACATTGACCCAGTGCATCTCAGGGCATTCACAGTCAGTCCTCAAACACCCCTGTCAGACCACTGTAAGATTACTCTATACTTAAGACAAACTCATACCAATGAATCACGCAGACAGCCCTCTCATTTACTGAAGCTGCAACCACCCTACAAGTGGACAAATAACAGCACAGAAAACTATCAAAATGCAATAGAAAGTCAAACGATCAAATTATTATTGGACAAATTCATAATGAACACATATTCACAAAATAAATTAGGCATAAATCTGGCACTTAGTGACATTACCAAAATATTCCACCAATCAGCATCCATGTGCAATTTGAAAAATAAATCATCAAAAAGGAAACCAAAAAACACCAAAGAAATGTGGTTTGACAGTGAGTGCAAAAATATCCGAACAACAGTACGAAATCTTTCAAATCAAAAACACAGAGATCCTGACAATGAAGAACTCCGCCATCAATATCACGAAGCCCTTAGACTGTACAAACAAACTCTAAGAATAAAAAAGGAAGAACACACAGAACAATTATTTTAAGTAATAGAGGAGTCAATAAATACCAGTAACTTCTGGAACAATTGGAACTCTCTCTATAGGCCACAACAGGAAGAACTGGCCATTCAAAACGGGGACATATGGAGGACACACTTTGAAAATCTGTACAAAACAACTGAAACAAATCCTGCTCGAAATGAATTAAAAACCAAATTAGAAATCCTGAAAGAAAAAATTAAAGACAATCAGAATCCCTTAGATTTCCCAATCACAGTAAATGAGCTTACAGATAGACTACATGCTTTAAAACCCAACAAGGCATGTGGCATTGATGGAATATTAAACGAAATGATCAAATACACCGACGACAAATTCAAAACCGCAATAATCAAATTATTCAACTTTGTTTTGAGAGTAGGATATTTCCCCAACACCTGGAACCAAGGCCTAATCACACCAATCTTTAAACAAGGAGACAAATATGAGCCAAACAATTACAGAGGCATATGTGTCAATAGCAACCTGGGGAAAATATTCTGTTCAATTATTAATATAAGATTGCAGAACTTTCTCAAAACCCACAAAATTCTGGACAAAAGTCAAATTGGATTTCTGCCCAGACACATAACGTCGGACCACATCTACACCCTTCACACGATCATTGATAAACACGTATACCAAAATAAATCCAAAGTCTTCGCTTGCTTTATTGACTTTGAGAAGGCTTTCGACTCGATCTGGCACGAAGGACTCTTCCTAAAACTACTGGAAAATGGGATTGGAGGGAAAACATTTGATTTGATAAGCACCATGTATAAAAACAATACATGTGCTGTAAAAATAGGAAATAAGAGAACAGAATTTTTCTCCCAACAAAGAGGAGTCAGACAAGGTTGCCCATTGAGCCCCACTCTATTTAACATCTATATAAACGAATTAGCCAAAGCATTAATTAATTCCATTGCCCCCGGCCCAACCCTGACCGAATCAGAAGTTAAATGTCTCCTCTTTGCAGATGATTTAGTCCTTCTGTCAAAAACAAAAGAGGGACTACAGCAGCTCCTCGACGTCGTAGAGACGTTCAGTCAAACGTGGGCTCTCAAAATTAACCTTGCAAAAATGAAAATAATGATTTTTCAAAATAGATCCAGCTGTAGGGAAAATAAATACATCTTCAGAGCAGGAAACCAAGTCCTCCAACACACACACGAATACACATATCTGGGACTAAAACTGAGTTCGACAGGGAACTTTAATCTGGCTGTGAATGAACTGAAAGCAAAAGCAATGAGAGACTTCTACATAATTAAAAATACAATTCGACATGAAATTTCAATTCAAACCTGGCTAAAAATCCTAAAAGCAATAATTGAACCAATTGCTCTGTATGGCAGTGAGATATGGGGACCTCTAAAAACACAAGATTTCTCAAAATGGGAAAAAGAGGAAATTGAAACTCTGCATACCCAAATTTGTAAAAGCATCCTAAAAGTAAACAGAGCGACACCAAACAACTCTTGCAGAGCTGAATTAGGACAATACCCCCTGTTGATCAGTATCCAAAAAAGAGCTGTGAAGTTCTACCAGCACCTGAAGCACAGTGACCCGAGCTCATACCAGGCTGAAGCCCTGCGGTGTCAGGAGCAGAACCGGCCCCGGAGCGCAGTGACCCGAGCTCTTACCAGGCTGAAGCCCTGCGGTGTCAGGAGCAGAACCGGCCCCGGAGCGCAGTGACCCGAGCTCATACCCGGCCGAAGCCCTGCGGTGTCAGGAGCAGAACCGGCCCCGGAGCGCAGTGACCCGAGCTCTTACCAGGCTGAAGCCCTGCGGTGTCAGGAGCAGAACCGGCCCAGAGCGCAGTGACCCGAGCTCATACCAGGCTGAAGCCCTGCGGTGTCAGGAGCAGAACCGGCCCCGGAGCGCAGTGACCCGAGCTCTTACCAGGCTGAAGCCCTGCGGTGTCAGGAGCAGAACCGGCCCCGGAGCGCAGTGACCCGAGCTCTTACCAGGCTGAAGCCCTGCGGTGTCAGGAGCAGAACCGGCCCCGGAGCGCAGTGACCCGAGCTCTTACCAGGCTGAAGCCCTGCGGTGTCAGGAGCAGAACCGGCCCTGGAGCGTAGTGACCCGAGCTCTTACCAGGTCGAAGCCCTGCGGTGTCAGGAGCAGAACCGGCCCCGGAGCGCAGTGACCCGAGCTCATACCAGGCTGAAGCCCTGCGGTGTCAGGAGCAGAACCGGCCCCGGAGCGCAGTGACCCGAGCTCATACCAGGCTGAAGCCCTGCGGTGTCAGGAGCAGAACCGGCCCCGGAGCGCAGTGACCCGAGCTCATACCAGGCTGAAGCCCTGCGGTGTCAGGAGCAGAACCGGCCCCGGAGCGCACTCTCACAGCTCATGCTCAAACTATGTGTTTGTGTGTGTGTGTGTGTGTGTGTGTGTGTCTGAGTGCCCACGGTCTGGCTGTAGAGAGAGGCCGGCACCGGCAGAGATGGCAGCCGAGAGAGCAGAGACTGTGTTCTCTGTGCTCTCAGGGAGAGGTGTGTGTGTGTGTGTGTGTGTGTGTGTGTGTGTGTGTGTGTGTGTGTGTGTGTGTGAGAGAGCAGAGACTGTGTTCTCTGTGCTCTCAGGGAGAGGTGGAGACAGAAGAACACTTCCTCATACACTGTGATCACTATCACAGCATTAGATCAGACTATTTCTCTAGATTCCAACAACTAGAACCAAATTTTATGGCATTACCAAATTCAGATAAACTAAATCATATTTTGGGAGAAAACTCCAGCTCAATCACAACAGCAGCAAAGTATGTAACAGCCTGCCACAAACTACGGGAGTCAGCCAGTGGACAAGTCTGAATGTTGGTTCAAAAGTGTGTTTTTTTTTGTTGTTTTTTTTGTTTTTTTGATATATAAATGTATTCATGCATTTGCTTATTGATTCATTTTATTGATTATTTGTTCATTGCCTATGTAATGGCCAATGCTTTGGCAATACTGTACAAGTCATGCCAATAAAGCTCATTTGAATTTGAATTTGAGAGATAATCACAGGTAAGGGGAGTGTCCACTCATGATGGAGGAGGAAAGAGAGAGACAATCACAGGCAGGGGGCGTGTCGACTCATGATGGAGGAGGAGAGAGAGAGACAATCACAGGCAGGGGGCGTGTCGACTCATGATGGAGGAGGAGAGAGAGAGACAATCACAGGCAGGGGGCGTGTCGACTCATGATGGGGGAGGAGAGAGAGAGACAATCACAGGCAGGGGGCGTGTCGACTCATGATGGAGGAGGAGAGAGAGAGACAATCACAGGCAGGGGGCGTGTCGACTCATGATGGGGAGGAGAGAGAGAGACAATCACAGGCAGGGGGCGTGTCGACTCATGATGGGGGAGGAGAGAGAGAGACAATCACAGGCAGGGGGCGTGTTCACTCATGATGGGGAGGAGAGAGAGAGACAATCACAGGCAGGGGGCGTGTTCACTCATGATGGGGAGGAGAGAGAGAGACAATCACAGGCAGGGGGCGTGTTCACTCATGATGGGGAGGAGAGAGAGAGACAATCACAGGCAGGGGGCGTGTTCACTCATGATGGGGAGGAGAGAGAGAGACAATCACAGGCAGGGGGCGTGTTCACTCATGATGGGGGAGGAGAGAGAGAGACAATCACAGGCAGGGGGCGTGTTCACTCATGATGGGGGAGGAGAGAGAGAGACAATCACAGGCAGGGGGCGTGTTCACTCATGATGGGGGAGGAGAGAGAGAGACAATCACAGGCAGGGGGCGTGTCCACTCATGATGGGGGAGGAGAGAGAGAGACAATCACAGGCAGGGGGCGTGTTCACTCATGATGGAGGAGGAAAGAGAGAGACAATCACAGGCAGGGGGCGTGTTCACTCATGATGGGGAGGAGAGAGAGAGACAATCACAGGCAGGGGGCGTGTTCACTCATGATGGGGAGGAGAGAGAGAGACAATCACAGGCAGGGGGCGTGTTCACTCATGATGGGGAGGAGAGAGAGAGACAATCACAGGCAGGGGGCGTGTCCACTCATGATGGGGAGGAGAGAGAGTGAGCCAATCACAGGCAGGGGGCGTGTTCACTCATGATGGGGGAGGGGAGAGAGAGACAATCACAGGCAGGGGGCGTGTTCACTCATGATGGGGGAGGGGAGAGAGAGACAATCACAGGCAGGGGGCGTGTTCACTCATGATGGGGAAGAGAGAGAGTGAGCCAATCACAGGTAGGGGGCGTGTCCACTCATGATGGAGGAGGAGAGAGAGTGAGCCAATCACAGGTAGGGGGCGTGTCCACTCATGATGGGGAAGAGAGAGAGTGAGCCAATCACAGGTAGGGGGCGTGTCCACTGGGGTTAAACTGTTAAACTTACGTGTAATTTGTTCAGAGACTGTAGTTCTTGTAAATTTAATGAATATTATTAGACCTTTTAAATGTTCTTCCGTGTTTCTCCCTCGTTTTGGGAGTTTGTTGTCATATAGGGTTATATTTTTTAAATACATCAAGTTGCCCTCATTTTAATAGTCATGTATCTGTATAATGAGTGTGTTACAGGTCTGTGTTTCATTGGTTGGTGTCTCCTCTTTTCACACTCTACTCTCCCACTTTTCCAAGAGTTGTGAGTAGCCGCATTTCCACTGTCTGGCCTAAAGCGAGCTGCTAGTACGCGTCCCAGGGCCAGTCGTGTTTCCACGGTCACTCCCAGGGCTTGATCGGGCCTCGTCAGGTCTCCCTTTGGGCCAATTCTGGCCCGCCGAATACCTTAGTCCAAAGCGGGCCAACTCTGGCTTGAGGCGTGTTACAGGCGTGTTTTCGGGCGCTTTCACACTTGGTTCGATTGCCTGTTCCGAACCCCAGTTCGATTGCTCCCCCCTCCCCCTGCCCCCGATGGACTGTGTTATAATATACACATTATAATATTTCTATCCGAACCGCGGTACGCTTGTGTCATCAGGCTGCAGCTGGCGTAATGGTGTTGCTTGGTAACCGCGAATGAAAAGACGCACAAATGGATAGACTCGCTCTGTTGACATTACATTTGTTCTTCTTTTTTTTTAACCTTTGGTTTTGTTTTCAACATAGACATACAGAAACACACGCGTCTGTCTGCCGCAAAAATTCTGAAAACGAGACAGCAGGCTGTCCGCCGAAGATTCCGAAATTCTCTCTCTGCTTGCAGTCCCACTTTTCATCAAGTGTATACACACACACGTAGCCTACGCACGAACGAATGAAAGAGCTAACGTTTATCAAATATTTTACCACATTATAGCGGTTCACTTCCGAGGTTTGGTTCGATTGCGTTCATATCAGCAGCGAACCGGACGCGAGTTCACATGAATCGTACCCCAGACCACCTTTTTAATCGGACTCGAGTACAGTTCGCGGGTGCGCACCCGAGTTCGGAAGACAGCGTTCACATCATCCAAACCTACCGAACTCTGACGTCATTCAATCCCGGGTGCGCACCAAATGTGCTAGTGTGAAAGCGCCCTTAGTGAAGCGCCTGACGGGGAAACGCAGTGTGGTTTTGGGCTCTGTGCTCCAGGCCCGAGGCTATTAGCCCGTTTACAGCACAGGCCCGACGGCACACACGGCTATTCACCAGCCTTAAACTTTCATGACATTTTAAGAGGAATAACACACTGGTTGAGTTAAAAGTAACACAAAATGTGTTGTCCTAATCTAGACACATAGATGTGTTAAGAAATAAAAGGTTGTTGTTTTCAACACGTCGGTTTTAAGAGTCAGTGGAGACAAAAAACACCCACATCTCAGAGCCACAAAGCTGCCGGGAATCAGCGCTGGTGTAAGAATCAGAGTGAGAGAGTGTTTCGAGAACGGGACTAAGGCGACAACTTCAACAAGGTTACATGTGAAAAATAATCGGGGAGGGCGTCGCGTCATCAGCAGATCTATATAAACGCGCCTCTTCTCCAGCTCTTCGTCATCAGCAGATCTATATAAACGCGCCTCTTCTCCAGCTCTTCGTCATCAGCAGATCTTTATAAACGCGCCTCTTCTCCAGCTCTTCGTCATCAGCAGATCTTTATAAACGCGTCTCTTCTCCAGCTCTTCGTCATCAGCAGATCTTTATAAACGCGTCTCTTCTCCAGCTCTTCCAGGTTCAGTAGATCTTTATAAACTCTTCTCCAGCTCTTCCAGGTTCAGCACATCTTTATAAACACTTCTCCAGCTCTTCGTCATCAGCAGATCTTTATGAACGCGTCTCCAGCTCTTGCAGGTTCAGTAGATCTTTATGAACACGTCTCTTCTCCAGCTCTTGCAGGTTCAGTAGATCTTTATGAACGCGTCTCTTCTCCAGCTCTTCCAGGTTCAGTGGATCACGGTACGAGCAGCACTGACTGTGTTTACTGACACCATCACCACAACCTCACAATGTAAGTCTCCCTGTCTAATGTGTGTTAAAGTCCTTGTTTTACACACCAGTTACAATAAACTGGGTGTGTGGATCTTTAACGAAAACAACGTTTTTATTTTTGGGTCACTTATATGTGAATAAAAGCCTAAATCAAATCTGTTCATCGTGTTAAGCGATTGAGTCTCTTCAGAAAATTTAAAAAACCATTCATATGGGTTAGTTTTACAATCTCTTTATGAACTTTCTGAAGCGTCAAAGTAGTAGTTGCATAACTGTCAATGGAGGGATCAGAAATCTCTGATTTCATCAAGAATATCTTAATTTGTGTTCTGAAGATGAACGAAAGTCAGGTTTGGAAACGACACGAGGGTGAATAAATAATGACTGAAATTTAATTTTTGGGTGAATTAACCCTTTTAAAAAAATGATTTTCTGGTAAGCAACTGACCATTATACCCCTCTGTGTGCCAATACTAATCTTTTAGCTGCCGTTTCAATAGAAATACATTTGTGTAATTTAGAACTTTTGGAATTACTTTTAGAGATTTCAGTTTGATTTTTTTCCATGTTCAATTCATATGATAAATAGCCAATTTATTCTCTTAATAATAATAATTTTATTTATAATGCACTTTTATAAAACCAAAAAGCGCAAATATACAAATTGTACAATACAACAACTAATAAAGAAACAGCCTTAAATAAATGTGTCTTAATAATCTTGTTAAAGTGTCCCAGCGCTGGTGTGTGTCTGATGGTACGAGACTGTTTTGTGCTTATAGGTGAAAGTGCAATAATTCTGTTATAATGTAAAAATCTATTTCTCAAATAACAACAATTGCTGTAATTATAATGATGAGCAAAACAATCGTTATCAATGTCTTCTTCTCAATCACTGACTAATTAACTACATTATATATATTATTATATTATATTATAAAAAATAAAAATAAATGTAAAATCGCAGCAGCACTAAAAATAAAATGTAACGTGTTCTGTGTGAACCGGCACTGACAGTGTTTTAAAGCAACACAAAGTAGGATTTTTTTTACCTTCAATTAATGTTTCCAAAATCGTTTCAGTGGTTCATCAAGTCGTGACATGGTGAAATGCACTAATGCCACCGTTTTGCGGTCCTTTATCTAGTATATCCACGCTATGTAAGATTGCAGATCGGGTCGCTTTTCTAGTTCTAATGAGACATACAATGGGACAATTCCACTTCCAACCTGTAGGGCGACCGCAGAGGAAAAGTTACTCGCCTTGCCTAGTCTGTCCAGCATGGATCCAGCCATCATTGGCCCAGTGGTGGGGGGGGCTGTCCTTATCGCCATCATCGTGGCCATCACCTGCTGCTGTCTCAGGAACAGTGAGTGTCTGTCCTGTGCTTCTCACACACACACATCTGACTGATGATGACGGGCGGTATATTATTCAGGGAGCTTGTGAAACGCAATGATGAAATGATGTTGTTGTTCCCACAGGTTGAGGATCATTACCCAGCATTCCCTCTGAAGACTGCGTCTCCCTGGATAATGATCATCCAAGACCAGCGGACGCCTTTTACTCCATTTTTTTTCCTCTTTTATTTTCAGTTTCTCCTTTCCATTTGTTTTTTGTTCAGTGGCAGTTTTATTTTATTCAGTGAACATGTATTTACCATAGCAAAAGTACATTTCTTGTGTTCATTTTTCATCTCTATTTTTTGTGTTTATTTAAAATTAGACAAATCTGATATTATTTTAATGCTATATCTGTTATTTAACAGTTGAGATTTTTTTTGACATATTTTACAATGAGCCCCTATTATAACTATTCTATTATATTCTATTCTATACTTTTATGAATTATATTAAGAAACCATGAGAAAAAGGTGTCAATGTTCAGAAATGACTCATTATTCTTATGTTTTGAACTATGCTGCATAGATGTGTTTGTTGCCAAACTCAAAAACTAGTTTATTTTTAATTATTAAAAATGCCATTCTTTTATATGAAAAGGTTAATAATTCTATTTTATTGATAAAGTATTTTAGTTTGTCTTGTATTATATTTATATTTTTGATTAGATCAGATCATGATTGGTCATATGGTCATGTTACAATGAGCTTCACCTATGGAGCAAGTTGTCACAGTTCACTTCCATTTTTTCGGTGAAACCAAGAAAACAGTATATTATACACTGTAATAATAAAAAAAATCATCATTGTACTAGACATGTGGGAAAAATAAATATTCTGAACCCCAAGTAGATGGGGCACATTGTGCCCCACTCTCCCCTATATATGTGTGTGTGTGTGTGTGTGTATATATATATATATATATATATATATATATATATTATATAAAGCATTTTACACCGATTAGCCTCTACGGTCCTACATTATTAAAGTATTAACCATTAACATTGGACTATGCACTAAAACATTAGTAGGCCTATCAGGGCCGGATTATATTATATCTATATTAGTTTAGTTATGATATAGAGTCTCAGTCTACATTACATTATCACTGGTGTTTTAGGATGCCAAACAATCATTATAATGATTTATATAATTATTCCTATGACTTAAAATCCACATAGCCTATAAATGTAGTGTATAAATCAAAATTAATATTTCAAAAGTATATTTTACATTACACTATAGTCATTTTGTAATAGCCTATATTCATTATTTTTTCCCTACACACCAGTTTGAATACTGATATTTTTGTTATTGCATTTCAAATAGGGCCAATTAATAGGCTACTCTTAGGCTTACGTTTTTCATTTACAAATGGCCAACAGATGTTTTTGTTATAGTATTTAAAATATTATTATTTTATATACTATTATTTGTGCATAAACATATCTACTCTAGTTATAGTAATAAACATACTGTAACAAACCATTTTGTCATCCTTGCTGCAAGCTTACAAGAGCAACAATATCATTAAAAGTGAAGGGGGCCCTCAATATTTTCTTGGGAAAAAGGGGGTCTCAGAGACAAAAATGGTTCTATGAGATATTATGGGAGTTTTTAATATCATACCAAAAAGCTGGTAAAACAGCTAGGGTAAGTGTACCCATTAAGCCCATGTACCCTTTAAGCCCACTTTCAACTCCTTAAGTCAAATTAAAAAAAGAGAAAATAATATTTTATGCTGCTCATTATTCTAACCAATCCAGTGATTTGTTACTTCCCTGCCATTTTTTATTGCATACCAATCACATTTGGCAATGTTGAGTTAGCCCATGTGCAAGCTGTCTCTGGGGACCTCACACAAAGTCACCCCAAAACTTTGGTGTTTCGGGACCCTTCAGAAATCAACACATTTCTGCAATTTTCAGCCATTTCTTTGGTAACTACATTGATATTATGTCAAATAAGAGATAGATGTATTGTTGTTTGTGTATTGACAAATAGTACTTTATCATTTTATATAATTTTCCTTTAAATGGAAAGATGAGTTTTATTAGCTTGCGTTCAAAGCTAATCTCTAGGTCAACCATTAGCCTTACAGAAAGGCTAGACTGCCAAAGAATTAAGCATGTGAACTGCAAACAATAAATGTTTTTTGATTCATTTTACATTAATTTACAAATAAACACATCATAAATTGTTTTGTAGAGAAGATTATTTTCATAAATTCACTTTTTTTTAAAGATGGGCTTAAATGGTACAGTGCCACAAAACGCATGCAAACTATAGCCAACACAAGCTAACCTTGAATTAAAAAAACGTAACATTTCTCAATGTGGGCACAATAAAAATGTAAGATATGCTTACAAATACATGCATGGAGCTTACATATACTGTGGACTAAGTATCATAGTAATTTTCAAAGGAAATAATTGTCTTTTTTCACCATTACTCACTGTGGAACCATTTAAGCCCACCTTATATGTTTCAATGAGAAATCGCGCTAATTGCAAACTTTGATACTATTTAGATTTAGATTTAGATACTATATAGATTTACAACTATATTTAGATAGGCCTACAAATTACACACATTCATTCACATTCACAGCCCGTTTTGTCCTAAAGTCCCTCATGTTAGCCAGGCATAATTCGGGAACCAAGCCGAGTTAAGGCTTGAGATTCCGGGCATGGAGAAGTCCCAGAGGGACCCTATATTCCCCACAGTCCTGAGCCCCTGGGACCGTCCGGCTCTGAGATACCGCCACTTCCTGTCCAGCTTTGATCGGGCAGAACTCCAGAGTCAATCTGACCTAAGGCTGCATACTCCCGGCGTGGGGGTCCCACTTGGAGACCGCCCGAAACCCCAGAGTCTGGAGCCCCAACTTGGCTTCCTTACCGAGATACACCCGGTTAAACTTCCACCTTTGACCAGGCATAACTCGGCAGACGAGCCGACTTAAGGCTTCAGACTCCCGGTGAGGAGGGCCCACTAGGATGCCCCCCTAAGCCCAGAGTATAGAGCCTCAACTCCGCTTAGCTCCCGAGATACACCAGGTCAAACTTCCAGCTTGACTCCAACTCCAGTGGAGCTGACTTAAGGCTCCAGACCACTGGCCACTAACACCCACCCATCCCACCCAGGGCTCTAATCAAACATTAGCAAAAGGATTTTTTTTAATACTTCCCAGTCACTGAATAAATATATTGATGTTTTACTTCTTTAAAATCAATTAATTGTTATATTTTGTGAATCAATGATGATGTGGGCTTATTTGGAACACATGCGGGCTTAAATGGTGCCAAAGTACCAATTAAGCCCATACCAGACTTCTGTCTTTATTCCTAAAATATCTTTATTTTATATTCTAAAATGTACATCAACTAATTATTAATTTTTTAAATGAGAGATAAATCTTGCATTTTACCAAATTATGTTTCTTATAAACTATGTCAATGTCTATGAAAAAAACATAGACTTAGATTTTGGTGGGCTTAATGGGTACACTTACCTCGTTATTTTTCTGAGATAATAGCTAAAAACTGAAACAATCCTAGGATCTTGTTTAATATTTTAAACTGTTTTTAATCCTGTAGGTAATAGTTATCTCACTGAATCTGCTTCTACGTGTTTGTGGGGAAAAGAGTAAGAATTAGACGGTCCATATTCCCTCCGACTACTGGCCCTGCAGACACTCCCACGGCCATCACGTTTAAACCAATTACTGTATCCAGTTTAACAGAGTAGTTGCTAAATTCAAGCCTACTATCTCATCTCTTGACATTGATCCTACATCGTTTTTCAAACAGATATTTCACAATGTGGGGTCATGGATCTTGTCCATCATAAACAAATGCCTTCTCTCAGGTTTTGTTCCAGCTCTCTGCAAACATGCCATAGTGAAGCCAATACTGAAAAGGCCTAATATGGACATTACTGATCTATCACATTTTAGACCCCTTTCAAATGTAAAAAATTCCAGTCCGGTTTAAGGATTAACCCCAGTACTGAATCTGCTTTATTAAGAGTTTTGAATGATATTTTGTTATCTCGATTCTGGGGACTCTGTCATTTTAATGCTTTTAGATCTGAGTGCAGCGTTTGACACTGTTGACCATACAATTCTACCGCCATGCCTTGGAAAGTGTGTGGGCATCTGAGGAAGTGCTCTCAGCTGGTTTAAGTCTTATCTCTCAGACAGAACCTGCTCAGTGGGCATTGGAGGCTCCGTGTCGTCCTCTTACCGGTGGCGTTCCACAAGGCTCCATATTGGCCCCTACTCTGTGTTCACTGTACATGTTACCGCTAGGATCAGTTTTTAGGAGTGTCTGTTCACTCGTATGCAGACGATACTCAAATCTCAAATCTATGCCTTTCAAGCGCACAGACACAAAAGACCTAGAAACACTATTTGCTTGTTTAAACAACATAAAATCCCGGACGTCTTCAAATTTTTTACATTTAAATGTGAGCAAAACTGAGGCTATTGTGTTCGGGCCCTCTGTAGGAAACACTTTTAATGTTGCAAACCTGTACTCCGATATCAAACCCACAGTTAAAAGTCTGGGAGTTACTTTGGATTCCTCCCTCAAGCTGGATAAACATAGCCTGACAAGCCAGACCCGATCAGGATGCTGGGTCTGGGAACTCACCATTGGCAGGTCTCAATCCGAGGGCCGGATAAACGGTTGTCTTTCAGATTCCCTCTACACGCAATCGGATAGCGCTACAACCAACCAGAGCAACGAAGAAGGTGACGCCGTCAGAGCCACATGCCTTTTCCCACCAGCGGAGCTAGTTGTCAGATTAAACTTTTGCTGAATCCGGTCGGCAAAACTCCAAACACATCTTCCTTTTTTAAGAATGACTTCAGTGCCGTTCTTTGTTCTTTTCTCAAAAAAAAGCTTAACTCCAAGTCCTCCGGAGACGGCGGCCGATTCGAAACACCGCTGTTCGCCAGCAGTGGTCGCCAGTTATTTTCAAGTAGGCCTGCATGATAAATCATTATAAAATCGCGATCTCGATTCACCCTGTTCAAGGATTCATTTTTAAATGACTTTGATTTAAAAAATAAAAAATAAATAAGAAAAATATTCAGCCTTTATTTTGAAAGGACAGCTCTCACAATGTTCAGGGCTTCACCCTCAGCCAATGACAAAGCGCCTTTTAGTCACGTGTTTCACTTGTGGAGTGAGTGCAGTAGTTCGGAAATAAACAAAATGGATATTGATGAAAACGAATCGGTTACCTAACGTAACCTCGGTTCTCTCTAGATGAGGGAACGAGTATTGCGTAAGCTAGCTTACGCTACGGGAAAGATTCATCTTTTCTGAGAAATTGAAGCCAAAAAATTATCCTATAATTTTGTATCCATTGTCAACGCAGTTCAACTGCAGCAGAGCATGAGCGGGCTAGCTAGCAGCTCATTGGCTCGCTCACAGGGAACTGCTTAAGCCTATGAGGAGACGCGATTGAACTCTCGTCCAATGAGAGTCGACATGCTCTCATTGCGTCATAGCCCGCCGAAGCGGGCGTGGTCAGAGAGTATAAATAATGGCGTCGTAGGCTGTAACTCTGGTTTTCATAGAATGAAGCGAGAAACGCTAGTAGCACAAGCACGGCCAGGAACGCAATACTCGTTCCCTCATCTAGAGAGAACCGAGGTTACGTTAGGTAACCGATTCGTTCTCTTACGAGAGGTTCTCTCGTATTGCGTAAGCTAGCTTATGCTACGGGAACACCTGGTCAACGCCGTGCGTGCTAAGCATCCACTTATGAGTCCCAGGGGAGACCCGGGGGAACCCTTAATAGTGGGAATGAATATATGTACATGTGACAGGGCCAGCAGAGCGGGCCGGTGATTGTGTAGTACTAAGCACTTGATAAGAGAGATAGAGCGGGAACCGGTCTGTGTGAATAACTCTTTTTAGTGCAGCTCACCAGAGAAGCTGTAACATACTAGATAGCTAGTAGTTTAGCCTGCAAGGCGGGAACTTCGAGATTGTAAAATCTGACAAAGGTGGAAGGGGAAGACCATCCAGCTGCCACACAAATGTCATGAATGGAAATTCCGCTGGACCATGCCCACGATGAGGCCATGCCTCTAGTGGAATGAGCCCTGATGCCCAGAGGGCATGGCAGGTCTTTTGACGCGTATGCGGCTGCAATGGCATCAACTATCCATCTGGATAGTGTCTGTTTCGAGGCGGCCAACCCTTTGGTGCGCCCACCGAACGAAACAAACAGCTGCTCAGATCGTCTGACCGGAGCAGTGCGGGAAATGTATAATCTCAGGGCCCTGACCGGACACAGGAGATTAGAGTCAGATTCGTTATCGGATGCAGGCAGAGCCGATAAGGAAATAACTTGTGCCCTGAACGGGGTACCAATCGCTTTTGGGACATAACCATGTCTAGGTTTGAGAACGACTAAGGAGTCATTGGGCCCAAACTCAAGACAGGAGGCGCTAGTTGACAGCGCGTGAAGGTCTCCCACACGTTTTACTGATGCGAGCGCAAGCAGAAAAACGGTTTTGAACGAGAGGTATTTGAGGTCCACGGTGTTTAGTGGTTCGAATGGGGGGGCTTTCATAGCTTCGAGAACTATGGAAAGATCCCAAATCGGCACCGAAGGGGGGCGTGAGGGGTTCATCCTTCTAGCTCCCCTGAGGAAGCGGATGACCAAACCGTCTTTGCCCAATGACTGGCCGCGCCGGGGTTCAACGAACGCTGCGACGGCTGCCACATACACCTTGAGAGTGGACGGGGACCTGCCCTTGTCCAGCATCTCTTGGAGAAAACTTAGCAAGGAAGGAACCTCGCATGACCGTGGGTCCAGATTTTTGTCGGTGCACCATTTTGAGAACACAGACCATTTAGACGCATAGAGCCTTCTCGTAGAGGCCGCTCTAGCCTGCATGATCGTGTTTAACACTCCCTCTGGCAAAGCAACGGGTAGTTGTTGATCACCCACGCGTGTAGCGCCCAGCGCTCTGGATGGGGGTGCCAGATCGTGCCGCGAGCTTGAGAGAGGAGATCTGCTCTGACTGGAATGGGCCACGGGGCTGTCTGTGACAGCTGAGTGAGCTCCGGAAACCAATTCTGACCCTCCCAACGCGGGGCTATGAGGAGCACCGAGTGACGTGATTCCCTGATTCTCTGAAGCACCTGTGGTAGCAGAGAAACCGGGGGGAATGCATAAAGCGGGCGGCTGGGCCAGGTCTGGGCTAGCGCGTCGTCGCTCTTTGAGAAAAATATTGGGCACTGGGTGTTCTCTTCTGAGGCGAAGAGGTCCACCTCTGCTCTGCCGAATATTCGCCACAGCTTTTGGACTGTAAGAGTGTGCAGGGACCATTCCCCGGGGGGAATGGGGTTCCTGGACAGACTGTCTGGACCGTCGTTCAGATGGCCCGGCACGTGCGTCGCTCTGAGCGAGAGCAGGTGACACTGCGACCAAACTAATATGCGTTCTGTCAGTCTGAAAAGATTTCTGGATCTGACTCCGCCCTGACGGTTTAGATAGGAGACCACGGCCATATTGTCCGAACGGATCAGCACGTGGTGACCGTGAACGCGCGGGAGGAAACGCGTGAGCGCGTTCTCGACCGCTAACATCTCCAGACAGTTTATGTGAAGGAGGCTCTCTTGAGCTGACCAGGGGCCGAAGGCCGGTGAGCCCTCGCAAACCACACCCCAACCCGTGTTGGATGCGTCTGTCGAGATGACTTTTCGGCGAGAAAAGGTCCCCATGGAAACGCCCCACTGAAACCATTCTGTCATGGTCCATGGCTGCAGAGCTATAATACAGGTCTGCGTTACCTTTATCAGCTGGCGGCCCGTGGTCCACGCACGGTGAGACACACGGCTCTTCAACCAGAGCTGAAGCGGGCGCATGCGCAGTAACCCCAGTTGGAGCACCGCGGAGGCTGAGGCCATATAGCCCAACGCCTTCTGAAAAGTTTTCAGAGGTGTGAGTCTGTTTATCTGAAAAGATGCGGCGAGACGCTGAACACGGCGCGCGCGCTGTGTTGACAGGCGAGCCGTCATCGTGACCGAGTCTAGCTCTATACCCAAGAAGGAAATAGTCTGACTGGGTTGAAGTGCGCTCTTTGTCCAGTTGACAGAGAGGCCCAAAGCTTTCAGATGGTCGAGGAGAACTGTACGATGAGACAGTATCTCTCTCTGTGATTGTGCCAAAATCAGCCAGTCGTCCAAATAGTTCAGTATTCGCAGCCCCTGACTCCGCAGGGGGGCGAGCGCCGCATCCATGCACTTCGTGAACGTTCGAGGTGCTAAGGATAGGCCGAACGGAAGGACTGTGTATTAATAAACCTGGCCTTCGAAGGCGAAACGTAAGAATGGCCTGTGAAGGGGATTTATCTGAATCTGAAAATAAGCATCTTTCAGATCTAGTGAAATGAACCAGTCCCCCTGGCGCACATGCGCGAGGAGTTTTCTGATAGTGAGCATTTTGAACGGTCTCTTCATGAGAGCTTTGTTCAGCACTCTGAGGTCTAAGATTGGTCTGAGGCCGCTGTTTTTCTTGGGAACAAGAAAATAACGGCTGTAAAACCCCGACTCGCTCATAGACAGAGGCACTCTCTCTATAAGCCTTTTTGCACAATAGTTTTGCTATCTCTGAACGGAGCAGCGTCGCCGCTTCTAGGTTCACAGTAGTTTCTAGCCGCGCTCGAAACCTTGGAGGGCGGCGGCGAAACTGTAAGCGATAGCCTAGCCTTATTGTGTTTAGCACCCACTGGGAAATTCCCGTAATAGCTTCCCACGCTTTGAAGCGCAATGCTAGGGGGTGAATGGCTACCCGGTCCTCGTCGCTGCACATGGCGGGCTGTGTGCGCGCGCTCATAGTGCTTATAACAACGGGACTTACACTCAGAGGAGTTTATGGGCCGTGTAACAGAGTGAACAGAGGGGGGAAGCGCGCACGGGTTCGTGGGCGCTTTTATGTACTCTGAAACTCGAGCGGATTGGGACCGCTTTATGAGAGTGTGCTCTGTGTGGGACACGGGAACTGACGTGCTTTTGTGTATGAGTGAACACAGTGTTGTGAGCACATTTTTTACACAAGGTGTCTTTTTGCTCTTTTTGAGAGTTATTTGGGTCGCCGTGAAAACGGCGTTTGTGCTCATGCAAGCGGGAAGGGAAACCGGCTTGGTTATGGCGGGATACACTACTGCAGTAGCCGCGTGCGCGGGGACTAGCAGAGGGCGGTACTTTGACGGCGGTCCGGCCGCAGCGGGAGAGCGCCGTCTTTTTCTCAGCTGTGCTAGGCAGACTTCGAGTGATCAGGTTTCAGCGTGATCTTAGGCCGCGGCCCCCGAGGCGGCGGCGGTCTGTGGCGGCTGTCAGAGCGAGAGCGAAGTCGCTGCGAAGTCTGGCTGTGCTGAGCTGGGCGCTGAGGTGGGGCTCGTGCAGGAGGCTGGTCACGTGAGCGGCCTGCA
This sequence comes from Semotilus atromaculatus, assembly GCA_031834385.1. Classification (NCBI taxonomy): domain Eukaryota; kingdom Metazoa; phylum Chordata; class Actinopteri; order Cypriniformes; family Leuciscidae; genus Semotilus; species Semotilus atromaculatus. The sequence goes on from JAULUF010000055.1 coordinate 2,489,310, forward strand.
GAGGAGCTAGCGTGACGAGGCAGGAAGAGGTTCATGGCCTGGGAAGCTTTCTGAACTTCGGAGAAACGGTCAACAATACCTGTGACGGCAGATCCGAAGAGGCCGGATGGAGAGAGCGGGGCATTTAGAAAAGCGGCGCGCTCAGAATCTCCCATGTCAGCGAGTGTGAGCCACAAATGTCTTTCAGACACACAAATGGCGGCCATGCATCTTCCCAGGGCTTGAGCGGCAGATTTTGTAGCGCGAAGGGCAAGGTCCGTGGCGCTCCTCAAATCCGCGACTTTAGGGGGATCTCTTCCGTTCTCATCCCATTCGCGGAGTATGTCACCCTGTAGAATCTGCAAGACAGACATGGAGTGCAGAGCAGAGGCTGCTTGGCCGGCGGCTGAATAAGCGCGGGTGTGAAAGCTCGAAGTCGCTCTGCAGGCTTTAGAGGGAAGCACAGGTGATGAACGCCATCTCGCGGAGGGCGGGCACAAGTGTGCAGCGACCAGGTCCTCTACAGGGGGAATGGAGAGATAGCCCTTCTCAGCGGCTCCGTCCACAACGCGAAGCGGGGTGGAAGAGTCAGAGCGAGTTCTGGCAGAGAGCGGGGCATTCCAGGACTTAGAAAGTTCCGCGTGTAGTTCAGGCAGGAAGGGCGCGGCCCGCTTGGTGGCGGGAGTCGAGCGCTGGCGGAAGTAACTGCCGTCCATGCGGTTGGTGGTCTGCTCGGGGGGAGGGGACCACTCGAGCCCGAGGCGTTCGACGGCCTGAGACAGGAGGCGCATTAATTCCTCCTCGATGCCAGCGCGGGTCGCGGTGGATTCACGGGCAGAAGAAGCGTGAGAACCGGACCATTCCTATGCCTATGACCACATGTATTTGTATATTTTCAGTCTAGTGCTTCTCATGTAACTTGGCTTCTGATAGTGTTGTAGTTCTCGAGACCGGTCTTGAGACCACTTTTTGATGGTCTCGGTCTCGTCTCGGACTCGACCGCATTTGGTCTCGGTCTTGTCTCGGTCTCGGACATTGAGGACTCGCGATTTTTTTTCAAGACCAGTCAAGACCATAACTGTGGAAATATCACTAAATTGCCAGTATATTGTCAAATTTTTTTGTTAACATCCTTGCTTTTATTGGATGTAAAACGATCGATGAGTAATGTAGACGAAATGCTGCGCGTGTGACAGAGAGAGAGAGAGCGCGCGCCCCGGTCGCGCGCGCGCACTCTTTCTCTTCTGAGCCAGGCGAAAGTAAACAAGGGTTCACCGTCTCCTAAGCGCTGTCTGTCTTGCATGGCACATTAATAAAAATAAATCGACACGATGGTAAAAGGTCGAAAGACCATAGTTTCATGTGGAGCATTCGGATATTTTTTTCCTGAATTACCGCTGGTTGTGAATTGTGCTAAAATTCGTTTAAAAAAGGATTGTTGTAGGTTTAAAAACAACATAACTTTATGTATTGTTTATAAAAGGCGGAGAAAAGTGAAGACTTTAGTGATGAACAATGAATAATTGTTTTGCATTCTGTACTAAATGATGGAAGTCACCCAGGAGTATTGAATAAAGATGGTTACATTTATTTAAACTTTGAGTGTTTAAGAAAAAGTTTTATATAATTTTTTCATAGTGTTTAATAGAATGTGGATCTTTCAGATCAATTTGAGAAGCTCTTTTGATCATGTTTCACAATTTTTTGTGTCATGTAGTGTGGGGCGCTGGTCTTGGTCTTGGTCTCGGTCTCGCCCTCCCTCGGTCTTGGTCTCGACTTGGTCTCGGCCCCTAAAAGTCTTGGTCTTGTCTCGGTCTCGATACACTCTGGTCTTGGTCTTGTCTTGGTCTCGGGTTAGGTGGTCTTGACTACAACACTAGCTTCTGATGTATACTTTTAATAAAAATAGTGAAAACTAAGCACACCAAAGTACATGAATCAAGGTCAAGAATTCAAGGAAACATGTCTTAGATTTCAATGAGGCAACAGAACAATAACATTGTTTTATTGTCATTTCAAATACACATCATTTCAGAGGATCTCTTTCAGAAATCATTACACTTCTCTTAGTCAAAATATCAGTTTCTTATAATCAAATCACTGAGGATGATTTCTTCCTGAGGTTACGGTCATCACATTAATCATCATGGGCTGTGGGATCATGTGGACCACGTGACGTGGACGGTGCTGAAGTCCCAGCGGTCCGGATGGCCCATGTGCGAGAGATTATTGTACGGCGAGCGGCTCCACTGGAACACAGGTGTCTGATCCCATGTGGGACCGCTGACCGCTAACATCTCGAGCCGCTGGAACAGGTCAAAGCTCGTCATCTGCAGGAGGAAAGAAGCGTTACAACACTCAAAACATCTGCAGGAGGACAGAGGCGTTACAACACTCAAAACATCTGCAGGAGGACAGGAGCGCTACAACACTCAAAACATCTGCAGGAGGACAGGAGCGTTACAACACTCAAAACATCTGCAGGAGGACAGGGGCGTTACAACACTCAAAACATCTGCCGGAGGACAGGAGCGTTACAACACTCAACAACATCTGCAGGAGGACAGGGGCATTACAACACTCAAAACATCTGCAGGAGGACAGGGGCGTTACAACACTCAAAACATCTGCCGGAGGACAGGAGCGTTACAACACTCAACAACATCTGCAGGAGGACAGGGGCATTACAACACTCAAAACATCTGCCGGAAGACAGGGGCGTAACAACACTCAAAACATCTGCCGGAGGACAGGGGCGTTACAACACTCAAAACATCTGCAGGAGGACAGGGGCGTTACAACACTCAAAACATCTGCAGGAGGACAGGGGCGTTACAACACTCAAAACATCTGCAGGAGGACAGGAGCGTTACAACACTCAAAACATCTGCAGGAGGACAGGGGCGTTACAACACTCAAAACATCTGCAGGAGGACAGGGGCATTACAACACTCAAAACATCTGCCGGAAGACAGGGGCGTAACAACACTCAAAACATCTGCCGGAGGACAGGGGCGTTACAACACTCAAAACATCTGCAGGAGGACAGGGGCGTTACAACACTCAAAACATCTGCAGGAGGACAGGGGCGTTACAACACTCAAAACATCTGCAGGAGGACAGGGGCGTTACAACACTCAAAACATCTGCAGGAGGACAGGGGCGTTACAACACTCAAAACATCTGCAGGAGGACAGGAGCGCTACAACACTCAAAACATCTGCAGGAGGACAGGGGTGTTACAACACTCAAAACATCTGCAGGAGGACAGGAGCGTTACAACACTCAAAACATCTGCAGGAGGACAGGGGCTTTACAACACTCAAAACATCTGCCGGAAGACAGGGGCGTAACAACACTCAAAACATCTGCCGGAGGACAGGGGCGTTACAACACTCAAAACATCTGCAGGAGGACAGGGGCGTTACAACACTCAAAACATCTGCAGGAGGACAGGGGCGTTACAACACTCAAAACATCTGCAGGAGGACAGGGGCGTTACAACACTCAAAACATCTGCAGGAGGACAGGGGCGTTACAACACTCAAAACATCTGCAGGAGGACAGGAGCGTTACAACACTCAAAACATCTGCAGGAGGACAGGGGCGTTACAACACTCAAAACATCTGCAGGAGGACAGGGGCGTTACAACACTCAAAACATCTGCAGGAGGACAGGGGCGTTACAACACTCAAAACATCTGCAGGAGGACAGGGGCGTTACAACACTCAAAACATCTGCAGGAGGACAGGGGCGTTACAACACTCAAAACATCTGCAGGAGGACAGGAGCGTTACAACACTCAAAACATCTGCAGGAGGACAGGGGTGTTACAACACTCAAAACATCTGCCGGAGGACAGGGGCGTTACAACACTCAAAACATCTGCCGGAGGACAGGGGCGTTACAACACTCAAAACATCTGCAGGAGGACAGGGGCGTTACAACACTCAAAACATCTGCAGGAGGACAGGGGCGTTACAACACTCAAAACATCTGCAGGAGGACAGGGGCGTTACAACACTCAAAACATCTGCAGGAGGACAGGGGCGTTACAACACTCAAAACATCTGCAAGAGGACAGGGGCGTTACAACACTCAAAACATCTGCAGGAGGACAGGAGCGTTACAATGCTCAAAACATCTGCAGGAGGACAGGGGCGTTACAACACTCAAAACATCTGCAGGAGGACAGGGGCGTTACAACACTCAAAACATCTGCAGGAGGACAGGAGCGTTACAACACTCAAAACATCTGCAGGAGGACAGGGGCGTTACAACACTCAAAACATCTGCAGGAGGACAGGGGCGTTACAACACTCAAAACATCTGCAGGAGGACAGGAGCGTTACAACACTCAAAACATCTGCAGGAGGACAGGGGCGTTACAACACTCAAAACATCTGCAGGAGGACAGGGGCGTTACAACACTCAAAACATCTGCAGGAGGACAGGGGCGTTACAACACTCAAAACATCTGCAGGAGGACAGGAGCGTTACAACACTCAAAACATCTGCAGGAGGACAGGGGCGTTACAACACTCAAAACATCTGCAGGAGGACAGGGGCGTTACAACACTCAAAACATCTGCAAGAGGACAGGGGCGTTACAACACTCAAAACATCTGCAGGAGGACAGGAGCGTTACAATGCTCAAAACATCTGCAGGAGGACAGGGGCGTTACAACACTCAAAACATCTGCAGGAGGACAGGGGCGTTACAACACTCAAAACATCTGCAGGAGGACAGGGGCGTTATAACACTCAAAACATCTGCAGGAGGACAGGAGCGTTACAACACTCAAAACATCTGCTGGAGGACAGGGGCGTTACAACAATCAAAACATCTGCAGGAGGACAGAAACGTTATAACACTCAAAACATCTGCAGGAGGACAGGAGCACTACAACACTCAAAACATCTGCAGGAGGACAGGGGCGTTACAACACTCAAAACATCTGCAGGAGGACAGGGGCATTACAACACTCAAAACATCTGCTGGAGAACAGAAGGGTTATAACACTCAAAACATCTGCAGGAGGACAGGGGCGTTATAACACTCAAAACATCTGCAGGAGGACAGGAGCGTTACAACACTCAAAACATCTGCAGGAGGACAGGGGCGTTATAACACTCAAAACATCTGCAGGAGGACAGGAGCGTTACAACACTCAAAACATCTGCAGGAGGACAGGGGCATTACAACACTCAAAACATCTGCTGGAGAACAGAAGGGTTATAACACTCAAAACATCTGCAGGAGGACAGGGGCGTTATAACACTCAAAACATCTGCAGGAGGACAGGAGCGTTACAACACTCAAAACATCTGCAGGAGGACAGGAGCGTTACAACACTCAAAACATCTGCAGGAGGACAGGGGCGTTATAACACTCAAAACATCTGCAGGAGGACAGGAGCGTTACAACACTCAAAACATCTGCAGGAGGACAGGGGCGTTATAACACTCAAAACATCTGCAGGAGGACAGGAGCGTTACAACACTCAAAACATCTGCAGGAGGACAGGAGCGTTACAACACTCAAAACATCTGCAGGAGGACAGGAGCGTTACAACACTCAAAACATCTGCAGGAGGACAGGGGCGTTACAACACTCAAAACATCTGCAGGAGGACAGAGGCGTTACAACACTCAAAACATCTGCAGGAGGACAGGGGCGTTGCAACACTCAAAACATCTGCAGGAGGACAGGAGCGTTACAACACTCAAAACATCTGCAGGAGGACAGAAACGTTACAACACTCAAAACATCTGCAGGAGGACAGGAGCGTTACAACACTCAAAACATCTGCAGGAGGACAGAAACGTTACAACACTCAAAACATCTGCAGGAGGACAGGAGCGTTATAACACTCAAAACATCTGCAGGAGGACAGGAGCGTTACAACACTCAAAACATCTGCAGGAGGACAGAAACGTTACAACACTCAAAACATCTGCAGGAGGACAGGAGCGTTACAACACTCAAAACATCTGCAGGAGGACAGAAACGTTACAACACTCAAAACATCTGCAGGAGGACAGGGGCGTTACAACACTCAAAACATCTGCAGGAGGACAGAAACGTTACAACACTCAAAACATCTGCAGGAGGACAGGGGCGTTACAACACTCAAAACATCTGCAGGAGGACAGAAACGTTACAACACTCAAAACATCTGCAGGAGGACAGAAGTGTTACAAAACTCAACAACATCTGCTGGAGAACAGAAGCGTTACAACACTCAAAACATCTGCAGGACGACAGAAGCGTTACAACACTCAAAACATCTGCAGGACGACAGAAGCGTTACAACACTCAAAACATCTGCAGGACGACAGAAGCGTTACAACACTCAACAACATCTGCAGGAGGACAGGGGCATTACAACACTCAAAACATCTGCAGGACGACAGAAGCGTTACAACACTCAACACATCTGCAGGAGGACAGAAGCGTTACAAAAACAAACAAATATTTTCTGTTTAAGTAATTAGTTTGAAAGCAACAAGACGTCCAGTTTCTCAAGCACGTGCTCATGATCACTAATGTGACCACACCCACACGCGCAAAAGAGATTCACATGCAAATCATCCATGTGATGGAACGCAAACCTGTAAACGCCCTCATCACCTCAAAACAAACTTCTTAATTCCTCTACATTTCGTCGAGTTTGGAAGACACGCTGTAATCGAAAAGCTCGGACGTTATCGGTTCTGCTGTCGGTACTGGACAAATTAAGAAAGTACAGAACAATAACGTCTTGATTTATTGTCATTTCAAAAACACAGATCATTTCAGAGGATTCTGTATGGTTACACTTTAGATCTGTGATATTAGTCTGATTTTATTATAGATTTCGATTTTGGCTTCCAATGATTATAAAAAAGATGTTTGAGGTAAAACCATTAAAAACTATAGCCGTATTCTGTCTAGCACAACTTCCTTCCCTTAATTCACAGCGGTGCACTGACATTTCTCCCTAAAACTCAAACGTAACTTCAGAATCCCAAACATAACTTCAGAATCAGCACAATCGGTGATTGTTGTAAAATGCAGTCTCTACTGTTGCTAAATTGTGGGACGCGTTAAACAATAAAAAGCTAATAAAAGCACCAAAATCAACGCAATTGCCTAGATTCTGTTCCAAAGGCTGCACGTGCTCTGAAACAGACGCAACAAGACAAGCAAATTATACTTTGGGCTTCGTGTGTGCTTCTAAACGATCAAATATACACAACAATATGTCAAAATGACCGTCTTGGAAATTCACTTAAACAGTTTATTCACTTAAATACAGTTTATGTTTTAAATGGGGGTAAATAGTTGGGAGAAAATATGATGTTGTTGTGGAAGTTTTTCATGTATTACTCTGATTTCAGTGATTCCTAATGATGGCCTCATCTGTTCTCTCACTTGTAGTGAGAGGGGGCCTCTGTGTGATAATTTACTGTGGTTGGGAGTCAGTGGAGGTAAGGAAAAGCAGGTGGTCAAGGGGTCATCTTGAGTGCATATGTACTTTATAGCCTAAAGGGTTAAAAGGGCATTTACCTCTCAGGGCCAGGGAGGAATGGTGTATCTCTCCCATGAGAGGGGAGGGAAGAAATAAGGCCTTGGAGGAATAAGATATAAAAAAGACAGGCACTGCTGCTCCTTATCTCTCCTCACTGACTCACAGATGTGTATTGGTGACGAAGATCTCTCTTGCAAGAGAATAAAGACTTTATAAACTTTAATTTGGACTCAGAGTATCTCTTACCCATTGATGATGTTTGTTTGATATGAAAAAAGCCACTACAAGTTGGTGTCAGAATTGTTGGGATTTCTTGGACGTGATTCCGGGACTGACGGACGGGCGGAGGCTGATCACCTAGGAACTGACAAAGTTCCAACCCTACCTCGAGAAAAGAATTAAGAGACGAGGGACCGTTTCCGCCGTTAGGACCGGATCCGGCCACTGGAATCAAAAGAACTCACAGTGGCACAGAACAACATCTCTGGGTAAGGTAATTAAATTCAGTTTAATTGGGGGGAAGAGTGAAATTGAACCATATTGGCTGAGGGCTGTTTCTGTGGTACGTAATCTGGATTGATTAAGATCTACGGACAGATCAAGAGATTTCAAACAGATGCGGGAGAGAATTATCTAAGATTGATTAAGATCTACGGACAGATCGAGAGATTTCAAACAGATAAGAGAACCTGAAAATTAGTTGTTCCATCACGGAGCAAATGGTTTTTAGGTACCGAGGCTAATTAAGGGGAACCAGAAAAATAATTTTTGGTAAACCATAGTTAGGAGGGCACTAACAGTGCAACCCGACCGATTTGGGTTAAAAGAAAAGAATCGGATTTGCTGGGGACGCCCAACAGATTAAAGAAAACGCGCGTTGAAGAGAAATCCACAGAGAACAGAAAAGCAGCCAGTATGGGGAAAACTCAGAGCAAGATTATGAAATATGATACACCGGTGTACTACCAAATGAGAAAACATTATGGTCAGAAATGTATGCAAGATATTGAGAAATTGATTAAGCATCATGATTTTCCTGAGGGGGGAACATTGAGCTTAACGAGGCTGAAAGTGGTGAGAGACTCAGTGAAAGAGAGTAGTGAGAAACAACCAGGTTGCTGTTGTAAGTGTGTTAGACATGTATGCAGAAAATGTGAAAACACAGTCGATTGTTGGGTTGAGGAAGCAGATAAAAGAGAAAGAAGGAAATTGCAAAAAGAATTAGCAGGAAGGAAAAATGAAAAGTGTGAAAGTCTGCCTGTATTTGTATCTGCACCACCAGAACCGACTAACCCACAGTATGTTTGTGTTTCCCCACATGAAATTGCGGTGAGACCGACACCGCCGGAGTACAAAACACACTTCCCAGGAGCCGAGTTGACTGTACTGAAGTTCGACCCCGACCTTGACTGTTCTCCACCGAGACCGACCCAGCCACAAGCACAAGCCGAACCGCAACCCGAGGCTCAAGCAGCAGCGAGAGAGGCACAAGCACAAGCAGCGCGTTACGCAGCGCGTGAGGCACAGGAAGAGCGAGATGACCGAGCAGCAAGAGCTGAAGTGCAGGCCGCGCGGGAGGAACAAGAGGCGAGAGAAGCCGCACGAGCAGAGGCGCAACAGCTGCAAACAGCGCAGATGGCGTTGGCATTCCAACAACTGGCGGTGCAAACGGCGCAGGCAATGCAACAAGCGCAAGCACAGGTATAAGCGTCCAGTCACGGGGCCGAGGACGAGAAGGAAGAAATCACAGAGAACACGAACGAGCAACGAGGAGCCAGGCCGAAGACAATCGTCACAAGATCACAGGTCAGAGATGAAACATCTAACATCACGGCTCCCATGGTAGAAGTGGCGGGACCAGATGGCTCGGTGATGGTTTACAGACCGTGGACTGTGTCAGACATGAAAGAGGCAATGGCTCATCTGCCAAATCCGGATGACGCAGGTGACAGATTTTCAAACGAACTAGTCATTTTCTGTGAAGAGTTCAGCCCCACCACACAAGAACTGAAGCGGCTGCTAGCCGTGAAACTGGGGCCCACGAACTGGCATAAAGTGAGTAGCTACATGTGGAGAGTGGATGAATGCTGCCAACGAACCGTATCGAACAGCAGTGGGCGACCTCGCAGATGAGATAAAGAAAGCTTTCCCAGCACGAGTGGACACAGAAAAAGTCAGCAGCTGTCGCCAGGTGAGAGAAGAGTTGGTTCGTGACTATTATGCAAGACTTTTTGAAACATTTCAGAAACACAGTGGTTTGCCCGAACCGGAGCAAAGGGGAGAGCAGCCAGGCACGTGGGAGTGCCATCTGCAGAGTTGTTTCCTGCATGGACTGAGACCAGAAATCGGACAAGCGGTGAAAGCGAGTTACATCGAGTGGCAGAACGGGCGACTAACGACCACCCTAGCGCACGCCGTGCACGCCGAAGAACAGCTGCTGGCAAAGAAGGACAAAACCGCGAAGCTGAAGGCGGACAGAGAGTTGCAGCTGGCTGCGGTACAGATCAAAGCTAGCACGAGTGCACAACCAGCGCGGCAAAACTGGGCCAACAAGAAAAAGAAAGTGTATCAGGGAAAGTGGAAATGTGGACTGTGCGAAAGCAACGAACATGACTTTTTTAGATGCACAAAGTGCAGAGTGTGCAAGGAAGACGGACACTGGGCGAAGGATTGCCCGGAGGCACAGAAGGCGGATTGACTACAGAGGAACGGAGAACAGGAGAGGGGAGGGCGAACAACAGGCACTCAACCGGCTGCGAAAAAGGGAAGTGAAATTTTTCTAACACACACACACAACACGCACACATACACTGATTCACATAATGCTCTTTGCAATGAAGAAAATGCTTGCAAACCTTTATGTGTGATTGATGAAAATTTGAATAATGCTGTTTCTGCTGAATGTCTGAGAATGTACAAAAGTTCAGGATTTTTAAGACTACCGAGATATCCAATGTTAGTTGACGGTACAATGATAGAGTTTCTCGTGGATTCGGGTGCAGCCCGGTCCACAATAAGGCCATATGACTTGCCATGCAAACCGAGATTGACGGATGTAGTGTTTGAAAGCACGTCAGCGTCAGGGCATGAAATCTCAGAAAATTTCACTGTGCCGTTGGAATGTGAGACGAAGGGGGGCAAAGCATTAAAACATGCGTTTTTGTGCTCTGCAACCTGTCCGGCTCCATTGTTGGCAAGAGATCTAATGTGTGAATTAAATTTGAAACTCACTGCGGGCCCGATGGGCATTGTGATTGAGGAAGAACAGCAGATGTGTTGTGCTAAATTTGAGCCTCAATGGGCATACGAGTGGCAGATAAAAGATTCTGATTGGGCACAAATGATTGTGAAATTGGCAGAGGAACGAACAGTATCAGATAACACAGAGAATATGATGCCTGACAAATTGCATTGCACGTCACATGTTGTCTTTGAGCGTGAACCGCAGTATGAGGAAGAGTGGTTTAACGGAACAAAAGATGAGAAAATGAAGTTTGATAAAATGTTTTGGAATGAGAATGTGTGTGCGCTTTCAGCTCGCCTGTCAGAAAAACAAATGCAGCTGTATTTGATAACGGGGGTGTCTGCGCCGCACTTATCAGTAACCAAGGGCAAAGCGCAGCAGTGGGCAGATATGGGCCCTTTTGTGAGACAGTGCACGACAGCCAGAGATTGGGCTGAAAGGGGAGACGGGGTGCAGCACAGCGTCAGTGTAGGGGCATTTATGATACCATGTGATTTTGAGGTTGATGTACACAGAACTGTGACTGCTATTGTTCAGGGTGTGATGGAGAAACATGATCACGGAGCTATTTCTGCCACAGACATTCATCCTGCTCTGGCAGAAATACCTTCAACTTTGTGGGCAAAACACAAGTATGATGTTGGATTAATTAAGAATTGTGAACCAGTGGTAATCACTCCAAAGTCTGATTACAGGCCGTGTCAACCGCAATATCCCCTGAAGAAGGAGGCATTGCGGGGGATCCGCCCAGTTTTTGAATCTCTCCTGAAGGAGAAAGTCATCATCCCGTGTCATGATTCTCCAGTCCGAACACCTATTTTCCCAGTAAAAAAGGCAACAGTTAACCAGAATGACATTGTTCAGTGGCGTTTCGTGCAAGATTTGATTTCAGTTAACTCAGCGGTAATCGCACGAGCTCCGCGGGTTCCGAACCCGTACACTATTTTGTCACAAATTCCGCAAGATGCAATGTATTTCACTGTGGTTGATTTGGCCAACGCTTTCTTTAGTGTGCCCGTGGCTAAAGACAGTCAGTTCTGGTTTGCGTTTGATTTTGACAACAAACCGTACACGTTCAGTCGTTTGTGCCAAGGATTTTGCGAGTCGCCAACGATCTATAACGAAGCGCTAAGACGAAGCCTCGAGCCATTAATTTTGTCAAATGGAACCGCGTTATTGCAATATGTGGATGATCTGTTGCTTTGTGCACGAGATGAGGCTGTGTGTGTGGCTGACAGTGTGTCTCTGCTGAAGCACTTGGAGAGGGAGGGGCACAAGGTCAGCCTGGCTAAGCTGCAGTTTGTGAAGCAGGAAATAACCTTTTTGGGTCACACAATCACACCAAACAGTAAAGCTCTCTCTGAAAAACGAGTTAAAGCGATTAAAGAGGTACCAAGACCAATAACAAAGAAACAGTTGTTATCATTTTTGGGAATGTGTGCATATTGTCGAACGTTTATTCCAAATTATGCACTGTTGGAAAAGCCCTTGAGAGCCCTGACAGCAGGGAAAGGGCTGAGGTCATGTGACAAGATTGATTGGCCCACAGAAGCACAGGAAGCTTTTGAAAACCTGAAAATGCAACTGGCTCAGGCTCCAACGTTGGGCCTTCCAGCAGCTGACAAACCATTCACACAGATGGTAGACGAAAAACACGGTTTTATGAGTTCAGTGCTCTTGCAAACCCATGGTGACAGACTAAGACCAGTAGCATATTTTTCAACGAAGCTTGATGCAGTTGCAGCAGGGCTGCCACACTGCCTGAGGGCTGTGGCAGCTGCTGAGCTGGCTGTGCTGGCTTCAAGGGAATTTGTGGGGTATTCTGATTTGACTTTGTTGGTCCCACACGCAGTTTCCATGATTTTGCAAGAACAGAAAACTTCACATTTATCTACAGCCCGATGGCTGAGGTATCACACGATTTTGCTTGACATGCCGAACATAACTGTGAAAAGATGCACAACTTTGAATCCTGCCACACTTCTGCCAACAGAAGATGATGGGGAGGAACATCACTGTTGTCTTTCAGCTTTGGAACAGGTGTGTACACCACGTCCAGACCTGGTGGACACACCTTTGGAGAATTGTGATAATGTCCTCTTTGTGGATGGATCGGCATCGAAAGATCCACAAACGGGCCTGAATAAGGTTGGTTTCGCAGTGACCACTGAATTTGAAGTCGTCAAATCTGGCAAATTGCCTTCAAACTATTCGGCTCAGGCAGCTGAATTGGTTGCACTGACAGAAGCGTGTAAATTAATGACAGACAAATGTGTGATGATTTACACAGACTCGCGTTACGCTTTCGGGATCACACATGATTTCGGGGCGATTTGGAGACACAGGAATTTTTTGAAGTCGGATGGACATCCGATATTGAATGCCTCACTTGTATCTGAGCTTTTGGAGGCCATTCTTTTGCCAGACAAGGTTGCAATCTGTAAATGCGCAGCGCACTCTAACGATAAAAGCTTTATCTCCACAGGAAATGCGAGAGCCGACGCGGCAGCGAAGGCCGCGGCGGCGCAGGAGACAAAAGAAACAACGTGTGCTTTGGTATCTGTACCTAACCCTGACATTTCCCTTTGTTTAGTGAGCATGCAGTCTTTGTCAACAGGAGCAGAAAAAACAAAAATGGAGGTCGTCTGGCTGCAGCCTCCAGGGGGGTGTATGGATGAGTTGTGATGGCATTCCTTGTTTACCCAAACATTTCTTTCAGCATTACGCTAAGTTGACCCACGGGTTAGACCATGTGTCAAAGGGAAGTATGGTAATGCAGATGAAAGATTTATGGTATACTAAAGGGTTTACAGTGTTTGCTGAAAATTTTTGCAAAAGATGTGTCACTTGTAACACACACAATGTGGCAAGAGGAATAAAAACACCCTTAGCATCTCAACCAGCCCCAACAGGTCCGTTTGAATATCTGATGATGGATTTCGTTGAATTAACCCCTTGTGGGAAACAGAAACACTGTCTGGTGATGGTTGACATGTGGTCAAAATGGGTTGAGGCCTTCCCAACCTCGCAGCAAGATTCGGCAGCAGTGGCAAAGGCTCTGCTAACCGAAATTGTTCCGAGATGGGGAATTCCAAGAAAAATCAGCTCTGACAATGGCAGACATTTTGTAAGTGCTGCAATAAAGCAGGTGGGAGAGTTCTTGGGCATTGATATGAGAACACACTGCAGTTACGCTCCCTCGTCAGCGGGGGTAGTGGAAAGATCCAATCAAACAATCAAGAACAAATTGGCAAAATGTTGCGAAGAGACGGGTCTGTCTTGGGTTAAGGCCCTCCCGATTGTACTGATGTACATGAGAATGAGAAAAAGAGTGAAAACAAACCTGAGCCCATTTGAAATTTTATTCGGCAGGCCGGCATTTATGGGCCTAGAAGGGGGTAAACAAAGGCTGCCATCCACGGATGTGTGTGAGAATGACATGTTGAATTACTGCAAAGAAATGTCTTGTCTGTTATCACAAATTTCTGTGCAGGTGAAAGCTGCCCAGGGGAAAGTTGCTGGGACGTTTCTGCACAAGGTCAGGCCTGGTGATTTCGTGGTGATTCGTGACCACAGGAGAAAGAGCTGGAAGGTGAAAAGGTGGCTTGGGCCTTTCCAGGTGCTTCTGGTGACGCATACGGCGGTGAAGGTCGCGGAGAGGGCCACGTGGGTTCACGCGAACCATTGCAGGAAGGTGCCGTCCATTGCGGAGGCGGAGCAGTCGCAGGAGGAGGTTCAACGTCCATAAACGTCAAGATTCAGTTTTGAAAAGCAAGTACTGTTATCTGCACAAGACATAACAAAGCCTGCAGAAACAGACCCTTGCATTGCAGTTGTGTTTAAGAGAAACCAGAGATCCACAACAGAGAGGAAACAGGAGGAGACAAACAACTTGGAGCAACGGCATCCGGCTGGAAACCGTTGACCAACGAAACAGATAAGACTTTTAGAACTTTTCTAACACTTTCTGGTCATACAGCTGATCAGAGCAACCGAGAATATGGAGCGTACAAGGCCGTGGCACCCATTCAGAGTGACAGGAATGTGTGGCCTGGTTAAGACCACATGCATAATGACTGTGTTGTCAGTGACAATTTGCGTGATAATACTGCATTTCAAAGCAGGACTGAAAGTGTTACCAACAGGTGATCAGACCAACAGAAACGAGACAACGGTGCGGAACGACACCACTCGACAACGTGCTAGGAGAAACGTATTTGAAGAAGTGGAGCCAGTGAGGGGTCTCGAGGGGGGCACGGTGACGGTTCATGAAGGATCAAATGTGAGTTTCAGTTGCAACCCCTATCAAACGAACTGTCCAGGCTGTGAGGGACGCAGCGAGGACTACGCAGGCTTCTACTTCTGCGAACACCCATGTAAGTGGGGCGACGTGAAAGCATATGCTGCCAACTACAAATGGGGCAGAGACAAAAGATTCCAGGTATTTGCAAAACACAGACTAAGCAACAACAGGTATGGGATGACAGTCGAGATAATACAAGTAAGACTGTCAGACCAAGGCAAGTACTACTGTGGACTAGACTTAGAGGGAAAGGATTGGTACGAGGAAATTGACATTATGGTAAATGAGGCAGTTCCAACTTTAAAACCTTTTGTAGCACCTGAGGTCGAACGAGAGGCAAGGGACGAGCTGGCATGGATGGAGAACGGAGACATGGGAAGAGATCAGGGGAACCCTGAAGTGCAGAAAGCCATGATGAAGTGTCAAGGTAACAAAGCCTGTGCTCTGGCTATGCTGCAGAAAGAAGAGTTAGAAATATCAACAAGCTGCTGGCTGTGTCTGCAGATGTCACACGCTTGGAAGGCTGTCCCACTGACTATAGCAACAGCTAATGTAACAAAGTGTCTAATTCCACAACAAATGACTGATGTGCTTTTAGCAGCAGCTGAACTGGAGAAAGGAGAGACACCGACAAAACGACCTAAGGACAGCTGTGACAGCGTTCGACGATACAACAACACTGATATAGCAATTCCACCACTGAGAGTAACACACGAGAAAGGTGATGTGTGCGTTTGTTCAGATGAACAGAGACTTTTCACGACAGGATGGTCTGATTGCAGGATTAGAATCAACACAAAGGACGGAACAGTGAACAATTGCACAACGACACTAAACGGCAAAGAAATTAGTTTCACATGTCCATTTGGTAAACTGCATGAGACTTCACCAGCAGCAGTGTGGGTGTGTGGGGACAGAGCATTTCACAGAATGCCTAAACACGGGTGGTCAGGGTGTTGTTATCCAGCTTTGATAAAAGTGGGAACATCTGTGTATTTACCAAACAAAACACCAAGGGCAAGGGAAAAGAGAGATATTAAGATTCTGCCTGGGGTTTTACCAAAACATTATTCGGGGTACACACTATCTGATCCATGGACAACACCTGGGGCTAATGTGGGGTGGTCATTGTTCTTGGGGGTTGGGACTACAATAACTATTAATAAAGTTAATGGGTTAGCATGGTCTGTATTAGCAATAGCAAATGCCACTGAGAATGCTATAAACATGTTAAATGATGAAATGAGACATTTAAGAGAGGCGGTAATTCAAAACCATTTAGCTCTGGATTTGATCACCGCGGAAAGAGGCGGAGTGTGCAAGATGTTAGGTGTGTCTTGTTGTTTCAATATTCCAGACTACAGTGACAACATAACAAATGTGATTGAGCACATGAGAAAGGCGGTGCAGGAGCCTGAACCAGTGAGTGACAACTGGCTGACCTGGATAACGAATTTAGGGGGAGGCTGGGGATTTTGGTTAGCTCAAACTGTGTTGCCAATTGTAGTCATAGTAGTACTGATTTTGTTATGCATACCATGTATTATACAATGTGTGTCTAGCTTAGTGCAGAGATTGGTCAAAGTTGGAATGTCTGTTCAATTGGTGAAAATGACGGTATATCCGAATGATGATGATGATGTTGATGAACAACAATATGATGACACAAGTAGCGGAAGTTACAGTGAAACATGTTAATTGAGTAAAGAAAATGTTTCCTTTTTGTCACGAGATGGCATACAAGGACAAGGTTTGAAACTGAGGGATTTTTTTATTATTATACTTTATCTGTTTGTTTTCTTGCTGTGTTATAACTATTTGCTCCTTACTGGTGTGACTGAGGGTCTGCTTGCAGGAGCGCAGGAACAGTGATTCCTCGTTTAGCCCGGCCCAGTAAAAAATGTTTACTTGCTTGCTATATAATTATGGGGCTTTCCCCCACAAAAAACAGCCTTATGCTTCTTCATTCTAAACCTTTTTCTTCACAGGTTCAAGGAGAGTGATTTTTATGTAATGACTTGAACTTGCATTTTTTATTGATATTATTACAATGTTTAATCAGTTATCAAGGTATGATAAACAAAGAGGAGTTGTTGTGGAAGTTTTTCATGTATTACTCTGATTTCAGTGATTCCTAATGATGGCCTCATCTGTTCTCTCACTTGTAGTGAGAGGGGGCCTCTGTGTGATAATTTACTGTGGTTGGGAGTCAGTGGAGGTAAGGAAAAGCAGGTGGTCAAGGGGTCATCTTGAGTGCATATGTACTTTATAGCCTAAAGGGTTAAAAGGGCATTTACCTCTCAGGGCCAGGGAGGAATGGTGTATCTCTCCCATGAGAGGGGAGGGAAGAAATAAGGCCTTGGAGGAATAAGATATAAAAAAGACAGGCACTGCTGCTCCTTATCTCTCCTCACTGACTCACAGATGTGTATTGGTGACGAAGATCTCTCTTGCAAGAGAATAAAGACTTTATAAACTTTAATTTGGACTCAGAGTATCTCTTACCCATTGATGATGTTTGTTTGATATGAAAAAAGCCACTACAATGTGTAATAATTATTAGATCTGCATTTGGTCTTAAAGAGGCAGCAGTCTAATAAACCTGCGGATGATTGCTCTGTTAATGTGAATCAAACAACAAAATGCAAAGAGAAAATCAGTCTCAGTTTCCTCCTCTTGAATGAATAAATTTGGATTTATAAGCTTTAATCTATAGATACTAATCTATAGATACTGGATTCCATGGACTGGTGCCTTGCCGTGGCGGAACAGCTTGTGAGTCCCAATGACCCTGAGAGCTAAGCTGGCGGGGGCTTTGCACCCCTGGTAGCTCCAAAGAAAGCCAGACAGGTCAAAGGCGCGAGACCAGACGAAACCCAGTCCACCCTGCTAGCCCCGCAGCAGGGGCTGGTATGCTGAGTATCAGAGCCCGCTTGCTGTCACAGCACCTGAGTCGGTCTGTCTCAGCCGCCCGGTGAGCAGAAGAGCACCTCGCCAATGGTCATGGGGAAATAGACCTAGTCAGCTGGTCACTGCGGGGCAACTCATAACTACACCAACCGTCAGGTAGGCGCGACCTGGTCGTCATCCTGCAACTGTCGCATATACCTCAATCGCATGCTGGAATGTGCGTTCTCTTGGTGTTAGTTCTGACATGGACTGCGTTTCACCTCGTTAATCAGCCCTGATTGATGCAGAACTACTCCGACTTAACAACTCCATCGCTGCCCTGAGTGAAACTTGGCTGACCGGTGTTGGCTCTGTCCGGGAAAAAAACTACACTTTATTCTGGAATGTATACCCAGACGGTGACAGACCAATGCACGGTGTTGGCTTTGCAATCCAAAACAAGCTACTGTCCTCAGTGGAAAAAACTGTGCCCATCTCCTCACGGTTCTCCTCAATGCGCCTGCACACAAACTGTGGCCCAGTTATAATCATAGCCACTTACGCCCCTACACTGACTTCTGATCTAGATGTAAAGGAATCATTCTACAATCAACTGAGCTCCATTATTCAGAAGACCCCCTCAACCAAACGTTTGATGATCCTTGGTGACTTTAATGCCAGAGTGGGTGCTAACTCTAGTGCATGGCCTGACATTCTAGGAATCCATGGATATGGCAACATGAACGACAACGGTCAGCGCTTACTGGAACAGTGCAGCACCCACAAACTCTGTGTCCCCTCCTCATTCTTTCAGGGCTCAAGCTCCTCCGAAGTCACCTGGCGTCATCCATGTTCTAAGCGCTGGCACCAACTTGACCATGTACTGGTGAAGCGTGAGCATTTGAAGGAAGTAACACACTGCCGATCACTGCACTCATTGTTGAGATTGTGACACTGATCACGCCCTTCTACGTTGGAAACTAAGGATGGTCCCAAGCAAGTTTCATTATGCCAGGCCCAAGCCTACTCCTCGTCTGGATGTTTCTGCATCCTATACTCATGCGTAGCATCATGCGTTCCAGGAACTACTTGCTTCCAGCTTTGACTCTTCACCTCCTCATGCTGACATCACGGCTGCCTGGCACACCTTGCACTCTGTTACCACAAAGGCTGCATTCTCCATCTTTGGAAAGCGATCCAGATCACAGCCTGACTGGTTCAAAACCCATGACAGCCTGCTCCTACCTGCAATTGACTCTAAGCGTTCAGCCAGACTGTCCTATCTGCAGCATAACACTCGCTCAAATAAGGCAGCATTGAAGCAGGCAAGCCGCAATGTCCAACGGGTCACTCGCACAGCCATGCAGGCTTACTGGAACACACTGTGTGACATTCAAGGTGTCTTTGAAGGTCTGAAAGAAGCCTTGGGCCCAGTCCCTAAAAAATCCTCTCCACTCTGTTCCCTATCAGTTGAACTTCTGACCGATTTGGAATCCAAATTGGCGAGATGGGCAGAGCACTACAGCCTTCTCTATGCTCAGCCTGTCACAGCCAACACACTGGCAATAACTGCTGCTGTTCCTGAGCTCTGAGAACTGGTGATGTTCTTGCCTCTGTCCTACATCATCTGGTTGTGATGTGCTGGAACAATGGATATCTCCCCAGATGTCCTTAGAGATGCCAAGATCATCACCATCTATAAAAACAAGGGGGACCGTGCAGACTGTAACCACTTCAGAGGAATATCTCTGCTCAATTTTGCTGGCAAGATATTTGCTCGCAATATTCTACCACGTCTACAAATCCTTGCTGACCGTATCCTCCCTGAAAGCCAGTGTGGGTTTCGTGCTGGCCGCTCCATATCAGACATGGTGTTCTGTGTCCGTCAACTACAGGAAAAGTGTATTGAACAGCGTAAACCTCTGTTCTTGGTGTTTGTAGACTTGACCAAGGCCTTTGACTACGTTAGTCGATCTGGACTTTTCCTCATCCTACAAAGACTTGGCTGCCCTCCATAGTTACTGAAGGTGATCATTGAGTTTCATGAGGGCATGAAGGCAACTGTACAGTCTGAAGGCACTCGCTCTGACGAGTTCCAGATAAGGTGTGGGGGAAAGCAGGGATGTGTCCTTGCCCCTACCCTCTTCGGAATCTTCTTCTCTGCCCTACTATGCCGTGCCTTCCATGATGACTCGGGTATCCTTCTACATACCGGCAGCTCAGGAAAACTGTTCAATCTGGCCTGCGGGTGAAGACTAAAGTACACCATGTTCTGGTACGTGAGCTGCTTTATGCTAATGATGCTTGACATTCGCATTGGGAAGGCATCATCAATGTTTGGTCACATGATCACATACATCCATGATAGGACCAATCAAGTGAAAAACCAATTACATCAGAAAAACAGATGTAAACATGTAAGAAATATATACCAACATTTGTAATACAAAAAAATCTATTAGAAATATATTAGGTGGCTAAGAAAGGGCCTGCAGTGCTTAAAGCATAGCCTAGAAAGTTTTTTGTTTTGTTTTTTTTGTTTAAAAAAAAGTGTCTCTACCACTGTAAGCAATAGTGATAGATGAGCAAGAATGTAGATACATAAAGGATAGCACAAAGGTGTGTTACATTTATCATATATCAAGTCAGCAAACCGATAGCACAACATTTACAATATTTACACAATAAAAGGAGTTATTTACAGAAATGGCATCAGGTCAAAGTCTTCATTCAACCCTTTTGGAGCTAAAGTATCCAGGGTATAGATCCAGAGTGTTTCTCTTTTGAGTAACATACGATTTACGTCTCCTCCACGGGAGGGCTGTTTCACAAGTTCAATGCCGCAATATCTGAGAGAGGAAACGTTATGAGAGACTTGAAAAATGCACCGCTACTGGGCTTTTGATGTCATGGTTACGAATATTTGATCTGTGTTCTGAGATTCTTGTTTTCAGTGGCCTGGTCGTTTTACCAACATAGGCCAAGCCGCACAGGCATTTAAGTAAAAAAATTACATTCTTTGTGTTACAGGTGATCACACCTTTGATATCATAGAGTTTTCCAGTACGTGGGTGATTGAAGGTGGTAGTTTTATGTGTGAAGTTGCATTGAGGGCAGTTGCCACATCTGTAATTCCCAAAGGGAATAGACTGCAAAAAAAATGTGGTGGAGTCAATGGTGGAAGATGAGCTCTCACCAACATGTTTTTGAGATTAGGTGCTCTCTTGTACACAATGTGGGGTGATGTAGTAAAGCATTTAAGTGCTGAATCAGAGTCAATAATGTGCCAATGTTTTTTAATGATGGATTCAAACTCTCTGCCAAGAGGTGAGTATTGGACAATACAGTTAACTCTAGACTCAGAAGTTCTGGATCTGGTGT
Source organism: Semotilus atromaculatus (assembly GCA_031834385.1). Lineage (NCBI taxonomy): Eukaryota > Metazoa > Chordata > Actinopteri > Cypriniformes > Leuciscidae > Semotilus > Semotilus atromaculatus. Next base: position 2,510,621 of record JAULUF010000055.1, read on the forward strand.
TGCTGAGACAGTCAGTTTGCGATATATTTTCAAAACGATTACGTGCTTGGGTAATCCATTCATGTTTGTATTGTCTCTGTTGAAAAGGTTCTTTTTATTTTCTAAACGTTCTTCTGATTTTCTAAATCAGCTGCTTGGGCTTGGAAATCACTATCAGAACTACAGATCCGGCGAATGCGACTAAACTGAGACAAAGGCAGACTCCTCTTGAGTGGAATGGGATGAAAAGATTGTCCATGAAGAATAGAATTTCTGTCAGTGCTTTTTCGGTACAGGTTGGATCCCAGTCTATTCAAGTCTCTGTAAACAAGAATGTCTAAAAAGTTCATCCTGTGCTTGTCAAAATCCATTGTGAATTTCAAATAGCTACTGTTAGCGTTGATAAACTCATGGAACTGTTTTAACTGAGTCTCAGAACCGGTCCAAATGGAAATCCTCCAGTTGGAAATTGAGGGTAGGTGTCGGTTGCATAGTTGATTCAGGATGATTTCTTTTTCAAGAAGTCCGCAGCACCTTACTATATGCAAGTGAGAAATTAACAACATACAGGAGCCACAAACATCGCCTCAATGCTTTCCATTTTCGCTGCATTTTGTGTATGCTGGAAGGATCATGTCAAGTCAAGTCAAGTCATCTTCATTTATATAGCGCTTTTAACAATGTAGATTGTTCCAAACCGGCTTTACAGTGATAAAAGGATCATTTAAAGTAACAGAGATGTTTTGGCAACAAAAGTCGTGTGCCAAACTCTGTCATACTTGAGAGTACTGGTTTCAGTGACCTGTACACCATCCTTCGTGAACGCCACCTCCGTTGGACTGGGCATATTTATCGAATGAATGACACTCGCCTCCCAAAAATCTTTATATGGCAGCTATATGGCGAGCTGGCAAATGCCCCCCGCAAACATGGTCGCCCCATCTACGTTTTAAAGACGTCATTAAGAGGGATCTTCAGGCCTTCCCGCAGGGACTCTCAGGAGGCCTACAAGTCATTTTTCTGGAAGAGAGACGCTCAAAATGGGAAGCAGTTCGTCGCACTCGACATGAACGGCCATAGTAGTAGTAGTAGTAGTAGTAGTAGTAGTAATCTATAGAAATTATAAACTATGCAGTGTTATTTTACATTTGATTACTTTATTAGATTTATTTTTAGGCCATATTACTTACCTGAACAGTAATGTCAGTAACATGTACGGAAACATGTTGAAATATAGACAGGTAAGCTAAGCAACCTTTAAATGCTAAATAAATATACATGTACGACATAAGGATGTTGTGATATAAAAGTAGGCTAGTATGAGTGTTTACTCTAATATGGTAAATATTATAATGTTTAGACCCATGTTTACTGTTAAATACTGTGTTTGTGGATATCTGCTCAAACGCGCTGAACATTAGGCTTCATGTTTTTACTCTCAAACATCTGAAAACATTTGAAGTAACATATAATCAGTTTTATTTCCTGCGACTAACAGAATAAATAAAATCTTGGTCAACTAATCCTCAACTAATATCGACTAATGCTTGGTTGACTGTTATGGGGCAGCCCTAATATTTTCTTTTATCCGATAAGACGACGTGCATAAACTATGATGGAAACACATTTACTGAATAAATCCCTCAAAATCCTCATGTGACTTTGCCTCAGCCGAGGCTGTGATTGGATAACTGGAGTAACCAGCGGACCAATGGCATTGCAGCGTCTTAAATGTTGGTTTGGTGTTTCTGAAACGCCGGAGTCAAAGTGTGTGATCAGTAGGGATGGGTACTGAAACCCGGTATTAGACGGGCCCCAGGGCTGAATTTTGAAAGGCCGCTGTATCGATAAGCTCGGAAGTTAATACTGGAGAAATTAAGAAAATACACAACAATGTATTATTGCTATAAAGACGTTATTTTTTTATATTTTTTTATCTCGCCAGCCATTTCTATGTATAATAATATTCAACCATTTGTCTGTGATGCATTTTTCCTATTCGCAGTCCGAGAGAGAGATAGAGATGGAGATCTCTCACGCGGAGCCACAGCGCGAGCAACACGACAGCTCTAATTAATGAGTGACGGCGGAGGACAGAACTAAACATTCACACGTAGTCTGGGTACACTTTAGATCTGTGATATTAGTCTGATTTAATTTTAGATTTTGGCTTCCAAAGATTATAAAAAGAATATATTGAGGTAAAACCATTTGCTGTCATTTCTCCCTAAAGCTCAAACTTAAAGGTGGGGTATGTGATTTGCAAAACAGCGGGCAGATTTTGAAAACACACAACTCAAAAGGTCCTACCTTCTTTCCCTGACTCCACCCACTCCACCCTTTCGAAGAGGGTCATGGGGGAGGGGGGTATGGTACGACCGTTTGATTGACGCACTGACTGTCCAATGATTCTAGGTGGCCTTGGAAATGATTGGCTGGAGTTTTTCGAGTCCTGCTCGTTCCACAGATGATTCATTTTTTTTAATTTTCATTTCAGTGCTTCTAACTCAGTGGCTGTAAGTGGGTTAGGAATAGGATTTCAAGTGATTTTGAAAAAATGGTCAAAAAAGAAAATCACATACCCCACCTTTAACGACAGAATCAGCACGATCGGTGATTGTTGTAAACTGCAGTCTAGCTACTGTTGTGAACTATTTTCTTCTAAAGTGTAGGAAAATCAGAAGTGCACAACCAGGAGACGGTGAGGTATATATCAAGCAGAAGTTCTTTATTGCGTCGCTGTAGCTCAAACTCGTCTGAAGTCTTGAGTCAAACATTGTAGTATATACTTTTCAAAGGGGGAGGGATTACATAGAGGTGGAGTCACTCTGAAACGAAGCATGCAAATGAAGTAGGAACACACCCTATATATACTACTATGAGGGCACTATCAGTCCAATTGAATCAGCAAAACTTATTCAAATGCTGATACTGGCCAGGAACTCTGGTTCCAAGAGCCATCCCAGAGCCATTAAAGACAAAAGGTGAAAGTCTCCCCTACAGCTAATCCAATCAACCTAACGATTCAACATCTAGGCTGAAAGGTGAGAATCTCAGTGATCTGATTAATGTAAAATACAATGGAGAAAACAGGACTGGCAGGAAAGGAGACTCTTGCTGGAGACTCAATAATCATCTGAAATCAGTCTACTAAACTTTATCAGTTTATATACTATTGTAGTGGAAACCTAAATTAAACATTTGATAAATGTGTAATACAACACTACTGTTGCTAATTGTGGGACACTTTTAATAATAAAAAGAGATAATAAAAGCATTAAAATCTGCGCAAGAGATGCTGTTCCCAATGCGGCGCGCGCTCAGAAACAGACCGTAACGAGACAAGCAAATTATACTTTGGGTTTCATGTGCGCGTCTAAACGATCAAATGTACACAATATACATTTATTAATTTTTTCATTTTTTTCAATAATATGTCAAAATGTTCGGCTTGGAGATTCACTTAAACACAGTTTATGTCTTAAATGGACGTAGTTATGGAAATAGTTGGGAGAAAATATGGTGCATAAGTAGCCTTTTAGATCCACTCGGTCTTAAAGGGGAAGCAGTCTAATAAACATGCTGACGATTGAGCCATTACTGCGAATCACACAACACCAGGCAAAGAGAAAATCACTCACAGCTCTTGAATTAATAACTTTAGCTTTAATAAGCATAAATCTATCTATGATAAACTTTGCAGTGTTATTTAACATTTTATTCTTTTTAGACCATACCTGAACATTACTGTTAGTAGACCTTCCTGAAATTAAAGCACTGTGTAGGCCTATATAATGTGTATCTTTGTTTAATTGTTTATCTATTGTTTATCTTTAATATATATACAGTATATTAAATATATTAATATATTTATTAAACAAAGATAAATAAGATATTAAGATATTATATTAAACAAAGATAAATAAGAATATTAATATTAATAAGAAATATGTATATATATATATAAATAAATACAACAAAAAGAACCGATAAGAATACCGTTAAAGTACCACATCGATAAGCAGTACCGGTAAGAGTAGTAATACCGTTAAAACCTTAAAGGTGCATTGCGCAACTTTTCATGTTAAAAATACCTGTTTTCTATCCTATACATGCTTAAAGAACTGCCTGATGGGCTGAATGAGCCCTTCTCTGCTCACTGAGATTGCCTCTATAATCCTGTACAGTAAAATATATAAGAGGGATTCGGGCTCGAATTTGAGACTGGGCGTGACGTCATGCGCGTTCACGCTCACCAGGCTATGTCTCGCAGGTTTGTGTATAAGCCGCCATTCTCCGCATCAGCGAAGACAACTCGTCCGTCAAAGGTAGATGGATTCAAAGAGACCGGCTTGTAGTCCATTCCAAACCCCAACGCAAACTCCACGTAAAGTAAAGAAAAGAAAAATGTTGTCTAGTGCCACCAAAAGGGCCAAATTGGAGTCAGACAGGCGTCGGAGTAAGACGAGATCGAGTGCTTCTCTCCACAGTAACATCAAATTGGTCAGAGCTCGTATTCTATCAAAACGAGGAAAACGTAAAATATTTTGGTATTGTGATAAAATACATGTTTTATTCTGAACATTGCAGGAAGGGAAATACAATGGTAAAGGGGTAAATATTTTTACTTTACTCATACTGTTTAGTAGACTAACTAGCCTATTTACTAAATAAAGTATTGACACATTTCACATTAATGTTTGTCAGTGTGTATTGTCCCTGTCAAAATATCTACTAAATAAATCAGCGCTACATGTAGTTTAGTGATTAGCAAAACAGTTCAAGATTCTTGAGTGTGATATAACATGCTGAAAAATATGACCGATAATTAGACACAAATTTTGAGTAAATTCTAACAGAAAAAGGATGTATTGTTATTGGAATATTCTACTTAGCAGATCAATAAAACAGGCTGAACCCCGCAAGTCTTTCGGCGGATTTGCCTGCTTTTATGAAAACGTCATGGTGACATTTGATTGTTTATTACCTTGAGACATTTGAGTGAACGTTGTGTACGGTATGATTATTATTTTGAGCTATTGCGAAGTAATCAATTATATTGTTCATGAACGTGTTTTCATAACAATACAATCATAGGATACAGTAAACACATAAACAAAGTTTTCTACTACCCCCGTTTTCCCCTCACACATAAGAGTAATTTACTCAAATGTCTTTCCTTCCATATATTTGAAATGACTTGCAGATTTATAACTTTATTACCCCTGAAGACCTTTTGGCTGTACACCAAAGATCTGTGCGGCAGATGCTCCTTTAGTTATATGAACAGCTCGTGCTCGTGCATGCATGCGTGTGCGTCTGGTTCATGAGCGTGCACAACTCTGGTTGCAGTTTCGCTTGTCGCCAGAGGGGGCGTAGTTCTGCAAAAACTCAGAAACCTGCGCAATGCACCTTTAACGATACCCATCCCTATCAGAATGATTGTGTTTAATTCCCTCCAGAAGCGTCTCACGCTTTGTGTTCCCCGAACACCAGCATTCGAACGCAGAACTCGTTTACAATTTTGTTTGTTATTTAACAGATAGAATGGAAACTGAGCTTTATATGTGAATGATATAAACAGTGATAGTCACTGACCTTCATGTCGGTGCCGCCGTGTTGCCGCTGCTCCAGAGCCCCGAACGGGTACGAGCCGTTGGCAGGGTTCAGGTCGGACCGGGCAGAGATGGCGTTCTCCCCGTTCTGGACCGGGACACAGGTGTCGCAGCGGGACAACGGGTCTTCCTGATAGTTATTATACCTGCGGAACACACACAAGCCAGATGAAGCCGGACGCAATGGGAGAAACACAACACACAGATGTAACCGCCCAGAACTTGGTTACTGTGGATTTTAAGGGTAATGCCACTACCATGCACTAGGGGGCTCTATGTTGCATTCCTCCTCTGGTATACAGCCAGGTAAGAGGCTATAAGAGAATTAGTTGGTTTGGTGAAAGGGAAGCATGGCCGTTGTGACACTCTATATTAGGGCTAAGAGAAATACACATATATACACTTTATTTTGCAAATGTGAAGGAGGATAAAATAGGTAAAATAAGTAAAGGTATGATTCAATTGGTTTCAGGCCCTAGTTGAAGTTCTCTGTCTTTTGTATGTGGGACTTTTATGTTGGGTGCAGAAACATCCTGTAGTTGGCAAAATGGACTTTTATTTTGACAGGAGAGCACCTTGGAGGAGGAAGGCCTTCTTTAGTAGAAAAGGCCAAGCCAGTTTGGGGCAAGGAAGCATGCATGTTTGAACCAAACAGATTGGTGTTTTTTAGCCTTCTCCTTTGGAATCGGTTATGGATTAATTACCCATCGAGGTTCAAGAGAAGACTTGGGTTTTTTGCTATTTTTGCTAGTTCATCACGTTTGGAGGATTATTACCATTTTTCCTGGATATTTTTTATTAATTTTTTGGGCGCAAGGACTAAGGATTCACACATAAGGACAATACTTGGGCAGATCGAGGCTTCGTGAAGTAATGAAACAGTTGAACCAAATGGTCCATATTGTGTCGAGGCTTCGAATCAATCCGACACCAGTCTCCACTGTGACATCTAGTGGTCGCTTGCAGGTGTTGATCTGAAACAACCTTGACAATGAGCCATTAAAATTAATTTTTTATTTTTATTATTGTAGCTATTTTTCTAATATGTGAAGCTTGTAGGCTCCTCACTGTGCAGAATGTTATTTTGGTCCTGAAAAATTAAATGGTAAATGGACTGCATTTATATAGCACTTTCACAGACCCAATGGCCACCAAAGCGCTTTACATTGCCTCACATTCACACACCGACAGCGGTGTCAGCCATGCAAGGGGCCATCCAGCTCGTCAGGAGCAGCTGGGGTTAGGGTCTCACACACACACACACACACACACACTCACACACACAGCTGGGGTTAGGTGTCTTGCTCAAGGACACCTCGACACTTGGTCAGGTGGAACGGGGATTGAACCGCCAACCTTCCGGTTTGTAGACAACCTACATGAACCACTGCCGCCCCTAATAATAAAATAAATGAAATTAATTAATATTAATAAAAGAAATTAAGCCACAATGTCTCACTTTTTTAGAGATTCTTATGAAAAATATTAATTTCTCTTCTTTGGAAGGACTTAGCCTTCTTTTTTTTAACAGATCATTTCTACAGTCTTTGAAAAAATCCTCTCACAAAAACCCACGAGGTCAAGATGAGTTGACTTCACTTTTATACAGATGTGCGATTGTGTGGTCTGTTCCCGACCCTGTCAATCAAACGCTGAATCGGCGGAGCACGCCACCTGACGAAACACTCAGAAGCTTCATTTAGCCATAGTCACGTGACATGGGTGTTTTGAATCACGCTTCGGATCAGTGTTTCGAAACATCTGCGCTTCGGGATCTTGCAAAGCTTCGGAACGACTGTTTCGCGTCAGCCATCCCTACTCACGCATGGACAATTTGATCAAGGACTCTGTGATACGTGTTAATTTTTCTGATTTGACTGTTGTGTTATCAATATATTTTGATGGTTAATCTGCTTATGCCTATCTTTGTCTGATTTCCCCCCCTTATTCATTCATGCCTTGTGAGTGCCCTGAACTTTTAAGTGACTACTGGTTTACTTAAGTTGCAAGCCAAGTTTGTTACACCGTCTCTTGTGTTTACCCAACTGCTCAGAGTCCTGATTGAGAAACTGTGGTTTCAACCAAGTCAAGTAAGTGACTGAGGTTATTTTGTCATGGTTATAATGTAAGCTGTATTTTGTTTCCCATGTCTTTTTGTATTAATAATAATAATAATAATACATTTTATTTATATAGCGCCTTTCCAGAGCTCAAGGACGCTTTACAATAGACAAGCAACGATAAAGGCGGAGGACAAAGACAGCAGACAAAACAACAGTAGGTAGATAGAGTGTAGGTACAGAAAATGAGAAATTAAGTAGATGTACAACAACAAAAAAAAAAACAACAAAAAAAAAAAACATTCCAGTACAACTCAAGAGTTATGACATTCGGCAAATAAGTGAGTTTTGAGCATGGATTTGAATTCAGAAATAGTGTTGACAGAACAAAGTGATCGGGGGAGAGAGTTCCACATTTTTGGTGCTACAACACTGAATGATCTGCCCCCCATCGAAACAAGGCGATGCCGAGGGACGACGAGCAGGCTAGAGTCGGAGGATCGTAGAGAGCGAGTCGGCGTGTAGGGGTGAAGCAGATTACAGAGATAGGGGGGAGCCAAACCGTGCAGGGATTTAAAAGTGAGAAGGAGAATTTTGAATTTAATACGGTAAGCCACAGGAAGCCAGTGAAGATCACGCAAAATTGGAGTGATATGTGCAGAACGCTTGGTGTGGGTGAGTATTCTGGCAGCAGAGTTTTGAATGTATTGCAATTTGGAAACAGAGCTAGCAGGAAGGCCAATGAAAAGTGCATTGCAGTAATCGAGACGTGATGTGATAAATGCATGGATGACAGTTTCAGCGTCAGAGATACTGATGAAGGGACGGAGCTGAGCGATGCGGCGTAGATGAAAGAATGCTGATTTAGTGATAGAATTAATGTGAGAATGGAAAGATAGAGAGGAGTCAAAGATTACACCAAGACTTTTAACAGTACTAGATGGTTTGATGTGAGAGCCAGCGAAATCACAGGTGAAGTTAGTAGGAATTTTGTTATTGATTGATGGAGGTCTGGTAAAAATAATCTCAGTTTTGTCCATGTTAAGTTTTAAAAAATTTGAATGAAGCCAATCTTTTATTTCATGTACACAAGCAGAGATTTTGTCAGTTGTGATAGATAGAGTCGATGTACAGGTAGTATATAATTGAATGTCGTCGGCGTAAAAATTATAATTAAAACCATGATGGCGGAGGATCTGACCAAGAGGTATTATATAAATTATGAATAGTAATGGCCCTAGAACGGATCCCTGGGGGACACCTTGCTTCAGGGGGACAGTAGATGAACGGAAATCTTGAACTGAAGTGTAGAACTGTCTGTCAGAGAGATAGGAAGAAAACCAAGAAAGAGCAGCACCAGAAATACCCACATCCGAAAGACGAGAAATGAGTAGTTGATGGGAGACAGTATCGAAGGCAGAGCTGAGGTCGAGCAGCAGGAGCATAGACAGAGAACCAGAGTCACCAGAGAGAAGCAGATCATTGAGTACCTTAACTAGTGCAGTTTCAGTACTATGTAGAGGGCGAAAACCAGATTGAAGAGGATCAAAAAGATTATTTTCGTCTAGAAAAGACTGAAGCTGTGAGGCAACAGTACTTTCTAGTAATTTAGCTATGAAGGGTAGATTTGAAATAGGACGATAATTAGACAAAACTGAGGGATCAAGGTTGGGTTTCTTGAGAACAGGGGTAACAGCAGCAGTTTTGAGTGTTTGAGTATTGGTTTGTTTGTAGGTAGCATGCTAATGCCAGCCTGTGTGTTTTATTGTAGAAGGAATCTATATATACACTAGGGCTGTCACTTTTGAGAAAAATCAAATTCGAACAGTTATCAAATATCAAGCAATGTATTCGAATATATTCGAATATCTACTTTTTGTGTCCTTTCATATAAACTTAAAAACTAAATTTCCTTTTGTGCCATGTGCCTGTTATGAAGTTTATATGTAAGAGTTTTAGCACTAGGGTTGATCTAATCTCGCAAATGTCTCGTGTAGCTTGCCTCCTTAAAAGTGTTTCTGGAGATGTTACAGCGGACCGTACCTCATCAGACGCACCATGGACTCGATGTCCGTCACCAGAGTCTGGTTCCTGCGGAAGATCTGTGCTCTGGGGCTCTGGCTGTAGGAGAACCAGGACCCGTACTTCTTAACCAGCTCCCGTCCTCCGCTGGCGTTGAACACCGCCTCGAAGTACCTGAAACCACAGCAGAACCTGAAACAGCAGCAGATCCTGAAACATTAGCAGATCCTGAAACATTAGCAGATCCTGAAACATTAGCAGATCCTGAAACAGCAGCAGATCCTGAAACATTAGCAGATCCTGAAACATTAGCAGATCCTGAAACAGCAGCAGATCCTGAAACATTAGCAGATCCTGAAACAGCAGCAGATCCTGAAACATTAGCAGATCCTGAAACAGCAGCAGATCCTGAAACATTAGCAGATCCTGAAACATTAGTAGATCCTGAAACAGCAGCAGATCCTGAAACATTAGCAGATCCTGAAACAGCAGCAGATCCTGAAACATTAGCAGATCCTGAAACATTAGCAGATCCTGAAACATTAGCAGATCCTGAAACATTAGCAGATCCTGAAACATTAGCAGATCCTGAAACATTAGCAGATCCTGAAACATTAGCAGATCCTGAAACATTAGCAGATCCTGAAACAGCAGCAGATCCTGAAACATTAGCAGATCCTGAAACATTAGCAGATCCTGAAACATTAGCAGATCCTGAAACATTAGCAGATCCTGAAACAGCAGCAGATCCTGAAACATTAGCAGGGGTCTCATTTATAAAGGGTGCGTACGCACAAAACGGGGCTGGAAACGTACGTACGCCAGTTTCCACGCAAAGGTTGTGATCTACCGTCGGTGTATGAATGTGTGAGTGAATGGGTGAATGAGAGGCAAAAATTGTAAAGCGCTTTGGTGGCCATTCGGTCTATGAAAGCGCTATATAAATGCAGTCCATTTACCATCTATAAAAAACAAACTTGACGGGAGAATGTGCGCACCTTTAAGCAAACTTTGAGCCGTGCGTACGCACATTCTGGAGACAAAGGGAATTGGCGACACCAATGGTGAGCTGGAGTTAAATGTCTTTTTGGTCACTTTTAGACAGAAAATTTAAAGAAAATAATACTAGAAAGATAATACAAATATTATTTCACTTTGAAGCAAATATCCATCCCTTCTTAAATGTCTGCGCCAGTGAACGCGTTGGGCCTAGTTAGTGAAACTGACGCATATGTATGCTATCTAACGGCAGATGAAGTAAAACCGTAAATCTTCATATGAGTCCTAATCATAAATGCAGTGCATGTTCACAATAAAAGTTTAAATGAATAAAATAATTATTTAAACCAAGCTTTACTCGAGATATAAACATTTAGATTAAATATTCCATTGTCTTTCATTGAGTTAAACACTTAAATTACATGAAATCATTACTGAGAAGTTACAAAAAAAAAATTTTATATTCAATCAATAGAATTATTTGTAGTGGATGCGATGCTTTTGAACACTTTTCCTGTAGCATTCTGTGTTTTAATGTTTTACAGAGATAATTGCTTATCATGATAATAGCAGATTGTCTGAGAAAATATTTTCGTGGAAATTATGCACAATAAGGCCTATCTGTTTCCATTAAAAATATAAATCAATTAAAAATACTATTGTGGAAAAGATTGAGAAAAACTTTCTCTGAAATGTATTTTATACTATTTGATTTATTTATTCAAAAACAAGGCTACTAAATTATTTGTATTAATGTAATGTGAAGGCACATCCGTATTTCATATTTTCCTAATGTCTTGTACCGTTAAACATGTTATCACGTGGATGAATAATCATATGCAAATGATATGCAGATGAGGATATGCATAGTAAAACTAGGCGTTGTAAGCTCCATATATGGTTATTTCGGGGAGGAGACGCATGTGCGCTCAAACTTCCGCTGACTGGGATTTATAAAGTGAATTCTGCGCAGGTTCTGGCGTACGTACGGTTTTATAAGTCTGAATATTTTTTTGCGTACGCCATTTTTGGCTTTCGGGCACACGTACACTTTTAGTAAGGATCCTACGCACAGTTTTATAAATGAGACCCCAGATCCTGAAACAGCAGCAGATCCTGAAACAGCAGCAGATCCTGAAACAGCAGCAGATCCCGAAACATTAGCAGATCCCGGAACAGCAGCAGATCCTGAAACATTAGCAGATCCTGGAACAGCAGCAGATCCTGAAACATTAGCAGATCCTGAAACAGCAGCAGATCCTGAAACAGCAGCAGATCCTGAAAGAGCAGAAGATCCTGAAACATTAGCAGATCCTGAAACAGCAGCAGATCCTGAAACAACAGCAGATCCTGAAACAGCAGCAGATCCTGAAACATTAGCAGATCCTGAAACAGCAGCAGATCCTGGAACAGCAGCAGATCCTGAAACAGCAGCAGATCCTGAAACAGCAGCAGATCCTGAAACAACAGCAGATCCTGAAACAGCAGCAGATCCTGAAACAGCAGCAGATCCTGAAACAGCAGCAGATCCTGAAACAACAGCAGATCCTGAAACAACAGCAGATCCTGAAACAGCAGCAGATCCTGAAACAGCAGCAGAACCTGAAACAGCAGCAGAACCTGAAACAGCAGCAGATCCTGAAACAGCAGCAGATCCTGAAACAGCAGCAGATCCTGAAACAGCAGCAGATCCTGAAACAACAGCAGATCCTGAAACAGCAGCAGATCCTGAAACAGCAGCAGATCCTGAAACAGCAGCAGATCCTGAAACAGCAGCAGATCCTGAAACAGCAGCAGAACCTGAAACAGCAGCAGAACCTGAAACAGCAGCAGATCCTGAAACAGCAGCAGATCCTGAAACAGCAGCAGATCCTGAAACAGCAGCAGATCCTGAAACAGCAGCAGATCCTGAAACAACAGCAGATCCTGAAACAGCAGCAGATCCTGAAACAGCAGCAGATCCTGAAACAGCAGCAGATCCTGAAACAGCAGCAGAACCTGAAACAGCAGCAGATCTGGGTGTGTCGGACGGCTCAGGCTTTCTGCTGAAATCAACTCTGTTTGCATTGAACCATCGTTCTTTTATCACTGTAGAGCTGCTTTGAAACATTAAAAAAACACCTGAAGACATCTTTTGGACAAGCTTTTAAAGGTGCATTGTGTAATATTTAGGAGGATCTGTTGACAGAAATGCATTATCATATACATAACTATGTTTTCACTGGTGTATAAAGACCTTACTTAATGAACCGTTATGTTTTTATTAGCTTAGAATGAGGCATTTCTCTCTACACACACCGCGGGTCCCCTTACATCCACATGTGTCTACGGTGGCCCTGAGCGGACAAACACGTTTTGTCACTATGTTATTCCTCATGCAAAGAAGCTGCTAAAGTCAGCGAATAAAACACTGATACAATGATGAACAAGTCACAATAATATTCGCAATAACGTTTTACTGAATAATTAAGTAATCATAATTTCTTAATGTATCTTTGTAAAGAAACCTCATTGCTTAACTGGCTACTCTCTGCTGTACGACGACATCACTTCCTGTCGGCCACCGTAACTTCTGTTGGGTGCAATTCATAACCTCACCACTAGATGCCGCTTAAACTCACACACTGCACCTTTAAAATATTAAAAATAAATACCAGAACAAAAACACACTCAGCAAAATCTAATCTAATTATTATCAACAAAACTTTAAAAATACCGAGATATATTTTTGTCAATATTGTGCACCCCTAATGTACATTATTAATATTTATTTCTTCAGATTTGACTTTAGCAGCCCTGTATATATAAATGCATGAGACTTGGCCTGTTCTCCAGCAGTGTCAGTGGTTTACTCTCTTCATGAGGTTGAAGACTTTACACAGATGTTGAGACAGATGTGGTCAGTGTGATATGAATACACAGATGTTGAGACAGATGTGGTCAGTGTGATATGAATACACCACTGAAAGAGCAACTGTAATTTTCACAACCTCTTCTCCACTTTAACTTTTCTTTAGAACATTTCCCAATGGTTATTAATCGCTTATCTTTGGAAGATCCGCCAAAGAATATAAAAAAAAAAGGTAATTGCAACTTTCTCTCGCAATTCAAATTTGTTCTCAGAAATCTCACAATAGTAAGAAAAGACAGAACTGTGAGATCATGACTTATATCTTGAACTTTGGACTTTATAACTTCAGAAATGCACGTTTATATCTAGCAAACACCTCTTATATTGTGTACTCCGTGGGAACTCCAGTGATCTGTGTGAACTGGATGCATTTCTCCACTGTCCACGCGGTGTTAGGAACATTAAATACCAGACGTAAATGAAATCAATAATTTTCTTCTGTTAAATCTGCACTATTATTCACTGGAATGAGCAGCCGGAACTCAACCAGTGTCTAGATGGATACTGTTATCTCAACTCAACTATAACTACAGCTACGGACTTGAACGATATGCTTGACGGCAATCTGTGCTTATAAACCACATTCCTCCAGCTAAAACACACGAGCAAGTTTAAAGCAGTCTGTTCCTGCACCCATGGCCTAAAGAGATGATCATCTGTGACTCTGGTTTGACTGGTCGGGTCTCTTTACTCACGGGATGTTGTAGCTGGCCCAGTATCCCGTCTTAAACAGCTCTTCTGTTCGGTCGGCCGTCGCGATCATCCCACTGGAGGAAACAAACACAGAACACACATGTTATCAGGCGTTTCTGCTGCTGTAATGCAGACACACACCAATCAGCTTTACTGTTCAAGAAGTAATAATCATGTAAATAGGAATTTCTCATTTGAGCTAGTTCAGATTTTGTAATGCTTCTGAAAGAGTCTCTTCTGCTCACCAAAGCTGCATTTATTTGATCAGAAATACAGTAAAAACAGTGAAATATTATTCCAATGTAAATCAGCTGTTTTCTATGTGAATATAGTAAAGTGTAATTTATTTCTGTGATCAAAGCTGAATGTTCAGCATCACTACTCCAGTCTTCAGTGTCACATGATCCTTCAGAAATCAGTATAATAGGATGATTTGATGATCAAGAAACATTTAATATACACAGGTGCTGGTCATATAATTAGAATATCATCAAAAAGTTGATTTATTTCAGTAATTCCATTCAAAAATTGAAACTTGTATAATGTATACATTCATTCCACACAGACTGATATATTTCAAGTGTTCATTCCTTTTAATTTTGATGATTATAACTGACAACTAATGAAAACCACAAAATCAGTATCTCAGAAAATTAGAATATTGTGAAATGGTTCAATATTGAAGACCCCTGGTGCCACACTCTAATCAGCTAATTAACTCAAAACACCTGCAAAGGCCTTTAAATGGTCTCTCAGTCCAGTTCTGTAGGCTACACAATCATGGAAGACTGCTGACTTGACAGCTGTCCAAAAGACGACCATTGACATCTTGCACAAGGAGGGCAAGACACAAAAGGTCATTGCTAAATAGGCTGGCTGTTCACAGAGCTCTGTGTCCAATCACATTAATAGAGAAGCGAAGGGAAGGAAAAGATGTGGTAGAAAAAAGTGTACAAGCAATAGGGATAACCGCACCCTGGAGAGGATTGTGGAACAAAACCCACTCAAAAAGAGTGTAGTGCAGCTGGAGTCAGTGCTTCAAGAACCACCACGCACAGACGAATGCAAGACATGGGTTTCAGCTGTCGCATTCCTTGTGTCAAGCCACTCTTGAACAAGAGACAGAGTCAGAAGCGTCTCGCCTGGGCTAAAGACAAAAAGGACTGGACTGCTGCTGAGTGGTCCAAAGTTATGTTCTCTGATGAAAGTAAATTTTGCATTTCCTTTGGAAATCAAGGTCCCAGAGTCTGGAGGAAGAGAGGAGAGAGGCACAGAATCCACGCTGCTTGAAGTCCAGTGTAAAGTTTCCACAGTCAGTGATGGTCTGGGGTGCCATGTCATCTGCTGGTGTTGGTCCACTGTGTTTTCTGAGGTCCACGGTCAACGCAGCCGTCTACCAGAAAGTTTTAGAGCACTTCATGCTTCCTGCTGCTGACCAACTTTATGGAGATGCAGATTTTATTTTCCAACAGGACTTTGCACCTGCACACAGTGCCAAAGCTACCAGTGCCTGATTTAAGGACCATGGTATCCCTGTTCTTAATTGGCCGGCAAACTTGCCTGACCTTAACCCTATAGAAAATCTATGGGGTATTGTGAAGAGGAAGATGCGATACGCCAGACCCAACAATGCTGAAGAGCTGAAGGACACTATCAGAGCAACCTGGGCTCTCATAACACCTGAGCAGTGCCACAGACTGATCGACTCCACGCCACACACTGATCGACTCCACGCCACACACTGATCGACTCCAGGCCACAGACTGATCGACTCCACGCCACAGACTGATCGACTCCACGCCACAGACTGATCGACTCCACAGACTGATCGACTCCACGCCACAGACTGATCGACTCCATGCCACAGACTGATCGACTCCACGATCCACGCCACAGACTGATCGACTCCACGATCCACGCCACAGACTGATCGACTCCACAGACTGATCGACTCCACGCCACAGACTGATCGACTCCACGCCACAGACTGATCGACTCCACAGACTGATCGACTCCACGCCACAGACTGATCGACTCCATGCCACAGACTGATCGACTCCACGATCCACGCCACAGACTGATCGACTCCACGCCACAGACTGATCGACTCCACGCCACAGACTGATCGACTCCACAGACTGATCGACTCCACGCCACAGACTGATCGACTCCAAGCCACAGACTGATCGACTCCACGCGACAGACTGATCGACTCCACGCCACAGACTGATCGACTCCACGCCAGACTGATCGACTCCACGCCACAGACTGATCGACTCCACAGACTGATCGACTCCACGCCACAGACTGATCGACTCCACGCCACAGACTGATCGACTCCACAGACTGATCGACTCCACGCCACAGACTGATTGACTCCACAGACTGATCGACTCCATGCCACAGACTGATCGACTCCACAGACTGATCGACTCCACGCCACAGACTGATCGACTCCACAGACTGATCGACTCCACGCCACAGACTGATCGACTCCAAGCCACAGACTGATCGACTCCACGCGACAGACTGATCGACTCCACGCCACAGACTGATCGACTCCACGCCACAGACTGATCGACTCCACGCCACAGACTGATCGACTCCACGCCACAGACTGACGCCACAGACTGATCGACTCCACGCCACAGACTGATCGACTCCACGCCACAGACTGATCGACTCCACGCCACAGACTGACGCCACAGACTGATCGACTCCACGCCACAGACTGATCGACTCCACGCCACAGACTGATCGACTCCACGCCACAGACTGATCGACTCCACGCCACAGACTGACGCCACAGACTGATCGACTCCAAGCCACAGACTGATCGACTCCACGCGACAGACTGATCGACTCCACGCCACAGACTGATCGACTCCACGCCACAGACTGATCGACTCCACGCCACAGACTGATCGACTCCACTCCACAGACTGACGCCACAGACTGATCGACTCCACGCCACAGACTGATCGACTCCACGCCACAGACTGACGCCACAGACTGATCGACTCCACAGACTGATCGACTCCACGCCACAGACTGATTGACTCCACGCCACAGACTGATCGACTCCACAGACTGATCGACTCCACGCCACAGACTGATCGACTCCACAGACTGATCGACTCCACAGACTGATCGACTCCACGCCACAGACTGATCGACTCCACAGACTGATCGACTCCACGCCACAGACTGATCGACTCCACAGACTGATCGACGACTCCACGCCACAGACTGATCGACTCCACAGACTGATCGACTCCACGCCACAGACTGATCGACTCCACAGACTGATCGACTCCACGCCACAGACTGATCGACTCCACGCCACAGACTGATCGACTCCACAGACTGATCGACTCCACGCCACAGACTGATCGACTCCACAGACTGATCGACTCCACGCCACAGACTGATCGACTCCACAGACTGATCGACTCCACAGACTGATCGACTCCACGCCACAGACTGATCGACTCCACAGACTGATCGACTCCACGCCACAGACTGATCGACTCCACGCCACAGACTGATCGACTCCACAGACTGATCGACTCCACGCCACAGACTGATCGACTCCACAGACTGATCGACTCCACAGACTGATCGACTCCACGCCACAGACTGATCGACTCCACAGACTGATCGACTCCACAGACTGATCGACTCCACGCCACAGACTGATCGACTCCACGCCACAGACTGATCGACTCCACAGACTGATCGACTCCACGCCACAGACTGATCGACTCCACAGACTGATCGACTCCACAGACTGATCGACTCCACGCCACAGACTGATCGACTCCACGCCACAGACTGATCGACTCCACAGACTGATCGACTCCACAGACTGATCGACTCCACGCCACAGACTGATCGACTCCACAGACTGATCGACTCCACGCCACAGACTGATCGACTCCACAGACTGATCGACTCCACAGACTGATCAACTCCACGCCACAGACTGATCGACTCCACAGACTGATCGACTCCACAGACTGATCGACTCCACGCCACAGACTGATCGACTCCACAGACTGATCGACTCCACGCCACAGACTGATCGACTCCACAGACTGATCGACTCCACAGACTGATCGACTCCACGCCACAGACTGATCGACTCCACAGACTGATCGACTCCACGCCACAGACTGATCGACTCCACAGACTGATCGACGACTCCACGCCACAGACTGATCGACTCCACAGACTGATCGACTCCACGCCACAGACTGATCGACTCCACAGACTGATCGACTCCACGCCACAGACTGATCGACTCCACGCCACAGACTGATCGACTCCACAGACTGATCGACTCCACGCCACAGACTGATCGACTCCACAGACTGATCGACTCCACGCCACAGACTGATCGACTCCACGCCACAGACTGATCGACTCCACAGACTGATCGACTCCACAGACTGATCGACTCCACGCCACAGACTGATCGACTCCACAGACTGATCGACTCCACGCCACAGACTGATCGACTCCACAGACTGATCGACTCCACAGACTGATCGACTCCACGCCACAGACTGATCGACTCCACAGACTGATCGACTCCACGCCACAGACTGATCGACTCCACAGACTGATCGACTCCACAGACTGATCGACTCCACGCCACAGACTGATCGACTCCACAGACTGATCGACTCCACGCCACAGACTGATCGACTCCACAGACTGATCGACTCCACAGACTGATCGACTCCACGCCACAGACTGATCGACTCCACAGACTGATCGACTCCACGCCACAGACTGATCGACTCCACAGACTGATCGACTCCACGCCACAGACTGATCGACTCCACAGACTGATCGACTCCACGCCACAGACTGATCGACTCCACGCCACAGACTGATCGACTCCACGCCACAGACTGATCGACGACTCCAAGCCACAGACTGATCGACGACTCCACGCCACAGACTGATCGACTCCACGCCACAGACTGATCGACTCCACAGACTGATCGACTCCACGCCACAGACTGATCGACTCCACGCCACAGACTGATCGACTCCATGCCACGCCGCATTGCTGCAGTCATTCAGGCAAAAGGAGCCCCAACTAAGTATTGAGTGCTGGACATGCTCATACTTTTCAGTTGGCCAACATTTCTAAAAATCCTTTTTTTGTATTGGTCTTTGTGATGAAGAACCTTTGTGATAACGTCATCACCATTTCAGTATGTCTCTGGGAGAGTTAAATGTTGCTATATTTAGTTTGTCAAGTACATTGTTTGAGCGGTTTGTTTACATTTCATTTCTTCATCCCGTGTACAATTAGTTATGTACGTTTGCAACTCCATAATTCATACATTCAGTAACATCATGCAAGATAAATTTCTTTGTTCACTATTAGCATTTGCTCAAGTATAATAATTCACAAGGAGTCTAATGGTTTTTACAGACTGTTTATTGTTAATTTTGCAGCGTACAGCTCTGTGTTATTGTTTGTGCTTACCTGATGATTTCTGCTCTGCTCGTTCCGGAAGCGCACGTAACCCGGAACGTGTTTATAATAGCAGCGGTCATACCATTTTTCACAACTGGGGGGAGGCAACATAGCACACCTAATGTTTGTTCTGTTTAATGTATGTTTATTATGGTAACATTACTTTGCTTAAGCTGCACTAATGATATTTATTCGGCTTTGTAAAAGATGAGGTTGTTTTAATGGCATTGTTATAATGGACCTTATTAAGATAAAGGTTACCCTGTGCAAATGGTACTTCCCATTTTTCATTTGGCGGGAAGTTTGTGTATTTAACCTGAGTATTCCTGTTATTGAGGAGGGTTGGTGGTTTGCTCTGTTACAAGAGTGCAGTATTGTGTGAGTTCTATTGTTGATAGAGACCTGTATCAGCAATTTTCCTTTGTGTTTAATGGGCAAAGGTTATAGTGCTGCTTCATTAGTATTCTTCATGTTTTTTTTTCTCATTTTTTTAAATAAATTTTTACTTTGCACGGATTGTCTTCGGATAAGTAATAAATAATCTATTTTTGCACCGACAACCATCTTGTCATGCCATGCCTTCCTAACTCCTCTCTAACTCTCGGACTACAGCACCTGGCTTAGGACGGTCCTAAGGACAGTCCTTTGCGACAGTCTTAAGTAATATTCTAATTTTCGGAGATACTGAATTTGGGATTTTCATTAGTTGTCAGTTTTAATCATCAAAATTAAATTAAATTAACATTTGAAATATATCAGTCTGTGTGTAATGAATGAATATAATATCCAAGTTTCACTTTTTGAATGGAATTACTGAAATAAATCAACTTTTTGATGATATTCTAATTATATGACCAGCACCTGTATATATTCACATACAAAACAGCCGTTTTACATTGAAATAATATTTCACTGTTTTTACTGTATTTTTGATCAAATAAATGCAGCTTTGGTGAGCAGAAGACTCTTTCAGAAGCATTAAATTATCTTAATTATCCCAAACTTTTGACTGTCAGTGTGGCGTCTCTTCAGACGTTCTGTCTTAATTCCATAATGGTTATAAAATGTCAATTTGATGCAATCTCCCTCAGTGCTGTGACTCTAAGAGAACAGGGACGCTTACGGGATCTGCTCCAGGACTGTGAAGAGCCCTGGTTGTGTGTATCCCTTTCCCGGGACAAACAGCTTGTAGTCGACCACCATCCACTGGTTGTTGTACCTGCCCATCACAATGTAGTTTGATCACTGGCTTTCATTCAAACGTGCTCATTTAATAAGATGCATTGAGAGAGTCTTACGTTCCGCTGTTGTGTTTGCTGAAGATGTCGGCCCACGCCGGGCCGCTGTCCGCCAGCCGGTTGGCCACGAGGTTCCTCAGCCACTCCATGACTGCGCCGCAGGGACACACAAACCTCCACCGCTCAGGGTTACTGTTGCCAATCGTGGTTTCCAAAGTTACCTGAGGGAAACAGACTCATATTAAGTAAGGGATAATGTACATCCAGCCAGTTGTTATCTCAGAATAAACCAGACAGAGTGATCAGGATCAGGTCTACATCAGCCTGAGGGGGTTTATTCTGAGATAACACACACACACACACACACCTAAAGGGGGTTTATTCTGAGAGAACAACTGGCTGGATGTACATTATCCGCTTATTACACAGATACTTGCCACATAAGTAAATAATTAGACACAAAATATTGATCTGAGTTGAAATATTGTATTAGGTCTTTAAACGCAAAGCTTCGCGGAGAAAGCAGTTTCAGCGGCGAGATCAAACTAGACAAAGATTTAAGAGATACTGTATACAGTCATAACACTTATTAACACTTATTCAACACATAAATAATTATGGAGATTAGAGATAATGATTTCAGATTAAACTGCTTTAAAATCGTACCTGTTTGTATTTTATAATCCAACAGTTACAAAACAATGGCCGCCGCTGCGTTTCTATGAAACATGAGAGAGCGAGTCCACGATACTGGATGGCATAATTAAATAACTGTACACAAAATATTGATTCGACTGAGTTTTAATATTTAATTAGCTCACCAAAAGCAAAACTTCCACGAAGAAAAAACTTTCCTAGTGAGCGTATAGTGTATAGCGTAATAGTGTATAGCGTATAGTGTATAGCATATAGTGTATAGTGTATAGCGTATAGTGTATAGCATATAGTGTATAGCGTATAGTGTAAAGCGTATAGTGTATAGGGTATAGTGTATAGGGTATAGCATATAGCCTATAGTGTATAGTGTATAGCGTATAGTGTATAGCGTATAGTGTATAGTGTATAGCGTATAACATATAGTGTATAGCGTATAGGGTATACTGTATAGTGTATAGCGTGTAGTGTTTATAGCATATAGTGTATAGCATATAGTGTATAGCGTATAGTGTATAGCGTATAGGGTATAGCGTATAGGGTATAGTTTATAGGGTATACTGTATAGTGTATAGTGTATAGCGTGTAGTGTTTATAGCATATAGTGTATAGCATATAGTGTATAGCGTATAGTGTATAGCGTATAGGGTATAGCGTATAGGGTATAGTTTATAGGGTATAGTGTATAGTGTATAGCATATAGCGTATAGCGTATAGTGTATAGCGTATAGCGTATAGTGTATAGCGTATAGTGTATAGCGTATAGTGTATAGTGTATAGCGTATAGTGTATAGTGTATAGTGTATAGCGTATAGTGTATAGTGTATAGTGTATAGCGTATAGTGTATAGCGTATAGTGTATAGCGTATAGCGTATAGTGTATAGTGTATAGTGCATAGCGCTACTGACTGCAGTGACCCGGCTGAGCTTGTGTTTCTGTGTTCTGTTGTTATCTGGGAATATCTTACCGCTGGATGTGTGATTGACCAATCAGAATCAAGTATTCCACAGAGCCGTGTAATAAGAAATAAAACTGCTCCACCCAACAAGATAATAGTTTTAAAGAGTCTCACCAAACCACTGCTGAGCAAATAAAAGTCATCGCCTGAGAAAATACTGCCAGGATAGGAGGAAAACACCTGAGTTTTCCCGGGAATAGTCGCCTTTCCTGCAGGAACAGTGATGCATGCATTACATATGATTGTGATGTTAAGGGTAAAATACTGTAAAAATGCTATGGTGAAAACCTGTAAATTGATTATCAGAAAGTTTCGGAACTATATACAGTGGATAACTGATAGATCTTATAGACATTTTACAGTAAATACCGTTAAATTGACGTTTTTGGACGTGAAAAAGAACAAATCATTGTATAATTTACAGTAAAAAAACGTAAATTGACATTCCCACAATTCCATGCGTGACACTTCACATTTGATAAATCTTTGTTGAAATAGGTTCTTAGTTGTTTCTAATCAGTTATGTACATTAGGGTTTTGTTACATTTAATGTTGTTAAATTAATGTTTATTGCATGTTTTTAATTTCATGTGTGTAACCATGATGGTGTTTAGTGTTTGTGTGTATGACACTGTCCAGCCTCTATACTATTAACTTTCTCAGCTTGTGGAAAAGCTGTTTGTGATGAGCTTTGATTCATCATGTGACTCTCAGATTACATATATACACTGATATCACAGCGCCACTCAATGGTCCATAATGAGAACAACACATAACCCTCATAAACATATTTTGGCTCCTACACACCGACCCCTAATTGTTAATGGTAAACAAACCTAACAATTCAAATACAATGGAAAAAAAAAGGGGCCAAAAACATTACCATACACCCAAGTCTAAATGGTGTTAATTACACTTCATGTAATAGACAAAGTATTGTTATTGGTCTTTCAATGATGCTGGTTTTAGTCTGCAGCTTCACAGAACGCACCAGACCTTGCTTATCTGGAAAAACCTCTATGATCTTGCCAAGAACCCAAGAACCCCGAGGAGCTGACGAGTCCATAATCACCACAATATCTCCAACAGACAAACTCCTTTTCTTCTGATTCCATTTTTGTCTCTCCTGAAGCAAAGGCAGGTATTCCCGTAGCCATCTTTTCCAGAACAAATTTGAAAGATATTGCACTTGTCTCCATCGTCTTCTCACATACTGGTCATGAGGTTCAAACACACCAGGTGGTAAAGCTGGTTTCCCTTTTAAGAGAAGAAGATGATTGGGCGTGAGAGGCTCCAGATCATTAGGATCATCCGATAGTTTGGTAATTGGTCGATCATTCAAAATGGATTCCACCTCACAGAAAACTGTATGAAGTCCATCATCATCTACCTTTTGTTGATGTAGAACACAGCTGAGAACCTTTTTTACGGAGCGTATTATTCTTTCCCATATACCACCATGGTGTGAGCCTGCTGGTGGATTAAAGCTCCAACGAATTCCAACCTGTGACAATACTCCTTGAATTTTGTCATGATTTAATGTAGCAAGAGCCTCCTTCAACTCTCTTTGTGCTCCAATAAAGTTAGTACCATTATCTGATCTTAAATGCACCACTTGTCCTCTTCTGCTAATGAAACGTCGTAATGCATTAATACATGCATCCGTTTCTAGTGAACTTGCTACCTCAAGATGAATTGCCCTACTTGCCATACAGGTGAACAATACTCCATATCTTTTACAAGTTACTCTCCCCCTCTTTACTTCTATTGGTCCGAAGTAATCTACACCTGTGTTGGTAAATGGTGGTAGATCGGGAAGGATCCTTTCCTTTGGAAGATCTGCCATTTTTTGTTCAACTGCTCTTCTATTATGGCGTCTACAAAAGCCACAACCAGAAATTATCTTCCGGACAGCTGAGTTGGAGTTAGTAATCCAAAATTTCCTCCTAACAGTGGATAACGTATGGCTTCGTCCACCATGACCCAAACCTTCATGCACATGTTTCAGAATAAGCATAGAAATATGCTGATCTTTACCAAGTATAAGCGGATACTTGACCTCTTCAGGCATAGCGGCTTTACTCAATCTTCCTCCAACTCTTAACATTCCATCATCCAAAAACGGATCCAACCGATAAATAGGACTTTGTCGATTCACTGACACTTTCCCAGATGAAAGAGCAGAAATTTCCTCACTAAATTTATTTTGCTGGCAATAACAAATGATGGCTTCCTCTGCTCCTTGTAGATCATCTAGTGTCAACTTGAGACTCTTAGGCATTGCAGTAACTCTTGATTTCTTAGACTGTACACCAACCACCTGATTGTTATTTGGATGACCAGTATGTATAGCCTTCTTCTTCTTTCTCAAGCTAATTCTTTCCCACAAGATCATTTTCAGTTTGAGAAACCAGGCCACCGCTACTTTGAGCCTCCTCCACTCAGAAAAGTAGCTTATTAGTTGGTCAGTAGGATTAGACACTTCATTCACGCTAATGACGTTTACGGTTGATTCTCGCTTAACCTCTGCATCATCTGAGTCTATCGTGACATTTAGTGTATCCATAGGCCAATACTCCTCATTCAACCACAAGAAGGCTGGACCTTCAAGCCACCTGCTGTTCTTTAGAAAGTCTCCAATCTTCATTCCTCTTGAAGCGTCATCAGCTGGATTGTCCTTAGAACTTACATATCTCCATTGTGAGGGTTCAACGGTTTCTCGAATTGCAATCCTGTTAGCTACGAATGTATGAAAACGCTTGTCTTGATTGTTGATGTACTTTAGTACTGCTGTACTGTCGGTCCAGAAGACTGAATCTTCCAACTGGATATTCAATTCTTCTTTTAACATTACATCTACTTTGGTAGCAAGCACAGCTGCGGTCAACTCCAAACGGGGAATGGTTACTGCCTTCAATGGTGTCACTCTGCCTTTACCAAGTAGAAAAGCAATGTGAATACGTTTCTCATAATTCAACATTCTGATGTATGTAACTGTGCCATATCCATTCATACTGGCATCAGCAAAATGATGTAACCGGACATGCTTGAGCTCTCCAAAATCACCAGGCTTAATACACCTGTCCACAGTGAATACAACTAGCGACTCCAAATCCTCCACCCATCTCTTCCAATGGCACAATATGTCCTGTGGTATAGCATCATCCCATCTACAACCTCTTCTACAGAGTTCTTGTTGCATTATCTTGGCAGACAACACAACTGGAGCCAAAAATCCCAGAGGATCATACACAGAGCTGGTGATTGAAAGCATGCCACGCCTGGTAAAAGACTGCGGTTTTACGTCCAACTTGAATTTAAAAGAGTCTGTTTCCACACACCATTGTAGGCCCAATGCCCTTTCAAGTGGAAGTTTATCTCTATCCAAATCTAACTCCTTCAGGTCTTTAGCCCTTTGATCTAATGACACAGTTTGCAATACTGCACGACTATTACTGATCCATTTTTCCAAAACGAACCCCCCTTTCTGACATAAAGCAATGAGAGCCTTCATTGTCTTTATAGCTTCCTCTTCCGTAGCTGAACTCTGCAAACAATCATCCACATCCAAATTTTGCTTGACAGATTGGATCACATGAGCTGGAAACTCAAACTGATTGTCATCTGCAGTTTTCTTCAGTGCGTAACTTGCACAACATGGAGATGAAACTGCACCAAATAAATGTACAGTCATCCTATATTCCACAAGTCTCTCAGATATGTTTCCATTTGGCCACCAAAGAAAGCGAAGGAAATTTCTGTCTTCTTCAGCTACCTTCACTTGATGGAACATAGCTTGGATGTCACCCATAAAGGCTACAGGTTCTTGCCTGAAACGAGTGAGAACTCCAAGCAAAGAGCTGGTAAGATTAGGACCCTGTAGAAGTCTGTTGTTCAAAGACATTCCTTGATATGTGGCTCCACAGTCGTACACAACACGAAGAGATCCCTTTCTTGGATGGTAGACACCATGATGAGGGAGGTACCATACTTTCCCAATTTCACAGTGTAGTTGTTCTTGAGGTATTTGTTCTGCATAGCCCTTGCTGATGACATCATTCATGCATCCTGTATATTCCTGATGAAAATTATGATTGCTAAGAAATTTCTTCTTCAAACCAAGGACCCGTTGTTTCGCCACAGCAAAGTTGTTAGGCAGATATACTTTGGTCTTAAAGGGCAATTTCAAACAATACTTCCCATCCTGAAGTACTGCTGAGTGATCCATGATCTCCATGAACTTGATGTCCTCCCTGGACATCTCTTTCTTCACAACGCTTTCATTGAAGTCATGAGTGTATTGATTCATTAACAATTCCTCCAATCTGCACACAGCAATCTGATTCACTGTAGCAGTAGGAATCTCCATTCCCAATGCACCACTGTTTCCATTCAGTGGACCATTAACAACCCATCCCAAAATTGTCCTAACAGCATATGGGCCAGTCCCACAGCTGTTAACTATCTCCCAAGGTTCCAACATCTTGGAAGCATTGGTACCGATCAGCAAATCCACATTTGCTTCGATATTTGGGATGTGCACATTTGATAGGTATGGAAACTTAGCCAAATCCTCAGATGTTATTAAATTGTCAGTGCCAACTGGCATTTTCTGTTGTGTGAGCACCTCAGGAAGCGAATAGAAGTTATTGCAATCCAGACTGGATACTTCCAAACCAGTCAAAGAATACGCTGGAACTATGGATTTTTGCCCCATTGTACTGAGCAGGAACGTGACCTGTTTACCTGAAATATTCAGCTTCTGCATAAGCTGTTCTGAGCAGAACGTAGCTGAACTACCAGGATCCAGAAATGCATAAGTTTTTATGACATTGTTTCCTTTGATGGATTTAACTTGTACTGGAAGTATAGATAATGCACATCGGTCATTACCGACCCCTGTATGCCCACGTTTTGGAAGAAACTAACTTGTCACACGACGACTGTTGACTGTTGATCACAGCTGCCAGAGCCGATCCGCCCTATACGCTCACTACGCAAGCTGCGTAGGGCCCCGCAAATTACTCAAGGCCCCGCCTTCCCCTCGTGTCATAGCGTGTCAATTAATGTTTACAACATCCATGACAAAATGAAGCGAAACTATCCTTCTCGTCGCGAAACGAGAAAAAAAAAAAAAAAACATGAGAGTGAATTGCGGGAACAACAAAGGTAAACTTGTGTTCTCTCCTCTACAAGTTTCAGCAAAGTAAAGTTAAGTTTATGTGCATTTCTATTGTGTTTTTTCGGTATTGCTATAAGCTGGGCAGGCAGTGCATCTCTTGCATCACTTTGTGCCTGACAACAGTGTTTGTTTACGGAAAAGATAACCGCGTCGCGCGAGTGTATCATGCTTTCATATGCGCGTGCACGAAATGAAACGCGCATTTTTCAAGCAGAAATATATGTGGAGACCAGACATACTGTACAATATATGGGCGTGAATGATGGCACTCCTCATCAAAGTACACATTTTAAAACAAGACACTTATTATCTAGTCAATGTATAGTTAAAAACTCTAAACAACTGCACTAATTATGCAAGATGGAAAGCAATGTATTGACAATTTGACATTGATTGACTATTGATTTATAGGCTATATTGAATTTAAAATGTTGATTAGCTGGACATACTGGTCAATATGGATGCACATCCCTCAGTAAATAATAACCATAAATCAAAAATTGCTTCAACACACATAATAAAAATTTATTTTATTTATTTTTACTAGTAGGGCCCCTTAGTTAAATTTTTTTATCTACCAATGTCTATTTTTCATATCAGGAATTACATGTTCACTTGTACAAAAGTTAGATGTCATCACTCACAGGGATTATTGATATCTGCATCACTAGTTCACTAGTTAAATATTACAAGAGCCAAGCCATAGTATAATTTATATTTGAAAATGTATAAAAGGAAATTGGGAGTTAGTTTGTGATATTCTTCTCAATTTCTAGACAGTCCAAATAGACTGGTGTTGCCCATACTGATGCCGAAAATGCCCAGGCTGTAGAGAGAACCAAAGTTAATCCCAAAAGTCAAAGCTCAGGGTTATAATTAATTATTTTCTTCTTATTTATCTTTACGTTAATATTCACTTACTTAATAATATTCATTTCTTATCTTAATATTCTATAGAAAATACTATCAATAAATATGTTTGTTTAAACCTCATTCTGTTCTACATTGTTGTACTTATTCTTTGACTGTTTTGTGTAAAGGAGGGAGGATTGTATTGGGAGCACTGAAGTGTCAGGTGTGACTTTGTGGCAATGGCAAATGGGTTACATAGCTCACGGCGTCACGGGCCAGGTAGAGGGCCCCTTAGCAGAATTTTGCTTAGGGCCCCAGGGAGGTCAGGATCGGCACTGACAGCTGCTGATTGCCTTTTGATATGAAGCACCGTCGGGTGAGCTTGATGACAAACTTTGCAATTCAGGCGCCCATTACAATCCTTGCTCATGTGCCCAGTACACAAGCATGCAAAGCAAACTCCCTTTTTTCTAAGAAAATCTATCTTTTCCTTATGCTTCATTGAGTCGAACTGATCACACTGCTTCAATGAGTGATTATTAGAACAACATAGGCAATCCTCCTTTTCAGCCTTAGCTGAGTCTGATTTTGAACTCCCAGATCCTGAAAGTGAGTCTATGTTTGCTACTGTGATAGCAAAAGCATTTCCCTTAATCCTTTCCTTGGGCTGCGACTTAAATCTTGTCAATGTCTTTATTCCAGTGGCACCAAATTATGACTCATGAATATCACCAAACAAGGGGTCAGAAAGAATTCGAACATGACGTTCTATGAATGTGACCAAAACGACAAAACAAGCTCGACGATTACTTGTTTCCATTATGTCATACGCTGTTACTCTCCACTGATCTCTCAGCTTAAATGGTAATTTGGAGATAACACTTCGCATGTTTACAGGCATATCCATTTCTTGCATGTGCTGAAGCTCTCCCATGACATTGCAACAGCCACGCAAGAACAGTGCATAAGCTTGCAGTGATTTCACATCCTCATTTTTCACAGGGTTCCAAGCCAGAGCCCTTTCAATATAGGCAGTAGCAATTTTGTACTCATTGCCGAAGTGTTCCTGTAAGAGATTCTTTGCTACTGTATAACCACGTTCAGGAGCCATGTGTTGACAGCTACGTATCAGATCTCGTGGCTGCCCACGAGTAAATTGCTCTAAATAGTATAAACAATCATCTGCTTTACTGGCTTTTTCTTCCACACCTTGTTCAAAAGCTTTTATAAAGTTTCTGTATAGAAGATAATCTCCATCAAATATGGGAATATCTCTTGGTGGCAATGACATTGAACGCTGATGTTGAAGCATGGCAGTTTTAATTTCATTTTGCTTATGCATGATGTTAAGTATACCATCAAATGTATTCTGAGCAGTGGCATCACAACATACAGACCGCTTGTCCTGTAATTGAGAAGTTGGATGTCGTGATATTCCATGAGCAGCTGTTGTCTGTCGTTGTTTATCAACAGCATACTGTTGGCTTGTTGCAATGTTACCCCGACTCACACTCGTCTTGGATCGCTCATCAACTATTTGGCCAGGAGGTAATGAATGCACACTTTGTTGAACTGATTTCACTTGTTCAGGTTTGTATGCGGTGCCATAGGATTTAATTCATTGCCAGATTTCCTTCCTTCCTTTTCCGAGTAGAAACTCTTAACACTTGTAGATCCTTGAGAAGTACTTTTACGTTCAAAAGCCTCCAAAACAGCCAATTTAGCAGTAGATGCAGCCAATTCAGCCTCCAAATCGAGCTGCTCCCTTTTTCTCCTTAACTGCTGCTCCTGTTCCTCAAGAGCATGAATATCTTTTAAACAAGCAGCACGAGCAACAAGTGCAGCTCTATCTGCTTCTGCTTTTACCTTTGCAGAATATGCAGTGCTGCCTCTACTACTCCTGCTGCCTTTTGAACGTTTACTTTCCACATTGGACACACTGTCATTTGGATTAATACCATCATCAATAACATCACCTTCTCTTACAGACACATTGCCTTCATTACACAAAACCCATTGGTTTGCATCAGCAATGCATTCATCATTAAACATAGTTTTTGCCTTAAACCACGTTTCTTGTTCTTCTCTTTCATCAGGTGACAATAAACCCAATACAGACTCATGCATGCTTTTAGCATTATCACATACCTCAATGAACTCTTTAAGTGCATATTGTACCTGTAATTTGTCGCCCCTTTGAATACACTCTTGCAAAGATTTTCTTACATTATCTGGCTTATTCAATTTGGCTTTTCTGCCAGCTTGAAACTTATCCAATTTATCAGCTAATGCTTTATATGAAAGCTTAACCACACGTTTTTCAGTTTGTACTTCCACATTGCTAACAACACTTTTTGACTTTACAGCTGATACATCAGAAACCACAGTTATTTTTTGTGTCTCCATAAGGATTAGTCTATTTTTAATAGTTCACACAGTCACTACCAAAGCATTTTATCCGACCGCGATGGCGATCAGACCATTTAATTCATTTAATTACGTGTGCACACAACTAAATGGCCATAAAACAGTGTAGCGCTACACATACCTCAGTGCGTTGGGCGCCTTTAGATGATCCTTTGTTTCTTCAACCGGCTTTAGACAATTACAATCCAGCATCGCGACGTCCTTTACACTGACTGCAAACAGCAACGCATTTGCTTAGACAAAATCCAACGACTCCCTTTAACGTTGCGTCCTCTTCCATCCATCCAAACATTGAAGTTCCAAACAAAGTTCCACGAGCAAGGTTTTGACTTGAATTGTAGGAGCTAAATCTATTATTTCGCGCTACTCAGATGTTTGATCCCGGAGTAACTAGGTTGACTCACTTTCTTGCATTTTGATGTTATTAGGTTTACTTCCTCCATAAGGAAAGAGAAGACCATTCTTCCTCCGCTTCACCGTACACATTTATTGTCTCGACAACACCACAGTGCACAATGTCCGATTTTGCTTTTCCTTTATGTTACAGAGAAGATAACATTGATTTACCGCTTTCAGTTTTGCGGTCAAAACCTTTTTGCCCTTCCGGGTCAACACACCTACTTACAACATAAGGAAGGCTACATATATACACTGATATCACAGCGCCACTCAATGGTCCATAATGAGAACAACACATAACCCTCATAAACATATTTTGGCTCCTACAAAGTCTATAAAACCTAAAATGTTGCTACCGTATTTTTTACGGTACATTTCTGACAACCACAGCTGCCGTTTTTTTTACAATGTAGTATAATATTGGATACAAACAGAAGTGTATGTGTCTGTGAACATTTTTCACCTGTGGGAGATGTGCGGTACGCGAAACTGTATCTCTTGATGATCCGCAGCATGGACTGGTAGGTGTTCCACGTGTCATGTGACACCAGCAGGTCCTGGCCCGGAAGCACCTTGATGAGAGCGGAGCAGGAGCCGGAGCCCAGGGCCCGAGTCCGGCTGGATCTGTTGAGCGCAGACTCCAGGTCCTCCAGGTCTCCTGCCATCTGGAACAGGCTGAACGCACATGCAATAATAATAATAATAATAAATATAGCTGCGAGCAGCAATTATCGGGGTTAAAGCGGTTTAAAGCCTTTAAGCACATGCGTAAAAAAGATATTGTTTTATTTAACAAGCATGTAACCACTTACATCATAGATGGAGATAAACTTTTACAGCCAATACAGTAAATTTACCATAGGAAATATATGGATTTAAAGTTTTTTAACGTTTCACAATAATTTATTGGCCGATGGCGAACATGTTTTTTGAGATACGTCAATGTACGGCATAGATAATCATGGCAGCTCGGACAAAGAAACGGCATGCCAATTTCTGAGTCAATTGGTCTAACGGTTGCATAGTTATGACCATTTAAATGTCTTTTCAATTTTATAGCGTCAACGAGTGGCCAATCGCCACGTTATTTTTTAAACCGTGACCTCAGATGGAGCTCTTACATATGTGTGCCAAGTTTGGTGAAAAAATCTCATTTCCTTTTTGAGTTATAGCCATTTTAGTAAAACTGTCTCCTCCCACTTTTTGACGCCCCTTAGCGACCGTGAATCAAAATGAAAAATTGTTTAGGATAATTATTGACAGTCAGACTCCAGAGAATCTTCGGTAACACTTTACTTGAAGGGGTGTGCATAAGACTGACATGACACCGTCATAATCATGACATAACACATGTCATGAATATGAAGGAGGTCTTATGCATGTTTATGACAACTGTCATTAAGTGTCATTCGCTCAATTATTACATTTTTAATGGAAATATGACATTGCGTGAGATGTCTTTGTTATGACAACTTGACATTACTAAGACAACACAACCTGTCATAAATATGTCATAAGTTTGATAATTAATCTGCTATGTCATGTTTAAGAAACCACTTAGCTTTATGGGATAACATGTCATTAAACTGTCATGTGGTTGGTTTTGACATTGGCTGTCATGAAGCCATTATAACATTTTAATGACAAATTAAATTTGTACCACTGTAGTTGAGGTCAAGAAAAATATTCATGACACAGTTATAATGGCCTCATGACAGCCAATGTCAAAACCAACAACCTGACAGTTTAATGAAATGTTAACCCATAAAGCTAAGTGGTTTCTTAAGTTTGATAATTAATCTGCTATGTCATGTTTATGACAATTTATGTTGTCTTGGTAATGTCAAGTTGTCATGACAAAGACACTGACAGGTTATGATGTATTGGTTTATGCCAAGGTGTCATAACAAAGACATCTCAAACAATGTCATATTGGCATTAAACATGTCATAATTGAGTGAATGACACTTAATGATAAGACCTCCTTCATATTTATGACATGTGTCATGTCATGATTATGAAGGTGTCATGTCAGTCTTATGCACACCCCTTTAAGTAAAGTGTTACAGAATCTTTTTGTAATCTTTCGTACTTTTGACCGCTGTAGCGCCCCCGTCAGGCCGATCGGGGCGGGCCTTGGTGACGTTGTAGGCGGTGTGAGTACTACCAGCTCTAAAGTTTCAAGTCTCTACGACTTACGGTTTGCTCTGCCCGATCACTTTTAGGGGAAAATGCTGATCCTTGCAAAATTTAACAATTACTATAGGGTTTCAGCTCTACGCGCTTGATCTCTAACAATAATAATAATAATAATAATACAACATGAGATTTTGCACATGGATTAAAGGGAAAACAAGCATGGCTATACTCACAGGAAGCCGAAGGGCTTGATGGAGAGGCTTCCGGAGGGAAACTCCACCTTCTTGTTATAGCCGTCCTCCAATCCCTGCAGCTGCAGCAGAGACAGGCGGACCTGAAAGAGAACAGGCCATGAACTAGAAGAGGAGGACCAGAGAGAGAACAGGCCATGAACTAGAAGAGGAGGACCAGAGAGAGAACAGCCATGACCCAGAAGAGGAGGACCTGAGAGAGAACAGGCCATGAACCAGAAGAGGAGGACCTGAGAGAGAACAGGCTATGAACCAGAAGAGGAGGACCTGAGAGAGAACAGGCCATGAACCAGAAGAGGAGGACCTGAGAGAGAACAGGCTATGAACCAGAAGAAGCGGACCTGAGAGAGAACAGGCCATGAACCAGAAGAGGAGGACCTGAGAGAGAACAGGCCATGAACCAGAAGAGGAGGACCTGAAAGAGAACAGGCCATGAACCAGAAGAGGAGGACCTGAGAGAGAACAGGCAATGAACCAGAAGAGGAGGACCTGAGAGAGAACAGGCCATGAACCAGAAGAGGAGGACCTGAAAGAGAACAGGCCATGAACCAGAAGAGGAGGACCTGAGAGAGAACAGGCAATGAACCAGAAGAGGAGGACCTGAGAGAGAACAGGCCATGAACAAGAAGAGGAGGACCTGAGAGAGAACAGGCCATGAACCAGAAGAGGAGGACCTGAAAGAGAACAGGCCATGAACCAGAAGAGGAGGACCTGAGAGAGAACAGGCAATGAACCAGAAGAGGAGGACCTGAGAGAGAACAGGCCATGAACTGGAAGAGGAGGACCTGAGAGAGAACAGGCCATGAACTAGAAGAGGAGGACCTGAGAGAGAACAGGCACTGAACCAGAAGTAGAGGACCTGAGAGAGAACAGGCCCTGAACTAGAAGAGGAGGACCTGAGAGAGAACAGGCCATGAACTAGAAGAGGAGGACCTGAGAGAGAACAGGCACTGAACCAGAAGTAGAGGACCTGAGAGAGAACAGGCCATGAACTAGAAGAGGAGGACCTGAGAGAGAACAGGCAATGAACCAGAAGAGGAGGACCTGAGAGAGAACAGGCCATGAACCAGAAGAGGAGGACCTGAGAGAGAACAGGCCATGAACCAGAAGAGGAGGACCAGAGAGAGAACAGGCCATGAACCAGAAGAGGAGGACCTGAAAGAGAACAGGCCATGAACCAGAAGAGGAGGACCTGAGAGAGAACAGGCCATGTGACACTGATGCAAGCACAACAAATCACTCTTCAGTATGCAAATTAATGCAAATTGGAAGACCAATCAGTAATGAGTCTGACACACTGCTGCCAGGTGATCAAGGTAATAGATTTCATTAAGGGTGTAATGTTCACACAGGGAGAAACGCTCAGGTCTAATAGAGTGTATGCAGTGACGTCACTTCCCCGCGGGAACACACTCCCTCGGCCGGCGGAGTGGCAGAAGAGCTGCTGAGTGACTGCATTTCACAGGGGAAACTGACAAAACACGAGTCAGTTTAAACTAAAGGTTGGACTCGATATAGTGTTCCTTACGACTTACCAGAGATCCAGTGATCATGGATATCGACATGCAGCCAGCAATCGTGCTTTCTCACATTTATTTGAGCCTGATTTCCAGGCCGGGGAAATAGATAAAGCAAATTTGCCTGTGAACGCTTTATATAAATATAATATAAGTCTAAATCCATGTGATCACTTATATCAGTGTTATATATATCATTATGGTCCAGCCCTAAAACTTGTGTAGTTTTTTGTCAGTGTTTATTTAAAAACATCCAATTATGCAGAATATACAATGGTAAATATTTAATTGAGGAGTTGTCAATACAATATATATATACAGTCGATCTCAAAGCTCTTTCCTGTTTAAGATGTGTTTTTCACGCTGAAAGAGAAAGCTGCCTCTGTTTCTGCCGCTCAGTGTGTGTAACCGCAGTCGCTCCGGCCGAAGGTGACGTCACACACACACCCTCTGTAAGAAGCGATGTTTGATAAAGGCCTGCAGGGGAAGGTGTCTCTTCTTCACGCACCTGGTGCCAGTACGGTGAGTCCGCATGCGTGTCCATCTGCTCACTGACCCACTCCAGGTTAGTGCTGATGTAGTCTCTGAGCCGCTGACAGTAGCCGGCGTCCCGAGCAGACGGCCCACAGTAACCCTCCACTGTGTTCATCCAGTGCTGGTAGATCAGCTGTGGCAGACAGAAGATGAAGAGTTTAGTTCAAACACTACTGCACTTACACTGATGGACTCTGCTGTCTGTCATGAAGTGCATGTTGTGTTTCTGATCTCTCTAGAGAAGCACAGTTTTTTGCACACTTTTTGAGGCGCTTATATGTTACAGTAAGTGGTAATGACAGACAAGTTGTGTCCTAAATAACACACTATGCACTCAACCATTCATCATCGGAACACGTCTATCCATTCATCATTGGAAGTGTCCAACATTCCACACTTCAGTTAATTAAATGCATAATCTGGGCATCTGAAGTGCACTTTTGGGGATTTTTTTTGGCACTATTTATTCTAACAATGGCTTAGAATAGTGCACAACTACACAAATCAGGACAACATACAGACTTAATGGGGTGGGGATCAGCTAGAGAAGAAAAACAGTGGCCAGGCAAATTATATTTTATATTTTGCATTCATTTCTATAAAAACAATCAGTGCATGGTATGTAACAAATATTTATTTGGCAAAGCAAAGATAAGTGCTTAGTGTTTAACTTTACATGTGTTGTCTAGAAGCTATTTTGTACAAAGTGCCAAAAAAAAAAAATTTAAAATTAAAATCACTTTGCAAGAGATTATTTGCTGCCATCTTTCACAATCATACTGTAATGCTATGAAGCGAGGAGCTCTGGCTGAGCTCTGACCTGTTGTTTGTTGTTGATTATCTTCATTATGGATGATATGTATTAGACGTGTACCTGTGAGGTGACGGACGCCTCCACGAGTCCAGCTGCATACGCCTGTAGAGAGTCATTATAGACAGCACTGGTGCTGACCTCCAGATACGCCCACCTGACACACACACACACACACACACACACACACATCAATACAAAGCCGTTTTACTGTCATCTACACTGAGAAATAAATCAATTCTTCATGTCATGCATGTTTAGTTTCCGCTATTTTGGACCAAATTAACATTACAGCAACCAAAGACTCGTTCTGCAATTTTGACTTAACCGCCGTCGACAGAGGCATGTTTTGTTTATGCTTGTAAGAGAACTCTCTCTTCAATGTCTCTCTTCATGTCCACTTATTATAAGCATCTTTGGGCTTGCCTCATATAGCATTTAAGTTTATGGAGTTAATAAATTAGAGTTATTAAAGTGGAGCGCATTGCCGGACCACATCCGTGTGCAGTGTAAATGTCAAACCTGTTAAAGGAGCAGTAAGCGATTTCTGAGAAACGCTGTTGAAAGTGGACGGCGCAGAACAACATACTTGTAGCCAATCAGCAGTAGGGGGCGTGTCCACTCATAATGAGGAGGAGAGTGAGACAATCAGCAGTAGGGGGCGTGTCCACTCATGATGGGGGAGGAGAATGAGTGAGACAATCAGCAGTAGGGGGCGTGTCCACTCATGATGGGGGAGGAGAGTGATTGAGACAAGAGGCTTGTTTGAAATGAGCAACATCTGCGCAGAACCGATCAACGGTGATCACCGTGAGAAGCATGCCGGTTAGAATGGTGGGGAGGAGATGATGGGGAGGAGAGAGAGTGAGCCAATCAAAGGTAGGGGGCGTGTCCACTCATGATGGGGAGGAGAGAGTGAGCCAATCAAAGGTAGGGGGCGTGTCCACTCATGATGGGGAGGAGAGAGAGTGAGCCAATCAAAGGTAGGGGGCGTGTCCACTCATGATGGGGAGGAGAGAAAGTGACCCAATCACAGGTAGGGGGCGTGTCCACTCATGATGGGGAGGAGAGAGGGTGAGCCAATCACAGGTAGGGGGCGTGTCCAATCATGATGGGGAGGAGAGAGGGTGAGCCAATCACAGGTAGGGGGCGTGTCCACTCATGATGGGGAGGAGAGAGAGTGAGCCAATCACAGGCAGGGGGCGTGTACACTCATGATGGGGAGGAGAGAGCGTGAGCCAATCACAGGTAGGGGGCGTGTCCACTCATGATGGGGAGGAGAGAGAGTGAGACAATCACAGGTAGGGGGCGTGTCCACTCATGATGGGGAGGAGAGAGAGTGAGACAATCACAGGTAGGGGGCGTGTCCACTCATGATGGGGAGGAGAGAGAGTGAGACAATCACAGGTAGGGGGCGTGTCCATTCATGATGGGGAGGAGAGAGAGTGAGACAATCACAGGTAGGGGGCGTGTCCACTCATGATGGGGAGGAGAGAGAGTGAGACAATCACAGGTAGGGGGCGTGTCCACTCATGATGGGGAGGAGAGAGAGTGAGACAATCACAGGTAGGGGGCGTGTCCACTCATGATGGGGAGGAGAGAGAGTGAGACAATCACAGGTAGGGGGCGTGTCCACTCATGATGGGGAGGAGAGAGAGTGAGACAATCACAGGTAGGGGGCGTGTCCACTCATGATGGGGAGGAGAGAGAGTGAGACAATCACAGGTAGGGGGCTATAATGTGCGCTAACCATTACTATAGTCTAATCCCAATCATGTTTTATTTTATCTATCAGTGCTATCTGATATCCATATTTAACTCTGCATATGTCATAAAATAAAGCAACTCCGGTTTTTCGAGAGCTTCCTCTGTTTCTCTGACTAGAAAATATTACTGTACTGGGAGAGAGTGCTAAAGCTCCTCAGGGAGTATTTTTGGTGGCATATTTGTAGAAATGATCGTTCTTTCTAATTGTGATTTAAATAGCAACCATAGCTACTGTCCTGTGACTACAAATAAACAGAAACAGACACGATTGAATAAGTACTTTTGTGATTTAACGGTAAATACCACTTTATTTCGTGAAAACATCGATGCTTGGGTTTTAAATCTCTTAGCAAAGAACAAAAATGGCAACAAACTGTTGCTTTTATCATGTTCATTTTGCAATCACACTGTTTCTAGTGATTTCCTTCTGATTAGTTTTCTGATAAAACTTCCACTTGTTGGTGAAATGATGGGTTTGTGTGACGTTGTTCCAGAGAGGCGTGTTACGGGTGAGTATTAGTGAAGCGCCTGACTGGGAAACGCAGTGTGGTTTTGGGCTCGGTGCTCCAGGCCCGAGGCTATTAGCCCGTTTACAGCACTGGCTCGCACTGGCCCGACAGGGGACACACGGCTTAAACAGGGGGGTTTCATGACATCTTAAGAGGAATAACACGCTGGTTGAGTTAAAAGTAACACAAAATGTGTTGTCCTTATCTGGACACATAGATGTGTTAAGAAGTAAAAGGTTGTTGTTTTCAACACGTCGGTTTTAAGAGTCAGTGGGAGACAAAAAACACCCACATCTCAGCAGATCTTTATAAACACGTCTCACTTCTCCAGCTCTTCGTCATCAGCAGATCTTTATAAACGCGTCTCTTCTCCAGCTCTTCGTCATCAGCAGATCTTTATAAACACGTCTCTTCTCCAGCTCTTCCAGGTTCAGCATATCTTTATAAACGCATCTCTTCTCCAGCTCTTCGTCATCAGCAGATCTTTATAAACGCGTCTCTTCTCCAGCTCTTGCAGGTTCAGCACATCTTTATAAATGCGTCTCTTCTCCAGCTCTTCCAGGTTCAGTAGATCTTTATAAACTCTTCTCCAGCTCTTCCAGGTTCAGGACATCTTTATAAACGCGTCTCTTCTCCAGCTCTTCCAGGAGCAGCGGATCACGGTACGAGCGGCACTGACTGCGTTTACTGGGACCATCAACACAACCTCACGCTGTAAGTCTCTCTGTCTAATGTCTGTTAAAGTCCTTGTTTTACACACCAGTTACAATAAACTGGGCGTGTTGATCTTCAACGAAGACAACGTTTTTATTTTTGTGTCACTTATTGTTTTATATGTGAATAAAAGCCTAAATTAAATCTGTTCATCATGTAAAGCGATTGAGTCTCTTCAGAAAATGTGTAAAAATGTTTACAATCTCTTTATGAACTTTCTGAAGTGTCAAAGTAGCAGTTGCGGACTGTCAATGGAGGGATCAGAAATCTCTCTGATTTCATCAATAATTTGTGTTCTAAAGGTGAACGAAAGTCTTACAGGTTTGGAACGACATGAGGGTGAAATAATGACTGAAATTTCAGTTTTGGGTGAATCAACCCTTTAAAAGAACAGATTTTCTGGCAAGCAACTGACTATTATACACCTCTGTGTGACAATACAAATCTTTTTGCTGTCAGATTTCAGTTTGATTTATTTCCTTGTTCAATTCATATGATAAATAGCCTACATATTATCTTAATAATAATAATAATTTTATTTATAATGCGCTTTTCTAAAACCCAAAGCGCAAATATAAAAATAATACAAGACAATACAATACAACAATTAATCAAAAAACAGCCTTAAATAAATGTGTCTAAATAATCTTGTTAAAGTGCCCCAACGTTGGTACGTTTTTGAAGGTAAGAGATTGTTTTGTGCTTATAGGTGAAAGTGCATTAATTCTGTTAAAATGTAAAAATCTATTTCTCAAATGACAACAATTGCTGTGATTATAATGATGAGCAAAACAATTGTTATCAATTTAACCGGTTTTCATTGACTAAAACTATAGAGTAAAATGCCTCAACATTTTGTTGACTAAAACTACATTATATTAATATTGTATTATAAAAAATAAAAATAAACTTAAAATCGCAGCAGCGCTAAAAATAAAATAAAACAATCTTGTGTTTTTAACAACGAGTTCTGTGTGAACCGCCACTAAGTGTTTTAATAATACGATAAAAGAGCAGCTTTGATATTGTGACATTATTGTGTCATGTTGCTTCATATTTTTCATAATCTGTCCAGCAGTGAAAGTATGGACCTGATCATCATTGGCGAAGTGGTGGGGGGGGTTGTGGCTATCGCTATCGTCATCGCCATCACCTGCTGCTGTCTCAGAAACAGTGAGTGCTTCCCACAGAAATCAGTCCAGTGCTTCTTAAACACTCACATTTGAGTGATAATGGGGGACGTTATATTACAGTTTTTCTTGATTGCTTAAACACCAAAACCAGGTTTTTGAACTAAAATTTCAAAAACATAACGCCATTTATCAAAAAGCACACCCTGTTCCCCGGTTTTGACACATAAGTCAGATTTGTTGAACTGTCACTGTAAAACTCTACACACAAATCCCTTAATTTCTCATTGCCTACACCATGTGGTCATTTAGAAAGCACTCGCATTCAATATTGTTCACTCAAGTCAGCACAGCTTCAGCTCAGTTAGCACACAATTAGGAGGAGGAGGAGGAGGAAGAGGGAGTGGAGGAGGAGGAGGTGGAGGAGGAGAAAGAGCAGTAGGGAGTGGAGGAAGAGGTGAAGGAAGAGGTTGAGGACACTGGAGTGGAGGAGGAGATGGAGGAAGAAGAGCAGTAAGGAGTGGAGGAAGAGGTGAAGAAAGAGGATGAGGAAGATGAAGGAAGATGTTAAGGACACTGGAGTGGAGGAGGAGATGGAGGAGGAAGAGCAGTAGGGAGTGGAGGAAGAGGTGAAGGAAGAGGTTGAGGACACGAGTGGAGGAGGAGATGGAGGAGGAAGAGCTGTAGGGAGTGGAGGAAGAGGTGAAGAAAGAGGATGAGGAAGGTGAAGGAAGATGTTCAGGACACTGGAGTGGAGGAGGAGATGGAGGAGGAAGAGCAGTAGGGAGTGGAGGAAGAGCAGTAGGGAGTGGAGGAAGAGCAGTAGGGAGTGGAGGAAGAGCAGTAGGGAGTGGAGGAAGAGCAGTAGGGAGTGGAGGAAGAGCAGTAGGGAGTGGAGGAAGAGCAGTAGGGAGTGGAGGAAGAGCAGTAGGGAGTGGAGGAAGAGCAGTAGGGAGTGGAGGAAGAGGTGAAGGAAGAGGTTGAGGACACTGGAGTGGAGGAGGAGATGGAGGAGGAAGAGCAGTAGGGAGTGGAGGAAGAGGTGAAGGAAGAGGTTGAGGACACTGGAGTGGAGGAGGAGACAGAGGAAGAAGAGCAGTAGGGAGTGGAGGAAGAGGTGAAGAAAGAGGATGAGGAAAGTGAAAGAAGAGGTTGAGGACACTGGAGTGGAGGAGGAGATGGAGGAGGAAGAGCAGTAGGGAGTGGAGGAAGAGGTGAAGGAAGAGGTTGAGGACACTGGAGTGGAGGAGGAGATGGAGGAGAAAGAGCAGTAGGGAGTGGAGGAAGAGGTGAAGAAAGAGGATGAGGAAGATGAAGGAAGATGTTAAGGACACTGGAGTGGAGGAGGAGATGGAGGAGGAAGAGCAGTAGGGAGTGGAGGAAGAGGTGAAGGAAGAGGTTGAGGACACTGGAGTGGAGGAGGAGATGGAGGAGGAAGAGCTGTAGGGAGTGGAGGAAGAGGTGAAGGAAGAGGTTGAGGACACTGGAGTGGAGGAGGAGATGGAGGAGAAAGCAGTAGGGAGTGGAGGAAGAGGTGAAGAAAGAGGATGAGGAAGGTGAAGGAAGATGTTGAGGACACTGGAGTGGAGGAGGAGGAGGTGGAGGAAGAAGAGCAGTAGGGAGTGGAGGAAGAGGTGAAGAAAGAGGTTGAGGACAATGGAGTGGACGAGGAGATGGAGGTGGAAGAGCAGTAGGGAGTGGAGGAAGAGGTGAAGAAAGAGGATGAGGAAGGTGTAGGAAGAGGTTGAGGACACTGGAGTGGAGGATGAGATGGAGGAGGAAGAGCAGTAGGGAGTGGAGGAAGAGGTGAAGAAAGAGGTTGAGGACACTGGAGTGGAGGAGGAGATGGAGGTGGAAGAGCAGTAGGGAGTGGAGGAAGAGGTGAAGAAAGAGGTTGAGGACACTGGAGTGGAGGAGGAGATGGAGGTGGAAGAGCAGTAGGGAGTGGAGGAAGAGGTGAAGAAAGAGGTTGAGGACACTGGAGTGGAGGAGGAGATGGAGGTGGAAGAGCAGTAGGGAGTGGAGGAAGAGGTGAAGAAAGAGGTTGAGGACACTGGAGTGGAGGAGGAGATGGAGGTGGAAGAGCAGTAGGGAGTGGAGGAAGAGGTGAAGAAAGAGGATGAGGAAGGTGAAGGAAGAGGTTGAGGACACTGGAGTGGAGGATGAGATGGAGGAGGAAGAGCAGTAGGGAGTGGAGGAAGAGGTGAAGGAAGAGGTTGAGGACACTGGAGTGGAGGAGGAGATGGAGGAGGAAGAGCAGTAGGGAGTGGAGGAAGAGGTGAAGAAAGAGGATGAGGAAGGTGAAGGAAGAGGTTGAGGACACTGGAGTGAAGGATGAGATGGAGGAGGAAGAGCAGTAGGGAGTGGAGGAAGAGGTGAAGGAAGAGGTTGAGGACACTGGAGTGGAGGAGGAGATGGAGGAGGAAGAGCAGTAGGGAGTGGAGGAAGAGGTGAAGAAAGAGGATGAGGAAGGTGAAGGAAGATGTTGAGGACACTGGAGTGGAGGAGGAGGAGGAGGAGGTGGAGCATGAAGAGCAGTACGGAGTGGAGGAAGAGGTGAAGAAAGAGGATGAGGAAGGTGAAGGAAGATGTTGAGGACACTGGAGTGGAGGAGGAGGAGGAGGAGGTGGAGCATGAAGAGCAGTACGGAGTGGAGGAAGAGGTGAAGAAAGAGGATGAGGAAGGTGAAGGGAGATGTTGAGGACACTGGAGTGGAGGAGGAGGAGGAGGAGGAGGAGGAGGTGGAGCATGAAGAGCAGTACGGATTGGAGGAAGAGGTGAAGAAAGAGGATGAGGAAGGTGAAGGAAGATGTTGAGGACACTGGAGTGGAGGAGTGGAGGAGGAGGTGGAGGAAGAAGAGCAGTAGGGAGTGGAGGAAGAGGTGAAGAAAGAGGATGAGGAAGGTGAAGGAAGATGTTGAAGGAAGATGTTCACGTGAACAGTCTCTGGTTGAGCAGACGTGACATGAACATCTTCCATTTAAAGACCTACCATTCGGTCTATCCCTAGCACCCCGTACGGTAACGCAGCTCTCACAACGGGGAGTGCGAGTGTTGAACTACCTCGTCGATTGGCTGGTTATAGCCCAATCGGAGGCGCAGTTAATAAGTCATCCTGGCTCCTCAACCATCTAGAACGCCTAGGTGACCGCAACACTGGCCATTATGGCCACAGCCATGTGTTGTGTGTGGGCTGCGCACACACTTGAGCCGGTGTCTGTTCCTGTTCCCGAGCCGGTGTCTGATCAAGAAAATTGTAACAAGTCAATTTTCTGAAAGCTAGCTCGCAGGTACTGATTCAGTAAGTGAACAAAGTCAAAACTGAATACAGAGCAATTTTTTGCTAACCTTGCCAATTTGAGGTTACAAAATCGGATCTGTTGAAGACGTTTAACAGATTATTAGACGTGTGTCGAAGGAAAATCCAGGGGAGATTTCAGCCAATATGGGGTCATCTAACAGTAAGCTAGCTAATTTTTAAACACCAGTATTCTAAACTGTATAAAAGTGAGTGAACCATAAGTGGCTGAGTCTATTTCTGTGGTGCGAGTACAAGATTTGTCCAGAATTAATTGAGACCTGAGAGCAGGTCAAGAGATTTCAAGTGGGCACTGAGTTCTCGTGAAAATCTGGAATTAATTGAGATCTGGGGCCAGATCAAGAGATTTAAAGCAGATAGATAAAGCACTAGAGAGTGCACCCTTAACTGATCTTTGGTTAAGAA
Organism: Semotilus atromaculatus; assembly: GCA_031834385.1. NCBI lineage: Eukaryota > Metazoa > Chordata > Actinopteri > Cypriniformes > Leuciscidae > Semotilus > Semotilus atromaculatus. The sequence goes on from JAULUF010000055.1 coordinate 2,555,204, forward strand.
ATCAGATCTGTCGGAGACGTCCAACATATTATTAGACGTGCGTCGAACGGTAAATCCACAGAAACAGAAAACAGCCAGTATGGGGAAGTCTCAAAGCAAGCTTACGAAATTTGGTACACCGGTTTTAATTATTCTTTTTTCTTATGATTATTTTAATTTCTTTATTCTTAACTGTTTTAATTATTCTTATTTCTTTAGATTTTTCTATGTAAAGCACTTTGAATTACCATTGTGTATGAAATGTGCTATATAAATAAACTTGCCTTGCCTTGCCTTGTTCCTGTTCCTGAACCGGGGTCTGTCCCGGTCCATAACCCCATAGCTGCCCCCAAGAATAGTTTGGGGGGGGGGGGGGGGGGGGGGGGGGGCAGTAGGTCCTGTTAGATTTTGATATATTCGGCCGAGCAATGGTGTGGTTGGCTCGCCAATGTATTAGATTTCTCCAATACATAAAATAAGTAAACTTGACCAGAGTTCTTGTGGGGAGAAGAATTTAATGAAGGTTGTAGTGTAGCAGTCCTTCAGCAGCGATGTTAGCATGTCGCCCTTCAACAATCTTAACCCAAAGTTCTGTTTGCGAGACATAACTTTATACATGAAGACATAGCCTATGGGCTACAAACAATAGAAACCTGTTAGGACCTCCCACAGGAGATCGATCTAACTTGCTAATCCACTCTGAGAAAGTTTCTAAGGGCCATACATCTGAATGGGTCATTCATCTGTATAGGCCATTTGGCACACACCTTTGCAGACACAGATAAGAGTTGATTACATCTGAGGCACAGTAACAATGTAAATCCATCTGACTAAAGTTAACTGAAAATACACATAATCTTTCAGTCCCCTGATGGGACCATGGAGGCCATGCCACCATGGCCGCCTGAACTATCTGGTCCGCCCTGGCCGCCTGAAGGGTCCTCTCCTCCCTGGCCGCCTGAAGGGTTGTCTCCTCCCTGGTCGCCTGCACTGTCTTCTCCGCCGTGGCCGCCCGAAGGGTCTTCACCGCCCTGGCCGCCCGAAGGTTCTTCACCGCCCTGGCTGCCTGCACATCCTGATCCGCCCTGGTCGCCTGCACAGCCTGATTCGCCCTGGTCGCCTGCACAGCCTGATTCGCCCTGGTCGCCTGCACAGCCTGATTCGCCCTGGTCGCCTGCACAGCCTGATCCGCCCTGGTCGCCTGCACAGCCTGATTCGCCCTGGTCGCCTGCACACCCAGGCCCGCCTTGCCTGTATCCTGGACCCGGTTCCCATTGCGGGCCTGGCCCTTCGTCCCTCCCCCAAGACCGCCTCCGCTTCACCACCCTCCTGAACTTTTGTGGATTTGTTTTGATGGGCGTCGGGAGCCACCCATAGGGGAGGGGCTATGTCACGGTGTGGGTTTTGTGTCTTGTTGCTTGTTCTTGTCTGTCTTGTGATTCCCTGTTTGCCATGTGTCTTGTTAATTGTCTGATCATTGTTCCCATGTGTTTCTGATTAGCCACGCCCCCTTGTTATCTTGTTTAGCTTGTTTGCCTGTGTATTTATACCTCTGTTCTTCAGTTGTTGTTTGTCGGTCGTTGTTGCTTGTAGCGTTCTCCCTGTTCCTGTCCGGAGTTCCGTGTTCCGTTGCATTTCCTGTTTACTTTGTTAATAAAGTGCTTGCGATTGGATTCACTCTCCGCTTCGTCCTTGCCGCAACGTTACAGATGCAGTCTTTCGACAGACCCTCCAATCATCACGCAGAAGCCCGGATCCAGGCCAGCCCACTCATCCATTCACCCCAGAGACGCTGAGCGTCCGCGGCCGGGACATAAGCGCAGCATTTATCCAATGACCGTCTAGTTTCGAAGCACTGAAAACTGTTCACAGCAATGAAATGCCCATTGAAGTCAGTGGACGCTCGGCTTCAACAGGGAAATGCACTGTGACGCTACGGGAGTGTTTGAGAAGGAGATCGAGTCTGCCGACCTGCTATATGTAGCTGATTCTGAACAAACTCGTCTTCGAGATAAACGTGTTATAACGCATTTTTAGTCAATAAAATGTTAAAGGTACAATATGTAGGAATTTTCGCCGCCAGGGGTCGCTTACCTCTTACAATAACAAATGCGTATATTGAAAGCATTAAGCGGAATTTTGGATCTTGTCGTCAAGCTGATGGATCTTTTATGGATGAGTGAATACATTGATGTTTTTAACATGACTGTGGTATGAAGCAGGGCGCGATTGCTAGTGAGAGACGTATACCAGCACCACACGCAACATGAGTCCCGCAGACATAAAGGAATTTGGACATTTCATTCTACCGAACTACACGCAAGTGCTGAATTACTACTCACACAGGTCAGTTTATTAGACGAATTAAACTTGTGAGGTAACGCGGCGCTGTTTCACTTGCTCTACACTATCACACTAAACGGCGTTTGAGTGTGTTGAATGTTGTTAGTTAGGTTGTTTGTTGGCTATATGAGACTAGCAGTAAGCTAGATCAACATTAAAATATCATACAGATCATATTCTAACATTTTATCAGGTTGAACTAAATAACATTGATTAGTTGTATGTACATTTCCTCACCTGTCTAATAAAGTACATGCAACACTCGCGTCCCAAGTCGAAGTTAGTCGTGGACGTGGAGCTCTCGGCATCTCGAAAAATGTTGATCTTCGCTTTAGTCCTCTTTTTGTCTCAAAGTCTGCTTGCCATGGTCCATAATGTTTGAACAAAACAACAACAGCATGAGCGTCCTGCTAGGCGTAACCCAGTTGTCCACGTCTGTCGCCATGGTTACTATGGCAGTACGAGCGGAAACCGAGGGTAATGAGGATATGACACCATTGGTTGGCGACTCCCTCACTCACACGCCCCGTTTCCCTTGGTTAAAATCACAATTTTTTCACGAATTACAAATAGTAGGAAACATTTGGGATATTGTAAGTAATCAAATAAACAAAATATATAACATTGGCCTAGTGATTTTTGGATATTTTACTGCAAAAATCTTCCATATTGTACCTTTAACACAATAGTACACATTGGACCATTAATTTTTTGACATTATAGGGGAAGCCGAGCTTCCCTTGCAGAAATTAAGAAGCTTCCCTTAAATAAATCCCCACTGCTATGTATGTATGTAATGTATTATGTATGTAATACAGAGATTATGTATTTATTTATGTTAATATCTGCGCAATTGATGTTTATTTAGCCTGCCTCTGCCACCCCCCCTCCCCCCGTTCAGATCTCCCGTATTTTGGAATCCAAATGTTGACAGGTATGACCTTGAGTCGCTTTACCGTCGCCTCAATCGTAGGGGGTGCGTGGAATCTCCCCCTTTCTGGTCAATGTATCCCTGCCTCTGCTTAATTATTTGTATCCCCGGTGGGGATAAATGTATCCCCCCCCTCAAAGTGATCAGTGCTACTACACTAGTGGCGAGACGGATCACAAAACTTATCACGGATCCGTGGTTTGATTAAAGTCAATTTTCTTTTAAAATGCGCTACTTTGGCTGGCTCTGATATCGCTGCCGCAGCCTCTCTGTAATAATCAACACTCTGCAGACTTGCTCAATGTCCCGCCCACGGCGCTCTCTGATTGGTTACATCTCACGAGTAATAGCCTATCAACAATTGCGAGACGGTTGCAGGTCCGCTGGGCAGTGGAGCTGTGTGTCGAAAGGAAGGCAGCATATTCAGCATATTACTGAAGCGGGAATAAACATTACAATCTGATTATCTATTTCTATGATGACAAGCAGAGTTAGTGTTCCAGTCACACCACTGAGAATGGCCGAAGTTACACATACGGTGTTTCACTCAATTGAGGCTAAAGCAACGTTTTTTTGATTACTCACTCACTTGAGCGTCTGGCGCGAATGATTTCAATGTTCACTGTGCGTTCACACCAGACACGAATAGCGCGTCAAATTCTCACCTAAAGTGTCTAGTTATACGCTTGAACGCTTTGAATCCATTCGCGCTCTACGCCTCATTCGCGCCGCAGGACTTTTTTACGCGCATAACGCGTCTTTGCATTGACTTAACATTGAAATCACTCGCGCCAGACGCTCTATTCGCGTCTGGTGTGAACGCACCTTACACAGATAATGCATCTGTCTTTTCTATCATTTCACTGTAGCTCAGCATCGCGATGTAACGTTAACGTTATTACTTTAACAGCAGCAGTAAAACTGTTTCTACTGTGATGGTTTAACTTTGCAATCAATCCGTGGTTCAGCAGAGGCTGATATATAGAAGTAGCCTTTCTTAATAAGAAAAAAGATTTTACAATTCCTGCAAATGCAGTGATGAAGGTCATGTTCTGCATGATTTATTTTTATGAATAATTTTTTTTTAAAACATCCCCCCCCTCTGTTTTTTCCACAAATCGCACGCTGCACACATGTACTGGAGCTGTTACGACACACACATGTACTGGAGCTGTTACGACACACACATGTACTGGAGCTGTTACGACACACATGTACTGGAGCTGTTACGACACACACATGTACTGTGGAGCTGTTACGACAAACACATGTACTGGAGCTGTTACGACACACACATGTACTGGAGCTGTTACGACACACACATGTACTGTGGAGCTGTTACGACACACACATGTACTGGAGCTGTTACGACACACACATGTACTGTGGAGCTGTTACGACACACACATGTACTGGAGATGTTACGACACACATGTACTGGAGCTGTTGCACTATACTACTGTAATAAAAAGAAATGCATCAAATTGCCTCACATAGGCCTACAGATAGAGTTTTCTAAATGCTTCCATTTTGTAATAAGGATGCGTTACAGTTACAGTAATCATACTTCTATTTTTCTAGGACACAGAGATGAAACCGGCATGCAAGTGGATATTCCCCCCGCTGCCATGCTAGCGCTAATATAGCCGGTGATGCTGACGAGACCCTCTGGCATGACCCAGACCAGAGACGGCAGAGGGTGTTTTGCTGTTTGTTTGGTGTGGTGTATTGTACTGTACAGTACATTAAGGAATGAATAAATAAATGTGCCAATGTATGCATTGGTTGTGTCTTTTGTGTTCATCATGTGAAAAGGTTTGTGAGGGGGCACAAGCAACATAACTTACCAGTTTTGGAAATGTTGTTTTGAATTTATTGCACCAGTGTGTAAGACTGTGTTGTACTGTGTGTGTGTGTTGTGAGGGCTTGTGTGTGATGTCTGAGGGCAAAGTGTGGAAAAACTCAATAGTGATCCCCATCCCCAAGAAGGGCACCGCCAGGGTCCTGAATGACCTTAGACCAGTCGCTCTTACCTCCCTGGTCATGAAGGCCATGGAGAGGATCATCAAGGAGCACATCACCAAGGCAACTAGTTCGATGATGGATCCATTGCAGTTTGCTTATCAGGCTGGCAGGGGTGTCGACGATGCAAACATATTCATCTTAAACATCATCCACAAGCACCTGGAAATACCAAACTCCTCAGCCAGACTTCTTTTTGTAGACTTCTCATCAGCATTTAATACAATGCAGCCACATATTTTGGCAGAGAAGCTCATCACACGCTTCCACCTCAACCACCAACTCATCCTGTGGATTATAGATTTCCTCACCAACAGATCACAGAGGGTATTGGTGAACCACACCTTATACGACAACCTCTTCACCTCCACGGGCTCTCCACAAGGCTGTGTCCTCTCTCCACTGCTCTTCATTCTCTACACTGATGACTGCAGATCCATCCAGCCAAACTGCCATTGTGTGAAATTTGCTGATGACCTCTTGTCTCTGCTTTCCAGTAATACACAACATCACAGCACAGCCCTGCAGGACTTTTTAGTTTGGTGCGAAAAGTCTTGTCTCGAGCTGAACATAGATAAAACTAAGGACATGATTGTCACCTTCTCATCAAAACAGAGACAATTAGCAGAGGCTGTCACCACTATCATCCAGCAGGAGCCAGTGGAGATAGTGGAGACATATAAATACCTGGGATCAACTTTTGACAATCTTCTAAGGTTTTCCAGTAACACAGAGGAGATCCTTAAAAAGTGTAATCAGAGACAATATCTACTTAGGAAGCAAGGCTCGAAATTGCGACCATTTTGGTTGCATATGCTCCTGAAATTTAATCTGTGCGACCTAAAAATATATTTGGGAGCATTTGTGCGAGTGCAAATAATGGTTGTGGTGCGACCTGTTTTCATTTCTCTAAAAAACGTTTGCAAATTACTTCAAAAGTGTGTACCTTTGGTGCTGATCCAACGTTATATAACCAATCCAGGGGTTTTCCTGCATTCATTTTTTTTTTTGGCGGCCGCCAAAGCATTATTTACAGGGCTCGCAAAATCGCTAGCCCGACGTCCCGGGGCTATTGTGTTTTCCAGTCGGGCTACCAAAATGCATAACCGGCCTGCCCGACGGGCTCTCTGAACTAACGTTCGCTTCAGTCTTGTTGTAATCAGATTCAGTGCGTTCTTCATCTTCGATTCGCAGCACCGCCTAGCAGAGAGCACATCAGAAACAGAGGTGTGTGTGTTCATCTGAGCCTCATTGGTCTGTCACTGCTCGTCAATGTCAGAATATTTGAGATGACCAATCAAATCAAAAGTAGGTTGCTAGGGCTGGGTATCGATTCAGATGATCCAATTCGATTCGATTTCGATTCTCAAGCTCTCAAATCGATTCGATTTCGATTCTCGATTCGATTTCCGATTCAACTCAATGAAAATAGATTTAATACAAATACTATATTAATAAAAAAGAACAGTGAACATTTTACAAGTGGATAATTAATAAAAATAAATTAAGAGCCACAAACCTGTATATTAAGCTTTTAATTTTATTTTGATGCAAGATGAAAAATGTATGATGAAAAAAAGTCAGAACAGTCCCATTCCTGAATCAAACAGGATCAGGTTATTTTATTTTTAAGATAAAAGAATCATAAAATCGTACAACATTAGCTGTAAAATGGAGGCTGATGAACAATGTAGGACAACTAATACTGGCTTATTGGTGATAGTTCACCCAAAAATAAAAAAATTCCATTATTTATGTATGTATTTATCACGTATATAAAAAAAATGTTTTTCTGTTGAACAAAAAAATAAGATATTTTAAAGAATATGGGTAACCAAATACTATGGAAGTCAACTCTTGTGTTCAACAGTAGAAAGAAATTCATACATGATGAATACATTCATAAATGGCACTTTTACGCTTATTTATGCTTATAACCGACTGTCTTTACGAGGTTACTCACCAAGACCAGAGTTTTGACATCAAGACATCGTGTTTTTGACCGTTAAAGTGATATAATCCGCGAAAAATAACTTTTGTTACTGGCTGAGCTGTTTGTGAGGCGGGTTTTTGGCTTTACTGTATGTGCACACATGTGAAAAACATCTCTGAGAGCGCGTGAAAATCGCTTGAATGTTTAAACTGGTAAAACTTAAAAAGACGTGAAAATGATAAACGATGCATGCAATGCTGGCCCGATTGTGCAAGTGAATATTCCGTCATGTCGTCCCGACTCCTAAACGCGAGTGTGTATCGACGCCTGCAGCGCTTGCCTTGAGCAGAGAGAGAAGACGCAGCACCGCTGAACACACACGCGGTTCAGAGAAAGTTTTAATTTAGTATGATTTGATTGTATAATTTGTGTGGCAAGTCATGCAAGGCGCCATCCAGCTCGTCGGGAGCAGCCGGGGTTAGGTGTCTCACACACACACACAGCTGGGGTTAGGTGTCTCACACACACACACACAGCTGGGGTTAGGTGTCTTGCTCATGGACACCTCGACACTTGGTCAGGTTTAGGTCAGGTGGAACCGGGGATTGAACCACCAACCTTCCGGATGGCAGACAACCTACATGAACCACTGAACCACTGCCGCCCCAATGAATGAACATGAATGAACAATGAACAGCTGTATTTTTATTAACTAAGATTAACAAAGATTAATACAGCATATTAATAGCAATAGAGTGCCCAGCAAAAAATGCGGGGACAGGTGTGTGGCAAACAAATCAGGTTCATCAGGCTCGATTATTAAGGCTTTTAATCGGCAGGATGCTGCTGGTCGTTCCACTCTATTGGCAGAGCTAATTATACGTCAAATATAACACCTTATACACCATCACCAAAGAAGAGCTTGCCTTCACTAAATTTAAACCTATGGTGCAGCTCATGGGAAAAGAACGGAGTTGCGATTAACATGACGTAGGCCTATGCAAATGACAAATTATGTGCCAATATCATCGGGGTGAGATGATATAGAGCCAGAAGACCATTTCTAATCTTGGCCACAGGATGTGTAAAGCCCCAGTGAAATGAAATCTGTTAATATATAATTTGTAGTTGTGGTGCTCCTAAATTTTTGCTGGTGCTCCTAACTTTTTTGAAGCTGAAGTCATTTGGGGTTAACAAAGTCATTCTTAACACATTCTACTATGCTTTTATTGAAAATGTAATAACCTTCTCATTCATTAGCTGGTTCCACTCCATCACCCTGCAAAACAGGAACCGCCTGTTGAGTGTGGTTAAGGTCTGTTCAAAAATCGTTGACCAGCCCGTCCGATCTCTCACTGCCTTATGTGACCACCAGACTGTAAAGGTGGCACGCAGGATTACTAATGACCCCTCTCACATTCTGTTTTCGGAGTTTGAATGGCTACCCTCGGGATGTAGACTCCGCTGTCCGCTTTGTCGGACACAGAGGAGGAAAGCAACCTTCATCCCGAGGGCTGTCCAGCTTATGAACGTCAATAGGAACAGATGATTTTTTTTTATTTTTTTTATTTATGTATGATGATATGTGGTATGTCCTGTGTGGTGTGCGGTGTGCCTGTGTAAGCTACTATAATGTTCAAATTTCCCCTTGGGGACAAATAAAGTGCTTTGAAATTGAAATTGAAATTGAAAGTGTGGTTTTTCAGCAAGAGTGAGTGGTTTTGAGTGTAGAGCTTCATTTTGAGCTGAAAATAGGATGTTTGGGGAACTGGGCGAGGCGCTGTGGATGGGTGTTTACTGGTTTGAGAACACGAGGAATAGTTTCAAGAAAAGTGTTTAAGCAATCGAGAAAAACTGTAAACACTCTGACTGAGTGATAATGGAAATGAGGGACGTTATATTATTTAGGGAGGTTGCAAAATGCAATTATGAAATGTTGTTTTTCCCACAGGTGGTTGAGGATCATTACCCAGCATTCCCTCTGAAGACTGCGCCTCCCTGGATGCTGGGTCAAGACCAGCGGATGCGTTTTACTCTATTTCCCTTTTATTTTCATTTCTCCTTTCAGTTTTTCTTTATTCAGTGTTTCAGTTTTCCATCTTATTTAGCTGTAGTGTTTTAACAGTGCTGACGTTTTATCGAGTGTTTAATGCAGGTGGATTGTAAACACTTAAAATTGTACTGATTAAAATAATAAAGTAATGGTTTGTTTTGTTTTTGTTAGTTTTGTTGATTAACGTGTTGGTTAGTTTCAATGTTAAGGTCTTCACTGACAGGGAAATGTTCACAGATGTCTAAAGTTACACTTTCACATGCAGAGAGCAGGAAGAGAAACCACATGTTGAGTTTAAAGGAAGTGTGAACATGTTTCTGTTGAGTTTCTCTTCTGAAGGTCTAAACGTGAGATTTCCCACAGTCCTCTTCTGTCCAACACGTGAGCACTCACAGTTCCCGACCGCTGGAATAACACACAAACCCTCTCCAGTGCCTGTATTGCTATTATTCATCTACCGGAATAGAGTATTTTACTCCTTTTATTTATGTCTTTGAATATTTTAAAATGCAATGTACACTTTTTGCCCGTAATTAAAAAAAAAATAGTAGAGATTACTTTAACTGTTTTGAATATGATGTTGAGTATATGTTGTGCTACAGTACATTTCCTGTTCAATATATATATATATAGGGGAGATCGGGGCACAAACTAATGCGGGGCTAGTTGTCACACACTTGTTTTAAATACTTCCACACATGCAAGCGTGCTGATACTTACTGTATTTACTAGCTGCCACTATATAGAGGAAAAATTGCGCCAAAATTCTGAAATCTTGGGAAGATATCACTGAACATTTATTTAACCGTAGCAAAAGCAAATTTCTTGTGCTCATTTTTCATCTCTATTTTTTGTGATTAGATTTATTTTTAATCTTATATCTGTTATTTAACAGTTGAGATAGTTCTTTAACGCTGATCTAAACCCCTAGTTCTGCAGGCGGGGCATGTTGTCACACTGCGTTACAATGAGCCCCTATTAGAACTATTCTATTCTATACTTTTATGAATTCTATTAATAACCATGAGAAAAAGGTGAATAAAGACAGAGTCAATGTTCAGAAACTATTCATTATTATTATGTTTTGAACTATGCTGTATATAATTTTTTTTTTTTATTATAAAAAAATGCCATTATTTTATATGAAAAAGTTAATAATTGTATTTTATTGAGAAAGTATTTTAGTTTGTCTTGTATATATTTTTGATTAGATCAGATAACTCTTTAATCTGTCATATGGTCATGTTACAATGAGCTCCACCTATGGGGCATGTTGTCACATTTCACTTCCATTCTTTCGGGGTATATCAATAAAAAAGTATATTACACTGTATTAATAAAACAAAACCACATAATTGTACTAGACATGTGGGAAATTAATGTGGGAAAAATAAATACTCTGAACCCTAAGTAGATTTACACAAACTGAGAATATCAAAAAGCGCTACATTGTGCCCCGCTCTCCCTTAATGTTATATATAATTATTTAAAGCATTTTACACCTATTAGCCTCTATGGCCCACATTATTAAAGTATTAACCATTAACATTGGACAATGCACTAAAACATTAAGAATTCAAACATCTTTTTAGTTATGATATATAGTCTCAGTCTACATTACATTATCACTGGTGTTTTAGGATGCCAAACAATTATTATAATAATATAATAATGATTTATATACTTATTCCTATGACGTAAAATCCACATAGCCTATAATTGTAGTGTATAAATGAAAATGAATATTTCACACAAGTATATACATTACACTATGATCACCATGCTGATCGCGTGAGCAAAGTGCGCACTTTCTTTATCACGCAGCACAAACAGAATGCCTATATAGGCTAGGCTACTTAATTAAAGTCTTGTGCTGTTTTATAAAGGCACAAAGCCATATCAGGGTTTCGATTTTAATTCGTTGGCAGAATATAACGCTAGAGACGACTCGTGCTGGTGCTCAGGTTCATCTGAAATAGCAAGGCTGTTGTGCTAAACTCCTCTTTGCTAGCATCACCGCCAGAGAACACGCGGGGGCGGAGCTACAGGTGTTGCTCCACCCCATGACTGTTCTCATTGGCTCAGCCGTCTCTCATAGGCACACTGCTTTACACTATAGCATAGCTTGGAGCAATACCTCACAGGCATTACGTTTATAAAGACAGTATTGGGTAAATTGGCAGTGGGCGGGATCACACAGACCAAAACACTGAACACACATTTCAAAGCAGAATAACTGGCTGTCGCATTGTTCTTCAGAGAAACGAGTATGTGAACTTAGCATGTTTCCTAAATATCTGCAAACATGGTATTTTTATGCTTAAGTTGTCAAAAAAACAAAAAAACATACACGGCGCTTTTAACTATTTAAAGTATGAAAAGCCCATAGACCGCTGACAGCTTCTTTTCTGTTAATCAGTTTGTATATCCATGTTCCAGATGAATGAATGAAGCGGTGAAATCGCTCCTTAAAGGGTAACTCAACCCCTGGTCAGGGCCTGACTCCACACACTGGCAATACTTGAAACATGCTGGAAAAAGAGACAGGGGGACGAACCGAGGTAAAAAAAATGGTGTTATCGTTCACAATTACAGTCTTATGCAGTCATTTTAGAGATTTTAAAATGTTTTAAATAATATTAGTGACACGAATATTCTCACAAAGCAAAGAACCTCCACCTCTGCCGGTGAGCTCATGCTAGGGGCGGGGCTAGTGAGCTAGGGGTGGGGCTAGTGAGCTAGGGGTGGGGCTAGTGAGCTAGGGGCGGGGCTAGTGAGCTAGGGGCGGGGCTAGTGAGCTAGGGGTGGGGCTAGTGAGCTAGGGGCGGGGCTAGTGAGCCGCTGGCAGCGCCATCACATGGCACACGTCACCACAACTGCCAATAGGGAAACTCAACTGCAGTCACCACCGTTCAACCTGAAGAGGGCAGCACTCAGACGCTTTTACACCATATATTGTAGAATTAAAGGAGAACTCCGGGCAATTTTTAAGTTAATCTTGATCGTTAGACCTTTGTGAGTACTGTCTATAGAAAAAAAACGAACCGGATTGGTGCTTGCGACGCGGAGCTGCGACCGCGAATGCCCAGAGCTCCCACTCAGCTATAACGGCAGCTCTGGGGGCATATACATAAAGAGCGTTTTTGTGCGTCTTAACAGACACAAAATGCAATTAAAATGTCTGTCCAACATGAACAGGGACCTTACCTGTGAACAAGATGCGCTTAGCAACTTAGCCATGGTTTAAATTCACCTAAATAGTGTTTTAGACAGCAAGCTGTAGTCTCGCGCTGAAGTCTCGCTCCTCCCACCTGGACACTATTCCGGCTACAACTGAGATCACGGGACTTCAGCGCGAGTCCAGGTGGGAGGAGCGAGACTTCAGCGCGAGACTACAGCTTGCCATCTAAAACACTATTTAAACCATGGCTAAGTTGCTAAACGCATCTTGTTCACAGGTAAGGCCCCTGTTCATGTTTGACAGACATTTTAATTGCATTTTGTGTCTGTTAAGAGGCACAAAAACGCTCTTTATGTACATGCCCCCATTGCTGCCGTTTTAGCTGAGTGGGAGCTCTGGGCATTCGCTGTCGCAGCTCCGCGTCGCAAGCACCAATCCGGTTCGTTTTTTTTTCTATAGACATTACTCATAAAGATATAACGATCAAGATTAACTTAAAAATTGCCCGGAGTTCTCCTTTAAAACACTTTATACCCAAATGTCAAAACATTTACTCGAATCAATGAACAGCACTAAGAGCTAGACGTAACTGGCTGCAAAATAAAATTTGCTGCCGCTAGGGTGCGTCCAGATTTCTAGGCTAGGATAAACACAGAAATCGAACTTTTTTTCACCTGAAGCTGTTATCTAGAGTAAACTCTTTCCTATCACCGAAAGAGCTTGAAAGAGTCACACATGCTTTCGTTCTATCCCGTCTGGATTATAACTCTTATGCAGGAATATCCTAGTTTTCCTTTACAAGGCTTCAAATGGTTCAAAACGCTGCAGACAGATTACTAACTGGGTTCGCAAACATGAACATATTACTCCTATTTTAATGTCTCTTAACTGGTTGCCGGTGCGTCATATAATTGATTTTAAAATATTGTTGTTTGTTTTCAAACCCTTAAATGGTCTTGCACCCTCTTACCTATCTGAACTTTGACCTTTGAACGTGCCGGTAGGTGCCTACGGTCCACTAGCAGTTCTAATCTGTCCCGGCCACATTCACGATGTAAGTCGAGAGGGGGTCGTGCTTTCACAGGGGTCGGTCCTAGGCTATGGAACAGGCTCCCCTTATCCTAGAGTTTAATGTTTAAAGCTACACTGTGTCATGTTTTTAATGATTCTTAGCAAAAAACACGGTGACCCTTTCAAAATGATATGTGCTCATAATGTGTAATTACTTTCACCGGGTATTTCACTAAATTTCAATTATGGTTTTATTACATTATGTGTTAATGGTTTATTTTGCTCTTAATTTCATGTTTCCTGGACTTTTACCTTGTAAAGCACAGCTGTGGTCAACTTCTGTTGTGTTTATTTGTGCCATATAAATGAAATGAAATGAAGCCCTTGTCTTACAGATCATTAACAAAAAAAAAGTTGTTTCAGGGTTTAGTAAACTTACCCTTTAAACGATCGATCTGCACTCCTGCACTCTGTAATCAATACACTACATTCATTGAAAATGATGTCCACAAGAAATGCGACATCGCTGATCTGATCTGATAGATGCTTAAAACAACACTTATCGACAAATAATATGAGTTTATACATACTCGCATTAGTCCAATATCAAAACAACTGTACCGCAGTAATCCTGAATCACATTCGCAAATTACCTCATACTAGCCGTATGACTTAACCTGTGTTATAAAGGTATTCGTGACATTCGTTTATGAAGGTATTCATTCATGCACTCTCACTGTTATTAATGTCGTTTATGAAGGTATTCATTCATGCACTCTCACTCTGTTATTAATGTTGTTTATGAAGGTATTCTCCAGTGTTGTTGATGTGTTTAAGTGTTGTTGATGTGTTATGAAGGTATTCTCACCCAGTGTTATTATTGTGTTTATGAAGGTATTCTCCAGTGTTGTTGATGTGTTTAAGTGTTGTTGATGTGTTATGAAGGTATTCTCACCCAGTGTTATTATTGTGTTTATGAAGGTATTCTCACGCAGTGTTGTTGATGTCGTTGGTGAAGTTGGCGACTGCGACAGAGTCCGGTTGAAATCCCTCTTTCAGGAACAGATTGGATGTTTTCTCATCATAGAGCGCAGAGTAGATTTGAGCCCATGACACTGTCACGTTTAAAACAAAGATTACACACAAAAACAAGCGATGACACGCCATTGAACCTCCAGACAGAGACACTGTTCTCCTTTTCTTCTGAGGGTTAATGGTGTTTGGTAAACTAGTTTAACTGCGTTCGGCCACAACTGGACGGGAGCGCGCGGTCACGTGATTCTTGCTGTCCCCAAACCGAGCTGTCAGTCAATGTAAGTTTCACTTCGTTTGCTTTTTGGCTGATAAAAACTTTTAGGAAGCCAGCAGGAGCTGCATGGCTAAAATTCATTTTTATAATCTTTAGATTAATTAAAATTAATTATATTATGCAGGAAAGCTGTCATCTTTCTTCTTTTTTTTTTCAAATAGCAGGTATGGAAGCCCGTTTCCGACACGTTGAGTAAAAAATATATAATTCTGTAAGTCATAATAATGAGAAAGTTTCTCATAATTATGACTTAATATGTGTGTGTGTGTGTGTGTGTGTGTGTGTGTGTGACTCCTAACCCCGGCTGCTCCCGACGAGCTGGATGGCGCCTTGCATGGCTGACACCGCCGTCGGTGTGTGAATGAATGGGTGAATGTGAGGCAATATGTAAAGCGCTTTGGTGGACATTGGGTCTGTGAAAGCGCTATATAAATGCAGTCCATTTACCATTATATTGAGAAAGTTTCTCATAATAATGACTTAGTATCTCTTAAAGCAACACTATGTAGCTTTTTCAACCTTCATAATATATTTCCAAGACCCTTGTGATGGTACATCGACTTACAATAGGTTAAATGACACGTCTGCCACAGCCTGACGGCGTCTGTGTCGCTTTTACTGGCACTATGTAACTTCGGGTTTCGGGTAGTAGCCCGAGCACAAAAAGAACTACAAAATTCGACTGCTTTACATCAAGCGTTACAATAGTCATTACTTTGCTTTTCTTCGTTTCTGATGTCGCAATACATCATCATTTCATGAAATCATGCACCATACTCTACCTTGTCTGTGGACATCGTTCATTCCAAAGCCGGTGCTGTTAAACACGAGTGTGTGTGCGACAGTAGGCTGCGGTAGCCTACATTATTTACGACAGCGGTAATGAACAATTCCGCTTCCAACCAGTAGGGCGACCGCAGAGGAAAAGTTCCTTGGTGTTGCTTTCTCATAATAAACTTTCTCATAATAATGACTTAATTATCTCATAATAATGAGAAATTTTCTCATAATAATTACTTAACATCTCGTAATAATGAGACTTTCTCATAATAATGACTTAACTGGGGTTCGCAAACATGAACATATTACTCCTATTTTAATGTCTCTTAACTGATTGCCGGTATGTCATATTGATTTGAAAATATTGTTGTTTGTTTTCAAACCCTTAAATGGTCTTGCACCCTCTTACCTATCTGAACTTTGACCTTTGACCGACCGTGCCTACGGTCCACTAGCAGTTCTAATCTGTCCCGGCCACATTCACGATTCGCAGTGGTCGGCCCTAGGCCAGAGAATAGCCTCCCCGTAACCTCTAGATCCCTGTCCTCTTTACATGAGTTTAATGTTTAAGTTAAAGTTTTATCTTTTAGACCAGGCATTTCACTAAATCTAAATTATGGCTTTATTACATTATGTGTTAATGGTTTATTTCTTTGCTCCTTATTTCATGTTTCCTGGACTTTTACCTTGTACATTTTTGCCATATAAATCAAATGAAATGAAGCGGCTTCATTTAATTTAATTTAATTGTATTTAAATATTGCAAAAAAAAAAAAATATATATATATATATATATTTATATGGCTGAAAAAACTTTTTTTAGATAACGATTGATCTGTGACGATCTGGCTATTGGCTGTTGGATCTGCACTCCTATTGGCTGTCGCTCCAGAAAGTCGGTGTTCATTTGCATAATAGGCATAGGAGGTTTGACTTCTGTGATCAATACACTACATTTATTGAAAATTATGTTCACAAGAAATGCGACATGACATCGCAGATCTGATCAGATTTGATGCTTAAACAACACTTATCGACATGGCTTTTGATATTCCTTTAAAGTTTATAAACACTTGCATTAGTCCCAGGGCCGGCTCTAGCCCTTTGGATGCCCTAGGCGAGATGGAGTTTTGCGCCCTATAAACTGCATAATAATTTCCACATTAGACGCTGTATAAATCAATAATAAGTTAATAATAAAATGAAAACTCTTATATGATACAATATATGAGCCTATACATTTCTTATTTATAGACTGGAAATAAAATCTGACGCAAGGAAACATTTGTAACCAGCAAATCACACTGGATTTTTAGTAGTAAATACATATTTATGCATTACAACTCATTTGAATAATAATTACCCTTTACCAGCAGATTAAGGTTTGTGTTACTATTAAGTTGTAAAGTTATATTAAACTACACGAGAGCAAAATAAAAATATATGTGTATATGATACAAATGTTATGGTGTCAATTTTATTACATTTTTGTTCCTGAAATTCACTCTTCTCCTGGGATCAGGATAATTCTGTTTTTCCCAATCTTAAAAAAGTTGGGCAGGAGGGAGAGTTTATAAAGTCCCGTGAGGAAGAGTCCACGGTGGAGCCGGCCGGAGTAACCCTGTTCCTGGAGGAAGACCAACAGCAGAACCGATGGAGGTGTGTGTGTGTGTGTGTGTGTGTGTGTGCGTGTGCAGGAGGTGGACCGGCTGAAGGGAGAGTGGGGAGTGAGTGTGTGTGAATGAGGAGTGAGTGTGTGTGAGTGAGGAGTGTGTGTGTGGTCTAAGAGTCTGGCTCTGGGTCTTACTGTGCGTTTACACCGGACGCGAATAGCGCGTCAAATTCGCGTCTACCGCGTCTAGTTTGACGCTTAACCACTTTGTGTTAATTCGCGTGTCAAGAGTGAAACTGACACGCCTAACTGTGCGTTCACACCGGACGCGAATAGCGCGTCAAATTCGCGTCTACCGCGTCTAGTTTGACGCTTGACCACTTTGTGTTAATTCGCGTGTCAAGAGTGAAACTGACGCGCGTAAAAACAAAAGTTTGAAGCGAAATTTACGCGCGTCAGATTCTAAATCTGTTGGCCGCCATCTTTTTTATGTTGATCAAGCATTTATCGTGAGAGTCACCGCTCTGTATTTGCTCTGAAACGCAGAACAGCGGCGTACGGATCATCGTCGCTGTATTTGGGTCCACCAGACCATTCGGAGGTGAACTCAGTTTGTCGAGTTTCACCATTTCCTCGCTCCAGGAGCAGCGCCTGGATGACGGCCGCTACAGCGGTACTGACGCCTGTCCCGCGCCCAGTCTGATGACCTGTTCTCCCGCATCGGAGCGAGGATCACCCTCGCCCTCACCAACCTAATCTGTCAAATATATATAACAGACCGGACACCGTCGGGTGTAGAATAATGATTTACTATGTTGGTTGTCTTTACATTAGAATAATAATGTTTCATATAATCTAGAAATGGAATAAAAAGCATTCAATACAAAATGAATATGTCTCATATATTTAAATCAAGTTTTTATGTGATAAAATATTTGCTTTATTGCTGCATTAGAACAGAATATAATAAAATAGTCATTTTATTCCATTTAGTCATATTACAAAATAATGGATTGAGGCATCCAGCATCTAGATACTTCACCACGTGACATCAAGCAGGCTCCTGATTGGTTAACGCGGCGCGAATTGACGCAGAAGTTCAGATTTTTCAACTCGGGCGGCAGACGCGAATTCGCGTCAAACGCGTGAATGCACAAATAGCACTAACTAAATCATTCGCGCGTAACGCGCTTCCGCGCCAGACGCTTCAATTCGCGCCATTCGCGCGAACTTGACGCGCGAATGAGGCGTATTCGCGTGTACCGCGCCGCGCTCTACGCCTCATTCGCGCCGCAGGAATTTTTTACGCGCGTAACGCGTCTTTGCATTGACTTAACATTGAAATCACTCGCGCCTGACGCGCTATTCGCGTGCGGTGTGAACGCACCATAAAACAAACGTTTGAAGCGAAATGTACGCAAGCAGGCTCCTGATTGGTTAACGCGGCGCGAAATTACGCAGAACTTCAGATTTTTCAACTCGGGCGGCAGACGCGAATTCGCGTCAAACGCGTGAATGCACAAATAGCACTAACTAAATCATTCGCGCGTAACGCGCTTAACGTGCCAGACGCTCAATTCGCGCCATTCGCGCGAACTTGACGCGCGAATGAGGCGTATTCGCGTCTACCGCGCTCTACGCCTCATTCGCGCCGCAGGAATTTTTTCCTTTGCATTGACTTAACGCGTCTTTGCATTGACTTAACATTGAAATCACTCGCGCCTGACGCGCTATTCGCGTCCGGTGTGAACGCACCATAACTGTGCATTCACACCGGACGCGAATAGCGCGTCAAATTCGCGTCTACCGCGTCTAGTTTGACGCTTGACCACTTTGTGTTAATTCGCGTGTCAAGAGTGAAACTGACGCGCGTAAAAACTAAAGTTTGAAGCGAAATTTACGCGCGTCAGATTCTAAATCTGTTGGCCGCCATCTTTTTTATGTTTATCGAGCATTTATCGAGAGAGTCACCGCTCTGTATTTGCTCTGAAAAGCAGAACAGCGGCGTACGGATCATCGTCGCTGTATTTGGGTCCACCAGACTATTCGGAGGCGAACTCAGTT
The DNA here is from genome assembly GCA_031834385.1 of Semotilus atromaculatus. NCBI lineage: Eukaryota > Metazoa > Chordata > Actinopteri > Cypriniformes > Leuciscidae > Semotilus > Semotilus atromaculatus. Next base: position 2,574,422 of record JAULUF010000055.1, read on the forward strand.
TGGCGAGTTTCACCATTTTCTCGCTCCAGGAGCAGCGCCTGGATGACGGCCGCTTTCAGCGGTACTTCCGCCTGTCCCGCGCCCAGTCTGATGACCTGTTGTCCCGCATCGGAGCGAGGATCACCCTCGCCTTCACCAACATAATCTGTCAAATATATATAACAGACAGGACACCGTCGGATCTAGAATAATTATGTACTATGTTGGTTGTCTTTACATTAGAATAATAATGTTTCATATAATCTAGAAATGGAATAAAGAGCATTCAATACAAAATGATTATGTCTCATATATTTAAATCAAGTTTTTATGTGATAAAATATTTGCTTTGTTGCTGCATTAGAACAGAATAGAATAGAAAAGTAATTTTATTCCATTTTGTCATATTAAAAAATAATGTATTGCGGCATCCAGCATCCAGATACTTCACCAGGTGACAGCAAGCAGGCTCCTGATTGGTTAACGCGGCGCGAATTGACGCAGAAGTTCAGATTTTTCAACTCGGGCGGCAGACGCGAATTCGCGTCAAACGCGTGAATGCACAAATGGCACTAACTAAATAATTCGCGCGTAACGCGCTTAACGCGCCAGATTCTTAATTCGCGCCATTCGCGCGAACTTGACGCGCGAATGAGGCGTATTCGCGTCTACCGCGCCGCGCTCTACGCCTCATTCGCGCCGCAGGAATTTTTTACGCGCGTAACGCGTCTTTGCATTGACTTAACATTGAAATCATTCGCGCCTGACGCGCTATTCGCGTCCGGTGTGAACGCACCATAAGAGTCTGGGTCTGGGTCTAAGAGTCTGGCTCTGGGTCTGGGTCTAAGAGTCTGGGTCTGGCTCTGGGTCTAAGAGTCTGGCTCTGGGTCTGGGTCTGGGTCTAAGAGTCTGGCTCTGGGTCTAAGAGTCTGGCTCTAAGAGTCTGGCTCTGGGTCTAAGAGTCTGGCTCTGGCTCTGGCTCTGGGTCTAAGAGTCTGGCTCTGGGTCTAAGTGTCTGGCTCTGGGTCTAAGAGTCTGCATCTGGCTCTGGGTCTAAGAGTCTGGTTTTGGGTCTGGGTCTAAGAGTCTGGCTCTGGGTCTGGGTCTAAGAGTCTGGGTCTGGGTCAAAGAGTCTGGGTCTGGGTCTTAGAGTCTGGCTCTGGCTCTGGGTCTAAGAGTCTGGCTCTGGGTCTGCGTCTGGCTCTGGGTCTATGAGTCTGGCTCTGGGTCTAAGAGTCTGCGTCTGGCTCTGGGTCTAAGAGAATTTTTTAAGCGCGTAACGCGTCTTTGCATTGACTTAACATTGAAATCATTCGCGCCTGACACGCTATTCGCATCCGGTGTGAACGCACCATAAGAGTCTGGCTCTGGGTCTAAGAGTCTGGCTCTGGGTCTAAGAGTCTGGCTCTGGGTCTAAAAGTCTGGCTCTGGGTCTAAGAGTCTGGCTCTGGGTCTGGGTCTAAGAGTCTGGGTCTGGCTCTGGGTCTAAGAGTCTGGCTCTGGGTCTGGGTCTAAGAGTCTGACTCTGGGTCTAAGAGTCTGGCTCTGGGTCTGGGTCTAAGAGTCTGGCTCTGGGTCTGCGTCTGGCTCTGGGTCTAAGAGTCTGGCTCTAAGAGTCTGGCTCTGGGTCTAAGAGTCTGGCTCTGGGTCTGGGTCTAAGAGTCTGGCTCTGGCTCTGGGTCTGGGTCTAAGAGTCTGGCTCTGGGTCTGGGTCTAAGAGTCTGGCTCTGGGTCTGGGTCTAAGAGTCTGGCTCTGGCTCTGGGTCTAAGAGTCTGGCTCTGGGTCTGGGTCTAAGAGTCTGGCTCTGGGTCTAAGAGTCTGGCTCTGGGTCTGGGTCTAAGAGTCTGCGTCTGGCTCTGGGTCTAAAAGTCTGGCTCTGGGTCTGCGTCTGGCTCTGGGTCTATGAGTCTGGCTCTGGCTCTGGGTCTAAGAGTCTGGCTCTGGGTCTGCGTCTGGCTCTGGGTCTAAGAGTCTGCGTCTGGCTCTGGGTCTAAGAGTCTGGGTCTGGGTCTAAGAGTCTGGCTCTGGCTCTGGGTCTAAGAGTCTGGCTCTGGGTCTGGGTCTAAGAGTCTGGCTCTGGGTCTAAGAGTCTGGCTCTGGGTCTAAGAGTCTGGCTCTGGGTCTGGGTCTAAGAGTCTGCGTCTGGCTCTGGGTCTAAAAGTCTGGCTCTGGGTCTGCGTCTGGCTCTGGGTCTATGAGTCTGGCTCTGGCTCTGGGTCTAAGAGTCTGGCTCTGGGTCTGCGTCTGGCTCTGGGTCTAAGAGTCTGCGTCTGGCTCTGGGTCTAAGAGTCTGGGTCTGGGTCTAAGAGTCTGGCTCTGGGTCTAAGAGTCTGGCTCTGGGTCTAAGAGTCTGGGTCTAAGAGTCTGGCTCTGGGTCTAAGAGTCTGGCTCTGGGTCTGGGTCTAAGAGTCTGGGTCTGGGTCAAAGAGTCTGGGTCTGGGTCTTAGAGTCTGGCTCTGGCTCTGGGTCTAAGAGTCTGGCTCTGGGTCTGCGTCTGGCTCTGGGTCTATGAGTCTGGCTCTGGGTCTAAGAGTCTGCGTCTGGCTCTGGGTCTAAGAGAATTTTTTAAGCGCGTAACGCGTCTTTGCATTGACTTAACATTGAAATCATTCGCGCCTGACACGCTATTCGCATCCGGTGTGAACGCACCATAAGAGTCTGGCTCTGGGTCTAAGAGTCTGGCTCTGGGTCTAAGAGTCTGGCTCTGGGTCTAAAAGTCTGGCTCTGGGTCTAAGAGTCTGGCTCTGGGTCTGGGTCTAAGAGTCTGGGTCTGGCTCTGGGTCTAAGAGTCTGGCTCTGGGTCTGGGTCTAAGAGTCTGACTCTGGGTCTAAGAGTCTGGCTCTGGGTCTGGGTCTAAGAGTCTGGCTCTGGGTCTGCGTCTGGCTCTGGGTCTAAGAGTCTGGCTCTAAGAGTCTGGCTCTGGGTCTAAGAGTCTGGCTCTGGGTCTGGGTCTAAGAGTCTGGCTCTGGCTCTGGGTCTGGGTCTAAGAGTCTGGCTCTGGGTCTGGGTCTAAGAGTCTGGCTCTGGGTCTGGGTCTAAGAGTCTGGCTCTGGCTCTGGGTCTAAGAGTCTGGCTCTGGGTCTGGGTCTAAGAGTCTGGCTCTGGGTCTAAGAGTCTGGCTCTGGGTCTAAGAGTCTGGCTCTGGGTCTGGGTCTAAGAGTCTGCGTCTGGCTCTGGGTCTAAAAGTCTGGCTCTGGGTCTGCGTCTGGCTCTGGGTCTATGAGTCTGGCTCTGGCTCTGGGTCTAAGAGTCTGGCTCTGGGTCTGCGTCTGGCTCTGGGTCTAAGAGTCTGCGTCTGGCTCTGGGTCTAAGAGTCTGGGTCTGGGTCTAAGAGTCTGGCTCTGGCTCTGGGTCTAAGAGTCTGGCTCTGGGTCTGGGTCTAAGAGTCTGGCTCTGGGTCTAAGAGTCTGGCTCTGGGTCTAAGAGTCTGGCTCTGGGTCTGGGTCTAAGAGTCTGCGTCTGGCTCTGGGTCTAAAAGTCTGGCTCTGGGTCTGCGTCTGGCTCTGGGTCTATGAGTCTGGCTCTGGCTCTGGGTCTAAGAGTCTGGCTCTGGGTCTGCGTCTGGCTCTGGGTCTAAGAGTCTGCGTCTGGCTCTGGGTCTAAGAGTCTGGGTCTGGGTCTAAGAGTCTGGCTCTGGGTCTAAGAGTCTGGCTCTGGGTCTAAGAGTCTGGGTCTAAGAGTCTGGCTCTGGGTCTAAGAGTCTGGCTCTGGGTCTGGGTCTAAGAGTCTGGCTCTGGCTCTGGGTCTAAGAGTCTGGCTCTGGCTCTAAGAGTCTGGCTCTGGGTCTGGGTCTAAGAGTCTGGGTCTAAGAGTCTGGCTCTGGCTCTGGGTCTAAGAGTCTGGCTCTGGGTCTAAGAGTCTGGCTCTGGGACTAAGAGTCTGGCTCTGGGTCTAAGAGTCTGGGTCTGGGTCTAAGAGTCTGGGTCTAAGAGTCTGGCTCTGGGTCTAAGAGTCTGGGTCTGGGTCTAAGAGTCTGGCTCTGGGTCTAAGAGTCTGGCTCTGGGTCTAAGAGTCTGGCTCTGGGTCTGGGTCTAAGAGTCTGGGTCTAAGAGTCTGGCTCTGGGTCTGAGAGTCTGGGTCTGGGTCTAAGAGTCTGGGTCTGGGTCTAAGAGTCTGGGTCTGGGCCTAAGAGTCTGGCTCTGGGTCTAAGAGTCTGGCTCTGGGTCTAAGAGTCTGGCTCTGGGTCTAAGAGTCTGGCTCTGGGTCTGGGTCTAATTCGCATCCGGTGTGAATGCACCATAAGAGTCTGGCTCTGGGTCTAAAAGTCTGGCTCTGGGTCTAAGAGTCTGGCTCTGGGTCTAAGAGTCTGGCTCTGGGTCTAAGAGTCTGGCTCTGGGTCTAAGAGTCTGGCTCTGGGTCTGGGTCTAAGAGTCTGATGGCTGAATGACATCAATCATTGTGACAAACTGAGGGCTTAAAGGAGATGAGGAAAGGGCTGGTGAATATAATTGGATAACAATGGTGACAAATGACTGGTGGGAAACATAGGAACAAAGGAAAATCCAATTGAAAGTCCAAAAACACAAACAAACCTGCGGTCATATGATCCTTCAGAAATCAACAGGAATAGGACTGTAAAAAAGCATGACTGAGTTTTATAATATTGTATTATTCATAATATTATAATATTATATTTTATAATATTGTATTTATTTAGCATAGTAAATAATGCTAAATACTTCAATTTTGAGCAAACCTTGAACTTTATTGTTAAGTATGTATTACTAGCTAATTTAGCTAAATAACTTTGGCTGATGATTTGTGATTTGCTAAACCAATGTGTGTGAAATAGTGTGCACCCTGATATATCAGACACAGAAGAGATTCCCTCTGGATTACACCGGGACGAAGGCACAGGTTTGTGTAAGTACATGGAATTAGATTCAACTTTATTGTCATTGTGCAGAGTACAGTAGAGCCAATGAAATACAGAAGCATCTAACCGGAAGTGCAAAGACCTATATAAATATATTCAAATATAAAACATTACTGTTGTAAGCTGCAGTTTGATTCATTCGTGCATGTAAACCGTGATTATGGCTCATGGATGACACTGGACCAGAGCTTTAACCACCACTACCACTGTGTTCCACAGCCCTACGTTAACACCTTATGTTTGAAAGAAAAAAATAATTAAAATGTTTAAACCACAGTATGCATATGTGCACACGTGATTGTGCATATTTACATGTATAAATTAACTCCATGCTTCAAATATGCCCATATGGTGAATCTTTAATTTGAGTTTTCTGTTGTATGTCGATTGCATGCTCATTGCACATGTGCCTGTGACATCATCACATACACCCCAATAAGAGTTAAAACACTTAGATGAGACTTCCCCTGAGTTGAAGAGAGAGATAAAGTGAAAAAATAAACCAAATAAAAATGGTAATGACGCCAAACAACTATTTGCTTATTTAAAAAAAAGTTTAGATCCACAGGGCTTCTGGAAGCTTCTGGAAATACTGGTATTGTTGGTCATCTCCCTACAGGAATCTCATGTGTGAAGACAACCAAATACACATAATGCGTCCTTCAAAACACAATAGCCTGACGCAACAGACGCAAAGCCTCCCAAGGATCCTTCAAATGAAGACGGCCTTCGACGGCACTTGACAGAACACAGCCTCAAGATTCAGTACTCAATAGTATTGGAAAGATGCAGATTACCTATTTGGCTTCTTCACCATCAAATACTGCCAAGCGATTGCTGAATTGTTGCATTTTAAAAATCAATTTGGTTAGTTTTGCAAGTTTATTTTTGTAATACACTTCATATACAGTAGTAATTGAAAGTGCTTGATCTCAAACATAGTCTGAAGACATGATGTGGGACTCCAGATTGGATGAAAAATGGTCAAGATGTTTTTGGAGAAGAAAAACCAGCTACAATTAGGGAAATATTTGCACTGAATTTGGTTTGGCCCAATTGGAAGATGGGAAAGACGGCAAAGCGGATATCAGCAGAAAATGTAGTGTAACTGGAGACGTTGAGGGGCGTTGAGACCATGGCCATGCCATTTCACAACCGTTTACCCTGTGGTTATTTGGGCTGACATAGATTCCCATGGCAGAAGAAAAGTGACTTTTGGGGCATTACACATCTTTGGGACTTGATGCCTATAATAATGTTTTTTTTTTCTTCTTGCTTCATTGTCTTTGATACAGATATTTACACACAGAGACAAAATATGTGAACATAAAAATAATAAAAAAGATGATAAAAGATAAGAGAGAACTTTGTAAACAAAGAAAGACAAACAAATGTTACACAGTAAATGCAAAGGAAAGCCCCCTGCGTGCGCAGGTCTATGAGGAGAGCGGGGCCGCATGTAGAAGACGATTAACTCCCTCAGAGAGAAAATGTTCAGGTGGGGCCGAGCCCATTCGGTGGACCACCGCTGGAACACACAATGACATATTAAAACAAACAAAAAACAAAGACAGCAGATGTGCAAACTCTAACAAATTGCTATGTGATTCGACATCCACTGAACAAAATTATAACACAACACTTTTGTTTTTGTTAGAACTCAAAGATCTAAGACTTTTTCTATGTACACAAAAGGCCTATTTCTCTCAAATATTGTTCACAAATCTGTGTAAATCTGTGTTAGTGAGCACTTCTCCTTTGCCGAGATATTCCATACTCCTCACAGCTGTGGCGTATCAAGATGCTGATTACACAGCATGATTATTGCACAGGTGTGCCTTAGGCTGTCCACAATAAAAGGCCACTATAAAATGTACAGTTTTATCATATCACAGCACAATGCCACAGATGTCGCAAGTTTTGAGGGAGTGAGCAGTTGGCATGCTGAAATAGGCCTTTTGTGTACATAGAAAAAGTCTTAGATCTTTAAGTTCAGATCATGAAAAATGGGGGCAAAAACAACAACGCTGCGTTTATCATTTTGTTCAGTGTAGATTGTGCTTTTGTCATGTTATACTGTAATTTATATGAACATACTTTAGACATTATTAAGTCTCAGGAGTCTCCAACCTTCCTGCAGTGTTTAGCTCCAGCTCTCATTAAACACACCTATAGCAGCTAATCAAGGTCTTTAGCGTAGTCGTCTGATTGACAGCAAATATGCCAAGGAGCAATGATTTCTCAGACCACTGCCTTCAAACAAATCATGTGCAAAATAAAAATGTGCATATTGAACTACATGATACAAATGTTTTGCTATATCTGCATGAGCTAGGGGTGTAACGGTACACAAAAATCACGGTTCGGTACGTACCTCGGTTTTAAAGTCACGGTTCGGTACGTTTTCGATACAGCAAAAAAGAAAGAAATGCCAGAGAAATTTCCTATTTATTAAAAGAAAAAATATTTTTTAAATAAGTGTGAGTTTTCCTACATCTTGAAACTTTCAGGTTTATAAATGTTGGTAATTTTTGAAGGATGAATAAATAATGTTTTGGTCATCACATTAAAAATAACATTTAAATATATATATACAATGTTTCTCCTGGTTTCCACGTCAGCGCTGTTTAATCTAATAATAGAGATCTACGGTTAATAACGGAGAAATGTGAATGCTTCTCACTAGATCTTGCAGTGATGTTATTACTTCAGTGGCGAATTCAAATGCTTTCTTTACTGGATCTCGTAGCGCTGTGTAGTAACAGTTCGCTTGATCGAGATCGGCTCGCGCTGCACAGATGTTGATGGTCCGAACTGATAAACGGTCCGTGAAACACAATATAATGAGTAGCGCAGTTTCGTTACGCTTTCATTACGTTTGCCGTTTGATGTTGCACAACGTTGTGGTGGTCGCGCTCGCGAGCTCAGATTTTGTCGGCAGGAAAAATGGTCCAAGGAATCGTTCGGTTTGTATGCGTACCGAACCGGAAGCCTCGAACCGAAACGGTTCAATACGAATACATGTACCGTTACACCCCTAGCATGAGCCCAGTACTTTGGGATGTTGCTGGAGAGTTGCTGGACATCATGAGCTGGAGCTGGCCCGGTTTAAGAAGAGTGAGGAGGCAGGCCAGGGTCGTCGAAAAGACCACAGCAACATCTCACAGCAAGTACTGGACTCTTGCAGATGTGCTTCGGCACCAGCGCTGAAAGGCTGAGAGGTTGGTGAAGATGCCAAGCAGACCTCCTGCAAATGGGACCAATTCCAATTTAACATTCAACAGAAACCAAGCTGCCACTATAATTTGTCCCTCGTTGCATAACTGAGGACATGGCAAACTTTATAAAGGTCTCTTCGGAATAACCCGTTTACATGCGTGAGCAGAGAGAGTTACTGTGAGGTGCTGTGCTGCGTCTCGCCATGTTTACCTCTACTTCTGGTTTACTCCGGTATACTGCACGCGGGTGTTTGTATGTGCCAGACGGCGCATTCAAGAAGTTCCTCTACTCAAAAGACCAAGATTCCTTGCGAATAGAACATGCGCAGAACACAAATCAATGTTCCTTTTGATGGGGATATGCCGATACGCATTTACATGACCAAATATTTTCGGGTTAGAAAAGGGGTAACCAAGAGATCATATTCGGGTTTTTAAAAAACGGTATATGTGCATATTCAGGTTTTTGCCGGTGTTTACATGGCCGTGCGCGACCGGGTTATTGCTAATATTTCGGTTTTGAACGGGTTAACTGCATGTAACCGTGCTCAATGTTAAGTCTATGGGATTCATCGTACCCCCGATCGCTTCTAAAGATATAGCACACCTCTCCTCAGTAATCCGCATGATTTGACGCCTCATTCATGGGTCTCTGACAAACCGGACTAATGCAGGAAACTATTGCGAAACAAGAAAAGTTACATCGTTGTGAGCCTAAAATGTGTTGTATGCCTTTTTCACCAATAAAGAGTGGTTGTACCATGTCAATGACCTTTCTATTTGATTCCTGGTGTCAGAATTATATGAAAAGTGGGTTAATTCGTTGCATTTTTCGCCACTTGCGTTGACATCACTTCAAGATGGCCGCCAAACGAAGCCCATGGGACATTAGTTGACCTCGGCAACATCAGAAATTATTAACTAGACACCATTAGGGTCACAAAAACACAGGTTACAAAAAACTGCCAAGAGGGTATTAGGAACCTATTTCTTCTGCTAGACTACAATGTTAACACTTGGGAGAAAACTCATGAATGGTATAATATTAGTCAATGAACAATAAACATTTCATTGAACTGCAGAGGATGACTTCTAAGTTTATTTGTGGAGACAGAAAACCTGGTATGATATTGTAACTGAACTGTGCCTCCTGTAGTCACTGACTCTGTTTAGTTGCCCAAAATCTTCCAGGTCGTACCGTCCTGGACCAGGTAACAGGGGTGTACTTTCATTTGTTGCTGTTGCCTGCGTATTATTTATTATCACCTTCCTTATGAAAACATGAGTCAACACATCCACAGTAAACAGTAAACTGCTGCTGGTGTGTTATTTTACAAAATTGAGTGATTTACACACTATTTGAATTCATATTTTGTATGTTTTTTGTTTGTTTGTTGTTATTTTTCCTCAAGTACAAGGAACTCCAGATTTAGGTAAATACTTGAACTCACCCAACTCTCTTTGAGCTGGAAAGTGTTTCCCTGGGTCCCTCTGCAGTCGAATCTCCTTCACGGAGAAGATGGAGGTAGCTGTGGGGACACAATTTAAAAACTATTTATAATAATTATAACATTCAACAGTGACTGTATGACATAAATGTGTAGAAATAGTTGTGCTTAAGATTGTTTCTTACAAGCAGAAACTGCCAAATTGACTTATGATGTTCCCAAATGTTTTGATGAATGGGATGTATACGTGTAGCATCGCATCTTACAAACATAAATTTGTGAAATGACTAAACTTTAAAATATACTTTAATATTACTAGTATGATATTCTTACAGTCATCCAGGTCCTGTACTTTGTCTCCCAATTCTCTGAAATAGACGTGCCGAAGAGCCACTTCTGCAGAAATACGCCGCCTTGCTTCAAACTACAAAAACACATTCATCTAGAGTGAATATGTTTCTTTTGCAGAGCCAAAGCACCACCAAAACAATGTTCTTCTACAAAATGCAAGCCGTTGTGTTTAACCGCTAGAGGCCAAAAGTTAGATAGTGTAGCTTTACGAATTAAATAAGGACAGGTGTATCAATGAAAGTCCTAAAGTCTCTTCCATAAAAATGAACATACTAATCTGGTCAAGCAAAATATAAATTATTAAAGCAGACATCTACCAAAAACTTTCTTTGCAAGGGCAAAAGCGAGTTCGTACTTAACCTGTAAAAACTGGCATAGCAGATCATGACCGTCATTGGTGATCCTGGAGAACAAAATCACACAAATCATATTATGGCTAATATAGCTTCCAGTGTTAAGACATTTTAGTGGTAGTATTTGATGGGCTCCGGCGTAATCCGGTGTCCTTGTTCCTGTTCTTGGCCTCTGCTTTTTCCCTTGCTATTGAATTTGGACTAGTTTGTCTCTTGTTTAACTGTTTAACTCTGTGCGTCAAACATTACAAATTAGAGCACTGCAAAAAAAAGCTTTTCTTATTTAGTATTTGTGTCTTGTTTCCAGTCCAAATATCTAAAAAGTCTTAAATCTTAACCCTTTAGCTGTCACCCCCCTTTTTGAGAATGGGGGTTAAAATGCACTATTCAAACTTAAACGGTTGTAATTCAAGAATGCTTTTGGAATATATACCCAAGTTTGATAACCAGGTTTTAAAGAAAACACTCAGCAGATTATTGCTGAAGTGAAAACTCTTCAAAAAATGAAAGTATGAAAAAGTTATGGAAGTTTAAGTTTACAGTAAATCAAATATACTGACCTATATATTTTTTATTTTATATAAAATATATATTTTACAAAATATTTTTTACTATAAAATTACTATAAAATCAAAGCCATATATCTAACCAAGTTATGTTCCAAATTTGAAGTTGATATCACAGAAATGTCAAAAAAAGTGCCCTGGCCTTGAATGACAAGGTAAGGAAAATAAGACTAAATCAAAATTAAATAACCAGGACTAGGTTGACCATGTGATTTTTCTCAGGAGATGTTTTGAGCATTTTACTTCAGATACCGGATTATCAGCAAACTGCCAAGAGAATTGCTAATTTAACGTTAGCTGGCTACTTAAAATAAACTAGCAATCTATTCAGTCAGCATATTTGTATTTGATCTGTGTGAATTACAGAAATATAAGACTTGCTAGACCTAAGTTACTTTTAGCTACCAAGCTCTGTGGTTAATGAAAATTAAATCAAGCATTTATTCTCCAACTTTCAGAGATAAATTGAAATGAGTGGAGCATATTCACCCAAGAAGAGGAAACTGACTTACTTCTTCAAAAGGTGGGGTGATATTCCAGACATGTTTAGCATGACTAGCTCTGTAACATGTTGGCAGTAGAGATGAGACAGTATGAAAATGACCAAAATTATCACAGTGTTCGGTATTATTGCGGTATTTTTAAAAGTGTGTTCAATATGTTCAGAAAGCACTGACAGCCTGTCAGTGACAGGCCTACACAAGCTGAAATAGTTTCAAAAAGTGTAACAGTGCTTAATATATTACAAAAATATAGGCAATATATCTTAAAGCTGCAGTCCGCAGTTTTCGCCATCTCTGTTCGAAATCTGCAATTGCAGTTATTCGCGGAATTATCAACTTTACGTGGGTTGTGTAATGAGGCAACCACTGGAGCCAGAAATCAAAACTTTGCCTTTTTATGTGTGTGTGTGTGTGTGTGTGTGTGTGTGTGTGTGTGTGTGTGTGTGTTGTCGTAGTAAAGAGAGAGAATGGGAGAAGGAAGTTTGTATGAGGTGGACCTGGTCACCACAGACCCAAATCTTCTCAGCTGTTGCTACTGTCATATGCTGCACTGTCTCTCCATGTGGCACATTATGTTTGGCACATTGTATGGGTCACTATATCATAACAAGGTATTACAACGTGTAATCAAGTGATGACTGATTAGCAGTAATGCTAAATGTCCTAATACCTGTTGCAAAGTAAATGCTCTTAACCTTGCAGTTTTTCACATATCATGTAATACTCAATTTCTCCATTTCTTTGCACAAAACTCTCCAGAAAGTGCTATTTAATGGTTTATTTTTCAAAAAAAAATTCCCGGGGGGCCATGCCCCCGGACCCCCCTAGGGAGAGCACCCCCACATAATAAATCCCAATTTAACCCCTGTATATTATAGTAGACTGTCAGTAGACTGGTAGGTTATGGTTAGGTGTTTGGGTTCGGGTTAGGAGATTAAGTTGACTTGTAGTCTACAAGTTACTTATAGTCAGTTGAATGTCTGTTGGGGGACCAACAAAATAAAGTGTTTGCAGATATTAAGCAGACAGTCTACTAATACTCTAATGATAGTTAGTTGACATGTAGTTGAAAGGTTACTTATAGTTAGTAGAATGTCAAAAGTGGACTATCATAATAAAGTGTTACCAAGACTTTTTAGATATTTGGACTGGAAACAAGACATAAATACTAAATAAGAAAAGCTTTTTTTGTGGGTGTGGGTACTAGAAACCTTTCCCAACAAAAAAGTTATCTAACAATACACCTCATTTAAAGATCCCAAAATATATAATATCAGCAAAGCTGTCCACACACCTGGGTGCATGAGTGATCAGAGGCTCCCCGTCGTAATGGGGGAAGTTGAAGGAAAGGAAGTTTTCATTGGTATTGACCCCTGGCCAAGAGTCCTCAGTAGGAGAACCTGGAGATGACATGAGATTATGATCACAACACACTCCAGCTACACTCACTAGAGTCACCAGAAGTAGTTAGACATCTGAATAAAAATGGTAACGTTGCTCAGGTGTGTAAACGTGCCAGTCAAAAGTTTAGAAACCGAGTCTTGTATTGTTTATGAGAGACACATGCATACTCCTTTTGTTTATATGCAACAAACTAGATGATTTAACAGTATGCAGATTTACTTTGACCATACACGTACAGATGTTCGTACAAAAAGCTTAATTTTCATCAAACTAAAATAGGCAATAACATCAGGTTTTGGATGAAATACATGTGGCTGTGTCATATTCCACTTCACAAGTTTCTGTTTACATTTGGAGGACATGCTCATAAGTCATGATATACATCTGGTGATTTAATAATGTACTGAGTGATTGAATTCCTGCATTAAAAGAAAAACAGGTGGTGATGGTTGAGCATTGATGCAGGTTACAGGTTAGTAAATAAGGCATTTACACATCTTGTCTAGTGTTTGTAGGTTTCAAAATGGCAAGAACAAAATCTCTATTGAAAAACACCATCCTGGGGTTGTCTTGAGAAACTAGACAACATTTGAAAAATGTTTTTATCCTTTGTTTCTTATGCTCTAAACAATGTGATGACATGAAGAAGAAAAAAACTAAACTCAAAAAACTTTTTTTCTGGGTCTCTAGAGGTATTTTAGTCATATGTTATTCTAGGACTCAGTTGTTTAAAAAATAAAATGACAAGAAATTAAATGTATAGGGAAAAACAATGGGATTTTTTTTCAATCACCAATACAATTTGGGGTATCAGGATTTTTTTTAAACCAAAATTTGAATGTTATGAAAGATATAACGGAATTAATTTGCACATTAATGTGTTCTTGGAGCAACATTTAATGAAAAAAGAAGTGTAATAATTTGAGAAGTAATTAACAACATTTTAATAATAATATCTAATATTTCATAGGAATATTGATGTATACTTTATTTCCATATTTACTTCTTGTGTCTCCCAGAATGCCTGATAAACATGTCCTGATGTCCTCTACATGTGTGACATCAATGCCCTGTTCTGTAACAGAAGTCATTTTTTTATTTGAAACCCTGTAACGTTTTCCTGAGATGTTAAATTATTATTAGAATATATTATCATATTTCCATAAAAGTGCAACATTTGGTCATAAATTAATGTCAGACTTTAATGTCAAGGAGAGGTTGTTTTCATGGTGAAACCTCCAAACCTTTGGCCTCTCTGTGAAGCCCTGGATGTGCTCGTACAGGACACCCATGATGACATGTGTGGTGTCAGAGAAATTCACTAAAATATAATGTCCTCTACAGTGGACAAAAGTCTATTCATGGGTCCCAGGAGAAGCAAAAAACTCTTAACACCACAGCTCTTACCCAAGATCCGAAATATAAGATGGAGTTCATCCTCCACTGTCGACCCAGGGAAGAGGGGGCGTCCCGTCATCATCTCATAGAATATACAACCTACACCCCTATGGTAAAACAAAGCAGACAGACACAAAGAATAAAATGTATTTTTGAGAAATGCATGAAAAAATCTCGATATGCTACCCAGGCCAAACAGAGAGAGTGCTGGTAAACTAAAGCCAGCAAAACACGCTGTAGCAAGGAATGATGGGAAAGAGTTGAACTAGAGTATCATCCAGCCTGACACCACTGACCAAAGCTCTTCTCTAGCTGGCTGGATGGAAAACAATACACATGAAACACTCATGCACAAAGCAGGCTTGTGCACAATTCAGAATTGAATTGAATTTGAATTGATGTCAAAAACAGGATCTAGAGTTACAATTCGAATTTGAATTAAAGGAAGCAGAATTGCAATTCAATAAAAATTCAAAGAAATTCAAATACATACAGTCATGGTCAAAACTGATGGCACCCCTGGTAAAACTGGCTGCAAAAAATACATTTGCATTGTTTATCCTTCTGATCTTTCATTCAAAAAATAACCTTTCATTAAAGTAAAAGAATTGAAAGTGGGGGTAAATCACATTATGAAATAAATGTTTTTCTCCAAAACACGTTGGCCACAATTATTGGCACCCCTAGAATTTTTTAAGAGTGAAATATCTCTGAAGTATATTCCCATTAATATTTACCTTTTTTAGCACACCAGGGTGACTAGGAACATGAAATTGTCCAGCCATGGCTTCGTGTTTCACAGGAGTTTAAATATGAGGAAACACAAAGGCCAAAGCCCCTTAATCATCCATCACAATGAGTAAAACCAAATAATATAGTTCTGATGTGCATTAAAGATTGTTGAGCATCACAAAATACAAAGTGGCTGTAATAAAATAGCTAAAGAAGGGATTAGCTAAAATAGCTAAAATAGGGATTAAATTGAAAATCCCCATTTTGACCATCAGGGCAATAATTAAGAAGTTCCAATCAACTAAAGATGTTACGAATCTGCCAGGAAGAGGACGTGTGTCTATATTGCCTTAATGCACGGCGAGGAGGAGAGTTTGAGTGGCCAAAGACTCTTCAAGGATCACAGATGGAGAATTGCAGAGATTGGTTGAGTCTTGGGGGCCAGAGAGCCAAAAAAACAACAACAAAAAAAACCTACATCACCACATGTTGTTTGGGAGGGTTTCAAGAAAAATCCTCCTCGCACATCCAAACACAAACTCCAGCAAATTCAATTGTCAGACACGACTGGACCTTCAAACGGCACAGGATTCTGTGGTCAGATGAAACTAAAGAAAGATCTTTTTGCCAGCAAACACACTAGATGGGTTTGGTGCGCACAAGGATAAAAAGTACCCCATGTGTACAATTTAATATACCGTTGGATCTTTAATGTTGTGGGCATATTTTTCTGCTGGAGGTCCTGGACTTCTTGTTCAGATTCATGGGATCGTGGATTCTATCAAATATCAACAGATAAAAAATCCAAACCTGACGCCTTCTGCTAGAAATCTTATAATGGGCCGTGGTTGGATCTTCCATCAGGACAACGGTCCAAAACAAACATCAAAATCAACACAAAAATGTGTTACGGAGCACAAAATGAAGCTTCTGCCATGACCGTCCCAGTTCCCTGACCTGATGAGTGGCTGAACTGAAGAGGAGAAGCACAAACATGGATCTGGGAATCTGAAGGATCTGGAGAGATTCTGTATGGAGGAATGGTCTCTGATCTCAGGTCAGGTGTTCTCCAAACTCATCAGGCATTATAGGAGAAGACTCAGAGCTGGTATCTTGTCAAAAGGAGATTGCAAAAAGTATTTAATAAAAGGGTGCCAATAATTGTGGCCAACGTGTTTTGGAGAAAAACATTTATTTCATAATGTTTGAAATTAAAATTGGAACAAAACTAATTAAACAACATTGAGGGGGTAATTTATTTATTTATCATCTATATTTTAGAACAAAATGTATGCAGGGTTGAGGAGTAACTATTCACGTGTAATGCAATTATGTTATCAAATTACAAAATTAATGTAATTGTATTTATTTGTATTACTGAGGTAAAATGTGTAATTCAATTAGTTACTAATCAAATAAAAAGGAAATTGCTTTTCATTGATAAAGTAATCCAAATAAAATAACCCAAACCACATTTATAATGGGTAACTAATAACAGTAAGCAATTACATTTCCAAAGTAACCTTGGACTAAACCTTAATGTGAGACGGAGTCAATTCAATTCAAATTCCAATTCATGAATTGAATGCAGGCCAATTCTGAAATTCTGAATTTTGCACAAGCCTGACACACAGTTTAGGGTTTTCTTTTAGGTCAAGGTGTTGACAACCAAAGAACCGTCCCGAAGATTTCAGCTCCAACTCCAATCAAACACACCTCAACCTGAATAAAGTATAACGCAGAAACAGGACAGGTGTAATGAACTAATTAACTAGAGAACACATGACATCGAACATAGGCAAACAGAAACTGAACACAGCACTGAAGGACTGAACCAAAACACTGACACCAAACAAAACAGAAGCATAACCCTGACATAAATATTATATTCAGTGTATTATAAATATCAGTCATGAACTCTAGATAGGTTCTTTACATGCAATTACATAATTACCAAATGGCGCAAGCTGATTGGTCTCTGCTGATCCTGCAGCCAATGAGATTGCTTGCTCAATATTTAAATAGTCTGGTTCAGTGTTTGCTGTAGGCTATTCCTGCAATGAAGCCCTCCACCTCCCCAGCTCCACCTGCCCAGATCTGCTTCGGGATTTACAGTTGTAATCTAAATGATTCAACCCCCATAGCAAATCAGGTTTATTGGCAAAATGTACAGACTTTCAGCTGTTTGGAATGAACAAATCAAACAAAAGCAATTTAGATAGCGCAACACAACAAATGTTTAAAGTGTTTTCCCAAGATTCAACTTAAAATGTAACTTTTAATGACTTCTGCAGTCTCAGAATGACTCAACTCCTGAATATAATCCCTCACAAGAGCACAAATCTGGAAAACTGGTGTTGCCTTACTAATCAAGGGCTTAATTAGCTGCACCAGGTGTGCTTGAGCTAGAACACATGAAATATCTGAACTGGCTAAGTTTGTCAAGTGTCACGTTTGACTGTGTGTTAAAAATATAGTAAGTCAAAAGAATGGTCCAAAAAGTTAAGAGAAGATATCAATACCCTTCACAAACAAGGAACAGGATACAGAAAGATAGTGAAGGCACTAAATGTTCCTCGAGACACCTGAGCTCCATATTTCTGAAGGCCGGTTCAGAAAAACCCTGGAGTGACTGCAGAAGACCTGCACCAAGACCTGTGGCCACAGACACTGAGGCTTCAGCTGCACAGTAAAGCTCAGACTAAACACATCAGAACTCCAGGACTACACCACTACTGACACAAAAGCACAAGAAAAGTGCCCAAAATCATGTAAATAAGCCACAGAAGTTTTGGGATTCTGTTCTGTGGAGCGATGACACAACACTGGATCTTCTCGTTCCTGTGTATCAGCGGTGTGTCTGAGGAGAACGAAGCGTACGCTGACGAGAGCTCTGTCTACAGTTCAGCATGTGGAGCTCGTGATGCTCTCGGCTGATCTAGATCCTCCGGCACTGGAGACCTGCAGCGTGAGGAAGGAGACGATCCTGGGAGAGAACGTACCGTCAGTGAGGACGCTGAAGCCTGGGCCTTCAACAGGACAATGATCCCAGCATTACTAAGATTCCAGCAAGGCTTGGTTGCAGAAGTAGTGCTGGGAGATAACGTGGCATCACAGTCACATGACTCGAACCCCCTAGAAAACCTCTGGTGGGATTTGAAGGCGCCGGTTGCAAACTCAAGAATATTCCTGAACTGGAGGCCATTGCTCATGAGGAACGGCTCAGATAAAAAGTTGAATTATTTTCAGGTGAATTCGGGGAAACAACTCTAAACATTTATTGTGTTAAACTATTTAAATTGCTTTTGCGTGTGCTTTTGCGTGTGTGTGTGTGTGCGTGCGTGCGTGCGTGCTTGTGTGCATGCGCATGTGTGTGTGTGTGTGTGTGTGTGTGTGTGTGTGTGTGTGTGTGTGTGTGTGCGTGTGTGTGACCTCACCAGATGTCGATGGAGGTGAAGTACTCGGTTGACCCCAGAAGCACATCTGGAGGTCTGTACCAGAGAGTCACGACTTCATTAGAGAAAGTCTTTGAGGGAACTGACTTTTCACGAGCAAGACCTACAGCACACACAAACAAACATGATGTAAATCTGTAAACGTGATGATTCTTGATCCTTTCACACTGTACAATTAACGCCCGTCGGTGTCTCTGTCCATCAGCTGATCAGTGTTTGGGAATGTGAGAGACAGATCCTACCAAAGTCCGCCAGCTTGAGCTCGCCCCGGTCGCTGATGAGAAGGTTCTGAGGTTTGAGGTCTCTGTGCAACACTTTCTGCCGATGGCAATAAGCTAGACCTCGCAGCAGCTGGAACAGGAAAATCTACAGGGTGGAAACATCAAGACAATGAAGTCATTCCCATATTTGTACCTGTACTGTTGTAAACCATGTTTCCAAAACGTTTTCATAGCAATAGATGTGGCTACGCAGAGGCTAATGCGCCTCCCAGTCAGCACTTGAGTTAACGCTCTCGTTTTATTCCTTTCTTACTATATTTTCTTGCTCTGGCTTTGCTTTTGTTCATCCTTTACATGGTGATCCCTCGTTCTCTCTTAGCCCTACATCTTCCTGATCTGTGCTGAGTCTCTCCTGTGCCGGGCGTGGTTCGGTCTGGGTCTCTGACAAACTTTTAGTTCCTTACATTTAAAGCATCATTTCTTCTGGTCAGGAAGAAGTTTAAAAAAAACTTTTGCTGATAATTTCCTCCCCCCATGTCATCCAAGATGTCCATGTCTTTCTTTCTTCAGTCGAAAAGAAATGAAGGTTTTTGATGAAAACATTCCAGGATTTTTCTCCATATAATGGACTTCAACAGGACCCAAACGGTTCAAGGTCCAAATGACAGTTTCAGTGCAGCTTCAAAGGGCTTTAAACGACACCAGACGATGAATAAGGGTCTTATGTAGACAAACCATCGGCATTTCACAAATAAATAAAAAAGTTTCAGTTTTATAAGCACAAATGCTGGCCTTGCTCTGTTCTGTGATGCGCGTTCGTGACTCACGTAATACGCAATTACGTTGAAAAGGTACCTTTAATGTATTCAGGCCACGTGTAGATGTGTTGTGCTATGACATTGTTTCCAGTCATTTTCCCTGATGCATAGTATTATTTGTGAATTATACTCAATTTAAACTAAGATTACAGCTGTTCCAGGACATGTCTTCTTGCTCTAACCTTTACATTATAAACGCTCATGATGCTCCCACAGTCCTCCAAATACTGCTTGAGGTCCTTCTCCTGAAACACACAGAACAAATGTGTCAGACATACAGTAGATGGACAAAGTTGGAAATGCGATGATGAATAACATCTCACACACCAAGTACTCAAAGACTAGTGTAAGGCACTTCTCTGTGTGAATGATGTCGTGGAGCGTGACGATGTTGGCATGTTTCAAGTTCTTCAGGAGAGACACTGACGGAGAGAAATACCATCAAATCAGCATCAGTTAAAACCTCAGAAGTGATGATTCCCTACACTTACAGTGCGCCACCGTTACTCCGGTCACTAGGACAAGTGTGTTGTATAATCACAATAGCAATATACATCACGCACAGGGCCCAGAGTTCATAGAGTGAATTTATTGCACGTTTCTGTTCACTTCCTAGTCAAATATTGGTTTTAACAATGGCCAAACACATTCTAGAAACAAATCAGTTTGTTGTTGTTTGAGACTATTCCATAAAATATGGTGTGTAAAGACGAAGTGTTAGAGAAACTCTTCATCTTCACTGAACTACAGTCTCAGCACCAGCTTCATCAGTTTATCATCATAGGTGAATTACTTCATGTTAGGCATGCACCGATATTAAACTTTTGGCCGATACTGATAACCGATAATTCTATATATTCAAAAGCCGATAACCGGTATATTGGCCAAAAAATCGAAATCCAAATGTGTATATAATTTTTGAGAGCCTGATTACAAAAACACCATAAGTCTCACCATTAAAGGCGTGTCCCAAACACACAATTGTGAGGTTCTCATTATAAGTTTATGTAACCGATATGACAGACTTGCGCTGTACATGTTGCACTTTACTGTATTTTATTTTTTTTGATTTTTGAACTGATTCCAATCATATTTCAAGAAATTCAAAACCATCATGTTGAACAGTCGCATCTGAAGAGCCTCAGCTGAAGGAAATAATACACTATTTATCGGCTGTAATATATCGGCCAAATTTTCTTATGGTTTTCAAATTTTCATATATCCACCGATAATGATCTGGTGGCCGATATATTGTGCATCTCTCCTTAATGTTCCCGATCTTCTGAATGGCAGTGGGAGTCGTACCTTCTCGTATGGCGGTGCAGGGAGCGCCTTCCTCATACTCCAGACGGATCTCCTTCAGAGCCACGAGGTTATCCGTTAGTTTACTACGGCCCTTAAACACTGTGGCATATGTGCCCTACACACACACACACACACACACACACACACACACACACACACACACACACACACACACACACATATCAGCTGTTCAGCAGCATTACTGATGTGCAATGGCCTTTGCATTTATATAAAAATGGCAAATTATAAAATTTGTTGAAAAGAACAATATCAACTGACAATTTGCCAAAAGAAAAATAAGGATAACCCACTCAACTCTATTGACGACAGTTCTAATGCAAGGTCAAACACTCAAATGAACTGAATTTAGGTGAACAGACAGTGTATCATCAGCTGGGCAGGGTCTCACCTCTCCCAGTTTGTCCAGTTTGACATATGACTCTAATTTGCCAAAGCCGATTTCTGACTGAAAGGAAAACAAGTCTCAGTGATTAGCTGCCCGTATCAAATATATATTTTTGTCTATGACCTAATGTAAACAATAATCAGAGGTGTATTGACCCTTGGCATCCACAAGGAGATTTGAGATAAACCCCCGGTTACACAGACCAGTCTAATCTAGTCCCAGACTAAAATGCTTGTTTGATGAGTTTAACTGAAAGCATATCTTACAATATATCAGTGCCATTGTTTTACACCAGTAATGTTTCTTTCTAAGACACATTTGTTTATAAGAGCTCCTTAAATGTCCTAACTGACCTTCGGCCTAACCCTGGCTTAATCTAAGCCCTGTCTGACAGAATAGATACAGATATAGAATAGAAATGCATTCTACACATTTGATGATACTAATAGATCATGACAAAGAAAGACTTACAAGTGACGTTCTGCGAAACCTTCGGCTCAGTGGCTTGTCAAATGGAGGGCTGTTAGTGGCAAACTTCTTCAGGTAACCCTCCGGCAAACGGATATCCGCTGGCAGTGAAAGACGTTTATTGATTTCCTGAAGGGGGAAGAACATATAATGTGTCCAAGAGCAGTTTTATGGGGCAGATGGATATATCTCGATAGAGTGCTGCTGCTGATGAAGGAGTAGATGTTTAGAGTAGATGTTTACTGAGATCCTTCGGGGGATATAACGGAACGCCATCTTGAGACATTTGCTTATAATTTTTGGCTCAACGTATGTGTGCGTGTCTACCTGCTGGCGTGTGTGTTACTCACTCATGATTGCACATGCATTACCTCATTAGAGAGGCGCTGCTGAAGGTTACGCATGCGCACTCTCACAGGACTCTGAACTTCATCAGAGGAGGTTCCTGAAGCTTGATCACTCTCTCCATCAGACCACATCTTCCCATGGACTACACCTGTCAACACACACACACACACACACACATGTTGTGTTTTCATGTTTTATGGGGACTTTCCATAGGCGTAATGGTTTTTATACTGTACAAACTATATATTCTGTCCCCTTACACTGCCCCTGTCCCTAAACCTACCCATCACAGGAGACATTCTGCATTTTTACATTTTCAAACAACATCACTTAGTGTGATTTATAAGCTGATTTCCTCATGGGGACCAAAAAATGTCCCCACACGGACAAGGATTTCGGATATTGCCATCCTTGTGGGGACATTTTGTCCCCATAACGTAGGGTTTACCAGGCCACACACACACACACACACACACACTTTATAACCCCTGATGTCTTGTACTTTATTACATTGCACATCATACAAGTGAAAAAAAATGAAAACCCAGTGATGACCATTATATTTCACCTATGATTTACGGCTGCTTACAGATTCTAATGTTGAGTAACCATGTCAGGTGACCAAAAGTTCAGGTTTGAGTTGTCTGAGTTGTCATTGATATCCAGAACTCCTGAAGGAGACAGGAGGAGAGACAACAGTGAAGGGCGAGAGAGGACCAGGCCTGGCACTTCATGTTGTGGTTTTGGTTTAGTGTATGTGACAGTGGTCCATGAGGGGCTGCCGCTTTACTTTAGTTTTGTTCTTTAAGTTTATTTTATTAATAAATTCGTTCTCGCCTCCTTCTACCCTGAACTTGAACTTTGTTACAGTTTCTGGCTTAGAGGCCTAGAAAATTCAGAGTGAAAGATTTCATACATACCTCCACCATGTGCAGCAGAAGTTTCAGATCCAGCTCATCAGATAAACAACGGTGTTATTGTAGTAAGTTGTTAATCACAAATCATACACCTCACAAGGTTGTTTCCAAAACAGTCCCATACAACAGAACAGAGGCCGTATGTAGAAAGGCACTCAGACTAATATTTTAGTCTAAGTGTGTCAAATTTCGTAGGCTCTAGCTATTAAGACTAGGTCTCAGATCCTCCATAATGTACGAGTGCTGGAGAGCTAGCCTGACCCTGGAGGACCCAGATGGCAGCAGAGAGGACACACACTTACCAGCGAATGGGAGTTATATGATAGCAGGGTGTTGGTAAACCGATACAGGCATCATCATCAAGGTATTCTTTTAGTAACTGACCTTCTAGGATATTTGATAACATATCCCACTCCTGAAAATCAATGCTCTAACTGCAGAAATGAAAGTAATAATGAGTTTGTCAGGTGTGAGAATGCAGCGGTGCAGACTGAGCTCATCGGTCTGGAATAGCACTGTTGTGGCACTGACCACACACACACATACAGCAGCGGACTAAAGTGGTGATAGAGGCGATATCTGTTTTAATGACCCTACAAGTTTGATTAATCCATCAAAACATTAGAAACATATTTTATGTATTGTTCTTTAAATATGAAGGGAAACCAATACACAAAAATTGGTTATCTGACAAAAACAGCTACAGGTTTTATTTTACTATGCAAAAAAAACTAACATAAAAATTGCATAGAAGCAGCCAGGAACTGGACATTATCTGGGCATATCTGCACATTTTTTAACAGCAAATTTAATGACTTTTAAGACCTTTTTTAAGTCCTCTAAAAGGCAAATTTAAGACTTTACCACGACAAAAAAACAGGAAAATGTTCAGCACGACACGACACTGTTAATTTTGGTAGCCATTTTTGTTTTAGTCTTAGGCTGCGTCCGAAATCGCGTACTATGTGTGTAGGTACTACATTTAAATAAGAACGTACTTCGCGACCGTTAAAAAAGTACGTTCTATATAGTATGAATACAGGTAGTATGAATGAATCCGGACGTACTACATGCGCCATGTTGTTGTCGCGTGACATACGCTGTCATAACAGTGAGAAAATTTTAAGAGCCCATTCCACTGACTGCACCAACTTCACGCTGTTTTAGTTCTGCTTTCTGTTTTCATCTGCGTTTTTACGTCGTCCGAGCCGACAATCAAGAGGAGGCGTCGGTCAGCTGCTCGCAGATCACGCCTTTTGTGGAGTTTCTTAAATAACATTTATTTACCTAATAGATTTTACCTCATAAAACACACACACAACCCCTATGAACAATGTTGATTTTTGGCAAGGAAAAAGCCATTTATTTGCTTGTGATATTACCATCGATAAATAAACATGAATGAATCAATAGAGATACGCATGTGTGTCTGTGTTTATCTCTACAGCCCATAGCTAACGTTATCCGCGTCTCCGGTTTCCGCCATTTTCAAATATAACGACAACAACTCCTCTCCCGTGGCATCATGGGATAGTAAAGTGTCCATCGTATGCGCACTTCAGAATCTCGCCGGAAGTAGTAGGTCATCCGGGGACTTTTCGCCTACTGTTTTTCGAATTCTATGATTTCGGACATACTACTCTGCTCGCGTACTGTTTTTCGCAAACTATATAGTAGGGAAGTACGCGATTTCGGACGCAGCCCATGTCTTCAGATGAAAATGCTTATTGGTCTTTGTCAACTAAAACTAGACTAAAACTATGAAAGACAAAATTACTAGTTTTAGTCATTGCATTTTTTGTCAACTTTTAGTCAAACTTCAGTTACCGACATTAATTTTGGTAGCTATTTTATATGTAGTCTTTAGACAAAAAATGACATTATAATTTTTCGCTTTAGGCCAATTCAATTAAGCTTATGGAGAATCAAGGTAACATGCTGTATTGACAATGCACTCTTTAGCAGTAGCACTTGTGCAATTCTACATATCCCTGTTCCTTAGTTCAGTGGTTCTCCAATTTTTTAGAATGCCGTAAGTAATCCCTCTTGCACTTCGATTTCAGTCACACCTTTTCCATTAAGATTCCATTTTTCCAGTTCATTTTTTACTTTTATAAATACTTTCATAAAATAAATAATGCTTTAAATAAAACAATGTTCAATAAATATGCAATGATGGTAAAAACGAGGTGATACTTTTAAACATTAAATTAAAATCGTCAGTAGGTGGCGGTAAGTCACTGTCTTTATGAGTGAGTCATTCATTCATTAGTAACAAACACAAGTCTATGGTAACAAAACAAGTGGTTGTATTTATGAACGGGTCATTGAATCTCACGATTCGTTCAAAGCCACAGATTCGTTCTCGAATCACCGCTGTGTGCTGCAGTTCTGCAGTGGCTTTTGTTGCAAAATAGCAATAATATGATCAACATTAAAAACACTGCTGGATATCAGTCTGTATTGATCACAGATTTAGTCGCACAAACAGCTCGTGACAGAATAAAGACCAACTGAATGACACTAATTAATTTAATTAGAAAATCTCAAATGAAGATCACTGAACTCCAGCTTACTTGTCTGTGTTTTCAGATCATCCGCGCTTCTTCAGCAGTGTAGAGAGCGCGCGCGCGAGCATGGTTGCCAGATACTATTGACAAGACCGGGTAGAAAACGTGTTCTTTTAACAGAAAAGCTCTGACTGGGGATTTAATTATTTAAATCTGGCAACAGTAAGCATGAACGCTCGTAAACACAGTCTGTAATGTGGCGTTGTCTCCTTTATTCGACAAAAAAAGTGGTTTTAGTCAAGTTTGTATTTTTTTAAACACACTTTAGTCTCGTCTTTTTTCGTCAACGATATTGTACATTGATATAACGTTACCGGTAGTCACAGTTATCGTTTAATGATGTGGGTATCGTCTCTCATCGTCTTGTCTTAGTCAGGGGAAAAAAGGTCGTCAACAAACATTTTTCGTCATAGTTTTCAATAACGAAATTAACACTGCGACACGACACAGAATGGTGTGGTAAACCATCAACGCGACGCATTCATCTTCAGTCACCGGAATGAAGCAGGTTGCACCCACATAGAAAAGTGCTGCCCCCAAATGGTGCGCACTGAACAAAAAGCAAAACAAAAAAACGGATGACGAGTCGGACAAGAAATTTAAGGTCCGTACGTGAAATTCAAGACCTCCTTATCGGAAATTTCAGATTTTAAGACTTTTTCAGACCTTAAAAAGCGAACATTTTATTTAAGACGTTTTAAGACTCTTTAAGGACCCGCGGGGACCCTGAGGAAAAAGCATACATTGACTACAACATATTTAGTTATTAAGATTTCGTTGGTTCTCTAATTTTTGCATTTTTATAATTTCTTTGACAGCCTTTGCCAAAAATGATGTCGGCACAATTTGGCATGATCATTGCGTTATTATCGCAAATAAAACAATTGACTCCAAGCAGAACTACGCAACATGCTTACAAAATCTTTTACACATTTTTAATAATATTTAAATAAAGGGTGAATATGTCAATTCTTCTGGGCCGGACATCACTTTTGGCCACTGCTGTTTGTGTTCATTGACTTTCCAACTGAATCTTCAAACCATGCTGTAAAAGCAAGCCACGTTTAGTTTTTGTAGATTTATTTGTTGGCGATTATTTCCTTTTATCTTGATAGGCTAGTATAGCGTGAGCAGGAAGTGATGCGGGAGAGAGAGCGGGGACGGGTCGCGACTCGAACTCGGGTCTCCTGAAGCACAGCGGCGCTGTATCAGCGCTGCCCACTAGGCTATCAGCACCGACAAGCGGTTCAGGAGGAGCTCCGGCTTCCTGGAGTTGTTGGAGTCGTTGATGGAAACCGTATCATCGCTCTAACTGCAAATGAGGAGGCATGTCAATAGAAAAGGATTCCACAGCGTCAATACTTTTTCATGATGTTTCTAAATTAAATGATTTTATTATAACTACATGAAATGATTGGTGTCATGCTGCTGTGACCTCAACTTTCCAGGCTCACTATTGGCTGATTCAGAGGTTGAGGGCGGCCATTTTGAGTTGACATCATTGTAGTCCTTAAGCCCAATTTATACTTGTGTATTGACCTCACGCCGTAGCTGCGACGTAGACTGTGTGTAGCGCGCGTACACTTTGGCGTACACCTCTCCAAAAATGTAACAACACGTCAATGTTACGCGGGCGCAAGCGCTGTGATTGGTCTGCTAGAACCGCTCCCTCGGGTTGCACACGCTCACTCTGCATGTGTAACTGCACGTCCACGCGGACAACGACGCAGAAGTATAAATCAGCCTTTAGTTCACAACACTTAAGACTTTAAGACTTTTAGCTTCATTATAAAAGTCTCCTATTCTTAGACAAGTCCTACTTTTTGACACTTAAGTCAAAGCTTAAGACTATTCTTACGAGCATTTCTGAGAAGTTTGCTTCCTCAAATCACAGCGTTCATCTCCAACCCCACTCAAAGACACTTGAGAACGTTACAAGTGTGTGTGATCAGGGTTTGAGCTAATGTGCCAGAACAGAGAGCATTCTGGGGCTGTCGGACAGTCCTAAACAAGAACTTGTGAATTTATTCCCGAACGTGGACAGTTGGTTTTTGTAATGTCTGTTAATGTTAAATGTTTTGATGATAACTTTTTCTCATAAGCTGTAAAAAAAAACACAAAGATCCAAAGTTTTGAAAAAATGTGCCATGTTACATAATGAAAATAATGGTTTACTTAATTTACTTCTAATTTCTATTTTATATTCTGCTGCTTCTGCTGTTCTGAGTAAACAACTCTGTGTAAGAGTCAGCACAGTTTGTGTCATTCATGCATCTGTGTGAACCCTGATCAGTGATTACAGGAGTGTGTGAGCGTGTGTGTTCTCACCGATGTCTCGGGTCAAGGGAGGCTCGTCCAGCCCGGTGTCTTCTGGAAGCTCGGAGAGACTCTCGTCCAGACGCCGAACGCTCTGCAAGCTCATGGACAGGCGCTTTTTAATGATCTTCATGCGGTCCATCAAGGATGCTGTGGGTTCAGTCACATGTGCACATGAATAAATCTACGGCCACAATCTGAGCTCTTCAAGAAGCAGCTGGATATAGTGACGTCGAGTTAATACTCAGTATCATCACTCTAACAGGACAGGGTCGGTTCACAGGCTGGTTTGGGAATGTAATCTGTCCTGGATCATTTAGTCCTAATCATGTGAAGTCGACTCGAATCGTTTGTTGAGGGAATGGAATCCTTTTCTCATTGCCACAAAAATTACTCTTTCCCTGCCACTGACGGGGTTTTCCGGTAATCCATGTTTTCAGTGTACAGTAGGGGGCGCTATACACTGTAAAAAAAAAAAAAGATCTAGAAGTTATAACAACATATGTTTTTACATTGCTTTAACTCATATAAATAAGTTAAGCAATTTTCAACTTTTTTTACACACGATCGATAAAATGCAACTTAAGTTTAAACGACTTAAACACCCAAGTTGACTGTACTTAAAAACGTAAGGCAGCAACTTTCAGATTAAAACAGAGATGAGGAAGATATAAGATAGGCATAAACCAGGAGCAGATAGAAGCTCTTCACTAGCAGGACTCGATCTACTCCATCTGTGTTTTTATCATCATTCTGAATCTGATGCAGAAGTGTAATCTTTTACAAATAATGCAATTTTCTCAGATTTGTTTTCAAAATGTTGCTTTTTTAAATGAAACTTGCCCATATTCATGTGTTGATAAAAAAAGAATGCATGAAGCTAGAATAAGAGTTTTTGTCTCCTTGCTGTAAATAAACGCTGAAAAGATCTAGGCCTACGCTTCAATTCTCGCATTAAGACATTATACTAATTATATTATATTATAAAAACTAAGTGAACCGAACCTGTCCCTTCACTGTAATTATGAAGAGGGATGAATGTGTGTGTTCAGAATCTGTGTTCTTCAAAGCTGCAGTGCTGGAAGATTATCAGTGATGGTTTATGATTATGATGAAAATTATGATAAGTTTACTCAGAAGCTGAGACATATGTTGTGGCATGGATCTGAATGAAGAGGAGTAAAGAGTTAACAAGTTAACACGAAGCAGTAAGAACGCAGAAAACTAGTAAGAATATGTCAAACAAACATTTTCTCTCTTATTGTGTGTAGAAATAAACTGATTAAAATTTTTCATGGAACCGAGTAAAGTTTTCCAATGGAAATGGCAAAAAGTCCGCCTTTAACAAGCACTAAGGATGATGTTAATTAAATCACCATTCAAGTGTAATTTAATCACAATCATATTATCAGAACAGCAGTCATATTCAATAAAGTAGCAGTTTATTTCAATATTAAAGGAATATTTTCTACGATGTCACTCCAGCCGCTGCAGAACACTCAGTTCTGTTTCACACACACATCATGAGAAGCTGCATGAGTGAACTGGGCACCTGTGCACATCTCAGGAGAGGATCTGTGAACGGCAGTGAGGCGACGCGGCTGATGCTCGTATGTCACGGGATAATGACAACACGGTGAATAAACTACGTCTGGATTACATTCATTATAGAATGTACTTTTTTAGTGGTTGTGAAGTGATTACATATTCAAAATAAGAACCGACTCGAGAGAGTGTGATTGCAGACACAGCCGGAGTGTCATGTGTGGAGTGTCATGTACTAATTTTAATCAAATTTTTACAATGGCTTGTCTACAAAAAGTCAAAGGTTAAAGGCTAACGTTAGCTATCAAAATATTTTCGGGTGTCATGACACTCCATCATGTGTCATGTGTGGAGTGTCATGTGTGGAGTGTCATGTATGGAGTGTTATGTGTGGAGTGTCATGTGTGGAGTGTCATGTGTGGAGTGTCATGTATGGAATGTTATGTGTGGAGTGTCATGTGTGGAGTGTCATGTGTGGAGTGTCATGTGTGGAGTGTTATGTGTGGAGTGTCATGTATGGAATGTTATGTGTGGAGTGTCATGTGTGGAGTGTCATGTGTGGAGTGTCATGTGTGGAGTGTCATGTGTGGAGTGTCATGTGTGGAGTGTTATGTGTGGAGTGTTATGTGTGGAGTGTCATGTGTGGAGTGTCATGTGTGGAGTGTCATGTGTGGAGTGTCATGTGTGGAGTGTCATGAATGGAGTGTCATGTGTGGAGTGTCATGTATGGAGTGTCATGTGTGGAGTGTCATGTATGGAGTGTCATGTGTGGAGTGTCATGTGTGGAGTGTCATGTGTGGAGTGTCATGTGTGGAGTGTCATGTGTGGAGTGTTATGTGTGGAGTGTTATGTGTGGAGTGTCATGTGTGGAGTGTCATGTGTGGAGTGTTATGTGTGGAGTGTGTGGAGTGTTATGTGTGGAGTGTGTGGAGTGTTATGTGTGGAGTGTCATGTGTGGAGTGTCATGTGTGGAGTGTTATGTGTGGAGTGTGTGGAGTGTTATGTGTGGAGTGTTATGTGTGGAGTGTCATGTGTGGAGTGTCATGTGTGGAGTGTGTGGAGTGTTATGTGTGGAGTGTGTGGAGTGTTATGTGTGGAGTGTCATGTGTGGAGTGTTATGTGTGGAGTGTTATGTGTGGAGTGTCGTGTGTGGAGTGTTATGTGTGGAGTGTTATGTGTGGAGTGTCATGTGTGGAGTGTCATGTGTGGAGTGTGTGGAGTGTTATGTGTGGAGTGTGTGGAGTGTTATGTGTGGAGTGTCATGTGTGGAGTGTCATGTGTGGAGTGTTATGTGTGGAGTGTCATGTGTGGAGTGTCATGTACGGAGTGTCATGTGTGGAGTGTCATGTGTGGAGTGTCATGTGTGGAGTGTTATGTGTGGAGTGTCATGTGTGGAGTGTTATGAGTGGAGTGTTATGAGTGGAGTGTCATGTGTGGAGTGTCATGTGTGGAGTGTGTGGAGTGTTATGTGTGGAGTGTGTGGAGTGTCATGTGTGGAGTGTTATGTGTGGAGTGTCATGTGTGGAGTGTTATGAGTGGAGTGTTATGAGTGGAGTGTCATGTGTGGAGTGTCATGTGTGGAGTGTGTGGAGTGTCATGTGTGGAGTGTGTGGAGTGTTATGTGTGGAGTGTGTGGAGTGTTATGTGTGGAGTGTCATGTGTGGAGTGTCATGTACGGAGTGTCATGTACGGAGTGTCATGTGTGGAGTGTCATGTGTGGAGTGTCATGTACGGAGTGTCATGTGTGGAGTGTCATGTGTGGAGTGTCATGTGTGGAGTGTCATGTACGGAGTGTCATGTACGGAGTGTCATGTGCGGAGTGTCATGTGTGGAGTGTCATGTACGTAGTGTCATGTGTGTAGTGTCATGTGTGTAGTGTCATGTGTGGAGTGTCATGTGTGGAGTGTCATGTACGTAGTGTCATGTGTGTAGTGTCATGTATGGAGTGTCATGTGTGGAGTGTCATGTGTGGAGTGTTATGAGTGGAGTGTCATGTGTGGAGTGTTATGAGTGGAGTGTCATGTGTGGAGTGTCATGTGTGGAGTGTCATGTGCGGAGTGTCATGTGTGGAGTGTCATGTACGGAGTGTCATGTACGGAGTGTCATGTGTGGAGTGTCATGTGTGGAGTGTCATGTGTGGAGTGTCATGTACGGAGTGTCATGTGGGGAGTGTCATGTACGGAGTGTCATGTACGGAGTGTCATGTACGGAGTGTCATGTACGGAGAAAAATATTCAATAATGCGCTTTTATGATGCATAGATGCAATTTTATCATGGATAGATGCACTATTATGACGGATAGATGCACTTTTATGAACTTTAAAACAGAAACAGTCTTTCACTGCCATTATAAAGCTAGGAAGAGCCAGATTGTATTCGTCTGAAAGAAGAATGTCATATACACCTAGGATGGCTTGAGCGTGAGTAAATCATGGGCTAATTTTCATTTTAGGGTGAACTATAAGTTATTTCACTCTAAAAATTGGCCAAACTAAATGAGACATTTATTATAATCGGGGTGTGTGAAGTTTTTTAGTAGTGACTGCTGTCAACTATAACGGGGGGTAACGATGACCTGTTTTACTGTATGTAAAAGAACAGCGTGAACATTCTTCTGAATTTCTCATATTGTGTTCTATTGAAGAAAGAAAGTCAAATTGTTAATGTAAACCCCTTTAAATGATGGTATGATTTAAGGGCTTGTGTTGTCAATGTGTGTTGACATCTTGTCCCATCCTGAAACACATGCGTCATCATCCCATTTGCTGAAATCAATGAATGCCAAACATGACAGGCTTTAATAAGCGCTTAAACCCGACGCGTTAGGCGAGTTACACACCGCGAATCAACACAACTCTACATTAGTCAGTAACTGTGCTGAAAGTTCATAACTGGACTGGCATGTGAAGCACATAATGCATGAAACACCGCAGCCTACCTGCGGCAAACGCGACGCGACGCGTGTTCTCTTCACCGACACTGCTCGCTGCACTCCACCGTGTCACATTTATATCTCACTAAATACAATCTACACTGAGATAGGGTGAATGTTTGAAGACTTAGAGCTGAATCACCGATGCTCGGGTGAACGGACATTTCTCCGGTCCGGCCGGGACTCCTCGAGATCACGTGACCGCGCTGCCCTGTGTGTGATGAAGCGCGTGCTGCTGATGCGCGTTACCGTGAACATCCCATATCGGAATCACCCATAGACAGTAGAATCACCCCTCTTCATACACAAACATGCAATTGTGCACCATTAATATTTACCTACAAGGTTTTTTTTTTTTTTTTTTTTTAACATTGTAAGCATTGTACAATGATCTTGCTGCTGATCTTCACATAGCAGTGCATTGACACGCTCATTCGAGAGAAAGGTTCCGCCTCTTTTTGATATTCAATGAGGACGAATTTATTCTAAAATAGTCAGACTCAGCAACAATAATTCACACACACGATCATTTGAAATATTACAAATTATGTAGCTTGTTTTTTTCTGTTCTTTTTGATAAAGAACCAGAATATTTTAGTGAGTTGTATTTGGGTATGTACTAATGACATTTAATTTTAAATTTTTAACTTATAAATTAGCCTGACAAAATAAACTGTTCATAAATGAGTAAAGTAATAAACATCCATCTGTAACCACATCTTTTTTTAACTCGTCAGAAGTCGCACTTGTCTTCTCTATTGTCGTGTATACCCGAGCAAAGTGAAACGATTTTGGAACAAGAACACATGTGGGCGGGGCTTGATTGGATGGTTGTGGTTTGCTATTGGATGATCTCATGTGAGTGACAGGTTCCCCAGCCCTCGTCATCAGAGAAGAGATGCTGCAAAAGGAACTTATTTTGATTCAAGATTACCAGGAACATGTATTTAACACAATAATGATGTGCACCGATAAATCCCTGCAATATTACAATAATAAAAAAAAAAGATGCTCCAGAGCTGCTTGTCCTTCTGCAAGTCTCCCTCATCTCCCCTCATGATCTCTGGAGTGGTTCTTGTAATCGCTCTGACCATGGCCCATCTTCCTCGATTGCTCAGTTTGACCGGATGGCAGGCTCTAGAAAGTGTCCTGCTCATTCTAATCTTTACATACGAGATCAAAACTGTGAAGAAAATAAGGAATCAACCTGTTGAAGCTGAGTAAATGTATACTTTATTAATATTAATAATATTATATTATAAAGCTATATTGCTAAGAAATCTGTCCAATAAGCACAGAGAAGAAGCAGTCAAGCAGCAGAAGTCAGCAGAAGCACAATCTGTTTCTTGTCTGATTTGTTTGAAAGACTAAGATGAGGCTGATGCTGAAGACCTAGACAGAACTGACGAGATCGGGCGACACAAAAGGTCCTGAGACCAAAGCGGAGCCGCGGTGACCAGTGGCCGCGGTGAAGTCAGGGTGCCAGTTCGGAGGTGGAGCCGGAGGAAGGCAGAGCCCGACTGAGCCAAACGGGTCTAGGGACGTGTCTAGGGTTGGGTATCGGTTGGGTTTTATCCGATACCAGTACCTACTCGGTATTTTTTAAACGGTTCCGGTGCTTAAACGGTTCTTGTTCCGATACTTAAGAAAACGAAACCGCACACACTTTGTCAAAAAATAATACCCTTTTATTTACAGGGCCAAACTGGACACAATATTAACTTAAATAGGCTATTTAAAGATTTTCTGATTAAATGAAAAATTGCGCCGTTTAATAGGCTACTGATGTAAAATACTTAAGTTAAGATCAACATTTTGTCTTCACATATTATGACTACTTCAAGCAGAGAAATATCTGACACTGAGCAGAAATATTTAACACACACAGTAGCCTATAGCCTCGTATAAAGAAGTGTTGGAACTTTGTTAAAACATTTTGCACACGTTGTCACACTCGCTGTTTAATGGCAACTGTGTTTGCTAGCCTACTTGATATGCAAGGTTTGCAGTTGGCATTAAAATAGGCCTAATAGACTTGTCCGAAGAGGAACGGCTGCTGTTATCATCGTCTGTGATGTCGCAACCCGATCACACTACTAGATCGTCTCTTAAGCACGCAGTGTGTTTATCGTGTAATTTATACGCGAAAATTAGATTTTACGTGCATAGGATACGCATGGGTTGGTTATATGTTTAGTAGTGGTGTGGGGTGCGTGTGTATAATACATTTGGCTTTGGGTAGAATTAGTGGTGTGGGATGCGTGTGTATTACACGCAATGAAGTGCGCATCAAATGCACGCGAAAACCTCGTAGCCTATCATATGCACATAAAATCTAATTTTCGCATATAAATTGCACGATAAACACACTGCGTGCTATAGAGACACTGGCAGCTGCTGAACTTGAACTTTCGTCAAGCGTGTCAGAGGATCTGAGTTGTAATCCGCATTATTCGTACAGTTTTTTTCTTTTCTTTTTTTGTTCTCATCAAAACCAATTATGCTCATCAGTGGTTGTATATCAAGCAGGGACACGTTTTTGTGAATTATATTTTGTGAGTTCACTGGAACGAATAGAGAGTCTCGATTGAAGCGCGCGTCCGAGTGAAGACAATGCTGGGTGCGCGAGCCATCCGCGCCACTGATCGCAGAGGCAAAGAGCACTTTGATCACTTGATTTAAAAAACACATTTCAGTGCTAGATCGCCTCTTATTTAACAAACGAACGAAATGAATGCTCTGCTGGTTAACTAGAGATGTTTTATTTATATGTATTGGATCATTCGTGCCGCGAGATGTTTTACAGGCACCGAAATCAGGCACCGAAATTGTCGTTCTTATTCGGTCTGGTTACTACCGTTTACGTCGGAACCGGTTCCCTATTGGAACCGAGTTTCGGTACCCAACCCTAGACGTGTCGCAGATGAAGGCCCGTAAGTCCATGCCAACGACTGTTCAAGGCGGAGCAGGAGGGAAGAGAGAAGCCCGGTTGAGCCAAATGGACAACAGTCTCAGGTGGAGCTGAGGGGGCAAGGAGCCACGGTGGAGCCGAACTGATGACAGTCACAGGTGGAGCTGAGGGGGCAAGGAGCTACGGCGGAGCCGAACGGACGACAGTCACAGGTGGCGAGAGGGGGCAAGGAGCCACGGTGGAGCCGAACGGACGACAGTCACAGGTGGAGTTGAGGGGGCAAGGAGCCACAGCGGAGCAGAACTGATAGCAGTCACAGGTTGAGCTGAGGGGGCAAGGAGCCACGGCAGAGCCGAACGGACGACAGTCTCAGGTGGAGCTGAGGGGGCAAGGAGCCACGGCGGAGCCGAACGGACGACAGTCACAGGTGGAGCTGAGGGGGCAAGGAGCCACGGCGGAGCCGAACGGACGACAGTCTCAGGTGGAGCTGAGGGGGCAAGGAGCCACGGCGGAGCCGAACGGACGACAGTCACAGGTGGAGCTGAGGGGGCAAGGAGCCACGGCGGAGCCGAACTGATGACAGTCACAGGTGGAGCTGAGGGGGCAAGGAGCCACGGTGGAGCCGAACGGACGACAGTCAAAGGTGGAGCTGAGGAGGGAAAGGAGCCACGGTGGAGCCCAACGGACGACAGTCACAGGTGGAGCTGAGGGGGCAAGGCGCCACGGTGGAGCCGAATGGACGACAGTCACAGGTGGAGCTGAGGGGGCAAGGAGCCACGGCGGAGCCGAACGGACGACAGTCTCAGGTGGAGCTGAGGGGGCAAGGAGCCACGTTGGAGCCGAACGGACGACAGTCAAAGGTGGAGCTGAGGAGGGAAAGGAGCCACGGTGGAGCCCAACGGACGACAGTCACAGGTGGAGCTGAGGGGGCAAGGAGCCACGGCGGAGCCGAACGGACGACAGTCACAGGTGGAGCTGAGGGGGCAAGGAGCCACGGCGGAGCCGAACGGACGACAGTCTCAGGTGGAGCTGAGGGGGCAAGGAGCCACGGCGGAGCCGAACGGACGACAGTCACAGATGGAGCTGAGGGGGCAAGGAGCCACGGCGGAGCCGAACTGATGACAGTCACAGGTGGAGCTGAGGGGGCAAGGAGCCACGGCGGAGCCGAACGGACGACAGTCTCAGGTGGAGCTGAGGGGGCAAGGAGCCACGGTGGAGCCGAACGGACGACAGTCAAAGGTGGAGCTGAGGAGGGAAAGGAGCCACGGTGGAGCCCAACGGACGACAGTCACAGGTGGAGCTGAGGGGGCAAGGCGCCACGGCGGAGCCGAACGGACGACAGTCACAGGTGGAGCTGAGGGGGCAAGGAGCCACGGCGGAGCCGAACTGATGACAGTCACAGGTGGAGCTGAGGGGGCAAGGAGCCACGGCGGAGCCGAACGGACGACAGTCACAGGTGGAGCTGAGGGGGCAAGGAGCCACGGCGGAGCTGAACGGACGACAGTCTCAGGTGGAGCTGAGGGGGCAAGGAGCCACGGCGGAGCCGAACGGACGACAGTCACAGGTGGAGCTGAGGGGGCAAGGAGCCACGGCGGAGCCGAACTGATGACAGTCACAGGTGGAGCTGAGGGGGCAAGGAGCCACGGCGGAGCCGAACGGACGACAGTCTCAGGTGGAGCTGAGGGGGCAAGGAGCCACGGTGGAGCCGAACGGACGACAGTCAAAGGTGGAGCTGAGGAGGGAAAGGAGCCACGGTGGAGCCCAACGGACGACAGTCACAGGTGGAGCTGAGGGGGCAAGGCGCCACGGTGGAGCCCAACGGACGACAGCCACAAGTGGAGCTGATGGGGCAAGGAGCCACGGCGGAGCCGAACGGACGACAGTCTCAGGTGGAGCTAATGGGGCAAGGAGCCACGGCGGAGCCGAACGGACGACAGTCACAGGTGGAGCTGATGGGGCAAGGAGCCATGGCGGAGCCTAACGGACGACAGTCACAGGTGGTGCTGAGGGGGCAAGGAGCCACGGCGGAGCCGAACGGACGACAGTCACAGGTGGAGCTGAGGGGGCAAGAAGCCACGGCGGAGCCGAACGGACGACAGTCACAGGTGGAGCTGATGGGGCAAGGAGCCACAGCAGAGCCGAACGGACGACAGTCACAAGTGGTGCTGAGGGGGCAAGGCGCCACGGTGGAGCCGAACAGACGACAGTCACAGGTAGAACTGAGGGGGCAAGGATTAAAAACACCACATAGTCATATAAACAACATTAAAAGCTGGATTTTCACCACAGGGGGACTTTAAGAGTGTTTAATACATGGGCTGTGTACAAACACAAGGGCTCATTTTGTTTTACCTGCAAAAATACACAAGTCACGCAATAATGCAGCAAAAATAGTTTATTATGACAACTGACAGGTGAAGTGGAGCTAGTGAATGTGTTCATGAAATGATCTCAGTGTAGAGTTTATTGGCGGGAGCATGGGTTGTGTTGCTGGCGAGGACTTGCTTCTGTGACTCTCCTAAAAGCCCCGCGCTACTGAAGTAAAACGGCACGTGAGAGATTCGCCCGTCAGACCAGCACTACCAGAGACAGAGAGAGAGAGAGACTTTAGCTTGTGAGATGTACACTGCATTTGGCATTTCTATGTAAAACAAACAGTTCAATTCTGCGTATTGATTCCTGTGTGTGCATTTTAAAGCACAAGAAGATGCGAAAGAAAAGTCTTTCTCTGTGCACACGTCACTCTTAAAGTGACAGCAGCCTAATAAACCTGCTGCTGTCTGTCATTAAAGGGGTGATGAACTGAGAAATAAAATTTTCCTTGAGCTTTTGACATCTAAGAGGTCATCATATTATAAGAATATCCTGTAAGTTTCAGAACTGAAAACGTCCTTGTTAGTCCAATAAAAGCTTTTATTGACACCAGGCTCAGCAAACGACTCATTTTTCAAAGTGGGGAACTATGACGACAAAGAGGATAAAACACCATAAAACACCCCGCAGAAGAAGATCAACGCCTACCTCAACACAGCCGGTTTAGCCCCGCCCACCGATTCGCGCATTACACGCATAGCTAAATAATATGCAAAACTGTTATCCACTCACAGCAGTGGGCGTTTACTTCCAAGTCTTCAATGCGAGACACCCATAAAAACCGAGCGTTTTTGAGCTAGGCTCAAAACTAGGGTACAAAATAGCCTATTAGTATTACTTATTCATTTTGATGTTTTTGAATGTAAAAACCAAGCGAACGTCATAAGTTGACCTCAGACAACAATATAAAAAATTTAAAAAGCCAGTTCATGACCCCTTTAATGGTAGTCAAACCATAAAAGACAGAAAATCACTCACTGCTTCTGACGGAGTGACTTTTGTAGCTTTAATAAGGATTAATCTATACTTTACTTGAAAAGAAAACTATGCACAGTATGCAGTGTTATTTTACATTTAATTTCAATTTCTGTACCTGAACTTTGTTTGTTTGAGCTTTTGCTAATTTGTTCTATTTTTATTACTGACTGTTTGCTTTTGCTTGTCTTTAATCATGTTTGAAATGAGTAAGTGTAGTTGTTTTTGGTCTCTGTTTTCTGTTCATGGGATTCATCTACAACAGAAAGGCACAGAATAAATATATTTGATATATTTGAATAAATGTTAAATGTTTACCTTATTGGAACTGAAACTGGGAATCGAAAAAGAGTCAGAATTGGAATCACTAAAATTCAAACAACACCCAAACATATTTGTGTATGGACCGGAAAAGTAAATCTGGTAATTACACTGATTTACCACATTTAAAGGGTTAGTTCACTCAAAAATAAAAAAATTCTGTTATTAATTACACCTTCATATGTTTTCAAACCCGTAAGACTTTCATTCCTCTTCAGAACACAAATTAATATATTTTTGATGAAATCTGAGAGATTTCTGTCCCTCCATTGACAGCTACGCAACTGACACTTTCAAGGCCCAGAAAGGTCAGAAAGACATCATTGAAGTGATCCATGTGACTCCAGTGGTTTAAGCTCCATTTTATGAAGTGATGCAAGAGCTTTGTTTGTGCAAAAAACATAATTACCACTCAAGTTACAAAAAATGAATCTCCAGCACACGTTCACGCAACGGCGTCTGCTCTTGCGTCAGCACAACACATCATGCGATTGCGCTTTGGAGAATAGTATTTTGTAAATAAAGTGGCAAATAGTGTTTTTTGCTCAAAGCAAATGAAAATAGGGAGAGTAATTAATGACAGAATTTTCTTGTAACTTGTGTTAATGTGTGAAAGGGGCTACGGTGAGGAACGCTTCAAGGACGCAGCACTCGATCATGGACTGATCCCACCAGATCACAGGCACAGTTCTCTGAACAGTTCCTCAGGAAGAGTGTGGCGTCAGTGTCTGGGACTCACCACAGTCAGCAGCGCGCCGTGCTGGAAGTGCGGGTGGAACTGCATGAACCTGGGCTCTGCTCCGGCCTCTCCCATCACAAAACCACTGACACACACAAACACACATGCAGACATGAACACGTGATCTGGCTCAGAACATGAGTTCTGGACTCACATGAATCTGATACTTCATCATGACCGTTAGCTAAAACCTAATACTTATTTTACTCAATAAGTAAAATCAGGTGGAAAAAAGACAAATCAGATTTAGACTATAGCCAATGTATCAAAAGTGAAAAAATGCTCAAAATTATTGACTCCGATACACATCACTATACATGAAACAAATATAAAAAAACAATGTATAACAATATCATAACTGGAATGTAAGTAAGTAAAAGCAACTCTGACCAAAGATGTGCATTTCTAGGGATGCAGAATATATCTGCAATCATATCAGTATCGGCCGCTATATGATCATTTTTTAAATGTTATCGTTATCGGCCTGATAAGAAAATTGGGCTGATAGTCTGTCATATCGGCTACATAAAACCATAATGAGAACATTATAATTGTGTGCTTAGGGCATTACTTTTAATGGTGAGACTTTTGTTTTTATAATCAGGCTTTCAAAAATTAAATACAAATTTGGATTTAGATTAATCGGCAAATATATCGGTTATGGGCTTTCAAATATAAAGAATTATCGGTATCGGCCAAAATGTTCGTATCGGTGTATCCCTAGTAATGGTGTAGTTGCAGTGTGACCTCATACGCACCAGGGCAGCAGCTCGAAGACAGGGACGGAGCGTGTTTTAAACACAGCTATCACTGACGGGTGGGTATCGGCCACAGGATCGCCTGCACAGAAAACAACAGCTTTAAAGAGACTTGTGAAAACAGGAGAGCCGTTTGCCATCATCTTTTCTTATAATTATGTCATAGGGGAACAAAGCTATGAAGAGGTTCTGTTTAAATATTATAAACAACTTTTGACCAGCAAAATAAAATCATGTGGTTCAATGTGCAGAAAAAAACCCAAAGGCCTGTTTCCACCAAGGACAATAACTACACAATAATAACAACAATATATCGGTCTAAAAATCGTTTTAAATGTATAATATTATACCAGAGTCCAAACAAATATAACAGAGAAACTATATGATTGGACTCAATTTCAGTGATTTTTTACAGGTGATGAATGATTTAAAATTGACAGCCAATCAGAATCCATCCTGATTTAACCCTATAAGCCCTGAAGGATTTTAGAATTGCTGAGTGACATACACAAAAGTAAAGAATCATAACTCATAACTCCAAAACTACAGAGTCAAAGGACAGGTATTGTTTGGTAAAAAAAGAAAAACATCATTATATTTGGACATTCTCATGCTGAAAAACTGCTGAGAAAAGAAAAAAAAGTGTGATCCAGGTAATTTCTTTTACATAATTGACATGCAATAACTCACGAAAGAACTAGGGCTTGGAGGACAATTCTTTTCTGAGAAGTTCCCCTACATGTGAGCAGCATCTGGATCATATTTTGTGTTGATAGCATAAAGAAATCAAACGTTGCATCCTTTGAAACCAAGGTGGCTTTAGCCCTTGACACCTCTAATGGGCATTATATAAGTTGTTGTTCCTCTGTGAGAAATATCTTGGACTCATTTAAAGCAACACTATGGAGCATTTTTTACCTTAAAATAATGTTTCCAAACTCGTTTCAGTGGTTCAACAAGTGGTAACAGGGTGAAAGGCACTTCTGGACTGGCTGTGCGGTCCTTTATCTGCTATACACACACTTTGTAAGTCTGCCAGATCGGGTCGCTTTTCTGTAGTCCCAATGACACATAAGACAACTACAAATTTGACTTGTTTTACGTCAAGCGTTATATAGCGTTCGTTTCTGATGTCACAATACATCCTCCTTTCATGACATCATGTAACATACTCGACCTCGTCTGTGGACATCGTTCACTCTGAAGTCGGCGCTGGATAAACAGCGAGTGTGCGGCGGTAGGATACATTATTCTTTGTACCCAGAATTTATAAAAAGAAGTTAGACGTAGAACGTTTCAATATAAAGCGCCATGGGACTGGGATAATCTTCCTCTTTCCTTGAGATCTAGAACTTCTTTTTGCCTTTTCAGATCCTCCCCATCTCTATACCTTAAACAACTTGTTTATGCTTTTAACTTTTAGTTAACTTTAATCCTTTGTGCATTTGTTTATCTGGTAAAATGTCTTTTTCTCATTTATTTATTATTTTCTCTATAATTTATTCACTTTACTTTAAATTCACTGGTGATATTACTATTATTATTACAACTTACTATTATTATTACAACGGTGTAAAAAGCGTATGTAAATGTGAGGGGTCGGTGTGAGTTGGTGTGAGAGCTTGTGTATGAATGAGTTTTTCATGTGTCTCTGTAATGCATGTTATGTAATGTTTATGCTTATGATTTGTATTTTTGTATTTTGTATGTGTGTGTATAGGACCCTCTTGAAAATGAGATGTTACATCTCAAGAGGCTCTCCTTAATAAATAAATTCA
The DNA here is from genome assembly GCA_031834385.1 of Semotilus atromaculatus. NCBI lineage: Eukaryota > Metazoa > Chordata > Actinopteri > Cypriniformes > Leuciscidae > Semotilus > Semotilus atromaculatus. The sequence continues at coordinate 2,616,409 of JAULUF010000055.1, forward strand.
AAATTCAAATTATTTACGACAGCGGTAATCGTTTCCAGCCAGTAGGGCGACCGCAGAGGAAAAGCTCCACGGTGTTGCGATGAATCGGGATCATCCACTGTAAGTAATTATGTACGATGTGTGCATGTTGAAGCTTCATTTAGGATTAACTACAAGTGTTGTTGCAGATGAAATATAACACTGATAACATCAGATTTAAATCACACAAACCTTTTATGTTCCTGGTCATTTGCTACTCATCATAATGATCGGTTTCCTGACTTTACAACATGAATTAATGTTTTACAGTGTTTAAGCTAGATAGACAGCATCATAAACACAGCTTCTTAAAACAACGGTCCAGTTCAGGTTGGTCAAGCCAGTCCACCAGAGCTGTGTGTTTCCAGATGATATATACGGTGTTTTACCTTTCAGAAGCACAGCAAGTCTCTCTCCTCTCGGATCCCATGAAAGCGAGCACACCTCTCCCCCAACACTGGCAAACACACACACACACACACACACACACACACACGCTGTCAACACCCGCTGAGGTTCAGTTGCTCAGTATTTCTACAGCCTCAGTGCCCTGTATTCAGTTCGCCTGAACCCCTCTGTAAACAGGTTTGCATGTAAGCAGTCTCACGTGAGTTCTCCATCAGGCCCAGGGAAGCTGGTCTCGGACAGGTCGGCCACCACCGTGGCGGCTTTAGGACCACCTGAAACACACACTCTCAGATCACGATCGTTCACGCTAACATCATGTTTTCAAAGCCTTAATAATCTCCTAAACTTCTTGATATGACGGTGTGATCAGTAGGGACGCATGATATATCGGCCACCAAAGCAACATGATTCTTCAACATTCTGTCAACTTAATTTCAAAAACCTTCATTCAATATATCTTCAGCCTAATATATTTAAAACTGAAGTTAACTGAAACTGAGTTTAATGTTCACTGGTGTTCCTGTAATATTTAGTTGCTTCACTTAATTAGTGATAATCACACTAAAGCCAAAACTGACACTAGTCTCTTTGTACACTGTACTTTGCATATAATGAATGAAATTACAAAAATAAGTTTGTTCAATGAGCTTAAATTAAAGTAAGCTTTTCCACAGTTAGTTTAGGTCAGTACAATATGAATGAAACTAGTTTATTTAAACAAATAATGTTTTGTTGAGCCTTCCCGTTCCTCTTTCACACTAGCGGTCAGTCAGGAGATGATGTGCTGATGCTCATACCTGTGAGGTCAGAGAAGGTGAGCGCGTATATGAGCCTCTCTCCCTGAATGCTCAACAGCAGACAGCCTCCGTCGGGACTCCAGCAGGCCGACTGACACACACACACACACACACACACACACACACACACACACACACACACACACACTGAGTGAGTGAGTGAGCCAGGGATCCTTAACCACCTGTCAATCACTCTTCCTGGCAGGTGTGATGATGTTTACACGAGTTAGAGGAGTTCCCTTTCAATCGTGATTGGGATCACAGGGAGCCCTATCATCTTCAAGCATCTACAGAGCGAGCCAATGAACGTTGGCGTGCATGAATCACGTCATTCACGGGTATAAAAATGGTAGCGGACACACGCACTAGGGATGTGAATATCTGCCAAAAATGCCTTTCGAAAATCGAGAAGTTGTTGAATATCATTTGAAAATGAAAAAAAAAAAGCAGCACATTCTCTCAATGACCGAAAGGGAGGCCAATTTCATCCTTAGTGGTGTGTCATCAAATAAACTGTTTATTAATTGAACAAGGAACATGTTTTTTTGTACATAGTAGGCTAATTGGAAGAGAAAAAAAAAACCCAATAAGGACGACAGTCTGTTTCTGCATCACCCAGATCAAAAAATAAAATAAATGGGATAGGCTACATGTCATAATTATTTTATGCAAACCTGCCTTACCGGCAATAACCTATTTTTAAATTAGCTTCAATCAATGTAACTGTTCAGCCTAATGCTTAAAAAATAAAATGTCAAAAAAAACGTCAAAACTTGCCCGCCTATGCAAGTATGCATTTCCCTCAGTGAGCCTTCTTGTACAGACACTGGCCAAAGTCAGGTAGGACGAGGACCAGGTGTTGTTGCACAGTATTGGCCCAACCGGAGACCCCAGCCCCTCCCTTCCGGGACCAGGTGGTGAAGCGCTGCCCCCGGAGGAGGCCGTTCGCACTCTGCGCCTATACCTGGACAGAACGCAAAGCCTCAAGGCCTCAGACCAGCAATTCATCTGTTATGGAGGCCAGCAGAAGGGAAAGGCTGTCTCCAAGCAGAGGATGGTCCACTGGATAGTGGATGCCATCGCCTTGAGAGCCCACTCTACTAGGAGTGTTGCTTCTTCCTGGGCTATGGCACACGCCACCTCGCTGACAGAAATCTGTAGAGGGTTAGGGTTAGGCTCTAGTGTCGGCTTGCTGCGCCACTCACCTCCACATGGAGGGAATACGTGTGTTTTTTGCTCCAGTCGAGTTCCCCCCCAAGGGAGTTTAGGTAAACCCTGTTGAGTTCCTGCGCACCCCTTCGGCAGTTGGACGTAGCGGAGGCGGATGCTCGTATGCTTGTGTAACTTGTGCTAGGCTGGGTTCCATATGTCGTGATCCCGGCGGCGATCCCATGTGTATTCTTCCACGATCAGCTCCCTGCGGTGAGCCCGTGTCGTCACTGTCTGGTGTAGTCTCCTCCATCTCAGGCTGGAGCCACCAGTGACAGTCCCAAACCGGCCCCCAACCGGCCAGTCCATATGTGTATTCTCCACATGGTGCCTCCCTTCTGGCAGGATGTGGCTCCGCAGCGTCCTCTCCCCTGGAAAGGCACGCTTTCCCAGTGTTATCCAATAGTTCCACTGTGTGGGTTATAACGGAACAGCTCGAACTCTCTCTACGCAGACCTTCCGCTCCGGTCAGTAGAGCATCTGAGAGTCTTGTGTATGACGCTGGATCTGACAGTAGTGTTTTCCACGTCGGCACGTTGACGTAATGTCGATAGTGACCAACTGAAAGATAACATCTCGGTTAAGTATGTAACCCTCGTTCCCTGAAGGAGGGAACAGGAGACGTTACGTCCCGTCACCAAGGTTGCTGACCATCGCTGTACTACCGTCACGATCTCGGCTCCTCAGTGAAAAACAAAAGTGTGTGCGTCCACTTTATAACCGCACGGGGGGCGCATGACGCGATTTACACACGCCAACTGTCATTGGCTCGTTCAGTAGATACTCGAAGATGATAGGGCTTCCTGAAGTGATCCCAATTACATCAAACCGAGACGTTTTCTTACCTGACAACTGCCTTTCAGACACGGCCATCTCTCACAGGTCCACATGCGCGTCTCCCACACCCTACAACACACAGAACACAACCTATAGGTAACCTGAAGAGAGCTGACGGTATGTGTGTGTGTGTGTGTGTGTGTGTGTACATGTCACCTGAAGAGAGCTGACGGTATATGTGTGTGTGTGTGTGTGTGTGTGTGTGTGGCACCTAAAGAGAGCTGACGGTATGTGTGTGTGTGTGTGTGTGTGTTTGTGTACGTCACCTGAAGAGAGCTGACGGCGTGTGTGTGTTTGTGTGTGTGTACGTCACCTGAAGAGAGCTGATGGTGTGTGTGTGTACGTCACCTGAAGAGAGCTGATGGTGGGTGTGTGTGTGTGTGTGTGTGTGTGTGTGTGTGTGTGTGTATGTACGTCACCTGAAGAGAGCTGATGGTGTGTGTGAGTACGTCACCTGAAGAGAGCTGATGGTGTGTGTGTGTGTGTGTCTGTGTGAACGTCATCTGAAGAGAGCTGACGGTGTGTGTGTGTACGTCACCTGAAGAGAGCTGCCGGTGTGTGTGTGTGTGTGTGTGTGGCACCTGAAGAGAGCTGACGGTGTGGCGGCCAGTAGGCGGCTGCCGTCGGGAGACCAGGACAGGTACGTGACGCCACCACCACCCACTCGCTGCAGAGGAACACAGCTCTCGGCCGCCACGTCCCACACCTGCACAACACACACACACACACAATCAACACATGCTCAACACTCGCACACGCACACACACACTACAATACAGCGTTTCCCACCATAGTCTAAAATAACCCAACATTTTGATTCAAGGCCGGTTCACACCAACACGAATGTGTGGCATGAAATCTGGGTCAGAATTGTTTTACACCTAAAGAAGGGAAACAGTTGGGGTGAGACACACACACACGTATCCGCACAAACCAGTGTTACAGTGATGACTGAACTACAGGCGCTACAGCTTCACAGAGATCTGTCTAACCCTCTGGAGTCGGCAAACGCGCCGGCGCGTTTTGCACGATTTTTTTTCACATAGCAGCAAAATAGACTTAAAATACTCCGTAATTTTTTGTCATACACACTTAAGAAATATGTAAACATTAACTGTTAAATGTCTACTTTTTTATGGGTCCACTTCCAATCGAAATAAAACATTGTGCTGTTGTAAAATAAAGAAAATAAACAGGGTGTGCGTTCTGCCTCTCCGTCTCCGTGAACTTTTTTTCTGGAGCACGTCTCTAAACGTAAACAAAACTCAGCGAATACTAGTCACACATGCATGAGCAATAAATCTATATAATCATTTAAGTGTGTACTTTTAAATGATCTAATTCAAAACTAAAACAAATATTCTCTGTTTATGTAATCTATATAAAAAGAGAGAGATGTCAGTCGTTCTCATTTCAGCTAATTATCTTTTAATGTGACCACGCCCACAGAGAGGCGCGCTATTCAAACACAAATGATCTGAGGCAAGCCATGCAAACTGTTAACGCCCCCATATCAGCTGGATAAAACACATCAAGTTTAACAGGAATTGTGTAATTACTTTACCTCGTCTTGCTGCGCTCTGAGGAATAATACTATCGTCCTAATCCTGGAACAATTTACCTCAGAAGTGCTGGTAGTATCATTACGAGGAGCAACGAATCAAGCTGATGTAGTAGGTATTTATTCTTAAGAGCTTTGTTATAATCGCGATATTGATAGTGTCTGTAAACCGCAAAAAGACTGTTTAAATATGAATTGTGTGTCTGTGTGTGAATGATGAATGAAAGACACAGACGCGAGCGCGCTGTTGTTTACAGCTGTACAGCCCGTATCTCACACTCGCATAAACACGATATGTTACAGACTAAATATGACTGTTTCAAGATAAGATTTGGTTGATTAGTTTTGGATGGATTATGAAGTTTTTACTGTGAAAACAGACTACTGCCATATTAAATAAGCTTTTGTTCGCCAATTTCTGCTCATGTGTTACCCTTGAAATACTTTTACAAAGTAAGATTACACTTGAAATATTGTTAAAATTGTAAAAAAAAAATTGTTGTTTTATTAGTGACAAATTTGGGGAGAGGATACATATTCCAAAACTTTCTGAAAATACAGTATGAGAATTAACTGCACAATTACTAGAAATGTTTACCTTGGATATTATACAATTTGCATGCATACAAAATATGTGGATAAAGACAAATGTTTTTCAAGTTGCATTCTTTGGTTCAGTGACACACATGTGTGAAAGGCTAATTATGCGCTCATTATTATGCAAGCCTTTGTCTTCTCAGGTGAGAATCACGCCCACACGCATATTCCCTTTCCAAAGAAAAAGTGTCTTAAAAAGTTTAAATCAATGTATTGTTTTGTGTAAATGATTAGGCAGGATGATTTTCAGATCATTTTGAAGCAAAAATTATAGGCGACAACGTCCATTAGTCAAAAGTCTTGTGGACAGATATTTAGTATGTGTTTTGTGGCCTTATTTCAGAGGCTTTAAGTTTTATTTTTTTCAATAAACCATGCATAAACAACATTCCTTTAAAAATACAAACATGTACATACATGTTGCTCACATATTATGGTAGCCCTGTTTGTGCTAAATAGAGTGCAATGACAACTTTGCCATTAATATGTTTATAAGCAACTGAAAAAAACACGAATCGTCCCCTTGGAATTATAAGGTTCTATCCGCGTTCTGAGCAGTTTTGAGATATTGAGCTTCAAAGTTTTTGCATTACATAGAGGACAATGTGTATGGGGAACAAGTTTCTTTCAAACATAAAAATAACAGGGACCCTAAATGTACAAAACACATCACCTAATGTAAATAAGTTGTCACAGAATAAGAATATGTGAATAACTCAATTTTGACAAAAATGTCAGATAGAACCTTATAATTCCAAGGGGACGATATGTCAGGGCATGTCAAAACATCTCAAGCACCCCAAAAACCCCTTAGACCCCAGAGGGTTAAGCCTCACCATCATGGCAGTGTCGACCGGAGACGCAGACACCAGCAGAGAGCCGGTGGGGGACCAGGCCACGGACGTGATGGGAGAGTGACCCGGATGGGACAGGACCTGCGCACAGCCGGACGACGGCCTGAGGGACACACACTCCATCAACGGGTGCATACTTCTGGTGGTGCTCATATAACACGGAGATGGTGTTTGCAGCTTGCAAAGCTTTGCATTCAATACACGTTATTGTCCCTGATTGGAAAAGGTGTCTTGGACTATGGTGTCCACACACACTGACCAAAAACATGATCCATAAACCAATCATTTTCATAGCCATCTTTACCAAGAGGGCAAATTTAGCTTTGGACTAAAGTACCTGTTGGAGCAGTGGTGTGTGTGTGTGAGTGTGTGTGTGTGTGTGTGTGTGAGTGTGTGTGTGTGTGAGAGAGAGTGTGAGAGATGTACCTGGTGGAGAGAGAGGTGGGCTCCACGTGCCAGATGAGCAGACAGGACTGACAGGCCACAGCGAGCACAGAGCCACACAGAGGCTTCCACTGCAGCGCACACACAGACCTCTGGCAGCGGTGCTTCAGCGTCGGGCTCGTCACGCTGCAGACATACACACACGCAGGACTGAGGACACAAACACTTAAACTACCCATGTTATGCTATTTAGGTTCCTAATGTTGTTTCTGAGTATCCTACAACAGGTTTACAATCATCTACGGTAAAAAAAAACTTTAATTTTCTCATAATCCACTGGGCCATCAGTGTCTGAAACGGTTCATCCAAAGATTCAGGTTCTCTACACTCCGCCTCTCTGAGAGCTGCTCTGCTCTGATTGGTCAGAAACCAAACGCTCATCATATCTGAATCTCAGCTCTTGATCACAGTGATCGAACGATAGCGTGGGTTTACCGTATCAATCTCATCAAAGTGGATTTGCTTTGTCAGCAGAAAACAGCGTCTTCTCGACACAAACAACACGAACCAAACTCTTCAGTCTCAGATACACTGGTGTTTGAGGGCGGGGCTAAGAGAGGCTGTTCAGCCAATCAAGACCAGAGGCGGGCATTATGCAAATAAGTTACACAGGAAGTGTTCCTACATCACCAGGAAGTAAAACTGAATTAGTGACGACTCGTTTCAGTTCTTCCTTTTGGGAGACGAAAAATCCATTTATCTGCACTTTGATCTTGAAAATATTAGCAGCTTATTGATTATCGGCTGTAAACAACAGCGCATTGTGTTTTAGATGACTATACAGTTCAATGAAGAGCATAAACCAAAGCTCTCAGACATAGTTTTTGATTTCTGATGCAAATATCCCAAAGATTTCATTGTCACATTCGTTGAAGTCCATTTAACTGTGACTACACTAACACATGTAAAGTCTAAGCTGTTTTGTTGCTAAATTAATGTTTGAACACAAAGTCAGCGTGGTTTAAACCACTGTAACATGAGTTATGGTGTGTGATGATCTGTAATGATAACCCAGACAGCAACAGTGTCGGCCCAGATCCGGCCCACATCTGGGCCACGTGAATCCACATGTACCGGATCTGGGCCGGCTGTGGGAATGTGAATGCCGGTGTGATATCTACGCTGTGAGAGCTGTGTGTGTGTGCGCTGGAATACCTGTGGGATTTGTAGATCTTGATGGAGTCGTCCAGTAACGCCACAGCAAACTTATCCGTGTGCGGATGCCAAGCGAAGCTCCTCAGAGCGCCGTCAGGCCTGAAACACACACACACACACACACACACACACACACACACACACACACCATTGCCGCCTGTGGTTTCTGTATGAAAATCATAAGTGCTTCAGACCAGAGGCTCATAAACGTTCTCAGTTCAGGACCCATTCATATGCTTGCATTGAGTTTCAACAGAAGGGATCGAATCAGATGACCATTATATCCATCTTTACTCAATCAACACTTGATAAGGACTCCAGACAGAAGTGAATGATCATAGGCTGATAAGATGACGTACCAGTCCAGCATCTGTGAGAACTCTGCCACCATCTCGTCACGGCTCAGCTAGCAAACAGAAGCAGAAAGCAGTGTTTAAAGGGTTAGTTCACCCAAAAATGAAAATTTCACTCACCCTCATGTTGTTCCAACCCCATAATACTTTCGTTCATTTTCTGAACACGAATTAAGATATTTGTGATTAAATCTGAGAGCTGGATCACTCCTCCATAGGCTTCTAAGGGACTGAAACTTGTTCCCCCGAAAAGTTATTAAAGACATCGTAAAAATAGTCCAGTGACTACAGTGGCTCAATCTTCAGTTTATTAAGCGACGAGAATACTTTTTGTGCCGCATCGAATTTATTCAACTATTCCTTTCCTTCTCGGTCGGCCTCGAGATAGTTCTCGTAGTAAAACTGCGTATCACTTCTGTGTTGTACGTCACACGCATCACACACATGACCAGCGTCGGCCAATAGGGACCCTACGTGTGACGTAGCCCTACGCTATCACACTACGTCATCACACTACGCTAACGGACTAGAGGCCAACAGAGATGGAAACAAATAGTTGAAATAAAGTCGTTATTTTGGGGTTTTTTTGCACACAAAAAGTATTCTCATCGCTTGTTAAACTGAAGATTGAGCCACTGTAGTCACTGGACTATTTTAACGATGTCTTTAATAACTTTTCGGGGAACAAGTTTCAGTCCCTTAGAAGCCTATGGAGGAGTGATCCAGCTCTCAGATTTAATCACAAATATCTTAATTCGTGTTCCGAAGATGAACTAAAGTCTTACGGGGTTGGAACAACATGAGGGTGAGTAATTACTGACAGAATTTTCATTTTTGGGTGAACTATCCCTTTAAGAGTGTGTGTGTGCGGCGCTGAGGAGACGCTGGGCGGCTCGTACTCGCGGTCAGATGAGGGAACAGAGAGCCGTGTTTAAGTGTGTGTGTGTGTGTGTGTGTGCGGCGCTGAGGAGACGCTGGGCGGCTCGTACTCGCGGTCAGATGAGGGAACAGAGAGCCGTGTTTAAGTGTGTGTGTGTGTGTGTGTGCGGCGCTGAGGAGACGCTGGGCGGCTCGTACTCGCGGTCAGATGCGGGAACAGAGAGCCGTGTTTAAGAGAGTGTGTGTGTGTGTGTGTGTGTGTGTGCGGCGCTGAGGAGACGCTGTGCGGCTCGTACTCACCGTCAGATGCGGGAACAGAGAGCCGTGTTTAAAAGTGTGTGTGTGTGTGTGTGGCGCTGAGGAGACGCTGGGCGGCTCGTACTCGCGGTCAGATGAGGGAACAGAGAGCCGTGTTTAAGAGTGTGTGTGTGTGTGTGGCGCTGAGGAGACGCTGGGCGGCTCGTACTCACGGTCAGATGCGGGAACAGAGAGCCGTGGAACGAGGACGCCCATCTTAGCAGAGCCAGCAGACAGGCCGAGCCCACCGACAGGAACCTGGGCACTGAAACACACACGTCACACACACACAACGCCACTGCGGAGACTGCGTGATCATGTGACCGGGACTCACCTTCATCAGCACTGCTTGTGATCTCATCTAAGAGACCGTACAGACCCGCATCTCGCCTGAGAGAGAGACAGAGAGAGACAGAGAGACAGAGAGAGAGAGAGAGAGAGAGAGAGAGAGATTTCTTTATTTTCTTTTCCAGTCTGTGCTGCAGGAAGCGCCAAACATCCGACACATTCGTCACCGGGTCGACATCAGTATCCTGGCACTATTTAGCAATCATTTAGATTCAGTATCGAGTCAGCCTGAAAGAATCAATCCCACCGGGCAGAGGTGAAGATCAGGCCGAAGGTACTGGGCTAAGGCTACACCAATCACAGAGCAGAACAACAGCGTCGCTCCTCTAGGAGTGCTCACAGCTGATAGGCAGGGACAGACCAATGAGCTGCTCAGCTCAAGTACACCAGAATTTGCATATCAGCTAGAATATTAGGCTGCACTGACTACAGGGCAGCATAACACCAGTCATCACAGTTTGCTCATGAGCACAGCGTCATCAGCCGAAGCGGCAACTACTGTGCAAACACGTAGTCAAGACTCAAGACCAGGAGATAAGTGCAGTTAAGGGAGATACAGGGACGGCACATTCGGCTTGTAAAACCTGTCGAATGTGTTCTGTGGAAATCTGCCGGTTGCAGCTGTGCAAGAGTTAAAATATTGGGTCAGGGTCAGGAGGCAGGGTCAGGGGCAGGAGGCAGGGGCAGGGGCAGGGTCAGGAGGCAGGGTCAGGAGGCAGGGTCAGGAGGCAGGGTCAGGGTCAGGGTCAGGAGGCAGGGTCAGGAGGCAGGGTCAGGGTCAAGGTCAGGAGGCAGGGTCAGGAGGCAGGGTCAGGGTCAAGGTCAGGAGGCAGGGGCAGGAGGCAGGGTCAGGAGGCAGGGTCAGGGGCAGGAGGCAGGGTCAGGAGGCAGGGTCAGGGTCAGGAGGCAGGGTCAGGGGCAGGAGGCAGGGTCAGGAGGCAGGGTCAGGAGGCAGGGTCAGGAGGCAGGGTCAGGAGGCAGGGTCAGGGTCAAGGTCAGGGTCAGGAGGCAGGGGCAGGAGGCAGGGTCAGGAGGCAGGAGGCAGGGTCAGGAGGCAGGGTCAGGGTCAGGAGGCAGGGGCAGGGGGAGGGGCAGGAGGCAGGGTCAGGGGGAGGGGCAGGGGCAGGGGCAGGAGGCAGGGGCAGGGGGAGGGGGAGGGGCAGGGGCAGGGCGAGTGACGCAGTGTTGAGTGTATGAGGAGGAAAAGGCTCTTTTTGTGCAGGGATGTGTGTTTTTATTGTGGAACTCACACAAACAGACAGCATTCACGCAAACATTGCAAATGTCCCCTGCAGGAACAGAGGGGACATGATACAGAACACAGCGCTTGGGGGCGGGGCCTCCAGCGAACTCTGGGAGCCGTGGGCTTTCGCCTCGGCCGTAGAAGATAGCCTGTGTGGCGGAGTGGCCCTCGACCCCGTAATACCATCAGCAAAAGCCCTCCTGGTTCTCAAGTACTCAATTTTCATGCCCATGCATTTTATGCTGCCAGTGTTTGCATACTTCGCCATAATTGGCCAGCTGTTCCAAGCTGGCGTTAGCCTATAAGATTAACAACAGTGGAGAAGGGAGGAGTTCCCGCAGTGTCACAGCTGACGCAACGTAGAGTTACCGCTCTCGAAAGATGAACAATCTGATGGATCACTGTTGTCTGACACACACACACGCACCAGGCACTGGCGCTCCTCATCCACAGCGTGTCTCTCTGGTCCAGGAAGGCACACACACACACACACACACACACACACACACACACACACACACACACTCACCAGGCTCCGGCGCTCCTCATCCACAGTGTGTCCCTCTGGTCCAGGAAGGCTGATTTGCTGCTGCTCTCGGGCCGACTGTGGCCCTTCAGAGAGTCTCTGGTGAACTGAGGACTGGGGAGATCCGACCACTGAACACACACACACACACACACACACACATCATGTTATTCATATTCTGACACAAAAACACTATAAGCTCTCCTTGTGTTGTGGCAAAATCATGTGGTCAACGTCATGGCCGTAGCCAGCTATGAGGTCATTTGTTTACCTTCAAAAATAAAATTTCAAGCTCTCTGAATGATTAATTAGAAGTTTAAACCACCTCATATGAGGGTTTGCATTTCATTTTGCTGCGCAGTGAACGGGGCTTTGAGAGCGCGTTGTGAGGGCGCGAGTGCCAGATCCCGTGTTGCCAGATCCACCTAATGGAAAGGTGGCAGTAGTCTTCTGGACTTGTTTTTCTGATTTAATGTCGCACTTTAGGAAGATATTTAAGTGGAAAGTGGCATGTTATGGTTCGTGATATATCAATCTTATTTCCAAAACACATGCTTTGAACTTATTTCGGAATATTAGGCTATATATTTTTTGCTTGTTTTTTTGTAGCAATATCTGGCAACATTTTACTGTCGGTATTAATAAAAAAAAGTTTATAGGAAAACTGTAATTGCTGACAGGAAGATACCACATTCGGTAAGACAAACGCAATGATCGTCGTGATTATCTGGTAACTGCACACTCGGTCTTAATGTAACGTAATAAACCTAATGCCGTCTGTGCACTTAATATTAATCAAACAACAAAATGGGAATGATAAAGTCAAAGCAACGTTCACGTCTAACTGACAGACATTTGACTGTCTTGCAGCTCCAGTGAGCAACAGCCAGACCTGAAATCACTGGTAAAAAGAGTGTAGACTCAGATTTCCCACTTGGAATAAGGACTACTTTTCATCAGGGCTTGAGAAATAGCATCTATGTGCTCAATGATTTTCTTCATACATTTTCAGGGTATCTGCACATTTTTTAACAGCAAATTTAATGACTTTTAAGACCTTTTTTAAGTCCTCTAAAAGGCAAATTTAAGACTACCACGACAAAAAAAAAAAAAAAATTGAAAATTGAAAATGTTCAGCACGACACACGACCAGTGTTAATTTTGGCAGCCATTTTTGTTTTAGTCTTAATCTTCAGATGAAAATGCTTAGTCACATTTTAGTCATTTTGTCTTTCATAGTTTTAGTCTAGTTTTAGTTGACGAAAAGTCATTGCATTTTTAGACATTACTTTTAGTCAAACTGCAGTTACCGACATTAATTTTGGTAGCTATTTTATATGTAGTCTTTAGACAAAAAAAATCATTATAATTTTTCGCTTTAGGCCAATTCAATTAAGCTTATGAGAAATTTGAATCAAGGTAACAGGCTGTATTGACATTGCACTCTTTAGCAGCACTTGTGCAATTCTACATATCCCTGTTCCTTAGTTCAGTGGTTCTCCAATGTTTCGGAGTGCCGTAACCCCTCTTGCACTTAGACTGCAGTCACACCTTTTCCATTAAGGGACAATATCTGCCCTCTTTAATCGATTTTTCCACTTCATTTTTTACCTTTTATAAATACCTTCATAAAATAAATAATGCTTTAAATAAAACAATGTTCAATATGCAATGATGGTAAAAAACGAAGTGATACTTTTAAATATTAAATTAAAATCGCCAGTAGGTGGCGGTAAGTCACTGTCTTTATAAGTGAGTCATCGAGTCATTCATTCATCAGTAACAAAGCAAGTGGCTGTATTTATGAACGGGTCATTGAATCTCACGATTCGTCCAAAGCCACAGATTCGTTCTCGAATCACCACTGTGTGCTGCAGTTCTGCTGTGGCTTTCGTTGCAAAATAGCAATAATAAGCAATAATATGATCAACATTAAAAACACTGCTGGATATCAGCCTGCATTTTGATCGCAGATTTAGTCGCACAAACAGCGCAAGCGGCTCGTGACAGAACACAGACCAACTGAATGACACTTTAATTAATTTAAGTAGAAAATCTCAAATGAAGATCACTGAACTCCAACTTACTTGTCTGTGTTTTCAGATCATCCGCGATTTTTCAGCAGAGAGGTTCGCGCATGGTTGCCAGATATATTGACAAGACCGAGTAGAAAACGAGTTCTTTTAAATGAATAGCTCCGACTGGGGATTTACATTATTTAAATCTGGCAACTGTAAGCATGAACGCTCGTAAACACAGTCTGTCATTTGCTGTTGTGTCCTTTATTCGACAAAAACAAGTGCTTTTGGTCAAGTTTGTATTTTTTTAAACAACTTCTTTTCTTTGTAGCCTATTTCTTTTCTCGTCGACGATATTGTATGTGTTGATATAGTCAGTTATCGTTTAATGATGTCACGTGGGTATCGTCTCTCATCGTCTTGTCTTAGTCAGGGAAAAAAAGGTCGTCAACGAACATTTTTCATAGTTTTCATTAACGAAATTAACACTGCGTCTGCGACACGACACAGAATAATGTGGCGAAGCATAGCGGCACAGTTCACCAGAGCTGGTGTGGGCGGCAAACCATCAACGCAACGCATTCATCAATCACTTACTCGTCAGTCACCGATGGGATGATGCAGGTTGGTCAAATTGCGGTAAAAAAACAAAACAACGGATGACGAGTCGGACAAGAAATTTAAGGTCACCGCATGAAATTTAAGACCTCCTTATCAGAAATTTCAGATTTCAAGACATTTTCAGGCCTTAAAAATCGAAAATTTTATTTAAGACGTTTTAAGACTTTTTAAGGACCCGCGGGGACCCTGATTTTGAGGTTTTTAATACTCTGAGTATTAACACATTTTTGTGTTAATACTTTTTTTAATCTATTTCATGTTAATCTACTTTAAAAAAAAAATAAAAATATGTTCATTGTCAGTATTTCTTTAAATTGAACAAAGACTAGCAAGACTTACCTTGCAAGGTTTTTAATACTCTGTTTAAGAACTTTTTTTTTACTAATTTAATTAATATTGCTAGAAAACTGTTAATTCACTTTTTTTGTTGCAGATTTTTTATTTTCACGTTCAGTATTAGCCTACTTTAAATAGGACAAATACTAGCAAGACTTCACTAGCAATGATGTCTATTTAATACTCTTGAGTATGAACTCATTTTTTTGCATTAATATCACAAGAAAATTGTTAATACACTATTTTGTTCCAGATTTAAATTATTTCATGTTCAGCATTACTTTAAATAGGACAAAGACGAACAAGACTTACCTAGCAAGATAGGTAACAAACTGCATTTTTAAATAAGTAAAAACTGTAAATATTATCAAAGTTTTACGATGCAAGTTGTAACTTGTGTGGCCCTTCACATTTTAGTTTACATGTGGCCCTTGGCATCTGAACTTGAGTACCCCTGATGTAGTGTAATGTAGACAGACGCTGTAACTAAAAGAGGTTTGAATTTTTCTTTAATTTTCACACTGAATATGGGTTCGAGCTTTTTATTTTGAACTCTCAGAGTGCATAAATTGATGAATTTAACATTAAAAAGCACAACATTTTCTTACGGGGGAGCATGCCCCCGAACCCCCCTAGCAGTGGCGGCCTTACCTATGTTTCATGCGTTTCAATTGAAACGGGCCCCGCCCTTCAAGGGGGGCCCCAACAGACCAGCAAAATCCCATTCATTTTCTCCGTAGGATATTGATTTTCATCCATAATGTCTAAACCATCCAAGGTAGATTGACCACGAGCTACGAGGTTGTGAAACGAAAGTTTCTGGGCCGGGTTTCCCGATAATGATGTGTCTTAGCTCTTAGGAGCGCTCTGTACGTGCAAGGTTACAAACGCTCGCCGCAATTCCACGTGCGTTTCCCAAAAATGCACTTAACATGAACACGCGAGAACGCGTTCTACGTGCTACTTAAGAGTCGCTGTCCATTCGCGAAGTGCTGAAATATATATGGAATAATATTCTGAGCGTTTAACCTAATAATCGTCCTATGTTGTGGATTAGCAATCAAGACAGCAGGGTCGGCGCCACGACGGGGCCCCAGGGGGCTTACAGCTAAGACAATTATTTTAGCTAATAAGACAAAATTACAGCTTGTAATTTATTGTAAATCCCCATGGTTTCGGTGCTGACACGGTGGTGAAGACGCGTTCATGTAACATAAGGAATAAAGCACCTAAAAGCTGTCACAAAGAACCGGCAAAAGTAATTATTATGAATATGTCGAATATAGCAAGGAGACATTTTAAATTGTTTACAAACAAGTGTTTTCTGTGTCACTGTCGCCAGCAAAGATGAAGTTGACGATGCTGATCGTGATCTTCGCAGTAGTGAACGCGCCAGAGAGAAATAACCATTTCATACGGATTAAAGAGAGCCGTCTGTTTTCTTTCGTTTTGAAATGTTCTTTTTAGAAGTAGACATTTTAGATATATTTCTCAGGTCTGTGACTGTGAGGCGAGTAGGCTATGGCCTATGCTGAGTTTTGGTTAATTTATGAGACGAGCTCCAGTTTACGCACCGGCGCGGGCGCCTCCGTGTCGTGATAGGCTATCTGCTATATTTACTTTTTATTTATTAAATCCAGGCAATTTGGTTGATGAAACATTGATTAAAATGAATATACAATTAGTATAAAACGAAATTCACTTTAAAGAAAGGCTTTGTGCTTTCTGTTTGAGCCGGTCTCTGTGAAAGTTTCAAAGTAGGGCTGAAACGATTAGTCGACATTGTCGACAACGTCGACAATAAAAAATCGTCGACAAATTTCTTTGTTGTCGAGTAGTCGTTTGATCTCACGTGACCTGATGTAACGGCCTGCAATATCGCGATTTGACCGCTACGATGTGAACGCAACATAATGAACAGGCTGCGATGTCAAGATTGCAACGCTGGAGTGTGTCTGTGTGTGTGCGCGCGCGAGAGAGAGAGAGGCGCGGGCGGCGCGATCGGACAGAGAGAGAGAGAGAGAGAGAGAGGCGCGCGGGCGGCGCGATCGAACTGTGTGTGAGAAAGAGAGAGAGAGGCGCGGGCGCGATCGAACTGTGTTGTGTGTGTGTGTGTGTGTGTGTGAGTGAGTGAGAGAGTGAGAGAGAGAGAGAGAGAGAGAGAGAGAGAGGCGCGGGTGGCGCAATTGAACTGTGTGTGAGAGAGAGAGAGGCGCGGGCGCGATCGAACTGTGTGTGTGTGAGAGAGAGAGAGGCGCGATCGAACTGTGTGTGAGAGAGAAAGAGAGAGAGAGGCGCGGGCGCGGGCGCGATCGAACTGTGTTGTGTGTGTGTGTGTGTGAGTGAGAGAGAGAGAGAGAGAGAGGCACGGGTGGCGCAATCGAACTGTGTGTGTGTGAGAGAGAGAGAGAGAAACATAAAAAACATACTCCATCATTTTGTTCATAGGACATCATTCAAACTGCGAAGTGTTTACTTATATTTGTCTACACTCGCAATAAAACACAACATTGTGCTTTTGTCACACCCTAAACTCTTGTCAAACTGTAACCTACAACTGTCACCCAACCAAACACACACACACACACTGTTTTAAAAGCAAAACATTTATCCAACCCCATTTCAAAACAGTCTGTGGGTTCCATCTTTTGGACATTCATCATATCGTATTGGTTTTCATTTCTTGTCCTCGGAGTCGGAGCACTAATCTGTTTAAATTTAAGTTACACATTCTACATTGATTAAAAAAGAAAATCAAATGTGTTTTTATTTTATACGGAAATCAATAATTTATAATTCAGATGAGAATAAATTTAGGGTTAATTAAAATTAAGGAAAACAAATATATTGATCTGAAATATAGCAAATTAATTTTAAATTAATTCAGGTACAATTACCAAACATATTGCAAGGTCTTTTTGTAAATAAAACTATTGTCAGTGCATTACAAATAAACTGGTTCTATGCCTTTATTAATAAAACTTATTCGAAAAATACAAGGCTTAAGACATTTATGAAAATGCCTTCTGCATTTTTGTTTTGCCTTTTTACTCCATTGTACCGAAACCGTACCGAACCGTGATGTCTGAACCGAGGTATGAATCGAACCGTGACTTCTGTGTACCATTCCACCCCTAGTTAGAATATGTATAACTCAATGTTTTAACTAATTGAAAAAGCTGGATAATCGTTCCAAACTTACTGATTAGTAGGCGGAATAATCGACGATTAGTCGATTAATCGTTCTAATAATCGTTAGATTAATCGATTATCAAAATAATCGTTTGTTGCAGCCCTATTTCAAAGCAGTCTTTTAGTGCCGCTTTCAGAGCACTCACGTCCGTAACGGATTCCCCAATGTTAAAGAATGTATCCTCAACTAGTCTTGTGGTGTAGGACAGGTCTACGTATTGTATAATGCTAATTTCAAATAATAGTATTTTAAAGACGTGGCAGCATTGGATCCCAAAAGCATCGTAAGCCTAAGTTGATCGTAAAAACGATCGTACGACTGATCTTAATATTATGGTCTGTTTCCCAAAAGCATCGTAACTTAAGTAGCACTTGAAAATCTTCGTAGAACTACGAGTGCTCTGGAGTAATCGTAAATCCCCAAGTGCATCGTAAGAAGACAGAGTTATGAGGTCTCCTGCAGGACAACCGGCAGATTACACTTTTTATCTATAGATTTAAAAGATTACACTGCAACGTGAGTATAATATAAGGTTTTGATTGTACTTTATTGTACACTTTATTGTACTCGTGTTTCGTTTAAATGAATTTATAAATGAAATAATTAAAAAGAGAAGAAAAAATAGAAATACACATCTAAATTAAACGAATGAACAAAAAAAATCATAAAAGAAGTAATGTGGGAAATATGCTTTAAAGACTGGGCAAAATAGGGATGAATTCAAAAAAATCTGTCAATGACTTGCTGACGTGCACGAAAACCAGCCATGTATTGGGCATTTCTTGTGGACCTCCTTCCCTGATCTTTGAACACCCCTTTTTGCAGTTAGTTTGCAATGTCCTCCCAGATGTTTTGTTTTTCCTTATTTGTATGGTGTCCTTTAAATCTGTTAAAAAATAAAATCTTTGTTTCGCTCTATCTCCTCTCCTCTAAAATGACATGAATTTTATCTTTTTGAAAGTTATCTTCTCTTTTTTTTTTTTTTTTTGCCATTTTGTCAGTGCCTCCGCCTGTATAGGGGCTTATATAGACTTGTCTTGATTTCTAATCCACAACAAATGACGATTATTAGGTTAAACGTTCAGAATACGATTCCATATAAGGTTATATTTCAGAACTTCGCGAATGGACAGCGACTCTTAAGTAGCACGTAGAACGCGTTCTCGCGCGTTCATGTTAAGTGCATTTTTGGGAAACGCACGTGGAATTGCAGCGAGCGTTCGTAACCTTGCACGTAGAGAGGGCTCTTAAGAGCTAAGATACATCGTTATCGGGAAACCCGGCCCTGGACGGTGTTGAAATAACGCGGAGCCCATCGTTATTTATAAGTTCGGTTCAATGTCAGTCAGATATTTTTTTTCTTTCTTTTGTTAAATAATTCAAGTTGAGGGGATTTTTGTTTAAGTCAGCACAGACAGATGGAAATATACTGCGCAAATCAATATAGTGAAGATGCCCAGCGTGAAAGGGTGAGGCTTATTCCAACGTAAAACGCTGTATAAATGTATAGTTTTAATCAAATAAGGTTGCATTATTTCTATGTTGAGCTGCCTGTTCATGAAGCTGAAAGTGCACGTAATAAAATAATATACAATTGATGCAAACCAACAGGAATCCTTGCCTTTTCTGCTCTATGTTTATGTTTTATGTTGGTAGGGCCCCATATTAGTTATTGAAACGGGCCCCCAGATGCTTAAGGCCGCCTCTGCCCCCTAGAGGGACAGAGGTCCACTCACTACAGCTTTACTAAAACATTCTGTGAGAAACACTGGTATTGCTTTTCACAAACATCTACATGTCTGTCTGTTTTTAAGTTTAGGCTATATGGAGTGTATATTGCATTTGTGGATGTTATTATAGCACAATTCTTTACACCTCACCCCGGACCTCACTAATTTTCAAACCCTGGTTACAGCCTTGGTCAACGTATGGACGTGACGTGTGATTGGCTGGAACTGATATTCCCATTTCCAACCTCTTCTCAATTAGAACTATGTGTTTGTAGTTCTATTTGAATCCTCATCCATGTACACAATATTTGTTAGTGTGTACATAATCAGTGAGAAGTTATCTTTATATATAGATCACTTTTAAAAAAGTAATCTATTTCTATAGTTTGTACAAATCAATGTTTTTGTTTGTTCAAAATATGTGTAACGTTAAACTTACAGTCGTTCTAATCGAATCCTGATACATGATATTCACTGTCTATTCAACTACTAGAGCCAGACAGTCAACAGGTCAAACACTGACAGATTGAACGAAGTGTGTGAAGTGAACGGTCACCGTGTGTGTGTCACGCGCACCTGTGTGTGGGGCTGTCCGGGCACGAGCTCATTGTTGTGCTCGCGCAGCGTCAGTCCGGCGGTCACGGGCGCGGGGAACAGGCTGAGTGAACACATCTGCACAAAACACACACATTACACACACACACATTACATTCACTTCCGCAGGAGGATCATAGACACGTGCGACCAGCAAAGCATAATCAGGTCTTAAACATGATCTTTTAGCTTCACGAGTGTGTTGTTGTGTTTTACTCACTTCCCGATGAAGTAAATAAGGACCGATCTGAACCGACGCTGAACTCGCGCCTTTAGTTTTACGGAAGCCCCGAGGAAGCACAACACCACACTGACGAACAACGCGTTTTCATGACAAAAGTCCTGAAGCTGGTGCCTAATTTAGAATGATCACTTTCGGTTTTAACCATGGTGTTACTATAGTAGAACTGTGTGTTGTTGTTTTTTTTACTAATATCATGGTTAAAGTCCCCATGAAATCAAAATTGGCGTTGTACCATCTAACATTGTAGCATGTTGTCACTAAACTTAATAAAATTCTGTTTAGTTACCAAATGTTTTGACAATGAGAATACATTTATTGTGATGCAAGCTTTTTTTTTTATATTCCTCCAATCCAAGCATTTAGTTTTGAAATCTATACACAATGGTGGTGGAGGGGGATGTATAACATTTATAAGACAAGGGATTCCGTATAGGGTGTTAGGTGTATAGAAAAGGAGCAAGAATGTAGTGGTAGAAACATGGGGTGGAAGGAAAAGAATTGTAGTTATAAATTTTTATATTACAATCCGTGTAGAAAATTAGATATAAATAATCTTGAGGAAATAGAGGGGCAAGACAATAATAATATTGTATGGTGTGGGGATTTCAATGCGCATAATGCATTGTGGGGTAGTGAGAAGATGGATAGTAATGGACAAGTAATTGAAGAGTTATTGGATGAGGAAAACTTAGTATGTTTAAAGGAGCATAACGCAAGTCTCTGAGTTTTTGCAGAACTACGCCCCCTCTGGCGGCAAGCGCAACTGCAACCAGAGTCGTTGTTGGTGTTTGAAATGGACTACTAGCCGGTCTTTTTGAATCCATCTTTTACCTTAGACGCTCGAGTTTTCGAGTTTTCTTCGCTGATGCAGATAATCAATGGCGGGCAGCTTGTACACAAGCAAGCGAGAGGTTGCCAGGTGAGCGTGATCGCGCGTGACGTCACGCTCAGTCTCAGATTCGAGCCCGAATCCCTCTTATATATTTTACTGTACAGGGTTATAGAGGCGATCGCAGTGATCGGGGAAAGGCTCATTCAGCTCATCAAGCTGTTCTTTAAGCATGTATAGGATAGAAAACTGGTATTTTTAACATGAAAAGTTGCGCAATGCACCTTTAAATGATGGAAGTAAAACAAGGATAGAGGTTAGTACTGGGAAGGAATCTGTACTTGACCTTACACTGGTGTCTAATAGTATGGCAGCGATATGTAATTTGAGTGTATATAAGGATGGGACAATAGGAAGTGATCATTATCAGTATTATGTAAAATTAATATTTCATTATCTCAAAGTATAGAAGAAAGAGGAGGAAGATGGGTATTTGAGAAGGCTAATTGGGAACATTTTCAGAGAGAAAGTGATAGATGTTTGAGCCAGATTGAGTATAATGATGATATAGAGACACTGGAAAATAAAATAAAGAAAGGTATAATAACAGCGGCAATGGAGTCTATTCCAAAAAGTAAAGGTAAGGTAAAGAGGAAAATCGTACCATGGTGGGATGAGGAATGAAAAGAAGCAGTCAGAAATAGGAACAAAGCATTTAAAATAATGAAAAGAACTCATAACTTCAGGCACATGATTCAATATCAACATGCTCAGGCAATAGTAAGGAAAACAATTAGACAGGCAAAAAGAACATATTGGAGGAATTATTGTAGCTCAATTGGGAATACAACTCAGATTGGAGAGGTGTGGACAATGATTAAAAAGATGGGTGGTGAAAGGAGAGAATGGAGTTATCCAGTTTTGAGTAGTGGAAATTAAATTGCAGTGACAAATAAGGAAAAGGCCGAAATGTTAGCAAATACATTTGTCAATGTGCACAGCTCTAATAACTTATCTGAAGAAGGGAAGAGAGGCAGAGAGTATTATGTTTTACTATTAAGAGGAACGACACAGACAACCATTTCACTGCAGAGGCTTTACTGCTGCGTGCCTTCACTTCCGCCCTCTCTCGTTACACACCAGCCGCTCCAACCAGCGTTCTCCACACACACGGAGAACTACCGTAATGCATGATATAGATTTGCATGAACAATACATTACATTTCCTCCCCCATAGATTTTAACTCCTTAACATGGTAAACAATTGCAACAATGTAACTACAGATTTTTTTTTCCCTTTTTTTTTTTTACAGAACATACTGGGTATACACGTGGTTAGAACTTCATATGAATAGGAACCACTAATCAGTCCATAACTACAGATCTAATCTGTTAGGTGCTTTTCTCTGTCGAAATGGATATCTTCTTTCAGGACCGGGAACTGTCCCTGTTTCAACCGGAACACAGGGCTGGGTAACACTGGAATTGCCCTTGTCACTCACCTCAGGAGCAAAGTCATTGGCCATGATACTGCCCATAGCATCCGTTCTGTCCTGTACATTAGAGAGCAGCAGATGATCCACATGTACCTTCACACTACGATCTCCGACTTGCACTTGGTATGTGAGAGGTCCATGCTTGAACAAGATGACCCCTGGAAGCCAGGCACGATTTGAGTGTCGACAGTTCCGCACCCTGACCTTCTGGCCAACCTCAAAAAATCTGAGCTTCCTGGAAGGTGTGTCATGAGCATTTTTCTGCTGTGCTTGATGTTTGAGAACAACAGCCGATGTATCTGGTTTTAGCAGTGTGAGACGGATACGAGGCTGTCTTTTCAGAAACAGTTCAGCAGGTGTTCGCTCTGTTACTGTATGGGGAGTGTTGCGGTAGGTCAACAGAAAACGAACCAGGCGAAGATGAGGTGCTACAGATTGTGCTCGTAACCTTTCCCATGCTTTTTTGAAGGTTTGTACCACTCGCTCGGCCTGACCGTTTGTGGCGGGATGATATGGAGGAGACAGAATGTGACGCACACCATTATTCCTTAGGAACTCCTCGAACTCCCTAGAGGTGAATGGTGGGCCATTATCCGATACCAGCTCCTTTGGGAACCCATAGGCAGCCCAGAGATGACGCAAGAGGTTTATAGTCTTCTCTGCATTGGTCAGCTGAGTAGGAAAGATTTCCACCCATTTTGAATGAACATCCACAACCACTAAGAAGTGTTGCTTGTCTATTTCAGCATAGTCTACGTGAATGCGTTCCCAGGGTGTTGTCGTCCAGGACCAAGGGTGAAGAGGAGCACAGGGTGGTTGGTTTCGCCCCGACTCACATGGAGCACACTTACTTACAAAGTTCTGAATGTCTTGGTCGAGACCCGGCCACCAAAGGTATCCTCTTGCCAATGCTTTCATTCTTACTATGCCTGGGTGACCCTCATGCAGCTCGGACAACAATCTTTCCCTATACTTCGGAGGAATGATAACTCTTGAGCCCCACAGGATACAGCCCTGGTCTGTTGAGAGCTGGTCTTTTCTTACAAAGAACGGTTTCAAGTGTTCATCTGTGACATGATTGGGCTATCCGGACAAAGTTAGGTCCAACACTTTTGATAGCAAAGGATTTCTCCTAGTCTCAGTGGAAATATCTCTTGCACAGATGGGCAATTCATCTAGGTGTGAGACTTGAAACACCATTCCCTCTTCCTCCCCTGTAGAGATTGCCTCGCACGGTAATCTGGACAACGCATCCGCGTTTGCATGATCAGAAGAGCGTCTGTACTCGATTTCATAATCATAGGCCAACAAGGTCAAAGCCCACCGTTGCATACGGAGGGCAGCTAATGTTGGAATGGCAGACTTGGGGCCTAGGATTGCAAGGAGGGGTTTATGATCAGTTAGCAGATGGAACTTGCGGCCATAGAGATATTTGTGAAACTTTTTCACACCAAAGACTATGCTCAGAGCCTCTTTCTCAATCTGCGCATAGTTTTTTTCACTTGCTGTCAGAGTCCTTGATGCAAACGCAATGGGGTGTTCTTCCCCTGATGGTAGCACATGTGAGATAACTGCGCCAACGCCATAGGGAGAGGCGTCACAGGCGAGTCTTAATGGCTTTTTGGGATCGTAGTGAGCTAACCACTTGCTTGACAACAGGTGCTGTTTACAGGCGTTGAAAGCTTGAGCACACTCCAAAGACCATTGCCAATTTACATTGGCCTGCAACAATCGGTGGAGTGGGTGCAACAGCGTGGAAAGGTTTGCTACGAACTTCCCATAGTAGTTCAGAAGTCCCAGAAAGGAGCGTAATTCTGAGACATTAGTTGGAGCAGGGGCCTTCACGATTGCTTCCACCTTGCTCTCTGTTGGATGAACTCCTTTTTCATCAATCTTGAATCCCAAGTATTCCACAGACTTACAGAGGAATTCACATTTTGATTTCTTCACTCTTATTCCATGTTGCTGTAGTCGTGACAGTACTTTGTCCAGTACTTCCAGATGTTCCTCAGGAGACCCAGCAGAGACCAGAATATCATCCATGAAACACACTACATTTTGAAGTCCCTGTAGGATTTGGTCCATTGTGTGTTGGAAAATTGCAGGTGCCGTGGATATTCCATAGGCCAAACGATGGTACTTAAACAGACCCTTGTGCGTGTTTATGGTAAGGTACTGCTCGGATTCAGCATCCAACTCCAGCTGCTGATATGCAAAAGACAGATCAATCTTACTGAAAACTTTTCCCCCAGCCAATGTGGCAAAAAGATCCTCCACGTTAGGTAACGGATATTCCTCTGCAAGAATACATTTGTTCACTGTAACTTTATAATCGCCACACAGCCTAACTGACTTGTCTTTCTTTGGGACAACCACAATGGGCGCTGCCCAATCGCTCCTTACAACCCGAGAGATAATTCCGTTCCTCTCCAGGCGATCAAGTTCCCCTTCTACTGCTTATTTAAGAGCATACGGAACAGGTCTTGGCTTATGAAAGATAGGTTGAGATCCTTCTTGCACTCTCACTTTTGCTTTAAAGTCACTAATTTTGCCGTACCCCTCTTGAAAAAGCTGTTTGTGTTTTTCATGTACATCAGAGAGGGAAGGAACACTCACCGGTGTTACATGTCTCACGCTGAAGATCTCACTCCAGTTTAAGGAAATTTTCTGGAGCCAGTTACGTCCCAGCAATGGTGGTTTGTCTCCTTTTCCTTCTTTTTTTTTTCTTTTCTTTTCTCACTCTTTTTTATTTATTTTATTTATATATATGTCATTAACTTCGAGCAGTGAATGTCAACAGACCGGCTGTTACCTTCGTGGCTGTTGTAATAATTTCATGCTCTAGATGCCGCTCTACTCCCACGAGCTCAACATGTGACTGTGGCTGTCTTCATGCGCTACTGCTTGACTCGCACCAGTTCAATTTCCTCTTCTATGCCGTTTGTTTCGTCTGAGTCTTTCTTGCTCATTCAATGCACGGAGGCTTCCGAAACCACCTCGTCGCCACTATTATGTTTTACTATTAAGAGGAACGACACAGACAACCATTTCACTGCAGAGGCTTTACTGCTGCGTGCCTTCACTTCCGCCCTCTCTCGTTACACACCAGCCGCTCCAACCAGCGTTCTCCACACACACGGAGAACTACCGTAATGCATGATATAGATTTGCATGAACAATACATTACAGAGAGAAGACTAAATCTGAAAATGTAGAGGTATTTATGAAGATGGGGAAAGTGGAAGATGAACAAAATGTACGATTTAACATGGGAGAATTAAAGAGAGCAATGGCCAAAACTGGGATGACTGCACCAGGGAAAGATGACATTTGTTATAGCATGTTGAAACAGTTAAGTGAGGAGGGGAAGAATAAGTTCCCCTATACAGTTGATGCTGTACAATAAAGTGTGGGAGGAAGGGAGACTACCAAAGAGCTGGAAGGAGGCAATTATTGTGCCGATAAGAAAACCTGAAGCAAGTAAACCTACAAGTTATAGACCTATTGCTCTGACATCTCATGTCTGTAAATTAATGGAAAGAATGATAAATGAGAGGTTAATGTATATTATGGAAAAAAGAGGTATGGTGGTTGAATGTCAAAGTGGGTTTAGAAGAGGTAGGAATACTATGGATGCAGTATTGTGTTTGGAAGATAACATAAGAAAAGCACAAGTAAATAAAGAGACAGCAGTGGCAGTATTTTTCGATGTAGAAAAAGCCAACGCATTCTCATCCCAAGGCGTCATATTCTGACACTTTGACAAAGCGTCTAAATCCAACGCCCATGGAACCCTTTAGCGTCAATATAACACGCAGAGAGATGGGTAGGTTTAGGTATGGTGTAGGGTTAGGGTTAGACCGCTAGGAGGCGCCTTCTGACCCATATATTTCGGCGTCTCATATTGACGCTAAAGGGTGCCATGCGCGTTCGATATAGACGCTTTGGCAAAAGCGTCATTATATTACGCCTTGGGATGAGAACGGGCTGAAAAAGCATATGATATGCTATGGAGAGAGGGACTAATGATTAAATTGTATAATATGGGAATTAGAGGAAATGTTCTTAACTGGATAAAGGATTTCCTGGAAGGAAGAACAATTCAGGTTAAAATAGGGGCAGACCTATCAAGTGAACATGTTATAGAAAACGGAACTCCAGATACATGATGCTGATAATGACGACATTGTGTGTAAGTAACTTTTACTATTTTCTCCATTGTTTAATTTTACTGTGACTTATGTTGTTTTTTATTCATATCACTCTCATTTAACTGTTTTCCAGCTGCCTGTTACGAGACCGTGCGCAGGAGCTTCAGGTACAAACAACCAGATCAGCTCAGAGTCGAGCGAGAAGAAAGAGGATGTATTTGATTTAGATCTGTTTTTGGACAATGTGACTATTTTTCAGGTGAATTGATAGATGTGTTGTTCATACGCAGTGCAGTACTGATTGTCTTTGGTTGTGTTTACAGCTGCTAGAAGCGAGACGGAGAGTGCTAGCCGAGGATGAGGTGGGCCTTTGGAAGTGTGCTACCATAGACATGATGTCTGATGAGGAAGATGGCATCGTTGGCGGGGTGTGGATTGTGTGACCTCCGTCTTTTCGCAGCTCACAGAGCTCTGTGCCACGCTGAAGTCGAGATTAGGGGCGATTCCAAAGTACAGGGCTACGCACCACAGACGTCTGCAAAATGGACCGAATTTTGTAGCTTCCAAAAGCTTACAATTTGTTGTGTGGGCAGATCTCCTACGCTGTGTACATATAGTTGTTTGTTTGTGTTAATAAAGCTCTTTCTTTGAATAAACAGCATGTCTCTGGCAAAATTCATTTTTCTTGATGGTAATAATAGATGGTAATTGTATATGAATATACAACATAATAGCATATCATATGAATATATATAAATAATTTAAAGGAGCTGTATGTAAGAAATTTATTTCAATTAATCATACATTTTCCCTGATATGTCACTAGACATTAAGAAATCATGTTCATTTCAAATACTTATATCACTGACAACAGTAGTCCGGCCAGGATATTGTCATTTTAAAGTGAAGTTGCAGCCCTCAACTGATGTTGATGTTGTCATGTTGTGTTTTGGTCTGATGCTCCACCCTCCACCTAAATTCAAGCCATTCTCTGGCAAGGCGCGCGCGGGCGCCGCTATTCATATGCTAATTAGAGCCATTAGCACCTCCGAGAGCTCTCCACATACGTCATTGGTTCGTTTCCGTCAGTATTTGGCACAGGCGAAAGCGACGTTCGCAGGCTGTAAATTGTCATTAACTGACGAAAATTAGGGAGATTTCTGGCCGTTTACGGGGACGAAAATCCCACTTTTCATGCAGTGTATGGTGTGTTTTGTGGGTCACCATTAGAGCCTGTGTTTCAGTCCAGCGGGAGCAGAGAAACATTTATGATATGTTTTATTAACAAAGTTCGGGAGGAGCACGTTCAGATCATTTACACGAGTGGAGTACACTCAGCAATCAATGATAAGAGGGTTATATAGATTCCATTTCAAGCCACAGCGGGAAAATCCAAGCGTGAGGCCGCCGTCAACATTATACCCTTATACCCTTATACCGCTCTCTCATCAAACTAACGTCAAATCACAATATTCTCTCTTCGCAGCAACACAGATGCCCGTCACTATGGAACCACCACCAGTGTCCCAAAGCATCCGCACACAGATCCTCTCAGGTGTGGACATAGACCTTTCTTCTCTTCTCTCTCTGCCCCCCGCAGCGAACCAGACCGCCAAATCCACTGTGGGGATTTCTCCGTTACCCTGGAAAACACAAACACACACTCATCCCGCGTTCTTTCATTTTCCGAGTTTTCTATTGCTTTTTCACGTTTCACTTCGAACTAGCTCATCACCCGGATGCTGAATTTACTAATTATCTGCTGTCTGGCCTTAAAACCGGCTTTAACCCCGACCTAGAATGCCCGCTCTCCCAAAATATCACATGTAATAATCTTCAATCCGCCCTCATAGAACCGTAGACAAGTCGTAGACAATCTGATCAAAACAGAAGTCGAGTCAGGCTTCATGATCGGCCTATTCGATAACCCTGTATTTAATCTGTTCTGTATTAGTCCCATTACAAGAAAATGATTAGGCAAAAAACGCCTAATGATCGACCTGTCAGCGCCGCACAATTCCCCGTTCCCAAGCATAAACAGCTCGATCCCTCTCGATGAATGTTCGCTTAAATACCACGACATAGATCAGGCAGTCGACATGATTAAAATCGCAGGTCGGGGCGCTTGGCTTGCCAAAACTGACATTACATCTGCCTTTCTGTGAACCTGTGTATTCTAATTTCTCCTTGGCTTAGTTTTTTGTGAAATTGTATTTTAAAATTTTCTTTTCGTTTTGCTAGTCCTGTGAACTTGCTTACCATCGTTGGTATGCTTATATTTTTGTTCTCAATTTACTGAGTACCAAATGTTCTAGGGATGTGTGTGTGTGCGTGCGTGCGTGCGTGCGTGCGTGTGTGTGTGCGTGTGCGAGTGTGTGTGTGTGTGTGTGTGTGTGTGTGTGTGTGCGTGCGTGCATCTGAATTGTAGTTCTGCTTCCTCTCCAGAGGTTGGGATGACCAGGATGTGTGGACGAGCCCTCTCTCTGCTTGCTGGTGGTCTCTTCTGCGTGCAGTGTTCCACATTCGGGGTTGAAGTGAGTGCCCGTGTGCCAGTCGCTGTGGTTTTAACAGAGAATAGGTGAGCAGCCCTCAGCCCTGGAGTGGAGGCAGAAGTGTGTGTATTGTCTTTTTATACTTAGATATGTATACCTGTTGTTTAATGGTCTCCAATAAAATAGTTTTTTTGTATTTCATTCCTGTTTCGAGTCCTGACTCAGCCGTAATCGAACGTGTGTGCTTTATTGATTATAAAAGGTGAATCCCCGGTAAATTTGCCTCCGGGGTGGCGTAGTCGGGTATTTTAGAGGTCCATGGTGTAAAATTAATGTTTCTTGTCAAACTATAGCAACGCCACAAGTACATTGGAATTTTTGGTGAGTTGAAGAGTTTTGTTTTGTTTTGTTTTGTTCATTTCTTTGAATGTATGTGCGTGTCTTGGAAAATCTGCCACCATCGTTACGTGCGGACTGTTATGATAGCCTGCTAATTTAAATGTTTTGTTGAATTGTTGTATCTGTTTGTTTGGCACTATTTGTATTACCATCATCGGCCTATGGGCAGTGTGCAATATCTCCTGTGAGGACAGTGCTTATCTTACAGTGTCCACTAGTGTGAAACGCCATTTTAGTGTGTGTGTGCGCGGCCTATTTTGGTGTGAAGTGTCGGTGTGGGTGTGACCAGTATCTATTTATTCACTTTATATCTATGTATTATGAGACTTTTATTCACTGTGATTTATTTATTGTAAATAAATTTATGTATTCAAATTTTATCCTCGAGAGCGACCCCTGAGGGTCACTATTGATAAACCTTAATAAATAAAGGTGACTTGACTTACTGTATTATAATCCCTGGATCACTGGATCTGCTTTGGAAACTAAATCTAAGACAATTTGCTTTGATTTCTAGCTAAAGAGAAAGATGATGTTGAATTAACAGTGCACTCATATTTACACCTTTACACCACAAGAGGGCAGTGTACACCAACATACTGCAGTCTCTTATAAGCTGTCTGTGAACATGCAGTAGGCTAGACTTGTTACAGTTTTTACAGTCGCTAGGACACATTTCTCAATACTTAGGGCACTTTTTCAAAACTCTTCACGCAGTTCTAACCAACTTTCAGCTCTAAACTGCAGTTCATGTCATATTCAAAATGCACTAAAACTACCAAATCACTTCATACATGTCTCAAATCAACCCAGTCTACCCTAACACTAGCAAAGGTTGACAAACACACTTTATCTCCCACAAAACAATGACCTAGCATACGTTTTCTTCTGTAAAACAAGGAAAACTTCTTCTGTAAAACTCTCTCCAAAATGCAAGAATTTGTATCACACCATCCACCGATACAGATACAGTCAGCTGTGGTCGGTCCAATTGATTTAATAGCATAAATGTAATTTACATGAGACCAGATAATGATCTGAGATGTCATCGCTCTGCTGCAGAATTTCAACGGCATCAACATCTATTCCATGTGATAATATTAGATCTAGAGTATGATTACGACAATGAGTAGGTTCTGACACGTGTTGTCTCACTCCAATTGAGTTTATAATGTCTTTAAATGCCAATCCCAATGCATCATTTTCATTATCTACATGTATATTAAAATCACCAAGTATTAGTACTTTATCGGCAGCCAATACTAATTCTGATAGAAAGTCTGCAAATTCCTTGATAAAATCTTTTTGGTACCCTGGTGGCCTGTATACAGTAGCCAGGAGGATTTATCGTTTACACTGTATATTTTTACATTAAGCACCAACACTTCAAAAGAAGTATATTTAAAACTAGATTTCTTAGTGGTTTTGAAAATATTACTATAAATTACAGCAACACCGCCCCCTTTGCCTTTCGGACGAGGCTCATGTTTATAACAGTAATCTTGTGGGGTTGATTCATTTAAAGTAATGTAATCGTTTGGTTTTAGCCAGGTTTCTGTCAAACACAGCACATCTAGATTGTAATCTGAAATCATATCATTAACTATGAGCGATTTTGAAGTAAGGGATCGAATATTCAGCAACCCAAGCTTTATCATTTGCTTTATCAGTTTTTTATTTGTTGAACATCAAGTACGTTTTTAACCTTACGTTTTTTGGATTTCCAAATTCGGGGAACAGACACAGTCTCTATATGATGATATCTAGGTGAAAGAGCCTCTATGTGATGGGATTTATCTGACCTTGGTGACGCGAGGCCGCTAGCAGACGGTCGGTTTAGCCAGTCTGTCTGCTTCCTGACCTGAGCCCCAGGTTGTCATGTTTGATCTCTAAGACTATGAGCCAAATTACTAGAGAGAAGAGCAGCACCAGCCCAGGAGGGATGAATACCATCTCTTTTCAACAGGTCAGGTTTGCCCCAAAAACTTTTCCAATTGTCTATAAATTCTACATTATTTTGTGCCGATTTCCAAGCCAGTAAGTCCACTCTATCAGCTTTAGATGTTGTTTTAGTAGGTCCTCTGTCCTATTTCCTCTAAGATGCCATATTTTTCCTTTGTAAGTTAACCATGCTCTTTCCAGATTTTGTGTATTGCTGCCTGCTATTGGATCTACAAAACACTGATTATGCTTCACAGGAAAATGGTTATAGCCAAGATTGGTTAGTACCCCTCTGTAAGCACGCCATTCATCACTAAGTATGGAACTTCCAGGATGCACATGTCGTACAATATGTGGGATAAGATGATTTCGGGAACTTCGATGAACAAGTTTTAGAATAGGCTTGCTATTTCTTGGTGCAACCCCCAGCATCCCAAAGACCCACTTTATTCTACGCCAAGTCTTTGCAAACATTCCACGTCCATACTGAAAAACAAGTATACAACTATACAATGTTTAAAAATACAAAGCTTTCAAATTTATTTAATGCCTCATTTCCACTGAGCCGTCTGATTTCAATTTTTGTCGTTTCGATTATCAGAAGATGTGAATGATACCCTAATTCTGAACCGAACCATTCCACTTATGTGAGACCCTTTCGTTGGGGTGTCTAGCACAGTAGTCCGGTACTAAAGGGTGGAGTTAGCAGACCGTTGATTTGTTGACAGATAATCGTCACTTGTGCCTGCTACAAGAGGAATGACAACACAAGATACATTTTTTAATACAGTTGAAACACAATACCATTTCTCCTTGGTTCAAGGTCCAAATGACAGTTTCAGTGCAGCTTCAAAGGGCTTTAAACGACACCAGACGATGAATAAGGGTCTTATCTAGACAAACCATCGGCATTTCACAAATAAATAAAACAGTTTAAGTTTTATAAGCACAAATGCTCGCCTTGCTCTGTTCTGATCAAAAAGATTTTAGGATATGAAATACCAAGAAATTTCTCTACATTGTATCTTGGAAAACATCACACACTCTGTGTTGAGAGGAGATGTATATATTGTAAATATATTAAGTGTAGCTTGTAAGAAGAGTATTGAAATGCATTGGTATGAGCAAGACATCCTTACTTGGAGAATGAATTGATATTGTTAAAGAAATATACAATATGGAACAATTGACTTTTATTTTTAGACTTAAAAAGGACCTATTTCTAAAATACTGGAAGAAATGGATTGAGTAATGTAAACAATCAATGACTGTATATGTGTGTGTGTGTGTGTGTGTGTGTGTGTGTGTCCCTCTCCCCTTTCTGTCTTTCTTGCTGTGTGCTTGAAAAATCATCAATAAAAAAACAAACACACAAATGGGTTGGACACATCAATGTTTATTTATTAATTTGTATGTATTACCATCACTGAACCCGTGGACAATCACATGGGTATCGGATTAAGATGTAGGCAAGTGAAACATCTTTGCATGTGAATTGATGCATGTAAATGTGAATTATCTTCTTGTGTACATAGACTGATGCATGTTCTGAACACGTCATAGTTCTGGATGAAGTCCCTGTTAGGGCTGTACAGAGGCCAGCTGTATGTCTCCGCTAACTTCAAAAACATCTATCTCTCCCAGATTAGTGA
Organism: Semotilus atromaculatus; assembly: GCA_031834385.1. NCBI lineage: Eukaryota > Metazoa > Chordata > Actinopteri > Cypriniformes > Leuciscidae > Semotilus > Semotilus atromaculatus. Next base: position 2,649,631 of record JAULUF010000055.1, read on the forward strand.
AGCGATGTTTGTAAGTGTGAGTTTCTTCACCATTGACAAACACCTTGTAATGATCACGACTGCAGAAAATGGTCACCTGAAATGAACAAGCGCAATGAGAAAGATATTAACCAATTTCATGAACTTTAAAAACAGATTGATTTCCCCAACCTCTACTGTACAGACATTTACAGTGATTACAGAGTCGTATCCACACAGTCCATTTGAACAGAAAGTGAATAAACAGGCAATAATGAATCTGCATGTTTACCAGAACCAGTTCCCCTCTTTTAAACGGCATGGGTCCAGATTGTTCCTCCACATCGCCCCATTTCCCATTCGCAAAAGTGTTCCGGATAACCATATTCTGATCAAAACGGATATTGTAGTGAAATGCAATTCCAAGTTTGTGATGCAGATTAAGCTGAATTCTGTTGGAGAAATAAAAGCAAAGGGGATTATACTTTTTGAAAAACATCTCACGGTTTCAAGGATCAGGTAGACGTGTCATGATGATGTTCCAATAGTATAAGTGAATATTTAAATTAATTTCAAAACACACGGTTACAAAATTTGTGAAATTACAGTATATTCCATGTTACTAATTGCACGACTTTCACAGTAATTCCACAGTATGACTTCTCTGGTATCTAACTGCGCTCTGGGAACATCATGCTGTATTTTATACTGTATGCTGAACTTATTTTTGGATCACTTTTAGCAGTTTGTTTATTTTGTAATGTTCAGAATTGATCTTTTGTGTTATTATTATTTATTGAGTGTCACTATTGTTGTGTTGTGTATGTCGAGAACGTGTATCTGTGCATCATTAGGTGATGGGGAAACAATCCTGTGTTGCAAGATGATGTCATATCTTGGATTTGAAATAAGATATTGGTAAATCTTAATGCTGAAATAACTCTAAAAATACTATAGGTTTACTAACTAGCTTGTCGTTGTTTTAACAAATGTTTTCATTAGTCACACTTCTGATTTGGCTAGATCAGACAATATGAATATACAAGGTCCAAGATCTCAAACAAATGAAACTCTAATCACCATTAGCAATTACAGTACTAAACAATATCATGTCTTACAGTGGCATGGTTAAAGACAAGAGCAGTAAATTACTGTGATGTCAGCATCATTTTGCTGTTGATTAACAGTTATTCGAGAAAAAAATGACCCAGCATGCATTAACGTCGCTGTAAATTCCTTGCATCCTTTTTTACAGTGCATAATTATTCTGGGGAAGAATCAACATCGTCAAACCTGTTGGCTTGGGTATTGATGACTCCCTGGACGACGATGACTTTGCCAGGTTGAAGTCCGCCACGGATGATGCTTTTATACGGAACCACCTGGTTGTGGGTCAAAGTAATTCTGGATAAATTGCTGTATTATAGAAACTTTACAGCATGCTAATATGTTAATTAGGTCAAATCCACTTTGAATAATCCATTAAAAAAATCATTGTATTTAAGATACTTACTTGACTTTCTGGCCCGAAACACGACAGTTGCTGAGACATTTCGACAGATTTTGTTCTCCTGCAAATCCTAAAATTGGTATTGTATTCAAGGCTGACCACCACTTACAGAAGTTATAATCCAGGGTTGGATCTAGAAATATATAGGGTGGCTAGGGGTGGAGACACCAAAGGAAACGCCTACAGTATGCATATTTTTATGGTTGAACTTGATTAGCAAGAAACAGTTCTACCATTTCCAACACAGTGGATTTATGCAGTTTTATGATTCTTGAACCGAAACACATATTTTAGGCAATACAGCAGAAAAAAAAAGATTATTGTGGTCATGTAAAATGCAAAAAAAAAAATAATACTGTCAACCCTGGAAAAAGAATTCCCCAGTTTTTAACATGAAGCCTGTATTTCTATAACACACAGATAATTCACATATAGGTTGTATAATGGCTGTTTAAAATCTGAAGGTCAAACATCCACGATCTAAGTAACTGAATATTATTATGTGCTACAGATAGGGGTGCAAAAATGAAATGATTATGGTTGGCAAGAAAGCATTCTACAACCGAGGTTTGAAGTTTATGTGAAGGATACCTGTCCTTAAGGCAACATTTATGTTGCGGTGAATGACACAAACACCAGTCCAGTTAATGAGCAAACAATTATTAAGAGAAGATTCTTTTAAAAACACTTTTAAAAAAAGTTTTAATGCTCTTTTCCATAATACCAGCTGTGCTTCCTCACCCTCTCTTCTCTCCGAGTTCACGAGAAGCTTTTATAAACATTTTGTCCAACAAAATGCACATTTAATAACATATTTTACTCCAAACTCACTTCATAACATCACTGTTGTGATCTGATGCGGTTTCTGATCATAGAATGAGCCGAATGTAAAATAATATATATTATTTTATAGTATTCTAATCTATATTGTAATACATGCTGTCGATTGGCATTTCACTATGAATATACTTTATTCTTATGGAAATACCTGAGATAGATTGAAGAGCAAATATAAAATATATCGTGAAAGTTGTTTATTGTTTTCATGTTTGATCCATGCTAATAATTTATATTCCATGTTAATAATTGCATGACTTTCACAGTAATTCCTCATGTTTGATCAGTTAATAGGTCTGTCTTATCTGTATTCAGCTACAGCGATAGCCTAATAACTGTGTCAATATTAGCTAGTGTCTGGAATGTTATACTACTTCCGTGAGGCATATTTACCTAACCATATTTGGAGTTTCTGAGCAACCTACTGTATGAAAGAAACCTACATTACCGGTAAAAATAAACCTTTTTGTCATGTTCTAGCTTTGTTATATTTATCTTTCCATAAAATTTTACACCCTTAATGTTGTGACAGTTTTTCCCCATGGTATCAAAAATAGTATATTAAAAAAAACATAGGAAAATTGAATCTAAGAGATTCCAGTACTGGAATGAATCATGGTAAATGGACTGCATTTATATAGCACTTTCACGGACCCAATGGCCACCAAAGCGCTTTACATTTGCCTCACATTCACACACCGACAGCGGTGTCAGCCATGTAAGGCACAATCCAGCCACACACACACACACACACACACACACACACACACACACACACACACACACACACACACACACACACACAGCTCATGGACACCTCGACACTTGGTCAGGTGGAACCGGGGATTGAACCACCAACCTTTCAGTTTGCAGACAACCTACATGAACCACAGAGGCACTGCCGCCTTAGGTTATCTGTGTATCTACAGCAGGGGTCGGGAACCTTTTTACCAAGAAGAGCCAAACAAAGAAATTTTTTTTTGACATTTTTCAAAAGAGCCACAGCAAAGTCTACACTCGTGTATTAGAAATATTTTGTTCACTGACATTCATAACAAAAAGGGAGAGCGCAAAAGGGAGAGTGCGCGAAACTTGTCACTTGAAAGCAGAAAAACAGTTTTTGAGACTCGTCGCAGCAGATTCAAGCAGCTGTAGTCATGCACTTGTGTTTGTGCTAGAAAAATATACAAGACATTTGTGAGAAAATATTCTACAAGTGTGCAACTCTCATTGGATGAATTCACATACTGATTTGCAGATGAGCAAAATTTCTCCGTGACTTCACATTTCTTGATGCCGGTGTGTAAATGCGTTTTGCACCATATTCACTGCAGCAACTGTAGCAAAAAATGTGAGCGTACGAGTTTCTTAATTTGTGATTTGTAGAATTGGATTTGTGATCCTTCAATGAAGAATTTGAGAAGGTGTAACTGTTGTGTTGTGTTTGTGGAAGAGAAAAAAAGTCTACAAGTTGGCAACTCTTAAATTATTTCTCTCTGTGACTTCAAATTTACTGATACACATGTGTGGCTATTCTCTACAACTACACATTCCACTGTCACAGGTGTTCAGTAGTTTTGCACCAAAAATACCTTCATAGATCTCTGTCATCACACGCGACTGGTCGCATGCACACACACATCAACACAGCGTTCAAGTCAGTGCGCGAGTGTGTGTGGCCGAGCAGTGCGTAGAAAAAATGCGCAGCGAGAGAAAGAGAAAAGGCAGAGCTGAGATAAAGAAAAAAATGTAATAATCTTCATGATTAAGGGACATGGTGTAACTAGCAGGTCTGCCCTTATGCCACGTCATATCACAACTATCTTTCCAGAGTTAATTCTATGTTTTAATAAAATTAATCATGCATGCCATGAAAGAAAGCAGGAGATGTTTGTGGGAATAATCTGGAAAATAAAGACCTGTAGGCCTATACTTGTTTCAGGTGGACATATCTCCAGTTACTCAGAGCTACCAGAGCTTCATGATGATAATCATTAATCCAGTCAGAGCTCTGAGGAAATGCAGATGCAAAACAAACAATCCAAAGTCCCCAAAACTGTCATATACCGGTAGGTCTTTGTAAAGTTTTAATCATGTTGCCTTAATTGTGAATTTTTTTTCTTAGAAAAAATAATTTCTTCTTAGCTCGTTGTTTCTAATGCAGGTAATTTTTCTACTCTGTATTACAGTATTTACTGCTGTAAAAAAAACGATGCAGCACTTTATTATATACAATAAGAAGCTCTTTTATGTGTTTATCTTAAAGTGTAAATTGCAGGTTAATTTTTTTACGAGATAATGCAATGTGCTCAAAGATAAGAACCGCCCCCCACCATTGTTTTGTATGTTTTTTATACCAAAATGCTGACTATAATATGAAAAGTTGGTACTTTTACAGTGGTTTTTAGCACTCCGCCTCCCTTCCGCTAAGCTGGGCGTGACGTCATAACAGGGACTCCAAGCGGCAAGCAGCCTATGGTTACCGTCTAACGGCAAGCTTTCTTTTTAGATTCAGCCGTGATGAATGAAATAACTCAATTGTAAACATACTCGTATGTGCTGGCTTCATGAGGACCGTGATCCTGCCTGAAATGAGAGTAAGCTATTCGCAAAACAAACGGGCATGCGTCAATACCAGGATGCTGCGTGAGGCACGTCAGATTTGCCGGTCGCGGGTCCCAAACGCGTTCACCTCACGGCAGCACACCTCCACTGCTGATTCCATTGGGTGGCATAGCCCACACAAACACCTGTCTCTGTTTCTTTCTGACAATGAGCATCGCTAATTAGTTGCGTTTTAGCACAGGCAATATATCGCGTTCTGTCAGCAGATGCCAGCAAAAGCGCCATTGCGTCTGTGCATCTCTATAGCTCTGATTAGGACTAACGTTACTAACACCAGTAAATAATGTCTTCAGTCGTTGTCCCTCCTTGCTATTCTACATGACGGCAAGATTTTGAAAAGACTTTGGCTTGTTCCCTAATGTTATCCGGGTTAGCTCCAGGCTAGCTCTAGCTACTCACCAGGACCAACCCTCCACTCATTTTTCTCACACCAAGCATTTATTACTCTTTGAGGGCCATGATTTCTGGCAATTTCCTCCCCTCTCTCATGCCTGACTAGTTCAAAATTATAAGGCTGTGGTCCATCAAAAATGTGATGGTTTTCCACCTCCTCGTTCTCCATAGTCAAGCCACAAACAGTGGTAATCTAGCAGAGTATAGGTTGCGACTCCCTGTTATGACGTCATCACAGTTACTGTAAAAAACACGCTACCTTTAAAGAAACCCCAATAAATGTTATTTTAACGCATTTTAAGACAGAAATGTTTAAATATATACATATTGAGCACTTTATTTACACATTAATTGATTGTGGTGGTTAACCTGCAATTTACACTTTAATAGACGACATGTTTTCAAAAAAAAAAAAAACACATACATCAGAGCTAATGATAATATTAGTACATTTTAGCACGTTTTAAGCCCCATTGTCAACTTATATAAACCGTAATTTTCCAACAACAAAAATGTGGCTAGTAAAAAATGTAATTTTGGAAAACCACTAGCCACATTGGCTAGTGAGCAAAAAAGTTAATGTCAAGCCCTGGTTATGATGTATTGGTTTATGTCAAGATGTCATAAAGACATCTCAAACAATGTCATATTTGCATTCAAAATGTCATAATTGAGCGAATGACACTTAATGACAGTTGTCATAAACATGCATAAACCCTACTTCATTTTCATAACATAATGTCATGGTTATGAAGGTGTCATGTCAGTCTTATGCACACCCCTTCAAGTAAAGTGTTACCAATAGCAACAAGCGTGGGCTCGGCTGACGCGTCGTGAGGCTGGGCTCGGCTCGGCGTGGCTGAAAAAGGTCCCTGATGTATTCCTCTATGGGCCTCTCTCCCTGACGGAGACACATAATCTGTGCTGCTTGATGCATCTTTGGCGAAGCCTTCTGTAACTAATCAGCAGACTCAAGGGGATCCATTCGCAGTATTTATAGAATGGTCAAGACAGGCAGGGTCAAACAGTGGCAAACAGAACAGAGAAGGCAAGGCTGAGACAAACCAGACAGGCAAAGGGTCGAGGCAGGCAGAGAGAATCAGAGTCCAGTAAACAGTCCAGGGTCAGGGCAGACAGAGAAGGGGCAGCAACGATAAACAATCCAAAGGTCAAACACAGGAATCAAACTCGGGAAAATAACGCTCAGAAATGATATCCAGGAAAGTCACTGGTGTGGTGCGTGGAAGTGGTTTATATGTGTGTGTGTGTGTGTGTGTGTGTGTGTGTGTGTGTGTGTGTGTGAATGTGATGCAGGTGTGTGTAATCAGCGCAGTGCAGGTGTATGGTGTTTGGTGCAATCAGTCCAGGGAGGTGCATGATGGGAAATGTAGTGCAAGTTAACCCAGGAAGCGCGTGGCTAATCGTGACAATAGGAATAGACCTTTCTCACAACTTCCGTATTTGTGACCGGAAATACGCAATCGTCGTGGTAATCTTCTTCCGCTCCGGTCAGAAGTAATGGCGCAAGCAACGAGAGTTGTTGCTATAAAGCACTTAGGTGCTAGTACCATAGATGGCAGCAATGCAACTTATTGGATGCCGGCTGCCGTAAAACCACAAAGAAGAAGAAGAGTTGTTGCTTACCGGACTGTTTTTGTTATTTCCTAAAGCAGCCATATCTGTCGTTTTCATTCCTTCCCTCAGTTACCTGTGTTGATGATGAAGTTCGACTGAAATGGATTCAGGCTATCCGGCGGGATGTTATTGAACCTGTGACGATCTTTTCTCCGTCTCATGTCACCATTCACTAACGTCACTAGTGTGTCGCTCCAAATGTTTATTTTATTTTATTTTATTTAGCCTTTGATTTGTGTATGGTGAAGTATCCCCCTCTTTGTTTTTTGTGTTTTCTGCTTGCTACTTTTTTGTATATTCACATTTGTATACGCATGAACCCAGTAACGTTATACGTTCATTAAAGGTGAGAAGGTGGAGTGTGTGGAAATGTATTAATATTTAGGGACTATTATTGACAATAAACTACGTTTTGATGTGAATACCAAAAATAAGTCCGTCAGTTTTATTCAACAGTTACCCAATTACCCAATGCTATACCCAATGTTTAGATCTGTTTGGGTATTTATGCAAATTACATACGTAATTAGATTATGCACCGTTTGTCTATGTTAACAACAAATGTGAATAATGTTAATAACTGTTAACAACAAATGTTAATAATGTTAATAACAAACAATTTAAAAAAAAACTTGTAATAAATTTTTTGTTTGTCTTGATGTAATCAACTCAGTACTTATCATGGTGATATCTGTGTGAGTTTCACAGGTTAGAGTGTGAGCGGTGGCCTTATTTCACCCAGTGTGCGGAGTGCAGTGTTGAAGTTGATGTGTATCACGGAAGTCTTGTTGAAGTAGAGAAGTATTGAGTGTGGAACACAACCTTGCTGTCGCTCACGATTCTGACCCTCATGGTGCTGCCCAGTCACAGGGGAATGGAGAAGACCAGCCTAGCCTGAGGGTGTGTCCGCTGAGGATCAATGTAATACCTACACTTCATTGACTGAAGTAGGTTCATTTAATTGTAAGTCTCTGTCCTGTGTTATCTTGAAGTTCATCTAAAGAGGAACCATACCGGCCTACTCACCTCGTCTTGGCTTGAGTGTGTCCATCCAGCATATGCCCCTGTCTCGTCACTTGCAGTTCGTCTAAAGAGGAACCCTACCGGCCTACTCACCTCGTCTTGGCTTGAGTGTGTCCATCTAGTATATGCCCCTATCTGTCACTTGCAGTTCGTCTAAAGAGGAACCATACCGGCCTACCCACCTCGTCTTGGCTTGAGTGTGTCCATCCAGCATATGCCCCTGTCTCGTCACTTGCAGTTCGTCTAAAGAGGAACCATACCGGCCTACTCACCTCGTCTTGGCTTGAGTGTGTCCATCCAGCGTATGCCCCTGTCTCGTCACTTGAAGTTCATCTAAAGAGGAACCATACTGTCCTACTTACCTCATCTTGGCTTGAGTGTGTCCATCCAGCGTATGCCCCTGTCTCGTCACTTGAAGTTCATCTAAAGAGGAACCATACTGTCCTACTTACCTCATCTTGGCTTGAGTGTGTCCATCCAGCGTATGCCCCTGTCTCGTCACTTGAAGTTCATCTAAAGAGGAACCATACTGTCCTACTTACCTCATCTTGGCTTGAGTGTGTCCATCCAGCGTATGCCCCTGTCTCGTCACTTGAAGTTCATCTAAAGAGGAACCATACTGTCCTACTTACCTCATCTTGGCTTGAGTGTGTCCATCCAGCGTATGCCCCTGTCTCGTCACTTGAAGTTCATCTAAAGAGGAACCATACCGGCCTACTTACCTCATCTTGGCTTGAGTGTGTCCATCCAGCGTATGCCCCTGTCTCGTCACTTGAAGTTCATCTAAAGAGGAACCATACTGTCCTACTTACCTCATCTTGGCTTGAGTGTGTCCATCCAGCGTATGCCCCTGTCTCGTCACTTGAAGTTCATCTAAAGAGGAACCATACCGGCCTACTTACCTCATCTTGGCTTGAGTGTGTCCATCCAGCGTATGCCCCTGTCTCGTCACTTGAAGTTCATCTAAAGAGGAACCATACCGGCCTACTCACCTCGTCTTGACTTGAGTGTGTCCATCCAGTATATGCCCTGTCTGTCACTTGAAGTTAATCTAAAGAGGAACCATACCGGCCTACTTACCTCATCTTGGCTTGAGTGTGTCCATCCAGCGTATGCCCCTATCTGTCACTTGCAGTTCGTCTAAAGAGAAACCATACCGGCCTACTCACCTCGTCTTGGCTTTAGCGTGTCCATCCAGCATATGCCCCTGTCTGTCACTTGAAGTTCATCTAAAGAGGAACCATACCGACCTACTCACCTCGTCTTGGCTGGAGTGAGTCCATCCAGCGTATGCCCCTGCCTGTCACTTGAAGTTCGCCTAAAGAAGACCCAAGAGAATTTTAGTCAGGACCTTTTCCTTTTTAATAAATAAAAGATTACTTCGCATTTTACTTGGTCTGTTGCCTCGTCTGTCTGGTCCCGTTAGCTCCTTGAGGTGGTACTGGGTTCTAGGGGTGGGCGGGGTCTCATTTGACCACCCCGACCTGTGACAGATTTGGCGTAGTCGGCAGGATTCCACCTCGAGTTGAGCGACCAGAGACCTAGATGGCAGACGAAGAATTGCAGGCGGCTCGGCCACAAGTTGTGCCCATCTTCATCGGAGCCCTGTGGGCCCAAAAATACAGAGGACTGGGATCTTAGTTAAGTTTATCGGCATGGAAGACCCAGGTCGAATACTTGGCAGGACTTCAGGGGCTGAGTGCCCCGCAAAGGGTGCAGTTTATTTTAAATTCACTGGGGTGAGAAGCTAGGGGAGAGGTACAGGCAGCACCCGAAGCGACTCAAGCCACGGCCCAGGCTATTTTCAACTTCCTGACCGGGCAATATGGCGATGCCACCCCCGTAGCTGTCCTCCGGACACAGTTCTTCAATTGCAAGCAAGGACCTCGGCAAACCTTACGGGCCTTCACCCTACAATTAAGGGAACAGTTCGCCAGGTTGAAGGGGAGACAAGACCATGGTCTGGGAGGGGAAGAAGTCTTACTGCGGGATCAATTCCTCCTGGGGCTACGAGAGGGCCCGTGCGTCAGAGCTTGCGAGTACAGCTCCGCCGAAATCCTGACTTGACGTTCGAGGAATTACGGCAAGAAGCTCTAGCACTCGAGTTGGATCACACATACCCCTTTTCCACCAAGGCAGAGCTGGTGCTGGTTCGGAGCCAGAGCCTAGTTTCAATTCGGTTCTTTGTTTTTCCACACGCAAAGCACCAGCTCCGAACCAGGAAAAGTGGTTCTTAAGTAGCACCAAATCATTGCTGGTCTAGAACAGAGCCAAGTAAGAACCGCTTGCGTCAGGGGCTGGGGGCGGGGTTACCGTGACCAACAAAACGAATAGAAACTTGTGACCGCCATTTTTAAATAGCAGCTAGTCGAGCTAATAGCAGCTTGATTATAATATTCGTCTATGTAAGTTACGGCGAGCTGCACAAACGCGTTGGATTCCGATGTATTTTTGCAAACCCATGAGCATCCATAGTAACGCAACGTCCGTTATTGTTGATGGCTTGTTCGAGATGCATCGGAGTGGCGCGGACCGATCGGAGCTGCGGGAGTGTTTGGAGATCATACGACTCCTTGTGCTTTTGGATCACTTTCGCAGTGCTTTGATGTCATGCGGCGATCGATCTGCGAAAAGCCGATGCATCTCGAACAAGCCTGGCGTGTTTGTGTTTGGCGCTACCGCACTAGCGTTGCTGGGCAACATGAGACATATGCAGTGACGTAAGATCTGGCTCTGTTGTGGCTCTCTAGCCGGTGGAAAGGCAAACCGGTTCTTAGTAAGCTTGTCAGTCGAACCAACTCCGAACCAGCTCTGGCTCTGGCTCTGAACCAGCACCCGGTTCTTGTTGGTGGAAAAGGGGTAATAGAAACGCTGGTTCCCTCTACTTGTGTGCCGTCGGACATCTGGTCCAGTCTTTAGTTTGTTTGTCTTGTTTATCTTTTATTTAACACAACGCGCCTCGTCAATATTGGTATATGACAAATTAACTCTTTTAAGTTTGCAAAATAGAGCAAACGATCTGATATACCAAGCTCGAAATGGCTCATCTCATTCATCTCCTTTTCTGATGTCAATACCTGGCTACCTGCGCCGCTGGCCGTGTTCTCTACCGGTGAGGAGGCGTAGGAGAAAACGCGTAAGACGGGGTGGCTTTGCCGTTAAGCTGAAGCATTTCCTGGCTCAACAACAACGAGAGTCGCGTCCCTCTCCGGGTCTCTATGTGAAGGGTTTGGCCGGCGATTTCTCCATTCGCTGGCGCTCTTTGGATCCAGTGTATGAATGGAATAAGAATACTTCAGTGATCACTGCTGTGACTGTTCAGTTACCTGTCTACGGCTCGCCCCGTTTCCACCGCGCTGGAGTGTGTTTGAGTAATCTTCGACGTTTTTCTCGGACTCGGCAGGAGGGGACTGAAAATCTGCCTGGTCTAAGGATGGCGTTGTTAAATGCCAGATCAGTGGTAAATAAGACTGCTATTATTAATGACTTCTTCTCTTCGCGGGAACTTGATTTTTTATTCATTACTGAAAGTTGGCTTACTAATGGGGACCTAAGTCCGTTTTCTGATCTTTTACCTCAAAATTGTTCGTTTTTTAATTCTCCTCGTAAAACGGGCCGCGGTGGAGGACTGGTCTCTATTTTTAAAGAAAAATTTTCTTGCAGCCAAATTATGTTTTATGACTTTCGGAGTTTTGAGCTGCAGCTGTTTACATTTGATCTGAATGGTCCACTCCTGGTTGCTCTGATATACCGTCCTCCTAAGTACAATACAAATTTTTTAAATGAGTTTGCTGACTTTTTTGGGGAATTTCTACCCAAATATGAGAAACTGTTAATTCTTGGTGATTTTAACATTCATGTGTGTTGCGCAACGGACTCATTATCTAAAGAATTTTCTACTTTGATAAATGCATTTGATCTCGAACAATATGTGAATATCCCGACTCATCAGCTGGGACATACTCTTGACCTTGTGCTTTCATATGGCATTTCTCTTTTTGAGCTTGAGGTAACTGAAAATGGGTTTTCTGACCATAAATCTGTTATGTTTTCTGTTCCCTGGGTACCAAATTATGCTAAAGCCACTAAATGTGTCCGTAAATCTAGGATAATTACTTCATCTACTAGTAAATCCTTTTCATTAGCTTTCTGTGATGCTATTCAATCAGTAGATGTAAGTCAGTATGTTTTGAGTCCAGAGGAGCTCCTATTTAGACTCAACTCCACTGTTTTGAATGTCTTGGATTCAGTTGCACCTGCAAAGACTTTAAAACTCAAACCTAGATCTGAGCCCTGGATTGACGATAACGTACGCTCTTCGAGGCAGATCTGTAGACGAAGCGGAGCGCAAGTGGAAAAAGGACCGCCTCCAGATTTCGCTTGAATTATTAAGAGAATCATTATCCAATTTCCAGAAGGCAGTGAAAGTAGCAAAATCCAGGTATTTTGCGGATCTTATTAACAATAATTACCACAGGCCCAAAACTCTTTTTACTGTTTTTAACACTGTTGTTAACCCAACCGTCTCTGAGTACCCTGCTGTGTCAAAAACAATGTGTGAGGATTTTCTGAGATTTTTTGTTAATAAGATTAATGCTATCAGATTGGGGATATCTCGCCCTGCTTCTGATCCGTCCATCTCCTCTGTTTGCGTTGCAGAGTTCAGTCAATTTGAACCTATCTCTTTTTTACATCTTCAAGAATTAGTATGCCAGCTCAAGCCGTCAGGCTCTTCCATTGATGTCATGCCTCCATATTTCTTGAAACAAGTTTTTGATGCAGTAGGTCCATACCTTGTGACTATGATTAACCGATGTTTTGAAACTAGTTCTGTGCCTGATGTGTTAAAACATGCCACAGTACATCCTTTGCTTAAGAGACAGAATCTAGACCCTACTGTTTTAGATAATTATAGGCCAATTTCTAATTTGTCTTTCATTTCAAAGATCCTTGAGAAAATAGTTCTTCAACAATTGCAGAGTTTTTTAGATGAAAATAAGATATTTGAGGTCTTTCAATCAGGTTTTAGAAAATACCATTCTACAGAGACAGCACTCTTGAAGGTCTTAAATGATATTCTACTTGCTGGGACTATGCTGTGCTTGTGCTCCTAGATTTGAGTGCTGCGTTTGACACTGTTGACCATGCTGTCCTTCTTACTCGCTTGGAGCACTGTGCAGGCATAAAAGGAAGTGCTCTTGAATGGTTTAAATCATATCTTTCAAATAGAAGTTTTAATGTTATCATGGGTGAACATTCATCTGAGGCAGCTCCTCTATTGTGTGGTGTTCCTCAGGGTTCCATTTTGGCTCCGATTCTTTTTTCTTTGTATATGCTACCATTGGGTTCTATTTTTAGGAAGCATGGTCTGTCATTTCATTGCTATGCAGATGATACTCAAATCTATCTGCCCTTAAAAAAAAGAGTTTGAATGGTCTGGAAGAACTTTTGACCTGTTTGGTTGATGTGAAGGCCTGGCTGTCTTTAAATTTTCTTAATTTTAATCAGAGTAAAACTGAGATAATAGTGTTTGGTCCTTCAGACTCTGTTAGTACACCAAAATTTAATTTTGGTGAGTTATCCTCGTCTGTGAAGCCTTGGGTTAAAAATCTAGGGGTTGTCTTTGATGATGGGCTGAAATTTGACAAACATATTAATACAGTGGTCAAATCATGTTTCTTTCAGCTTCGACTTCTAGCTAAAGTAAAACCTATTCTGTCAAGAAAAAATTTTGAACAATTAATTCATGCTTTTATTACTTCGAGATTGGATTACTGTAACTCACTATATTTTGGGATTAGCCAGTCAGCTTTTTCGCGGTTACAGAGAGTTCAAAATGCAGCTGCAAGACTTTTAACCAGGACTAAAAAACGAGACCACATTACTCCAGTTTTACGTTCTCTGCACTGGTTGCCCGTGCGTCAACGAGTGAATTTTAAAATTCTTCTTTTGGTGTTTAAATCATTAAACGGTCTGGCCCCTCCTTACCTCTCGGATTTACTAACTGAATATCGTCCAGTTCTGTCTCTCTGGTCTTCTAACCAGAGATTGTTAGTTGTTCCAAAGTCGAAGCTGAGGTGCAGGGGTGACCGGGCTTTTTCTGTAGCTGCCCCCAGACTGTGGAATGCTCTGCCTTTGTGTATTCGCTCTGCATCATCTTTGTCGGTTTTTAAATCTAAGCTAAAAACGCATCTTTTTGAATTGGCTTATATTCAATGAGGAAGTGTATTGTATGTTTTTTATTTTTTGTTTTAAATTGTATTGTATTGTCTTATTATGTCTACTACAGTATGTGCAGCACATTGGACAACCTCGGTTGGGATTAATGGTGCTATATAAATAAAATTGACATTGACATTGACATTGACATTGTTTGATGTTCAGAGCTTACCAGCAGCAGAAGCCCCCTGGCTGACTCTGCGAGGGGCCAACGGTCTTGACATCCCGTACGTCGGTTACCTAGTCACGAATCTGGAGATCCATGGGATCACTGTACCCCAGAAAGGAGTAGTAGTCGTCCGGGACGCTTGCTTGGGGACCCATCGAGCCCTTTTGGGCATGAATATTATCACCGACTGCTGGGAAGAGCTGTTTCAGGGCAGGCCTATTCGAACTGCTCTACCTTCGGAAAGGCGAGAGTGGGACCGCATCGTGGCCGATTGTCGACGGGTCCGTATGGCGGACGCCCGAAGAGATCGTGAAAGCACCGGGAGGGTGGCTTGTCGCTATGCTTTTTCCATTCCAGCTAGGAGCGAGACCATAATCTGGGCCCGATTGCCCCCACAACTCTATGGGCCCGAGGAGTGGGTCTTAGTCGAGCCTCACCTCGATTGTCAGAAGGTGGAGGTGGCCCGAGGGCTGGCCCTTACTTATCGGGGCCGGGTCTCGGTGAGATTACGGAACACAAACCCCTATCCTGTCAACCTATACCGCCACCAGCGACTGGCTCGAGTTACCTCGGTAAGCCCCCAGCAAGTAAGAGAAAATGAGGAAGTTAGATTCTGTCAGGTGAGCCCGACTGTGGTGGAAGTGGCCCTGGCGCAAGCGGATCCGCCCACGGGCAGATCAGAGCGGGGGATGCCGGCCCATCTTCTGGGAGAGTCTCTGCGGGGCGAAGGGCTGGGAGGGGATCAGACCCAACAGCTCCAAGAATTCCTGGTCAAGTGGCAACATCTGTTCTCTACGCACGACGAAGATTATGGCTGCACGGATGCCGTGAAGCACCAAATTCCAACGGGGGGGGGGGGGCACGCCAACCAGAGAGCGTTACCGTCCGGTGCCGCCCACCCTAAACTCCGAGGTCCGCACCTTGCTACGTGGAATGCTGGATAAAGGCATTATCCGGGAAAGCTGCAGCCCCTGGGCGGCCCCAATCGTTTTGGTGCGGAAGAAGAATGGGGCTTGGAGGTTTTGCGTGGATTACCGCAAGTTAAACCAAGTGACTAAAAGAGATGCCTTTCTGTTGCCACGAGTGGAGGAGTCCCTCACCAGCCTTACTCAAGCTGCCTGGTACTCCACCTTTGGCCAGCGGGTATTGGCAGGTGCAGGTGGAGGAGGAAGATCGGGAGAAGACCGCGTTTACCACCCCCTTTGGGCTCTTTGAATGGGACCGGATGCCGTTTGGCCTGTGCAACGCTCCCGCCACCTTCCAACGGCTGATGCTGCGCTGCCTGGGCGGCCAACTGATGGATACCACCTTAGTCTATTTGGATGACGTTATCGTGTACTCTCCTGACTTCGGGTCCCATTTACAACATCTAGAGCAAGTCTTCCGGTCTCTAGAGGAGTATGGGCTGAAGCTCCAACCAGACAAGTGCCAACTGTTTAAGAAAGAGGTGAAGTTCTTGGGCCATTGTGTGAGCGCCTCTGGGATCTCAGTGGATTCCGAGAAAGTGTCTGCCGTCCAAAGGTGGATGGCACCAAAGACGGTGCGACAAGTACGGTCATTCTTGGGGTTCGTGGGTTACTATCGACGCTTTATTAAGGACTTTTCCAAGATAGCTAAACCACTGAACCAGCTCCTTGGGGGTTCGGGACGTTCCCGGGGCCGTGGGTCCCCTTTGGTTGTCTGGGACTCTGCCTGTGAGGCGGTCTTCCAGAGGCTTAAACAAGAGTTGCTACAAGCCCCGATCCTGGCGTATGCCGATTTCTCTCAACCCTTCACTTTGTATACCGACGCCAGTAACTTGGGATTGGGAGCGGTGTTAGCCCAGCGACAGCAAGGGGTAGAGCGGGTCATAGCCTATGCGAGCCGAAGTCTACACCCAACCGAGCGGAACGATTCCAATTATAGCTCCTTCAAGCTCGAACTACTGGCCATGAAGTGGGCGTTGAGTGAGAAGTTCAGGGACTACCTGTGGGGAGCTAAGATACTCGTAGTGACAGACAACAACCCTTTGGTCCATCTGCAGACTGCAAAATTGGGGGTGGTCGAGCAGCGATGGGTGGCCCAACTGGCAAACTACGATTATCAGCTCCAGTATCGACCAGGCCAAGAACATACTAACGCTGATGTGTTGTCCAGACTCCCTGAGGTCGAGGCATCAGGTCCATCACCGATGCCCATCTCTGGGCGCGAAGAGGGGCTCATGGTGGGGATCGTGGAGGCACCCGGCCTTCAGTGGGAAGGAGTCCCCTCTAGTTGGGGTTGGGACCCACAGCGATGGAAGGAGCGGCAGGACAGAGATGCGGGTCTGGTCACATTGCGGTCCTGGTTGGCACACGGAGCATGGCCCGAGGGCAGAGAACACAGGCGGTGAGAACGCTCCTCGGACAGTGGGAGAGGCTCTTTGTGAAAGAGGGAGTGGTCTGTCGGTTCATCCAAGATCCAGCCCTGGGCGAAAGGGTGTGTCAGGTGGTGGTGCCAGAAGGTCAGACTCAGGTCCTGTTACAGGCCTACCATACTCAGTTGGGACATCAAGGGCATGAAAGAACGGTGTCCTTATTGCGGAGACACTTCTATTGGCCAGAAATGGAACGGGCAGTGAAATCCTTCATCCGGGAGTGTCCGCGTTGTACCCTCTTCAAGACCAGGAAGGATATGTGAGCTCCGTTAGTCCCCATCCGAGCCAAGGCTCCGTTACACATCGTGGCTATGGATTATTTGACGTTGGGTCGGCCAACAGACCGCATCCAGAATATCCTTGTGGTAACTGACTTGTTCACCAAGTACGCCTGGGCCATCCCAACTCTGGACCAAACCGCGGTCACCACTGCCCGTGCTTTATGGAGGACTGTATTCCAGCCGTTCGGGTGTCCCGAGACCCTCCACTCAGATCAAGGGCCGAACTTTGAGTCCAGGGTGGTCAGTGAACTATGCCAGCTTTATGGGTGTAAGAAGACCCACACCACACCCTACCACCCTCAAGGGAACGGGGGGTGTGAGAGGTTCAATCAGACCTTGTTGAGCTTACCGGGGACCCTGGATGTGGATCGACAGGGCAATTGGGTGGATAGTCTCCCCGCTTTGGTTCAGGCCTATAATAATAGCGTGCACAGTACGACTGGATATGCCCCGACTTACTTGATGTTCGGGAGACATGTGCGACTGCCTACGGATCTGTTGCTGGGAGCAGCTGTAGCAGAGGAAGGTTCGAGTCTGACGGAGTGGGTGAGTGGACACCACCAGCGACTCCACTCGGCGTACGAACGAGTCTCCAATCGGATCAACCAAGCAGCTGTTAAGAACAAGTGGCTGTATGATCGGACGGCACGGGAGGCCCCGCTACTACCGGGAGAGAGAGTTCTGGTTAGGGATAACCGACGCCAGGGAAAGGGAAAGTTGAGCGATCGGTGGGAGTCTCTACCCTATGTAGTGCAAGGTCAGCCACATTCGGACCAACCGGTCTATACCATCCGCCCGGAGGGAAGAGCAGGCCCAGAACGGGTGATAAACCGCAACCTGATCCGTCCCTGTCCGAATTATCCACGGCTTACAGTGGACGCGCCCCCTGCTGAGGTGATTCCGGGGCCTCCCTTGGTAGGATGGGCAGTGGTCCCAAGGGACCCAGAGGTAGAGCCGGGAAGGGCAGACCCCCCTTCACCCCCGAGACGGTCCCAGCGGGACAACCGCCGATAAGGTACGGAGGGACTAGAATGGTTTGGTGGGGGAGGATGTCACGGGGTGACTCGAAACAAGCGGAACTAAAATTTCGCGGCAAATGTTTCCCCATCGGAACGGCCCCGGTGTAACACCAGGCTAGTTCCGGCCGCTGCGAGTCATCGGAAGAGCGGCCATTGACGAGGTAACACACATCAGCTGTGCACGAGAGCCCCGCGATCAATGATTGGGACACGTCTGAGGAATCCGGCTGATAAAAAAAGGGATCGCTGAGACTGAAGAGAGGTCAATTCAGCTGGAGAGACAGGACGATACGGTTGGAGTTGTTGTTCACGGGCTGGCTATTGGACTTTCCATTCATTGCATCCAAGGAAGATTATTGAGGAGTGTTGTCCCAACGGGAGAGAGAGAAATTGGGCGAACGGGAAACATTGATGCACTTGAGAAAGATAAGTACTCATTGACTTTATTCAAAGCCTTCAGTACTGCTGTTAGATGGATATGAGGAACGGAAGATGTGTTAATGGAGAAAGAAATACTGCGTAAAATCCAATCTTGAGGATAACTGGGTTATGATCTTCTGTTCTCTCTTCTCACAGTATTTTTGTGTGTGCATCACCTCTATCCCAGATCGCTGTCTCAGTGTGCTTGGACAAGGTGATGAAAATTGAGTCGTAATCGTGTGTTTCCCAAGCCTCCAGTGTACCCCCCTGACACCCCGACCCCGTTCAGGATTGTGGCAGAGGAGTCAGGTTAGAGTGTGAGCGGTGGCCTTATTTCACCCAGTGTGCAGAGTGCAGTGTTGAAGTTGATGTGTATCACGGAAGTCTTGTTGAAGTAGAGAAGTATTGAGTGTGGAACACAACCTTGCTGTCGCTCACGATTCTGACCCTCATGGTGCTGCCCAGTCACAGGGGAATGGAGAAGACCAGCCTAGCCTGAGGGTGTGTCCGCTGAGGATCAATGTAATACCTACACTTCATTGACTGAAGTAGGTTCATTTAATTGTAAGTCTCTGTCCTGTGTTATCTTGAAGTTCATCTAAAGAGGAACCATACCGGCCTACTCACCTCGTCTTGGCTTGAGTGTATCCATCCAGCATATGCCCCTGTCTCGTCACTTGCAGTTCGTCTAAAGAGGAACCATACCGGCCTACCCACCTCATCTTGGCTTGAGTGTGTCCATCCAGCATATGCCCCTGTCTCGTCACTTGCAGTTTGTCTAAAGAGGAACCATACCGGCCTACTCACCTCGTCTTGGCTCGAGTGTGTCCATCCAGTATATGCCCTGTCTGTCACTTGAAGTTCATCTAAAGAGGAACCATACCGGCCTACTCACCTCGTCTTGGCTTGAGTGTGTCCATCCAGCATATGCCCCTGTCTCGTCACTTGCAGTTCGTCTAAAGAGGAACCCTACCGGCCTACTCACCTCGTCTTGGCTTGAGTGTGTCCATCTAGTATATGCCCCTATCTGTTACTTGCAGTTCATCTAAAGAGGAACCATACTGGCCTACCCACCTCGTCTTGGCTTGAGTGTGTCCATCCAGCGTATGCCCCTGTCTTGTCACTTGAAGTTCATCTAAAGAGGAACCATACCGGCCTACTTACCTCATCTTGGCTTGAGTGTGTCCATCCAGCGTATGCCCCTGTCTCGTCACTTGAAGTTCATCTAAAGAGGAACCATACCGGCCTACTTACCTCATCTTGGCTTGAGTGTGTCCATTCAGCGTATGCCCCTGTCTCGTCACTTGAAGTTCATCTAAAGAGGAACCATACCGGCCTACTCACCTCGTCTTGACTTGAGTGTGTCCATCCAGTATATGCCCTGTCTGTCACTTGAAGTTCATCTAAAGAGGAACCATACCGGCCTACTCACCTCGTCTTGGCTTGAGTGTGTCCATCCAGCGTATGCCCCATCTGTCACTTGCAGTTCGTCTAAAGAGGAACCATACCGGCCTACTCACCTTGTCTTGGCTTGAGTGCGTCCATCTAGTATATGCCCCTATCTGTCACTTACAGTTCGTCTAAAGAGGAACCATACCGGCCTACTCACCTCGTCTTGGCTCGAGTGTGTCCATCCAGCATATGCCCCTGTCTCGTCACTTGCAGTTCGTCTAAAGAGGAACCATACCGGCCTACTCACCTCGTCTTGGCTTGAGTGTGTCCATCCAGTATATGCCCTACCTGTCACTTGCAGTTCGTCTAAAGAGGAACCATACCGGCCTACTCACCTCGTCTTGGCTTGAGTGTGTCCATTCAGTATATGCCCTACCTGTCACTTGCAGTTCGTCTAAAGAGGAACCATACCGGCCTACTCACCTCGTCTTGGCTTGAGCGTGTCCATCCAGCATATGCCCCTGTCTGTCACTTGAAGTTAATCTAAAGAGGAACCACACCGACCTACTCACCTCGTCTTGGCTGGAGTGAGTCCATCCAGCGTATGCCCCTGCCTGTCACTTGAAGTTCACCTAAAGAAGACCCAAGAGAATTTTAGTCAGGACCTTTTCCTTTTTAATAAATAAAAGATTACTTCGCATTTTACTTGGTCTGTTGCCTCGTCTGTCTGGTCCCCGTTAGCTCCTTGAGGTGGTACTGGGTTCTAGGGGTGGGCGGGGTCTCAGTTTACCACCCCGACCTGTGACACAAGCATCACCACACCATTTTACAAAGTCATCAACAACTGGACCATAACAAGTTTATTTTTTTCGAAGTTGTAAAGACTCTCTGATCCATTTTCTCTCGCCCGGGTATGTTTTTCTGATGTGTTGACACGAACTCCGCTTCCACAACGATTACGTATTTCCGGTTACTGTGAAAAAGGTCTATGGGGAATAACCTCATGCACAGTCAGCTATTTGTTTAGCTAACATAATCAAAAATCTAAAATACTCAGATGTAGAACTTTGCTAGACTCACTCTCCAAGTGTTGATGTAGTGTGTTCAAGAGGAACAATGTTGCTTCATCCACTCCTCTTTTAGCATGATAAATAAACTGTAATGGGTCTAACTTCTCACCTGCAACTGTCATAAGCTGTAACCTAACCTCCCTTTCCAACGCTTTCATAACTAGTGAGGTTAAAGCAAAAGACCGGTCCATTTACATTTAATCATTTACCAGACGGTTTTATCCAAAGTGACTTACAAATGAGAAGAGCAATAAAAGCAGTTAAACTAACAATAGGACAATAATATGCAAGTGCTGGGACACTTCCCTGTAAGAAATTGTAGTCTGCTTCGACCCAGATATACAAAATATATTTAAGAGCTCGCTCAGGTACTGCGGAGCTAAACCATTTAGGGCTTTGTAAGTAATCAACAATATTTTAAAATGTATACGATGTTTAATAGGCAGCCAATGCAGTGTTGACAGAACCGGGCTAATATGGTCATATTTCCTGGTTCTGGTAAGAACTCGAGCTGCTGCGTTTTGAACTAGCTGTAGTTTGTTTATTAAGCGTGCAGGGCAACCACCCAGTAGAGCATTACAATAATCTAGTCTTGATGTCATGAACGCATGAACTAATTGTTCCGCATTTGTCAATGAGAGCATATGACGTAATTTAGCTATATTTTTAAGATGGAAAAATGCGGTTTTACAGATACTAGACACGTGACTTTCAAATGAAAGATTGGCATCAAAGAGCACACCCAGGTTCCTAACCGACGACGAAGACTTAACAGAGCAGCCATCAAGTGTTAGACAGTATTCTGTGTTATTACGTGTGGAAGGTTTTTGTCCAATAATCAGAATCTCTGTTTTTTCAGAATTTAGTAGTAGGAAATTACTAGTCATCCAATTTTTTATATCAGCTATGCATTCCGTTAGTTTTGTGAATTGGTAAGTTTCGTTAGGTTTTGAAGAAATATAGAGCTGAGTATCATCGGCATAACAGTGAAAGCTAATTCCATGTTTCTTAATAATATTTCCTAATGGCAGCATGTACAGAGTGAACAGCAGCGGTCCTAGTACTGAGCCTTGCGGTACGCCATACTGAACTTGTGATCGATAAGACATCTCTTCATTTACTGATACAAACTGATAACGGTCAGATAAGTATGATTTAAACCATGCTAGTACAATTCCACTAATGCCAACATAGTTTTCTAGTCTATTTAAAAGAATGTTGTGGTCAATGGTGTCAAAAGCAGCACTAAGATCAAGTAACACTAATAGGGAGATACAACCACGATCGGATGATAAAAGCAAATCATTAGTGACTCTAACGAGAGCAGTCTCAGTACTATGGTACGGTCTAAATCCGGACTGAAAATCCTCGAAGATATCATTTCTTTCAAGAAAGGAACACAATTGTGAGGATACTGCTTTTTCTAATATCTTTGACAGAAAAGGTAGATTTGAGATCGGCCTGTAATTGACTAATTTTGTATGATCAAGTTGTGGTTTTTTAACAAGCGGTTTTATCATAGCCAGCTTAAAGGTTTTTGGTACGTATCCTAGAGACAAAGACGAATTAATGATATTAAGAAGAGGATCTATGACATCTAGAAGCATCTCCTTCAGTAGCTTAGTCGGTATCGGGTCTAACATACAAGTTGTCGATTTAGATGAATTAATGAGTTTGCAAAATTCTTCCTCTCCTATAGCGACAAATGAATAAAATTTTTCCTCAGGGAGCCTACAATGCATTCCCTGATCCGATACTGTAGTAGACGGTTGCATAGTTAGAATTTTGTTCCTGATATTATCAATCTTATAAGTGAAGAAGTTCATAAAGTCATTACTACTGTGTTGCTTGGACACTTCTGGGCTTGAAGCTTTCTTTTTCGTTAGTTTAGCCACTGTTTCAAATAAATACCTAGGATTATGTTTATTTTCTTCTAATAGGGTTGAAAAATAAGCAGATCTAGCAGCTTTTAAGGCCTCTCTGTAAGCAATCGAACTCTCTTTCCATGAAACCCCAAATACCTCTAGTTTTGTTTTCTTCCATTTGCGCTCCATTTTTCTGGCTGCTCTCTTAAGGGCCTGAGTGTGCTCGTTGTACCACGGCGTTGGACTATTTTCTTTAATCTTCTTTAAGCGCAACGGAGCAACTGCGTCTAAAGTGCTGGAAAAGAGAGAATTAAAAGTTTCTGTTCCAATATCAAGTTCTTCTAAGCTATCCAGGATGCGGAGACGATGAAACTGATTAGGAAGATTATTGATAAAGCAATCTTTAGTGGCAGAGGTTATAGGTCTAACATATTTATAACAAGTCAGCTTTGCAGCCTTAGCTAAATGTAATTTACATGAGACTAGATAATGATCTGAGATGTCATCGCTCTGCTGCAGAATTTCAACGGCATCAACATCTATTCCATGTGATAGTATTAGATCTAGAGTATGATTACGACAATGAGTAGGTCCTGACACGTGTTGTCTAACTCCAATTGAGTTCACAATGTCTTTAAATGCCAATCCCAATGCATCATTTTCATTATCTACATGTATATTAAAGTCACCAACTATTAGTACTTTATCTGCAGCCAATACTAATTCTGATAGAAAGTCTGCAAATTCTTTGATAAAATCTTTATGGTGACCTGATGGCCTGTATACAGTTGCCAGCAGAATTCTGAAACGTGATTTATTCTTTTCATTATATATTTTTACATTAAGCACCAACACTTCAAAAGAAGTATATTTAAAACTAGATTTCTTAGTGGTTTTGAAAATATTACTATAAATTACAGCAACACCGCCCCCTTTGCCTTTCAGACGAGGTTCGTGTTTATAACAGTAATCTTGTGGGGTTGACTCATTTAAAGTAATGTAATCGTTTGGTTTTAGCCAGGTTTCTGTCAAACACAGCACATCTAGATTATAATCTGAGATTATATCATTAACTATGAGCGATTTTGAAGTAAGGGATCGAATATTCAGCAGCCCAAGCTTTATCATTTGCTCCTCTGTATTATATCTGTTTTTTATTTGTTGAACATCAATTAAATTTTTAACCTGACGTTTTTTGGATTTCCAAATTCGGGGAACAGACACAGTCTCTATATGATGATATCTAGGTGAAAGAGGCTCTATGTGATGGGATTTATCTGACCTTGGTGACGTAAGGCCGCTAGCAGACGGTCGGTTTAGCCAGTCTGTCTGCTTCCTGACCTGAGCCCCAGATTGTCATGTTTTATCTCTAAGACTATGAGCCAAATTACTAGAGAGAAGAGCAGAACCAGCCCAGGAGGGATGAATACCATCTCTTTTCAACAGGTCAGGTTTGCCTCAAAAACTTTTCCAATTGTCTATAAATTCTACATTATTATGTGGACACCACTTTGACAGCCAGCCATTGAGTGAACACAATCTACTAACTATCTCATCACTCCGGCGAACAGGAAGGGGACCAGAGCAAATTACAGTGTCTGACATCGTACTTGCGAGTTCACACACCTCTTTAATATTTATTTTGGTGATCTCCGACTGGCGGAGTCGAACATCATTAGTGCCGACATGAATAATGATCTTAGAGAATTTACGATTAGCATTAGCCAGCACTTTTAAATTTGCTTTGATGTCAGGCGCTCTGGCTCCCGGCAAACATGTGACTATGGTTGCTGGTGTCTCTATTTTCACATTCCGTGTGATCGAATCACCAATTACCAGGGCACAATCAACAGAATTCTCAGTGGGTGTTTCACTGAGTGGGGCAAATCGATTTGTTATAGTAATCGGAACGGAAGAGTGGTTTTTTGATCCGCGACTAGAGCGATCCCTCACTGTCACCCATCTGCCTGGCTGCACAGGCACTACTTTAGCCGGAACCGAACCATGTAAAGAGTTCACTGTGCTAGGCGCATCCAAAATAGTATCTAAATCTCTAGTACTATCCTTACTATCCTCAATTAAAGTTTGGATGCGTGTCTCTAGCTCTGAAATCTTCTCCGTCAGCCTGACTGTCTCCTTGCATTTATCACATATAAATCCTATATTGCCATCGGAGAAGGCTATACTAAACATATGACAGGTGACACAGGTGACAATAACAGGACAAGACATTATTCACCGTGGTAGTTGACTGATTCTTACTTACCTGAGCTTTTATGAACTCAAAGGCGCGGGCGCGCGAGAGAAAATAAATAAATAACTGAGTACACGGGTGGCGTGTTAACAAGCAAGCGAGTTATTAGCGTGTTATGCAAACAATAACGGAAGCTAGCGATGTAACGTTAAGGTTAATCTGAGATGTTGGGTAAACTGAATTTAGTAATATAAACAACTAGAAATTATAGTAAATGATGGTTTAAAACAGAAAGAAATACGAAGCTAATACGACGCTTGGAGCTTACAGCCTCGACGCAAACAAAGCTTACAGCAGGCAGACAGGAGCAATCGATCAGCAGAGCAGGATCAGCAGAGCAGGATCAGCAAAGTGTGGGAGGGGAATCACTTCAGGAAAACACTCTGGGATCTTTTCAACTTTAAATGTGTGGACATGTGTCTTCAACCCTGGTGAAAATGTAAGATGATTTTATTTTTATCTAAATCTAACATAATTGGTACAGTAAATTTGTAAAATATTTATTTTAAATGAACAGAATGCTTTTCAACTTCAGTAATTTAGTAAGATTTTTTAATGAACAGCATGATTTTCAACTTCAGTAATTTAGTAAGATTTTAAATGAACAACATGCTTTTCAACTTTAGTTAAATTAGTAAACTATTTATTTTATATTGTGACCCTGGATCACAAAACCAGTCTTAAGTCTTACGGGTATATCTGTGGCAATAGCCAACAAAACACTGTATAGGTCAAAATTATAAATTTTTCTTTTATGCCAAAAATCATTAGGATGTTAAGTAAAGATCATGATCCATGAAGATATTTAGTAAATTTCCTACCTTAAATATATCAAAATTTTATTTTTGTAAGTGAATGCAGCACAATCGCCAACAGAAATGGAAACATTTAAAGGTGATTTTCTCAATATTTAGATTTTTTTCAACCCTCAGATTCCCGATTTCAAATAGTTGTATCTCGGCCAAATATTATCCTATCCTAACAAACCATACATCAATGGAAAGCTTATTTATTCAGCTTTTGGGTGATGTATAAATCTCAATTTTACAAAATGGACACATAAGACTGCTTTTGTGGTCCAGGGTCACATATGATATATTTTCATTTATACACTTTTAAAGGAACACAATGCTTTTCAACTGTTGTGTAAGATATTTCTCAATGGGCTCAGGAACGTGTCACAAAAACAGATACCAGGCCAGCCACACGCTGGTGTGACAGAGAGAAAAGACTTCAGGGGAAACACTTGTGGGATTTTTTCAACATGTTAATTTATATACTTTTAATTGAACAGCATGGTTTTTCAACTTGAGTCAGTGTCAAATATTTGTGAATGACTAAATGTAAATTTATAACCATTTCATTTAAATGAACATAATGCTTTTTCAACTTCTGTGGGAGATATTCTTTTACAGAACAGATAAACTTTTACAGTTTTTTTTTCTTATCACTCCCCCATTTATACATGCTGCTGCTCAGGAATGCGGAGGGGAGGGGAATTCCACTGACAAAACACTAACTTCAAACGATCAAACTAACTGTCATCATCAATCATTTTGTATCAAACCTTATGTTAACATCAAAGCCAATACCTCCCCTTTTCTTGATCAAACAGACTTCAAACGATCAAACTAACTGTCATCAATCAATCATTTTGACAGAAGCTGTAACCGGAAGGGGCGGAACTAGGTCAAAGGGATCAGGAAGGGGCGGGACAAGGGGCGAAACTAGGTCAAAGGGAACCGGAAGGGGCGGGACAGGAAGGGGCGGGACAAGATCAAAGGATAGTCACGCCCATCTGTCAATCAATCATTCTGACAGGTGCCGCATGGTATTAACTACTTACTGACGGTAAGGTTGCGCTGTTGACGCTCGCGCAGCCTCTCAAGGAGAAATCTACACAAATGAGCGCAGCACACACTCAGTTAACAACATACTGCCTATAAAAAAATCTAAATGTGGAGTTTTTATATTTTTTAACATATGTTAAGCAACCTCAATTATTTTTCCTGAACATCATCACAATTGAAAATGTGACATTGATTTCCTACAACAGTTCAATAAACAGTTACAATTAATTCACTTACATTTTAGATGCAATATTGGCAGTTTTTGTTCTGTTTCAGCAGCGAAAATAGTTCCAAACAAAAATCACAGCAGAACCACGGCGCATCTCAGGAACACTCACATGTTTTCATTACTGAATGATTCAGCATTTTGAACGAATTGGTTGAGTCAAAGATTCAATGACCCATTCATATATCTGTCTCATTCTTGAATGAATCAGCCGTTTGAACGAATCGTTTGAACGAATGAATCAATGACTCATTCATTAAGACGGTCGCCTGCCTACTGGCGGTTTAGTGTTATGTTAAAAAGTAGTATCATTCTTTCCAACGTTTCTTATATGTATATTTAAATCAATATCATAACATTATTTTATGCAATTGTAATTTTTCAGTGTAAATGATTTAATTTGATCCGCACTACCTAGGGTAACAGCCCTATAGTGTCTTATTATTCGAAATAATTTAATTTATTGATAGAATTTTGGGTAACACTTTATTTTGATGGTCCCCCTATAGATAGTCTATTGATAGTCTGCTGACTATAAGTTACTTTACAAGTACATATCTACTTACTCTCATCAGGATAGTATCTGTAGATTGTCTATTAAATATTTTGTAACAATCATTACACTGTATGTAACATGTAAACTGATATTAAACATTCTGTCAGTAAAGTGTTATCAATTTAGGTTGCAGATGTTCAACAGCGTATTTGTAGACATGCAACAAATCCTCAACAGGTTCTCAGTACTTTAAGAAGTCAGCATGTAGCCATTAACCAATGTATCAACAGACTTTCAGTTAACATTCAGTTGTCTATAAGTAGCAAAACAAGTAGATAATTTCAAATGAACTTTAAGTATATATCTGGTGACTTACACTCTCTATTGCTTTTGCAAGGATTTTCAGAAGTGTTCTACTAACTGTTTGTTGTTGCATATACATTTTAGCTTGCAGATGTTCAACAGCGTATTTGCAGACATGCAACAAATCCTCAACAGGTTCTCAGTACTTTAAAGTACAGCAAAGTAAGAGATTTTAAGTAGTCAGCATGTAGCTATTAACTTATGTATCAACAGACTTTCAGCTAACATTCAGTTGTCTATAAGTAGCAAAACAAGACAATTTCAAATGAACTTATGGTTACTTACACTTTATCTTTTGCTTCCACAAGGATTTTCAGATGTGCTCTACTAACTGTTTGTTGCATATAAATTACCTTTCAGTAGACTGTCATTTAACTTTGAGGTAAATTCATATATTCATCTGTTGCCACATTTGGCCCATCAAAATGAAGTGAAAATCTAAGAAATGCTGTTGAATGACTCTTACAGGCCAGCATCACAGGTTAAAGTCAGTTGATTTTCAGCAGACAGTCAATAGATAGTAAGTACCGACACTGAGCATTTGGTTTGAGATTAAGAAAATAACAGTACCACAGTAAAAGTACATATCTGCCAAATGGGAAATAAATACCAGAGTCATTCGTTTGTCCAGCCAACTGCTTTTTAATGACAATGTGGACAACATGAAATTAAAAATCCTAATTTATTACATTATTATGTGTGTGCATCTGTGAGAAAGTCCAAAGGTATGAAAAAAAAGTGATTTAAGAAAGATAAAGTTGTCAGTGATACAACTGACTGATATCATGCAAAAGCCTTCCAAGAATCCCTTGTCTGTGTCTCCTGCCTAACCAATAAGTCCATTCTATATATATTAGATGTTTTTTGAGAGCCTTCTCTGATCGGTTTGCACGCAACCTCCACACTTCCCTTTTGAAGTTTGCCCATGCCCTCTCAATGTTTTGTGTATGTACCCCTGTCAATGGATTGACAAAATTAATGCTATGGTTCACTGTGTGGTGTTGGTATCCTCTCTCTGAAAGCGTTGAGTATGCACGCCACTCATCACTATGAATGATGCTGCCTCTTTTCACATGTTTCTCTATGATTGGTAAAAGGGGCGTCTTGTCCCTTTTTTCCACCAACCGCAATACTGGTTTTCGGGAAGGCAAAATCTCAACCATTCCAAATACCCAGCTTTTCCTTCTCCATGCACTTCCATAACGCCCTCTGGCATACTGAAAAAAAAGAATGAAAGAAATTGATGTTAGACACTTTTAGTGCTTTTGACACTAAAAGTCAAAAGCACTAGCCTCAAAATTACTATTTTCAAAATGTAACTAATCCAAAATGTAATTTACAGTATTTTACGTTTAACGCTTTAGATTACAGCCCAGAAAGTACTGTGTAATTAAGACGAATTAACAGTGTAACTTTCTGTAATTATAGTGTACCTATAAAGTACTTACATGTAAATATAAGGGAACAATATGTAAAGTTTGTGGAATAAAGTGGTAACAACCAGGAGAATTAAAAAAATATATTTATACTGTAAGTATTATAGAACTAAGGGCTACTTATTCTACTATTATGATACAACAATCTTACATATGGGAGCAATTTAGTAAGAACATTTGTAATAATAGTGTGCCAATACATAAAGGCTTTTTTTATTTATATATATATATATATATATATATATATATATATTAGCAAAAGTGCAGATGTTTTAGATTTGGCTTACATGTTTCAAGGGAAGTAAAACTAAAACTATTGCATTTCTTTTTTATATATACTGGGGAAATACTCTTGTTCCACGTACTTACAGAGTAAGTGGTGCTTGTTATCCTCTTGTTCCATGTTGTCACGATTTGGTTTGTTCATGTCATGTTCCATGTCTGTCATGTGATTCCCTGTTTGTCATGTGATCCTGCCATGTGTCTTGTCATTGGATAATCATCTGTTCATTGTTCACAGGTGTCCCTTGTCTTGTCATTAGTCTTGTGTATTTAAGCCCTCATGTTTGCCATGTGTCTTGGTCAAGTATTGTTTCCTGTAACCTCTGTTACGTAAGTCTGTCCATGGTTTTGTTTCATGCCACGTCATGCTTTGTTTTATGTTTTCATCTTATTGTATATTATGTTTTGAATAAATACTGCACTTGGGTTCTCACAACTTGCCTCCAGAGGATCCTTACAGAATACTTGACCGACCATGAACCCAGCAGTTGCTCTCCTTAACCTGCGTCAAGGAGACCTCACCATAGAGGAATATGTAGGAGAGTTTTGTGAACTCTCTCACCATCTGGACTTCAATGATGTGGCACTTAAGGACATATTTCAGGTAGGTTTAAATGAACCTATCCGGTCTTGTTTGCCAGGTGGGAAGATTCACTTTTCCCTGGCCCAATACATAGACTTTGCCATTTTGTTGAGCGGCTCAACTTTTACTGTGGGTTTTGCGGATGAGGAGCCCCGCAACCCCACAGTACCTGCCACGCCTGGTTATGTTCACGTCACGTCTGCCCAGCCAGAGACTGTTCACGTCACGTCACGTCTGCCCAGCCAGAGGCTGTTCACGTCATGTCTGCCGAGCAAGAGGCTGTTCACGTCACGTCTGCCGAGCAAGAGGCTGTTCACGTCATGTCTGCCGAGCAAGAGGCTGTTCACGTCACGTCTGCCGAACAAGAGGCTGTTCACGTCACGTCTGCCGAGCAAGAGGCTGTTCACGTCACGTCTGCCGAGCAAGAGACTGTTCACGTCACGTCTGCCGAGCAAGAGGCTGTTCACGTCACGTCTGCCGAACAAGAGGCTGTTCACGTCACGTCTGCCCAGCCAGAGGCTGTTCACGTCACGTCTGCCGAGCAAGAGACTGTTCACGTCACGTCCGCCCAGCCAGAGACGGTTCACGTCACGTCCGCCCAGCCAGAGACGGTTCACGCCACGTATGCGCCGCCTGAGCCGCCTGAGCCCACAGCGGATATGGCCACCGCTATGCCTGAGATCTCAGTGACCGCGACACTGGCCATTATGGCCACAGCCATATGGTGTGTGTGGGCTGTGCACACACCTGATCCGGTGACTGTTCCTGAACCGGTGACTGTTCATGCCCATAACCCCATAGCTGCCCCCAAGAAAATTTGGGGGGGGGGGGCAGTAGGTCCATTGATGGGACCATGAAGGCGGTGCCGCCATGGCTCCCTGCACTGCCGGATCCGCCGTGGCCGCCCGAGGGGCCTTCACCGCCGTGGCCGCCCGAGGGGCCTTCACCGCCGTGGCCGCCCGAGGGGCCTGCTCCCCCCTGGCCGCCTGCGCATCCTGCTCCACCCTGGCCGCCAGAACTGCCAGGTCCGCCCACGCCATGCCACGACTAGGGTTGGGCACCGAGAACCGGTTCTTATCCAGAACCGGTAGTGTTTTTTCAAAAATACCGGAACCGTGCGAAATTCCTGAGTTTCGGTTCCGAAAACGGTTCTGGTGTGATGTGTGGACGAAGTGCTGGGAGCTTATCCTGTAATAGCGACGTCTCACCACGTGAATATTAAAATTGTAATGAATGCTGACTGTCCCTCGCGCTATTCGTATACGTTTTTTTTTTGCGTCAGATATCAACGCAGAGAGAGAGCGCGCGCGAGAGAGAATAAAGACAGTAGAGCTGCACCATTATCGAAACGATCTTGATTCAAACGCCCACGCGATCTTATTCCTAAATGACAAAAACTTCACACCGGGACATTCAAATCTGTTTGCGCTGTCACTGACCCAGAGAGAGCAGTTCTACATGAAACAGCTTTACTTTCAGTCTTTTCAACAACACAGTAACGTTATCGATATTTCTGTGTTAAAAATATTCAAATGATCACAGAAGTACTGAGATAAAAGTTTATAGTTCGAGAATAAACACTGATGTCTACGGTACAGCAACTAAAACAGAGTTAATCACCTTTTGAAATTCGCTTCAAATAACGAAAATTCGCTTCAGAATTTCCAAAATGTAGCTATATAATGAGCGATTACATCATGAATGCCTTTTTTCAAACCGTGTTTTTGTCTTATCCTGAATCACCACGGTAAGGCTGTAATAAGCGTTTAGACTCGGACTACTTTACACTGGTTGGTTCGGCAGCGCTGCGGAGTAGCCCAGTGCCTGCGTGACTCACCCGCGTCATGCACATAAACATAGAGAAGTAGCTCCGGCTATAATGTCCTTCCGCAAGACGCATGCATTTCTGTTTATTAACTGCTAGAGCAGTTTAATCCAGTAATGAAACAAGTGAAGTCTTTATGAATCAATCATTCAAACCGATTTAAAAAATATTATGTTTCACTTGTCAGGATCTTACATGTGTGTTCAAGCATATTCTACCCCTTCTGAGAGGGTATTCCACTGCTGGAGATACAATAAGCTATAGGAGAGGTCCCAAATTATCCTTGAGAATGCAAAAATGTTTATTTTCCTTCAGAAAATTTTGTTGCTAAATAATATGTTGAATTTGTTGACATTGCCAGTCTGTTAAACTCATTTGACAAGTATCAGAAATAAAACACAAAAAGGATTGTATATTTTCCCTGTACTATTTGTATTAGTTGTTTTAATAATTTTTATTGAATGGGAACCGGAACCGGAACCGGAATCGTTTGGCGGAACCGGAATCGGAACCGGAACCGGAAAATTTCTTACGATTCCCAACCCTAGCCACGACCCAGGCCCGTCCACCCCATGCCACGACCCAGGCCCGTCCACCCCATGCCACGACCCAGGCCCGTCCACGCCATGCCACGACCCAGGCCCGTCCACGCCATGCCACGACCCAGGCCCGTCCACCCCATGCCACGACCCAGGCCCGTCCACCCCATGCCACGACCCAGGCCCGTCCACGCCATGCCACGACCCAGGCCCGTCCACCCCATGCCACGACCCAGGCCCGTCCACCCCATGCCACGACCCAGGCCCGTCCACCCCATGCCACGACCCAGGCCCGTCCACGCCATGCCACGACCCAGGCCCGTCCACGCCATGCCACGACCCAGGCCCGTCCACCCCATGCCACGACCCAGGCCCGTCCACGCCATGCCACGACCCAGGCCCGTCCACGCCATGCCACGACCCAGGCCCGTCCACCCCATGCCACGACCCAGGCCCGTCCACGCCATGCCACGACCCAGGCCCATCCACGCCATGCCACGTCTCGTGTCCTGTCCCCCTGCACGGGCCTGGCCCACCATCCCTCCCCCTAGACCTCCTCCACTCCACCACCCTCCTGAAGTTATGTTTTGTGTTGATTTTGTTGGGCGTCGGGAGTCGCCCTTAGAGGGGGGGATCTGTCACGATTTGGTTTGTTCATGTCATGTTCCATGTCTGTCATGTGATTCCCTGTTTGTCATGTGATCCTGCCATGTGTCTTGTCATTGGATAATCATCTGTTCATTGTTCACAGGTGTCCCTTGTCTTGTCATTAGTCTTGTGTATTTAAGCCCTCATGTTTGCCATGTGTCTTGGTCAAGTATTGTTTCCTGTAACCTCTGTTACATAAGTCTGTCCATGGTTTTGTTTCATGCCACGTCATGCTTTGTTTTATGTTTTCATCTTATTGTATATTATGTTTTGAATAAATACTGCACTTGGGTTCTCACAACTTGCCTCCAGAGGATCCTTACAGATGTACAATAGTTACAGGGTAAGAACAATAAAAATACATAGTCTAATATCACTGACTCAGAAACCTTTGTTTGAAAAACAACTTATTTCAAAACAGACTTGCAACACTTCTTATTCATCTAAAACATTTTTTAAAATATTTTTTTTAATTTCAAATACAAAGAGAAACACGTTTTGCCCTTTGTTTATTTTTCTTGCGTGACTTCTTGTTCCTCTTCCCCTTTTTCAATCTTTCCACTGATGAATCTTAAGGAATTCCA
Organism: Semotilus atromaculatus; assembly: GCA_031834385.1. NCBI lineage: Eukaryota > Metazoa > Chordata > Actinopteri > Cypriniformes > Leuciscidae > Semotilus > Semotilus atromaculatus. Next base: position 2,683,528 of record JAULUF010000055.1, read on the forward strand.
TGTCTTTTACTATTCTGTATTAAGTATTAAAAGAAAATGCAGTACACCCAGAATTTCTTACATAATTTACTTTAATTACCGCTTCCTACAAACTGTCAACAGTGCGTGCATGAGAGTCTAGTTCACGTTTAACGTAAATGTAAGCACTTTGTGAAGCACTATGTGAAGCTTGACTTAAGCACGCTGTGAAACTCACGTGAGAACTAGCATCTCTTTCTTGTTTGTTTCTCATTGTTATTATCTGTTATTGTTTGTATTTTGTTGTGAGCAATATTCTAAACTAAAAAAATAAATAAAGACTGACGGCATCTGACTTCTGGCGTGCTCACGTCAAGCGTGAACTCAACTCTCATGCACGCACATGTTTATTGCAGTATGTGCTGTTTGATGCTCCAACTTTTATGAACACATGAGCTTGCATTATATGTATTCCCAGAGATCATTTATTTTTTCTAAAAACCTTCATTTGTGTTAATCTGAAGTATACATCTCGGATGGCATGATGGTAAAAGATGAGTAAATGGTGGGGGATGTATTTCTGGGTGTACTCCATTTTCTCATCAGTGAAAAGAATGAAGAAGAAGAGGAACAATAGAAAGAAGCTAAGCAAGGTAATTTTTTTTGACAAAACGTGCTACTTTCTGTCAATAATTGAAATTAAATGTTGATTTAAAAAGTAGTTTTAAACAAATAAGAAGTGTTGTGAATCTTTATCATCTTTATAGAAACATATGTTGTTTCAAAATTTTCAATTGGAATCAGAATTTATGTGACAATTTGTTGTATTAGTGCGTACAATCGTCATATGGTGTGACATGAAAATAATTGTATATAAACTGAAAATGGATTATACCTTTCTTAAGTTACTCACTTTATCAAAGTAATTTATCATAACTAAACTGTGATCCATTATAGTTTTGTGAAAATTAATTCAATTTGTGTATTATTTTCTAAAACATTGCTCAAATTATGTGAGACCTATGCCGTCGGTCTTTCAACATATTTTCTATTTATTGTGGCAAACCTTGCTAGAAAATTATAAAAATATGTGTGACTCTTGCTGATACTATTTTCTATGTATTCCATGAATATTTTCAGGTTTTATCATTAATAAAGGTATGTTATTTACACAATTTGGAATGTCACACCACATGATATAGTGTCACACCATATGATAATGTCGCCATGTGTCAATGCAAACCATGTATTATCCTACTTATTGGTGAGTACTGATCACTCATATGGCAGGAAATATTTAACCACTCTTAAATGCTGGAAGGTAATATTCAAATTGTATTGATTTATTTGATATTTAACAATAAAACAAAACATTTTTTAATATTGTATGAACCATATGAACATATGTTTGTGTATCAAATTTCATTTAAATTCAAAACTAAACTAAACTAAACACAATCGATGGTGGATAATGACAGCTTTTATGTGATGATGGACCCGAATAAATGTTTAAAAGGACAAAACATACAATCACCTAAAGGATTATTAGGAACACCTGTTCAATTTCTCATTAATGCAATTATCTAATCAACCAATCACATGGCAGTTGCTTCAATGTATTTAGGGGTGTGGTCCTGGTCAAGACAATCTCCTGAACTCCTAAATGACTGTCAGAATGGGAAAGAAAGGTGATTTAAGCAATTTTGAGCGTGTCATGGTTGTTGGTGCCAGATGGGCCGTTCTGAGTATTTCACAATCTGCTCAGTTACTGGGATTTTCACGCACAACCATTTCTAGGGTTTACAAAGAATGGTGTGAAAAGGGAAAAACATCCAGTATGCGGCAGTCCTGTGGGCGAAAATGCCTTGTTGATGCTAGAGGTCAGAGGAGAATGGGCCGACTGATTCAAGCTGATAGAAGAGCAACTTTGACTGAAATAACCACTCGTTACAACCGAGGTATGCAGCAAAGCATTTGTGAAGCCACAACACGCACAACCTTGAGGCGGATGGGCTACAACAGCAGAAGACCCCACCGGGTACCACTCATCTCCACTACAAATAGGAAAAAGAGGCTACAATTTGCAAGAGCTCACCAAAATTGGACAGTTGAAGACTGGAAAAATGTTGCCTGGTCTGATGAGTCTCAATTTCTGGTTTGAAATTGAGGCAAACCTGAGCATTGTTTCTGGCCATGTCCATCCCTTTATGGCCACCATGTACCCATCCTCTGATGGCTACTTCCAGCAGGATAATGCACCATGTCACAAAGCTCGAATCATTTCAAATTGGTTTCTTGAACATGACGATGAGTTCACTGTACTAAAATGGCCCCCACAGTCACCAGATCTCAACCCAATAGAGCATCTTTGGGATGTGGTGGAACGGGAGCTTCGTGCCCTGGATGTGCATCCCACAAATCTCCATCAACTGCAAGATGCTATCCTATCAATATGGGCCAACATTTCTAAAGAATGCTTTCAGCACCTTGTTGAATCAATGCCACGTAGAATTAAGGCAGTTCTGAAGGCGAAAGGGGGTCAAACATAGTATTAGTATGGTGTTCCTAATAATCCTTTAGGTGAGTGTACATTGGACTTTATTTATTGTTATATATGCAGGGAATTACAATTCATATCTTATGGTGTGACAATCAAATCATATGGTGTGACAGGCAGACATGTCACACCATATGATGAAGTGTCACACCATGTTTTCTGCACTTAGCACAACCTTGAGTCTTGTAGCTATCCATTAGCATACTAACAACATGCTAGCTATAACAAAGCAGCATATATTTACATATAATTATGACAAAATAATAACATTTCTTTTGCATTTTTATAAAAAATGTGTCACACCAAAAGACATCTGGAAGTGGGACTTTTGTCAGAGTGCCAACAAGATCTGATTTATTGTAAATATAAAAATGATGACGCACCTCAGGTTGTACAGCAGCAATACACTGCTAGTTCTGTACAACAGTGCTGAAGAAGGTCCTCTCCTTCCCAAGGGTGTCAAAACAGTTGCCCATTCAAATATCCCAAAATAGTGTCACACACACCATATGATTTTGATTTGTGTGACAAAATCTTTTTGATTAGAACTGACTCAAAACATTATGCTTGGACTTTGAAAAGAGTAGGCTCACAAATAGACATCTGTATTATTTTTCTGTATTTTTTTGAGAATTTTTGCATTTATTTTTTTTTGTTTTATTCAAGTTCTCACTTTGAGAAACAAGTGCCAGACAGTCACACCATATGAGTTTTGTTATGTTTGGTTGAAAATTCTGAAAAAATGAGTGATGAACTGTTTTAATGTTGAATATGTTCACATAAAGCATAATGTTCTGCACAATATTGAGAAGGTTTTTGGCAAATATATTTTTTATTCATACATGTTTGACACTGAAGACAGCAAAACTGCCATGTCACGTCATCCACCCATATCTATATATATATATATATATATATATATATGCACAGATATGTACCCTGCAATCTTTAAAATGTATTGGTACACTATTATTACAAAAAGGTACGCAGTGTATGTTCTTGCTAAATATCTCCCAAACGTACGGTTGTTGTATCATCATAGTATAATAAGTACAAATAATTAATTAATTCTCGTGGTTGTTACCGCTTTATTACATATTCAATTCAATTCAATTCAAATTTATTTGTATAGCGCTTTTCACAATACACATTGTTTCAAAGCAGGTTTACAGAAAGTGCATTAAAAATGTACATAGAAAATACAGTTAGTTCATCATGTATTAATTTAGGGCATAACATATCGCCGGCGTCGAGTCGTCTCTTCACAGGCGTTTAGTCGTCTCATCACAGGTGTTTAGTCGTCTCTCCACAGGCGTTTAGTCGTCTCATCACAGGTGTTGGATCATCCGAAGTCTCTGTGAGAGGCTGGATACAAACTGGAGCTGACGAACGCTATTTACCTCGGGACTTGCGTCCCGAGATAACAGCAGAAAGGCAGATGAGAAATAATTAGCGTAGCTGATGTTCATAATATTAATGCATTCGATCTGATTCGGCAGTAGTATAAAAGGTAAGCATTATGTGAATGCGTGGTTAAAGAGATGCGTCTTTAATCTGGTTTTAAACTGGGACAGCGAGTCTGAGCCTCGAACAATATCAGGAAGGCTATTCCAGAGTTTAGGAGCTAAATGTGAGAACGCCCTCCCTCCTTTAGTGGACTTAGATATCCTAGGAATGACCAGAAGCCTCGAATTTAGTGATCTTAAAGAGCGTGACGGATTGTAGGGCGATAGAAGGTCCGTTAAATAGACTGGAGCTAAACCATTTAGGGCTTTATAGGTCAGTAGCAATACCTTGTAATTGATACGGAACTTAATAGGAAACCAATGTAGAGATGATAAAATTGGTGTTATATGATCATATTTTCTTGATCTAGTAAGAACTCAATAAGGGAATATTGTTCCCTTATACTTACATGTAAGTACTTATAGGTACACTATACTTACCGAAAGTTAAACTGTAAATTTGTTTTAATTACACAGTACTTTGCCCGCTGTAATCTAAAGCATAACCGAACAATGTAACAATATTGTGTCTTGTCTACACATCCACATGTGAAGAGAAGAAATGTTTTTTTATAGGTCAAGGCTTACTTTCCGTCTGTGGCGAAAACTTGCTTTCGTCAATGTGTACACATATATTGAGCCCACCAACTTTTTGTCCACTTTTTTTCCTGAACCTCCGCATACTTCTCACACATACACTTCGCAATTTCATGGACATCTTGGACAGAGTCGCACTACTATTTGAGATGTTATCTAACATCATATCCACCTGTCGCATATGGAGACCCTGTGAAAATCTAAACATAATGCCACGCAATATTATTGTAAAATGACAGAATCAAAAATGTAATGTGCAGAATGTTATGGATGAAAAGGCACTAGAGGTCACAGACAATATAAACTTACCTGTGTATATACTTCATCCAACTAAAAAGGCTTGCATGGGAATGGGAAAAAAGGGACTTGGTCCTAATGCTTTTTCTGTTCCGTCCACATGACTTGCACTGCCTGCAAATGAGAAGTATTCATCATATAAAAACATTCTTAAGCACATTAGTATTTTCACTACAACATTTTTTTTCGTTGTTTAAACCAGTTATTTTTTATCTTTTGCTGTAGTGTGTCAGTAGGAAATATCAGTTTACATTTCCAAACATTAAATTAATAATCCTGGGAGATTTTGGTATGCACAAGGAGTCTGACAACAGCCGGTATGATCTGATTTCACCACCATCGAGTCTGTCTGGGATTACTTGAATCTTTTGTGATCATGGACTTTTAGTTTAAATGACCAATGAATGTGAATTCTGTATAAATTAACCAGAAACATTATCCCACCCTTTCTGGAATTGTAATCTTGTTAAATTCTGGAATGATGTCTGTCAATTTGTATGTAGAAAAATAAAAGTATTTTCATCTTTCCCTTAGGGGTGAATGGAGGTAATGTGCACTCACTTCAATTTTCTAAAAAGTAGATTATACATGTCAAATATAAAATAACCAGTGAATGTAAATTTATTTAATGAATTTGAGTATCATTACTGAAGGTTAAAGGTCACCCATTTTTCCTGAATCCCGGGTCCACTTTATCTAACACACTCAGCCAAAGTGGGCCAGCAATATTTGAACACCTAACAAGAAAACTAACAAATTGTAATAAATCAATAAATAAATCTTTGCATTTTATTAGATGATTTCTGATAGTTACTGACTATAAGAGGGTGAGGTAACGCTTCCTTTTACAGTACAGTAATTGTGTGTACTTATCTAGAAAGTACTGGCTAATATAAGGTAAGTACATGGGTTAGGGGTAGGTTCAGGGTTAGTACCTAGTTATTATTACCCAGTTATTGTAATTACTAAAATAAGTACATAGTATGTACATGGGTAACTGGACTGTAAAATGAAATGTTACAGAGGGTGACACTTTGTAAAAGTAGCAAAGAAAAAATATTTGCTAAAGTGTATTTCAGTTTGTAATTTGTACAGTATAATTTTGTGCATTTATGTTTATGTGAACAGAAACAAGTTTTTCCGTCTTTATTTTTTCCCGTTATATATAATAATCTTCTATAAATGTTACACATATTTCACAGCTTGTTTACATGCCTGATATTTCCATAAATACATTAATAATCAGATACTTACCAGATGTAAGCATCTTTACAAGACGAGGTAACCATTTTCATGCGTTTCTTGCATTGCCTGCATTTCATTCTAACATGGAGTAATCTTTTTCTTTGCATCCACTTTATTAATTTCAGACGTGACTTGTTCGTTTCACTAACATAAACTTTCTCAATGAGTGCTCTTAATAAAGTGCTCATCTATACAGTTGATTAAATGTTCATCTATTCTTTTTACTTCTTTTACCTTCTAAGTTTGATTTCTTCCATCCTACCCGAACTTCATAATCTGAATTGTAACAAATATAACGTTAGATGTTTTAAATATATATTTTGAGCTCTGATGCCGCGATTTCGAACAGACAAATCCGGAAATGGGCGGGACTTGACGGCTTTTGGGAATACATATTCTTTTAAATAAAATAATAAACTCTATGGTCTTTGTTTTTATAATATTTTATTATTATTAAATTGTAATAAGGTTTATTTGTGTTATTATTTAGTATTTTTTTCTGTCCCGACTGCATCGACGACGATGTCACATGTTAACTGATTCTCAAGGTCGGACATCCGGGACTTTTACTCCCATAATGCACTGCGCACGCATAGCAACGCGACGAAGGGTAAAACAAACAAGCGCCCGCCATTAAGCAACACGAAAGCGGAAGATAAACAAGCGCCGAGAATCATGCCTAAAAACTGTTGTGTTGTTAGTTGCACAAACAACAGCGTAAAGAGGAGTGACCTCTCATTTTACATGATACCTAGCGAGGCAACTGAGCCAGAAAGGAGAGAGAAATGGCTCCAGGCGATTGGACGAGGTGTTAGTTCACACAGTAAAAAGCTATGGCGGGTAAATAAAAAAAGCATCATGCGACGTTCGTCTGTAATAGGACAAATTAGTTTGAATAAATGAGCAGACACTGATTTGCAAGACAACTCAGTGAATGTGCTTTCCATTAAATGAATCACACACACCGTAAACAAATCCTTAACCAAAAAAATAAAACACAGGGCTATTCTGGTGGGTGCGGTGACGCGCTCATGTAAGTGTGGCGGCGCGGCGCTGCCAATAAAGCTCCTAACATCTGTCACAAAGAACCGGCAAAAGTAATGATTATAAATAATGTAAAATATAGCAAGGAGATATTTTAATTATTTATTAATAAACAAGTCTTTTCTTTGTCGGTGTCAGTTGCAAAGATGAAGTAGACGATGCTGACTCGCGGTCTTCGCAGTAGTGAACGTGCCAGAGAGAAATGCACATTTCATACGGATTGCAAGCAGAGAGCAGTCTGTGTCTGTTTTTTTTCGTTTTGAATTATTCTGTTTAAGTAGACATGTCTGTGAGGAGAGTAGGCTACCTTATACACTGAGTTTCGGTTCATTTATGAGACGAGCTCCAGTTCACGCGCCGGCGCCTCCGCTTCGTGGTTATATCGTCTGCTATATTTACTTCTTATTTATTAAATCCAGGCAATTGGTTGATGAAACATTGATTAAAATTAAGATACAATTAATACAAAAGAAATTCACTTTAAAGAAAGGTTTTGTGCTTTCTGTTTGATCTCTGAAAGTTTTAAAACATCTTTTAGTGCCACTTTCAGAGCGGTCACGTCTGTAACATTGTTTTTTTTCCCTCATATGCGAACTGAAATGAATATCAGTTCATGGTTTGTGTGTGTAGGCTATAAGAGTGAAAGAGAAAATGCCAGTATTTCATCGACACTAGATAAATAAACTGCTTAAGTATTGTAAATCTTGTAGTATTCATTTTCACATGCAGTTACACATCGTCGATTAAAAACAAGAAAGTGCCTGGTAAAAACATTGAGTGGCTGGTAGATTTTGAAATCCACAGTGGCCGGTCGACAAAAAAGTTAATTTCCATCCCTGGCGCACATGGTTAACCGAGTATTAACTGCTAAGGGCCTCGGTTAACGGTTAATGAAAAACTTGAAAACGTGCAGCCCTACTATATATTGATAAGACATTCTGTAATAGAAGAAGAAGATCTGTATTTATATAGCTGCTAGCACCTTTCACAGACATGTAACGTTAGCTAGTCACAAAGCGCTTTACATGAGTGTTTTATTAACGTTACATTCACTTCTCACCACCGACATACATTCGCATACACAAATATCATTCATCATTAATACAAAGTAGTCCGTTAGTATCCATAACTGACATAATCCACAGCAAAACTTCTGTGAATAGATACCTTTTTGATTTGCCTCGGGCTTTGCCTTCGGTTTGTTTTACCCTTCGCGGCTGGTTGCTATGCAGGTCACATGATTTGTGACGTAACGCCGACCAAGAGAATACATTTCTCAGCGCTGTCGTCACAGTCATTTCCGATTACTCAAACACATGATTTAATCATGTTTTCAAGATTACTGGGGCAGATTTTCATTCGTATGTCAAATAAATTACAATAAAATTGTGTGTGTTTATAAAAGATTATACATTTTAGTGTTATATTATAAGACAGACTTAGCAGCCAGCGCCCTCTTGAGGATGACTACTTAAAGGTGCTTAAACGTTTTACCGCCCAATGGATCTTCAATTACGCGGCAGAAAAGCCATTTTTGAACTGAACTCCCGCACGGTGTGATCGAACGATCCAGACGTCTTAACAACTGTGGTCTGTGGAAAAGGTATTTTATTTAGTTAAAAATAAACTTTGTCACTAGTCATGTCACGGCCGGTTGAAGCAGACAAGGGAGTAGGATCCATTTGCAGCATCTCTTTATTAACACAAACTCAAACTACACAAACGTCGACTCAGGAACAAGGCTCGGGCTCAGGAACAGAACAACCAACCGACAAACGTTAAGCCCTGACAAAGACTGAACTAAACACACAGGCTTAAATACAAGGACAGACAAGCTAAACAAGATAACGAGATAACAAGAGGGTGTGGCTAAATGGAAACACCTGGGAAAACTAATAAACATAATGAGGAGCAGCTAAACATGAACCAAGACAGACACACAGAACAGACTCATGACATTACCCCCCCCCTTAAGGAACGTATTCCAGACGTTCCCCAGAATAGTCCAGGGTGGTGGTGACGCGAAAGCGTTCTTGGGGGAGGTGGGAGGGCCAGGTCAATGGGGCAAGCTGTGCAGGCAACCAGGGCGGAGCAGACAGTTCAGGGGTAGACTCGGGAATGCCCTCCACAGCATGCTCAGGGACAGACTCAAGTTCACCCTCCTGGGCAGCACTGGTTTGATCAGGAACAGACTCTGGAGCACCCTCCTCCGCAGCGGCCTCAGGGACAGCCTCCTCCGCAGCGGCCTCAGGGACAGCCTCCTCCGCAGCGGCCTCAGGGACAGCCTCCTACGCAGCGGCCTCAGGGACAGCCTCCTCCGCAGCGACCGGCTCAGGGACAGCCTCCTCCGCAGCGACCGGCTCAGGGACAGCCTCCTCCGCAGCGACCGGCTCAGGGACAGCAGACAGCGGTTCAGGGACAGCAGAGACTGGCTCCGGCTCAGGGACAGCAGACACCGGCTCAGGGACAGCAGAGACTGGCTCCGGCTCAGGAACAGCAGACACTGGCTCCGGCTCTGGAACAGCAGACACTGGCTCCGGCTCTGGAACAGCAGACACTGGCTCCGGCTCTGGAACAGCAGACACTGGCTCCGGCTCTGGAACAGCAGACACTGGCTCCGGCTCTGGAACAGCAGACACTGGCTCCGGCTCTGGAACAGCAGACACTGGCTCCGGCTCTGGAACAGCAGACACTGGCTCCGGCTCAGGGACAGCGATCTCAGCTTTGACGGGGTGAACAGACGAGACTCTAGACTGACGGTGCTGGTAAGTGGTGAAAGCAGAAGGGGTTATCAACATCCTGGTGGGCATGACATAACTCAGAACAGGTTTCAGGAACATAGTGAGCCTGTGAGGCTCCTCTTGTGCAGAGTCCACAGTGAATGGTGAGCCGGTTAGGAGGAGGGCGAAGCCAACATACTGTGCCAGTGTGTATTGCGGGGTATCCACCGGCATGAGTGATTAAAGGAACTTGTCAATTCCCCGACCAAACATGTCCTTCAAGATAGTGTCCTTCAGATCCACCTCCTGGCAAAATTCACAGAACTCCCGCACGTATTCATCCATCGGACGATTCTCCTGGCGGGAGCGAAAATCTGCTGGATCCATGGATTGGTCAGTGCTTCTGTCACGGCCGGTTGAAGCAGACAAGGGAGTAGGATCCATTTGCAGCATCTCTTTATTAACACAAACTCAAACTACACAAACGTCGACTCAGGAACAAGGCTCGGGCTCAGGAACAGAACAACCAACCGACAAACGTTAAGCACTGACAAAGACTGAACTAAACACACAGGCTTAAATACAAGGACAGACAAGCTAAACAAGATAACGAGATAACAAGAGGGTGTGGCTAAATGGAAACACCTGGGAAAACTAATAAACATAACGAGGAGCAGCTAAACATGAACCAAGACAGACACACAGAACAGACTCATGACAAGTCATTAGTCAGAAAGACTGGGGCCTGTTGCATAAACTGCTTAGAATAGTATTAAAAGTTAGTCATCTATTTTTTTTAAGACTTGTTATAACTATTTTAGGTCAATGCATAAAAATGTTGGTCAAATCTAAGGCCAAAGTAAGATTGTCATTGATTACCTCTTGGCTAACTGCTAGTTTGGTCAGACTAGTTCTTACCATGAAGACTGTTTATGCAATTGGCCTGGTCTTACACTTAACATTGGTATATTGATTGGATGCATGCTACTGTATGTGACATGATTTATTAATGTATTTATTTTTTGATTATTAGATGTCACATTACAACACCAGTAAAAAACGCAACGTCGGAAGTCTAGAGGATGAATGTGAAGGTAAGCCATTATGTCAAACTGTAGTCATTTAGCAAATAGCAGTTCTTACACTTACGACACTGGTTTCTTTAGTTTTATTTGTGCCCTTCAATGTATAGGAAATCTATTTTCTCTTAATATATTTATGTACTCTGTTACTTGTGTATAGTGCTCTTAACTCTGTAAACTACATACATGTCCTATCCCTGTATACAACATGAAACTGTCACTGTGTTTTTGTTGTTGTGTGCTGTTCTATATGAACATTCAGCATTTATTTGATATAAAGTTGTAGTAAAGTGTCCCCTTGTGTTCAAAGTTGGGTATTGCATATAATATTGTTAAAGTCTTTATATGATGACATCACTAATGTGAGCCCAGCAGCAAGGAAGAGCATGCGGTCATGGCTACTATTGCTCCTTTATTTAAGTTGTTTTGAAGGCACTTTCGGTATGTATATGCTGTTACATTATAACTCCTATGCATATTTAATTGTTATATTTTATATCCCAGACGTTAATTTAGTTTCCTCTGTTTTGTAAATGGCACAATCTGTTTCTGATACAGTGGATGCTAATTATATGTTATGTAAAGCCTTTATTGTGCTAATGCAATAATGTAATTGACTTTAATTGTTAAAATCGAAATTAAGAGGATTCTGTATTTTGTATTTTTACAGTTTTACGTTATTCTTTGGACAGCAGTAAATAGTGGAAACAATCCCTGTGTCTGTTGTCTTTGGGAGGCGTTATCTGACTGCATACTCAAGCAAGGCGTTTGAGATAAAGGGCAGAACAGTAAAACGAAAAGCTCTTCGGTGACCAACTTCTAGTTTCTAACTCCACGGCGGGGAGCAAGCTAGCCCATAAGGTGATCTTCCTCCTACAATGTCTAAGTCAAGCTCCAAATCTGGATCATGGAGGCAAGCATCTAATGTATCATGTTCGTCACGGCGCTCACAAGGCTCATCGGCCGTGATCACAGCCGCTGCAATGGCTAGAGCAGAGGCTGAAGCGGCTAAAGCGGAAATTGCATTTGCTAAGAAAGAAAGTGAACTTAAAATACAACAAGCTCAGCTTGAGGCATCATTAGCGACTTTAAGGCTTGAAAAAAGAGCTGCAGCCATACAAGCGAAGGCAGAGGCTTTAGAATCAGCTGCAGAGCAAGAAAGTCGAGGGAATTCGAGTGTAATAGACCTACCTATAGAGGATACAACAGAACGCACACAAGCTTACTTATCAGAACAAGCGAATAATGCCATAGATTCACAAATGCCAGTACTGGATGGGCCGTTTTATGATAACGGAGGGATGAACGTTTCAAAAGTGCAACAACCACAGACTACTGCATCCTATTTGCAGCAGGAGGGTCAGCGTGGTTTTCATGCCGTACTACCCAAGTCTCAGCCTGTCGATGCAGAGTGTGTGCAGTACCATACTGTTTCGCAATGCAAGGGTGTACAGTTTACATGCCCGGCTCAGCATGAGGCATCCTTCAGGTCACCTCAAGATGTGCATCATCCACAATCTGCGCCATTTCCAGGCAGTGAGGAAAGGAGCGGAGACAGACGGGTGCCGCTCGACTATTATCAGACTCAGTCAGCTACACCTTTACAAGCTGGACAGTATCAAGGTAATCTGTATGCAAATAATCAAATGTCTGATGTCGTCAGGTTTATTGCAAGACGTGAATTAGTATCCACCGGTCTAACACAGTTCAACGATCATCCAGAGACTTTTAGAGCATGGAGGGCATCCTTCATGAACACCACTAAAGACCTTAACCTCTCACCTAGCGAGGAGATGGACTTGCTAGTAAAATGGCTTGGTTGTGAGTCAGCTGAGCATGCAAAACGGATCAGAGCTGTGCACATTAACCATCCGTTACAAGGGCTCAGTTTGATTTGGGACAGACTTTATGAAACATATGGCTCGCCGGAAATGGTAGAAAGTGCTCTATTTACTAAACTGGAGAACTTCCCGAAAATAGCCAACAGAGACAGTCACAGACTGCGCGAGCTGGGAGATTTGCTCATGGAGATCCAAGCAGCTAAGCAGGATGGTGATCTAAAGGGTCTTTCCTATCTAGACACTCCAAGGGGAGTAAATCCGATAATTCAGAAATTGCCATTCAGCTTACAAGAGAAGTGGCTCACGGTGGGATCTAAGTACAAAGAGGACTGCAGAGTTGAGTTTCCACCCTTCAAGTTCTTAGTAGACTTTGTGTGTCAGCAAGCTAAAATGTGCAATGATCCAAGTTTCTTTCTCACAGCTGTACAGGAAGAAACTCGCAGACCAGACTTTTCCCAGAAGCCGTCAAACAGACAGTTAAACAAACCTGTTTTTCCCAGAGCTGTTATCACACACAAGACACAGGTCTCCTCCGAGAATTCATCAGCTGCCAGCGAACTCAAAAATGAGGTAAATCCAGCAAAACAGTGCTTTCTACACAATAAGCCTCACCCTCTGTCCAGATGTAGAGGATTCAGGATGAAACCTAGGGAAGAGAGAAAGTCATTGCTCAAACAACAAGGCATATGCTTTAAATGTTGCAGCTCCATATTCCACATGGCAAAGAACTGTGATCAGGATGTGAAGTGTTCGGAATGTGGCAGCGTTACCCACATGGCAGCGCTCCATCCAGGCCCAGCACCATGGATGAAAGAACCACAATTCCAGACATCGGAGGATCACAAAGTGAGTGAGGACGTACATGTGGAATCGGAGGTTTCCTCAGCTTGTACAGAGGTATGTGGAGACAGTCAACTTCTGCGCTCATGCTCTAAAGTGAAAGTATTTCCTGAAGGCCACCCAGAAAAGGCTGTCAAAACGTACGTGATACTAGATGATCAAAGCAACAGATCGCTCGCAAGATCAGAATTCTTCGATCTGTTTGGGATTATGGAGCGTAACGTAGCCTACACTCTCAAAACATGCGCAGGCACAGTTGAAACAGAAGGCAGGCTAGCACGGGGCTTTCAAGTGGAATCCTTTGATGGAAGCTTAGTCTTACCCTTACCAGTGCTACTTGAGTGTAACGAAATTCCAGATAATCGCTCTGAAATCCCCACTCCAGAAGTAGTAAGTAACCACAGGCACCTAAAACATCTTGCAAGGTACATTCCAGAGCCCGATCATTATGTTCCCATTCTTCTCCTGTTAGGCAGAGATATGATCAGAGTCCACAAAGCTCATAAGCAAGTGAATGGGCCACCAAATGCCCCCTTTGCGCAAAAGTTGGACTTTGGGTGGGTAATCATCGGAGACATGTGCCTCGGGAAAGTTCATAAACCGACTTTCATCCAAACTTACCACACCAACATTATGGAGAACGGTCAGTCTACCTACTTTCACTCATGCCCTAACAACTACACTGTGAAGGATAGACCCCAAAGAGAGTCGTTCGCCAAGTCCCTTATCAACGATCGGCCTCAAAGACTAGCAGAATGGGATGTATTTCAGAGAACAAAAGATGACGAGAGAACAGCTCTGTCTATCGAGGACAGACTCTTTCTGCAGATCATGGACAGAGAAGTCTATAAAGACAAGGGAAATGCATGGGTTGCCCCACTCCCATTCAAGCAGCCAAGGCAATACCTTCCAAACAATCGTCCACAAGCTGTGGAGCGCTTCAATTCACTTCTACGATCTTTCAGGAAGAAGCCTGAGATGGAAAAAGACTTTGTAGCCTTTATGGAGAAGCTATTCCAAAATGACCATGCAGAAATAGCTCCTTCAGTTGGTCCCAATGAACAGTGTTGGTATCTACCTTCTTTTGGCGTGTACCATCCGAAAAAGCCATCCCAGATCCGAGTGGTCTTTGACTCGAGCGCTCAATACAAAGGTGCATCACTGAACAAGGTTCTCTTGACGGGTCCTGACCTCAACAACAGTCTCCTCGGAGTCCTCATGCGGTTTCGCAAAGAGCCTGTCGCCTTCATGGTAGATATACAGCAAATGTTCCACTGCTTTAAAGTTCGATCTGCAGACAGGAACCACCTCAGGTTCCTCTGGTTTCATGAAAATAACCCAGAGAACAAGGTCACGGAATACCGTATGAAGGTACACGTATTTGGGAACAGTCCCTCTCCGGCAGTGGCCATTTACTGTCTTCGTCTTGCAGCTCAAGAAGGACAAGAGGAATTCGGTCAAGATGCCCTACAGTTTGTGGAGCAAGACTTTTATATGGATGATGGATTGAAGTCCTTACCTTCCGCAGAGATGGCAATCGACCTGTTAAAAAGGACACAGGACATGCTGGCTGGATCTAATTTGAAGTTGCATAAACTGGCTTCAAACAGCAAGGAAGTTATGGGAGCGTTCCCATCTGAGGATTATGCCAACTCAATGAAAGAACTGGATTTAGGTGCTAGCGCACTTCCTACGCAACGCAGTCTTGGCTTGCTTTGGAATCTGGAGACAGACTGCTTCAACTTCCACGTCCAAAAGGATAGAAAGCCCTACACTAGGCGTGGATTGCTATCTGTTATAAACAGTTTGTACGACCCGCTAGGATTTGTGGCTCCCATCACAGTGCAAGGCAAAGTACTGCTGAGGGAACTAACTGAGAATGCTGTTGGCTGGGATGCATCCTTACCTGTGAACAAACAAAAACTGTGGGAGGAATGGAGAGATTCTCTGCAAGAACTGCAACATGTACAAGTCCCAAGAAGCTATGGGACCACATCGTTGTCAGGCGCCAAGTTTAAGGAGCTCTGTGTTTTTTCAGATGCTTCGGAGAGAGTAATCGCAGCAGTTGCTTACCTCAAAACAGTTGATTCCGATGGTAGCTGCCATACGGGGTTCATCACTGGCAAAGCAAGGCTAGCGCCACAACCAGAGCACACTATACCTCGCCTGGAACTCTGTGCGGCCGTCTTGGCTGTGAACATGATGGAAACCATCATCGCAGAGATTGCTGTCAAATTCGATGAGATCACCTTCTACACAGATAGTAGAGTGGTCCTTGGCTATATCTACAACGAGAAACGTAGATTTCATGTCTATGTAAGCAATCGTGTGCAGAGAATCCGGACGAGCACTAATCCAGAACAATGGCATTATGTGAGCTCAGAGCAGAATCCAGCTGATGTTGCAACACGACCAATAGCTCCAGCCAAATTGCAGGACACTATCTGGTTCCGTGGACCAGCATTCTTGCACTATCCAAAAACAGAGACTTTCCTTAGAGAACCCTTTGCACTTGTTGATCCTGATCGAGATTCAGAAGTTCGTCCTCAAGTAACAGTGTTGCATACCACGGTCTCAAATCGCTTTGAGCGCTTTTCGGACTGGAGCCGTCTGATCCGAGCTGTTGGAAAACTGATTCATATTGCACGCTCTTATAAGCAGGGTCAAAATGACACCCCCCAGGAATGCAAAGGATGGCACTGTTGCAAACATCCTCCTAGTGCTGACATAGTACTTGAGAGCACAGAAGTTGTTATACGAGCAGTACAAGAGGAAACCTTTGCTGACGAGTTGCAGTGCCTCAAACGGAACGAACCACTTCCCAAAACTAGCACACTTCGAAAACTAGATCCCTTCATTGATCAAAGCGGACTGTTGAGGGTCGGGGGTCGTCTGGTCAAAGCAGATCTAGGTTCTGAAGAAAAGAGACCCCTCATTATACCAGGCAGGAACCACATAGCATTACTTCTAACAAGACACTTTCATGAGCAAACGCATCATCAGGGACGTCACTTCACAGAGGGAGCGATAAGATCTGCCGGCTACTGGATAATAGGAGGCAAAAGACGCGTAAACAGTCTCATCCATACCTGTGTTGTATGCCGTAGACTCAGGAGGGGCTGCGAGACTCAAAAGATGGCAGATCTGCCCGCTGACAGGCTCAGCATAGATCCTCCCTTCACACATGTGGGTTTAGATGTGTTCGGCCCCTGGTCAGTATCTGCTCGTAGGACAAGAGGCGGCTATGCAGAAAGCAAAAGATGGGCGGTGCTGTTCACATGTCTGAGTGTCAGAGCCATTCATATAGAAGTGATCGAGTCCCTAGATTCCTCCAGTTTCATTAACGCTTTGAGGAGGTTTCTGGCAATCCGGGGTCCAGTGAAACGGATTCGCTCTGATAGAGGGACCAATTTCATTGGGGCATGTAAAGACCTGCAAATTCCTTCCAATTTTGACGAAAAGGCAGTGAAACAATTCCTGTCAGATCACGGGTGCATATGGACTTTCAACCCTCCGCATTCGTCGCACATGGGCGGTGCATGGGAACGGATGATTGGCATTGCTCGCAGGATATTGGACTCTATGCTTCTTCAGATGGCATCCTCTAAACTCACGCATGAGGTACTCTCCACCTTCATGGCTGAAGTTACTGCCATTATAAACAACAGACCACTGATACCTGTGTCTACTGATCCAACAGATCCCTTCATCCTAACGCCTGCCACATTACTTACCCAAAAGACTGGTACTAGCTCAGTTCCACCTGGGGACTTTGGAAAGCCTGACCTGTACAAACAACAGTGGCGTACTATGCAAAGCCTTGCAAACACTTTCTGGGACAGATGGCGTAAACAATACCTTTCAACCCTACAGCATCGCCGGAAGTGGCAACACCAACAGCCCAACGTTTCCAAAGGATGCATAGTTCTACTCAAGGACTCTCAGTCAAAACGGAATGATTGGCCCCTGGGCATCATAACAGAAACTTACCCCAGCCAGGACGGGCGAGTTCGAAAAGTTCAAGTAAAAATCATTGGGAAAGATGGACCCAAACTGTTTCTGAGACCTATTAATGAGATAGTACTCCTCCTACATGAAGATTCGGAATAGACCGTTCAGGTTTAAACTCAAGTAAGAAGGTTGGTATTCCCCGAATACCAGACGGGGAGTGTGCTGTTCTATATGAACATTCAGCATTTATTTGATATAAAGTTGTAGTAAAGTGTCCCCTTGTGTTCAAAGTTGGGTATTGCATACAATATTGTTAAAGTCTTTATATGATGACATCACTAATGTGAGCCCAGCAGCAAGGAAGAGCATGCGGTCATGGCTACTATTGCTCCTTTATTTAAGTTGTTTTGAAGGCACTTTCAGTATGTATATGCTGTTACATTATAACTCCTATGCATATTTCATTGTTATATTTTATATCCCAGACGTTAATTTAGTTTCCTCTGTTTTGTAAATGGCACAATCTGTTTCTGATACAGTGGATGCTAATTATATGTTATGTAAAGCCTTTATTGTGCTAATGCGATAATGTAATTGACTTTAATTGTTAAAATCGAAATTAAGAGGATTCTGTATTTTGTATTTTTACAGTTTTACGTTATTCTTTGGACAGCAGTAAATAGTGGAAACAATCCCTGTGTCTGTTGTCTTTGGGAGGCGTTATCTGACTGCATACTCAAGCAAGGCGTTTGAGATAAAGGGCAGAACATGTTGTTTTAGCTCCAGTGAATACAATGAAGCCAATAAAGCAAGAAATACTGATGTGGCAGAACAAGGCCGAAGTATTACAAAATAAAGTGAATGAGTTGGAAGCCCTGAACAGTGAGCTTCGGCAGCAAGTAGTGGAGCTTTCAGCACAGCAAAGTAACAGCTCAACATTCATTGCATAATCTAGGCTATACATTATATATACATTGGATTGTATAGATTATATATTTTAGATGTGTGGTTTCCATATTTGTATTCTTAATGTATTTTGAGCACTGTTTCAGATAGTACACCTGCATTTCCTTGTATGTATCATGCAATGGAAATAAAAGGAACTTGAAAATGTATATTGCATTTGTATTGACTTTGATGCAATATTTGTTATATTTCTTCATTCAGATGATCTGATTCCTAGAACATCGGTGGCACACGAAGAAACTGGCGCTGTTGACCTATCTAGTGATGGGACCACATCAACTGAATCAGAATCATCAGTCACAGAAGAATCATGTGATGACTCCTCTTCAACTTCAAGTTCAGAAGGGACTCACCAAAGAAGAAAAATAAAGAAAAGCAAAAACAAGAAAAACAAAAGCAAGAAATATAAGAAGAACAAGAGGAAGGACAAGAATGAATATGACAAGATAAAACGAGGTAAACACAGCTCACACAAAGTTTTTATAGAGCTAGTGGTTTCACTTACTGGATGCTGATTTTCATGCAATTAAAATTTCTAAAAGGCTTTCTAAAAGACAATAAAGAGTTGATCACAAAAAAAATGAAGGGGGGCTGGATCTTCCAAGCTTCAATGAGGATGCAGGAGTGATGTGATACATTCCAGGACTTAAGTCATTTACATTAGTCAAGATTTATTTGTGTCCAAAAAGACAGTAATTTAAGTCATTAAAGGTGCTCTAAGCGATGTCGGGTGACGTCACTTCTTGTTGACGTAAAGTATTGTCAAACAAAACGGAGGCTAGCTAGACCCTCCCTCCTCCTCATCCTAGCACTAACCCCCCAAACCCTACTTGTCGGTTATTGGCTGGAACAGTTTGTTATGTTTCGTGGTGCGGGTTAGCCCAGTTTGTTTTTGTTGCCGTTTGTGGAGCCTGGGGTGTCTACAGAGACCACGTCTTTTTACAGTGTGTTCAGGGGACAGGCAGCTAGCGGATAGTGAGGAGATGTTTGCTGTTTGTGACAAAAAAATGTTTTGGCCTAAAAAACGCGTGACATCGCTTAGAGCACCTTTAAGTAAACCATCAATTAATTTTGTTCCAAATATGTTCAGAGTGATTGAACTCACCCACTAGGTTACACAGTAGTATACTGACAAGTACTGTAATAACCATTTAAAAAAAACAAAAAACAGGTAACGCTTTAGATTACAGCCCGGAAAGTACTGTGTAATTAAAGCGATTTTACAATGTAACTTTCTGTAATTATAGTGTACCTATAAAGTACTTACATGTAAATATAAGGGAACAATATGTAAAGTTTGGGGAATAAAGGGGTAACAACCAGGAGAATAAAAAATATATTTATACTGTAAGTATTGTAGAACTAAGGGCTACTTATTCTACTATTATGATACAACAATCACATTTGGGAACAATTTAGCAAGAACACTGTGTACCTTTTTGTAATAATGGTGTACCAATACACACTGTATAGCCTTTTTAAAAATTACAGGGTACATATATATGCATTTATACAGTAATCTTTTTAACAAAAGTGCACTGAAAACTAAAACAATTGGAACTTTTCTTAAATATTGGGGAAAGATATATCTACTCTTGTTCCATGTCGTTACAGGGTAAGTAAAATAAAAATACATACACAATCTAATATCACTGATTTGAAAAACAACTTAATTCAAACCAGATTTTTGCTTGAACACCTGCACTTTTGCTATATATATATACACTGTATATATATATATATATATATATATATATATATATATATATATATATATATATATATATATATATATATAAATATATATATATATATATATATAAAACACTATATAAATGCATGGATATGTACCCTGTCATTTTTAAAAAGCCTATACAGTTTGTATTGGTACACAATTATTACAAAAAGGTACACAGTGTATGTTCTTGCTAAATTGCTCCTATATGTAAGATTGTTGTATCATAATAGTAGAATAAGTACCCCTTAGTTCTATAATACTTACAGTATAAATATATTTTTAATTCTCCTGGTTGTTACCGCTTTATTCCACAAACTTAACATATTGTTCCCTTATAGCACCAAAAGTGTTTTACAATTAATTTTACAATACAATTAATATTTTTAACACAAGTGCATAGTTAAAGACACCTAATATAAAGTGGGACTGATATTAATAATTCCTCAATTTTCAGGGCTGAGTGAAAAAACTTGTGAGTCTTTAATCTAGTTGCTAGTCCAGATTGGATGAGTTGTCCTGTCAGAACAACGTCACAGTCCAAAACAGTTTCTTTACTGAGCAAATTAGACTTAGGCCCTGTTTACACGAGAACGATTCCGGGTGAAAACATAAAAATATTTTATCGGATGTGCCTTTCGTTTACACGGCGACGCCGTTTTTATGGCTTAAAAACGCAAAAGTGAAACCACCCTCCAGAGTGGAAATCTTAAAAACGCTCCACCGCCACGTTCCCGTGTAAAGGGTAAAAAGCGGTAAAAACGCAAAACTGCCTTCGATCGCGTACGCGTTTACGTCACAGGCATTCGCCAGTACAGGAAAACAACCAACATGTCGGATTATTTCCATACGTCGGACCTCCAAGTTGCCCTCGCAGCGCTGATAAACATACAAGAGTCTTTTCAGCAGTTGTACAAAATATTCTCAGATATTGGTGGTGTTGTGTGGCAGTGCTTCGTTGCCACCTTGCCACCTTGCGTGCATACTACATCGAATTTCACACACTCTTGCGTCACCATATGCACGCAGATTTCCCCCTCATAACGCTCGTCTAAACGCAGAATAAAAAGTGATAACGCAACACCACTTTTGTGTCACAGGTCGGGGCGGGCCAATCGGGCTGCACCCACCCCTCGGGACCAGTACCACCCTTGGGGAGTCGGACAGAGGCCGGGCAAGGAGGACAGACAACAAACTTTAAATGAATAATAATTTATTTAATATAAAATGAGGTAAAAGGTTTAAGGGTAGAGTCTTCTGCACAGGGTCGTTCCGTCCAAGGACAATCCGAGTGTGCGTTTCAGGCACGTACTCTTCTTCACAGGCGGCAGACAGAGAACTTACGGCTGGAGAGCGTCGCTGCCAAGCAGCCAGGTGAGCGTTCAGGCCCGTACTCCTCTTCTCCACAGGTGACAGACAGAGAACTTACGGCTGGAGAGCTTCGCTGCCCAGCAGCCAGGTGAGTGTTCAGGCACGTACTCCTCTTCTTCACAGGCGGCAGACAGAGAACTTACGGCTGGAGAGCTTCGCTGCCAAGCAGCCAGGTGAGCGTTCAGGCCCGTACTCCTCTTCTCCACAGGTGACAGACAGAGAACTTACGGCTGGAGAGCTTCAGGCTGCCCAGCAGCCAGGTGAGCGTTCAGGCCCGTACTCCTCTTCTCCACAGGCGGCAGACAGAGAACTTACGGCTGGAGAGCTTCGTCTGCCAAGCAGCCAGGTGAGCGTTCAGGCCCGTACTCCTCTTCTCCACAGGTGACAGACAGAGAACTTACGGCTGGAGAGCTTCGCTGCCAAGCAGCCAGGTGAGCGTTCAGGCCCGTACTCCTCTTCTCCACAGGTGACAGACAGAGAACTTACGGCTGGAGAGCTTCGCTGCCAAGCAGCCAGGTGAGCGTTCAGGCCCGTACTCCTCTTCTCCACAGGTGACAGACAGAGAACTTACGGCAGGAGAGCTTCGCTGCCCAGCAGCCAGGTGAGTGTTCAGGCACGTACTCCTCTTCTTCACAGGCGGCAGACAGAGAACTTACGGCTGGAGAGCTTCGCTGCCAAGCAGCCAGGTGAGTGTTCAGGCACGTACTCTTCTTCACAGGTGACAGACAGAGAACTTACGGCTGGAGAGCTTCGCTGCCAAGCAGCCAGGTGAGCGTTCAGGCCCGTACTCCTCTTCTCCACAGGTGACAGACAGAGAACTTACGGCTGGAGAGCTTCGCTGCCAAGCAGCCAGGTGAGCGTTCAGGCCCGTACTCCTCTTCTCCACAGGTGACAGACAGAGAACTTACGGCTGGAGAGCTTCGCTGCCAAGCAGCCAGGTGAGCGTTCAGGCCCGTACTCCTCTTCTCCACAGGTGACAGACAGAGAACTTACGGCAGGAGAGCTTCGCTGCCCAGCAGCCAGGTGAGTGTTCAGGCACGTACTCCTCTTCTTCACAGGCGGCAGACAGAGAACTTACGGCTGGAGAGCTTCGCTGCCAAGCAGCCAGGTGAGTGTTCAGGCACGTACTCCTCTTCTCCACAGGTGACAGACAGAGAACTTACGGCTGGAGAGCTTCGCTGCCAAGCAGCCAGGTGAGTGTTCAGGCACGTACTCTTCTTCACAGGTGACAGACAGAGAACTTACGGCTGGAGAGCTTCGCTGCCAAGCAGCCAGGTGAGCGTTCAGGCCCGTACTCCTCTTCTCCACAGGTGACAGACAGAGAACTTACGGCTGGAGAGCTTCGCTGCCAAGCAGCCAGGTGAGCGTTCAGGCACGTACTCCTCTTCTCCACAGGTGACAGACAGAGAACTTACGGCTGGAGAGCTTCGCTGCCAAGCAGCCAGGTGAGTGTTCAGGCACGTACTCTTCTTCACAGGTGACAGACAGAGAACTTACGGCTGGAGAGCTTCGCTGCCAAGCAGCCAGGTGAGTGTTCAGGCACGTACTCCTCTTCTTCACAGGCGGCAGACAGAGAACTTACGGCTGGAGAGCTTCGCTGCCAAGCAGCCAGGTGAGCGTTCAGGCCCGTACTCCTCTTCTTCACAGACGACAGACAGAGAACTTACGGCTGGAGAGCTTCGCTGCCAAGCAGCCAGGTGAGCGTTCAGGCACGTACTCCTCTTCTCCACAGGTGACAGACAGAGAACTTACGGCTGGAGAGCTTCGCTGCCAAGCAGCCAGGTGAGTGTTCAGGCACGTACTCTTCTTCACAGGTGACAGACAGAGAACTTACGGCTGGAGAGCTTCGCTGCCAAGCAGCCAGGTGAGCGTTCAGGCCCGTACTCCTCTTCTCCACAGGTGACAGACAGAGAACTTACGGCTGGAGAGCTTCGCTGCCAAGCAGCCAGGTGAGTGTTCAGGCACGTACTCCTCTTCTTCACAGGCGGCAGACAGAGAACTTACGGCTGGAGAGCTTCGCTGCCAAGCAGCCAGGTGAGCGTTCAGGCCCCTACTCTTCTTCACAGGTGACAGACAGAGAACTTACGGCTGGAGAGCTTCGCTGCCAAGCAGCCAGGTGAGTGTTCAGGCACGTACTCCTCTTCTTCACAGGCGGCAGACAGAGAACTTACGGCTGGAGAGCTTCGCTGCCAAGCAGCCAGGTGAGTGTTCAGGCCCCTACTCTTCTTCACAGGTGACAGACAGAGAACTTACGGCTGGAGAGCTTCACTGCAAAGCAGTCAGTTGGATATGCGGGCACATCATCCTCTCCAAGGGCCGGCAGACACAGAGCTTACGGCTGGGAAGCTTAACGGCAAAGCAGTCGGTTGGGTGTTCGCCAACGTGTCCCTCTTCACAATAGGCTGCCAGGAAATACCCTCAAACATCTGTGAAACACAACAGTGGTAACCTCCTCTTAAGTATTTAGGACGTGACAGAAAGCTCAGGTAAGCAAAGGACATCCAGCGGGGTTAAGTTCACACTTCACACCTCCAAACAGTGCATCACATCACTTCATCTCAGCACTCAGTGGAAAATATACACATAGAAGGCCGTCGCCCACTTTCTGACCTGGCATTCGCATCAAGGAGTCCCGTAGATACAAGAGGAGGATAGAGATTCATCAAACTACTCACAGCCTCTCATAAACGATCTTACTGTCCAGTGATTCCCTCTTTCCAGTTGCGTCGTTGTGTTCTTTCTCCCAAACAGCACAGTGCCGCGCCCGTCTGCCGGCCCCACTTCCTTTGCTCCCACACTCACGCTTCCTCCAAGATCACAGTCCTCCAAACAACTCTACTCCACTCCAGTCTGTACTCTCTCCTCTTATCCTCCCCTAAGGGCAACGTGTCCCAATCGCGGGGCTTCAATCCTCTCATGCACAGCTGCTGGCAATTCTGACTAATCGCCCCGTTCGCAGGGATTTTTGCGCTAACCCGGAACTAACCCGGTGTTCCACTGTTATGGGTCCGGCGGGAGGCCATCTCGGCGAACATTAGTTCCGCCTTACAAAGAAAAAAAGTTACAATTTTGTCACCCCGTGACATTTGCGTTTTCTCTTCTAATCGTTTCCGTGTAAACATAGCCTTAGGTTATTGGGTCATACAAATATTACAACAAATTAATTAAACAATGGAAGTATAAAATATCCAGGAGACAAGTACTCAATCAAATCTCTTATCAAGTTGTGAAGCAAACCTATCAGCTTTACCTCTCAGAACAATATTCAAAAAAAATTCTATACATGGAAGATTTTTAATCAGGTCTCAACAGCAGAGTACTTTTCTTAGCTTAGTGCCCCCCAAAAAATTGTTTACTAATGGATAATATACTTTTAACTTTATCTGGAAAAATAAACCAAACAAAATTAAGAAAAATATCCATGTCAAATTATTTGAAGGTGGTGTTGTTGCAAATAATTTTTTATTTTTTATTTTTATTTTTATTTAACCCTTATTTAACAAGGGAAATCCTTTGAGAACAAGTCTCTTTTGCGAAGGAGCCCTGGCCAAGAAGGCCGCAATAAAAGTTTCACATAAAATACAAAATACAAAAAACATACAAGACATAATACATTAACAATACAATGAATCAGCCACGCTTAAAAAATACAATGGCCTTACAACAGTTGGAAATACAATGTAACAAATTACAATACAATAGACTTATCCTAATTTGGGAAGCAGGAACAGGTGCCCATTGTGCCTGCTTCCCGATACTTTACTAGCCTCTTAAAGTGACCAAAGGAGACCAAGTTATCAAGCTTTAAGTCATTTTGTAATAGGTTCCACACTGATGGGGCAGAAATTCTAAATGCTTGCTTCCCTAATTCTGTTCGAGCCCTAGGCACAATCATGTGGAGATTATCATTAGATCACAGAGAGCGAATGCTGACCTTAAAGGACATAAGCCTACATAAATAAGGGGGCAATGTCCCAATAATGGATTTATATATAAACAATCGCCACCGGGTTAGCCTGCGCTGAGCAAGGGAGGGCCACTGGACCAGATCATACAGAGTGCAACAATGAGTAAAGGGTTTGCACCCTGTAATGAATCTCAGTGCGCCATGATAAACTGAATCCAGTTGGTGCAAATATTTATTTGGGGCGTGCATATATAAAAAAATCACCATAATCCATAAGGGACAGAAAAGTAGCCTCGACCAATTTCTTCCTTGTTACAAAAGAAAAGCAGGCCCTATTCCTAAAATAGAACCCAAGCTTTAACCTAAGTTTCCGTGCTAAATTTTGGATATGAACCTTAAAAGTCAAATGATCATCAAGTAAAAGCCCTAAGTACTTATACTCAGCCACACGCTCTATTAGATTTCCCTGCAGGGTTACAATGTTTGGAGGGATAGCTGTGGAGTTCCTATATAAACAATAATCAATTCTGAATAAGAGACAAATATACTATATATGTCTTTGATGAGGTTTATTTTCTTGCAATAAAAGGTCAGCGGTCTAACAGTCACACAGAGTTTGACAGTGAAGGGAGGGCATCCTTTCTCCTTTATAGTCTTGACTCCCATAATGTTATCTTTCTAGGCCAATGATGAAGCAATCTTAGGGTACGTTTACACGACAACGATATGCTTAAAGCGGAGAAGTTTTTTCTTTGAGTTTTCCGCATACAGACGACACAATTGTCAAAGGGATCACCATTCACACAGATCACAATGATTAAAAACGGTGTATTCTGCTCCCAGGCCATTAGATAGCGATGAAACACTATAGACAGAATGCGTAATACACATGTGCATGACGTCATCGTTTTCAGAAATTAACATTTTTGTTGTTTACACGGAGAGCATTTTCAAAAACTTGCACTTTGAAACCCGTTTCCCAAGTTTGTGTTTTCAGCCATCCAAAACACTGTTGTCGTGTAAACGATGGCCAAAACGCATAAAAAGTTGGTAACACTTTATTTGAAGGGGTGTGCATAAGACTGACATGACACTGTCATAAACATGACATAACACCTGTCATGAACATGAAGGAGTCTTTATGAATGTTTATGACTGTTGTCATTAAGTGTCATTCGGTAAATTATGACACTTTTAATGCAAAGTTGACATTGTTTAAAATGTCTTTGTTATGACAACTTGACATTAACAAAGACAGAAATGTCTTTGTTATGACAACTTGACATTAACCAATAAATCATAACCTGTCAACCTGTCACAACTTTGGCCGTCATGACACCATTATAACTGTGTCATGAATATTTTACTTGTCCTCAAGTAAAGTGGAACACATTGTACTAGTTATAAAGATGTCATTAAGGGTTATTACACTGTAAAATGCTTTAAGTTTGATAATTAGACCTGTTATGACATATTTGTGACAGGTTGACCGGTTATGATTTCTTGGTTAATGTCAAGTTGTCATAACAAAGACATTTCTGTCTTTGTTAATGTCAAGTTGTCATAATCAAGACATTTTTGTCTTTGTTAATGTCAAGTTGTCATAACAAAGACATTTTAAACAATGTCAACTTTGCATTAAAAGTGTCATAATTTACCGAATGACACTTAATGACAACAGTCATAAACATTCATAAAGACTCCTTCATGTTCATGACAGGTGTTATGTCATGTTTATGACAGTGTCATGTCAGTCTTATGCACACCCCTTCAAATAAAGTGTTACCAAAAAGTTTTCCGTTTTTAGTTGAAACCTGTGTCGTGTAAACAGCCCCTTAGACTTGTTCATCATATTGTTTCCTTGAGTGGAGGCCCTCTTGTCACGTACACTGTTAGCCCTTACAGGTTTTTTTTACAGTAAAATACTGGCAACACTGTTGCCAGCAATTTACTGTTAATTGTACAGTTATTTACTGTAATCTACAGTATGTTACTGTAAAAATGCACTAAAACTCGAGTTAACTAATTTCACTTGCAGAAACACACTGCCTTAAATTGACCAACTATAATTTAAATGTATTAACTAACATTTATAATGCATTAATAATGTGCGCAAAGTATTACTGTGAACTTATTTCATTTGAAACCACAAAAAAAACTTTTGTAAATTAAAGAGATTTCCACTGGACCAGCAACTACACAGTCACTGTCTGTTAAATAAAGCAACATGCAGTGTATTATCAATGTTTGTAGATCTTCTCCTGGACTGAAGCACAGGCTCTACTCTTCAGCACAACGGTAACCCAAAAAACAAGATTTTACAGTAAATTACTGGCAACAGTGTTGCGAGTATAAACCTGTTTAATGACTTACAGTTTATTACTGTGTAACCCTTTTCTTAACCCTAGTGGTTAATTTAACTATTATCCAAACAAGAAAACCTGGATTCCCGGCAGTTGAATGGTGAATTGGCCGGAGGTTAGTTTCTTCTTTAATCAAATTATTAATAAGCGCACGGTGCCTCCACCAGGGAATAATAAAGCAAAATAATCTACTTATAATTTACTTCCCCAGAATATTTTTAGTTTCTTGTTTATAATAAATCAAGACAGCAATTCTAAATAAGGGAAAACAAGAATAACAGATTTATTAATTAGACACAAATATGAAAAGATTTGAATAAAATAAAATAAAACAGCTGTTGTATCAAAGTGTAAAAAAATAAGCAAAATAGAAAGATATTGTTTTGTTCAGTTGTATAAAAGTTTGTTCACTCTTTAAACAATTAAGTTAAGTATGCACTAGCCTCAATAATCTCTGATTATTCTAAATTATCACCCTCAAAACAAAATTTACTCTCCCTTCTTATTTCAAGGGGGGGGAAAATACACTGTATGATTGTTTTGACAACTCACAATTACTCCTTTGGATCAATTTACACAATTCACAGTATAAACCCAGTAACAACACAATAGATGAATTTGATCACAGTCTCATAAAAAAAATATACCACACACTCTTTTGGCTAGCCGTTGGGGCCCAATCGTTGGTGCACTTTCAAGGGAATGGATTCAAGTTAACTCAGTACATCAAGAGTATTTGTCGAGACGAATTCACTTACATTCCATCCAAGGAAATGACGAAGCAATGCATAGTCAAAAGTCTTCACTTACAGCCCGGCCCCGAACAGAAGAGTCATGCAGCCTCGCAGCGGGGTGAAAGTCCAGTACAAACGCAACGACAACGCAGCTTGCGATGAATCTCGTCCCCCAAACACGGTTATGAGTCGTTTGGAAATGCTTCTTGTGGCACAGATGATGCAACTGTCGTCCTTGATGCGAATTTCTCCGTCCCAATATCTCACAATTAATGCATTAAACAGATGACGCAACCCAACGGCAGAATGGGTTGAAATTATACTGAATAATACAGTAAAATAAAATAACACATTAAACAAACAAAATCGAGTAGATGAAAGTTCTATTTGTCACTTTGGGCCTGTACTAACACAAGTATAGCGAAGTCTCCAAGAATGACGATCACTTTCATTAAAACGAGGACATGTGCTGCACTCTTTTCGCCATGTGCGATCTCCTTCTCTGTCGTCTCTATCACGTAACTTAACGCAACTTGCGTCCGTAAACTTTAAACAATCTCAATGCTGATTGGTCAACATTAATACACTTCAGTTCAACAGAACACCTTATTTGAGTAAAGGAAAATAGTATAAATAATAAAGAAACAACGAATGTTGGTACATTGTTACATCACAGTCCAATAAACAAAAAAAAATAAAATAATCAAATGTAGCCTATATATTTTAATACTCTGAAATGTTCAAAGTAAGGCATATTTTAAGGGGTCTCTACACACTCCCCCCACCAAAAGTCCAGTATGCCCCCATGCTGGTCATAGATAATACCCACACCATCGAAGGAAGTGACCATGTTTGTTAGACAGGGCTAAGACTAATTGGTACAAGTGTGGGCATATTGTTACACACATTGCATAATGCATCCGCATTGCACCACCAAGCATGTGAACTTTTATAGCCACTAGAAAAATACAAAGCATTTGTAGCTGCTACGTCAACACTACAGCGCTTGGATGCAACAGTCTCAGTATGAGGCACTCCCAATGTATCATATGTAAATCGGGTATTAATCTTTCTCTCCCTACAGGATCTTCGTACTGCATGAGGTACCACATCTGACTGAACTTCAGTACCTTCACCAGTAGTAGCTGGAGTCTGCATAGCAGTGTCATGACTTACAGCCATTACATCATCAGTCACATCAACCCTTTCAACATCAGAAGTTTCACTTTGACATGGAGCTATAAGTGCTTCGGAATCACCATGAAAATCACAAGACTCAGAGCATTCTACTTCTCTTACAGGGGTTTCAATCTGGATGTCTGACATTGTAGGAGGAATATCTGCCACATCCTCAACATAAAACCCAAACTCAGACTCTGAATCAGAAGAACGACATTCTCTTGGAATGGAATCAACTACAAGAGGAGAGTTTGTTGACTCTGCAGCTTTCTGCTTCTCCTTTGCTCTCCTACGCCTCAAAGCTCTAGGTGATGGAGTAGGCATGATGTCTACCTGGGGATGTAGCCTGACTGCTTGTCCCAAAGGCAGGATATGATTGCGATGCAAGACTTTGACTGGCCCCTCACCATCAACAGGCTTCAAACGATACACAGGAATGCCAGAGAATTGACTCTCCACTACATAAGGATTAGCACTCCACCTGTCTGCAAGTTTTTGTTTTCCTTTTAGGCCCAGATTTCGAATCAGCACTCTGTCTCCAGCATTCAGACTATGGTAACGAACTTTCTGGTCGTACCTCTCTTTGTTGCTCTGATTCATCTTTGTGGCCGTGGCATGAGCTAACTGATAAGCTGCATCCAATTCCTGCTTCATTTTGGCCACATACTTCAAATATGACACAGGCGAGGTGTTGTCAGGGGAAACTCCAAAGCATATATCAACAGGTAATCGGGCCTCCCTGCCGAACATAAGAAAATAGGGTGAGAAACCAGTGGCCTCGTTGACAGTACAATTGTATGCATGGACCAGATGTGCTATGTGCTGACTCCATTGGGACTTCTGACTAGACTCAAGGGTACCCAGCATGTCCAACAAGGTCCGGTTGAACCTCTCCGGCTGAGGATCACCTTGCGGATGATACGGTGTGGTTCTTGACTTCTTCACATTCAGCATTTTCAACATGTCAGACACCAACCGGCTCTCAAAATCCCTGCCCTGGTCCGAGTGTATTCGAGTTGGAAGGCCATAATGGATGAAATACTTTTCCCAAAGAGTCTTTGCCACAGTGGAAGCTTTTTGATCCCGGGTGGGAAAGGCTTGAGCATAACGCGTGCAATGGTCTGTGACCACCAAAACATTACACACATTACGAGAATCTGCTTCGATGGTAAGAAAATCAATGCATACGAGATCCATAGGCCCTGAACTCTGCATGTGGGACAATGGAGCGGCTCTCTGAGGCAGCGTTTTCCTCTTTATGCAGCGTTCACATGTTTTACAGTAGGCCTCTACATCACGCTTCATGCGTGGCCAGTAAAATCGGTCACGAACCAAACTGTAAGACTTATCAAAGCCTAAATGTCCTATCTCGTCGTGCAAAGATTTCAACACCATGCTGTGGTACTGCTTGGGAAGCACAAGTTGTCGCTTCACTCTTTGGTCACTCAGCCTAATGGTTCTGTACAACAGGCCATTATTTACTGACAACTTCTCCCATTCTCGTTTCAGCAACTTCATCTCAGGGTGGTTGTGATGGACACTATTTGCCGGTTTCTTATGACAGACAGCTTCCCACACCTCTCCCAGGCACGCATCCTTTCTTTGGGCAGCTTGAAGCTCACTGGGACTAAGCTCAGGTAAGTGGTCAGCAACTAATGCAGTAGCTTGACAATAGGCCTTCGGAACAGCAGACATATGGGCCCCTATCTGTTGTACAACACATGGATAAGAGACACAACCTGCTCTTTTCTCCACAGACATTTCCTGACAAAGGGATTGGACACCTGCCACTGGAATTTCCTGCCACTCATCATCAAGACTTAGGTGAGTATGTGGACGTCTGGACAAGGCATCAGCGTCGACGTTCTTTCGGCCTGGCCTGTATTTCAGACTGAAATTGTAGGTGGTGAGGGCTGACAACCAACGGTGACCAGTCGCATCAAGTTTCGCTGTCTTCAGTATATAGGTTAGAGGGTTGTTATCAGTTCTAACCTCAAACTGGACACCGTAAAGGTAGTCATGTAGTCTGTCCACAATTGCCCACTTCAGAGCTAAAAATTCCAGTTTGTGTGCAGGATAATTCCGCTCTGAAGGGGAAAGACTTCGACTGATGAAAGCAACCGGGCGGAGCCCTTTATCATGCTCCTGATACAAAACCCCTCCAAGTCCATCCAGACTTGCGTCCACATGCAAAACGTAAGGCTTTTGTACATCGGCAAAGGCTAGCACTGGAGCCTGAGTCAGACAATTTTTAAGTGTTTGGAAGGCATCATCACACCGAGCAGTCCATCGGAAGCCAAAAGGTTCAGGGAATTTGTAGCACGGCTTGGCATTACAAACAGGTGAGCTGATGGGTTTCTTTTTAGAGGATGGGTACCCCTGCAACAGTTCATTTAGGGGCCGACACAACTTTGAGAAATCCTTCACGAAACGACGGTAATATCCACAGAATCCCAAAAACGCTCGAAGCTCTGTCACTGTTTGTGGTTTGGGCCAGGATACAACAGCCTCGATCTTTGAAGGGTCAGTAGATATTCCATCCTGTGAAACGATGTGCCCCACATAGTTCACAGATGTCCTGCCGAATTGACACTTATCAAGGGAGATCTTCAGCCCTTCATCCCTCAACCTATCCAGAACCTTCAACAGCCGCTGTTGGTGCTCTTCAAGAGTCCGCCCAAAAACAATTAGGTCATCTAAGTACACAAGCACCTCCAAGAAGTTCATGTCTCCTACAGTTCTCTCCATGACCCTCTGGAAAGTAGCAGGTGCTCCACAGATACCCTGGGGCATACGCTCAAATTCATAAAAACCCAAAGGGCAGATGAATGCGGTCTTTTCCTTGTCGGTGTCACTCATTGGTATTTGATAATATCCACTTCTCAGATCTAAAACAGTAAACCATTTACTCCCAGAAAGGCTATGCAGAGCATCTTCAATTCGGGGTACGGTATATTGATCTGGTATGGTCCTTTGGTTGAGCGTCCGATAGTCCACACACATTCTGACCTTCCCTGACTTTTTACGCACCACTACAATGGGTGAAGCGTAGGGGCTTCGGGACTCTGAAATGATGCCAGTACTCTTAAGCTCTTGTAGATGCTGCCTCACATCCTCCCAATCAGCTGGGGCGAGACGACGAGATCTTTCTCTGAAAGGGCGCGAATCATTCAGTCTTATCTCATGCATGGTACTTTTTGAACAGCCCACGTCCCATTCATGAAGGGAAAACACTTCTTTTCTCTGCATCATCTCCTCACACAAACTCTGTTTTGCTTCTTCCGGCATCGGAGAATCTCCAAAATCAAAGCATGTAGGTGACAAGTTACTTTGTTCTGACTGTCGTTTGGAGGAAAGTTGCGGCACCATGGTCACAGGAAATACATGAGCAAGAGGAGTTCCTCGCTTTATCCATACTTCTCTTGTAGACGTGTTCCTGACAGTCACCGCGACCCGTCGGCTGGACACAATGGATGCAGAATGAACTTCAGGTCTCACTTGCAAGTCAGCAGTAAAGGTATTATCAACTTCGGTTTTATCTACTAACAACAAAGATTCTGTCATCTGACTGGGTAATTTAGGTAGACCTGGGATTTGCATAACCTGACCTGGCTTCAAGACAACAGGGGAATGCTGCACAAACCACACTGTTCCATGTTTGTTCGGATCACCCTGACACACGTCCGTCTGCTGAATCGACTCAAATGCCTCTCGTATTACAGGATGCATAGTCAACACGTTCAAGAACTTCTCTCCAGCCTGTTCGCGACAAGACTCAAGCAGCTTCCTCACTAAGCTAGTGTTGGTCCCAACCAAAATGGCTATCCCCTCTCTTTTTAAAGGGTCTGGACACACGATTGCGAGAGTGTCAACCACCTGATGCACCCCAACCACATTTTCAGTAAATTCAAGTCTGAGGGGTAAGTATCCATCATACGGATATTTATGAGAGCTAAGGCCCCAGATCTCAAGATTTTCCACAGGCTGAAGAGGCAAGTGCTTCAGATACGTATCATAGAAACTACGATATAATAGAGTGACCTGAGAGCCACTATCAAGAAGAGCTTTTGCGTAAATCCCTTCAATCTGAACAGGCACCTCAGAGACAGGCCCTACTAAACCTACAGGCAATTGTGGCTGGCCAACATCAAGCAGAAATGAAACATGAGTGGAACGTGGGTTATCTGGAGCTCCGCGCCGTTCCATCACTGAGCTCCGCTGAAGTTTCCCTGCAAGCGGTGTATTTTCATCAGTTTCTGATTTACCTTCCTGAGATCCTCAGGTGCTTTGCATTCCCACTTCTTATGACCATCTTCACCACAGTTGTAGCAGAAGATACCGTGTAAAGTTAACTTGGAAGTTTTGGGCTTGTTGGCACTGTCTCGGTTCATAGCTTCCTTTGTCTGACTGGGCATTTTCTGTGGGGCACGGTCAGAGGCAGGGGTCACAGTGGCCACGCTCAACAGTTGACTCACCTGAGAAGACAATTCTTTGACCTCGTTCTTCAGGCTATGTAATTCAGGTGGCACAGGCACATGGGGAGAAGTAACATTGGCAACAGAAGCTCTAATATTCTCTCGTGCAGCTACCCAATGTTCTTCCTCTCGAACTTCCTTCATCAACTGTGAGAAAGAAGGGGGATCTTGCAGAGTGTGAGTCATTCTGATTCGCAAAGCAACCATATCATTTGTCAGAGCCCCCTTGATTAGCTGCTCCATTCTGGCTCTATTTATACCGGCTGCCTCAATTCCACCCTTCAACAAAGCTCTGTGGAGAAGTTTATCTAGGCGGTACAAGAAAGCTGAAAGTTTCTCTCCACTTTCCTGGTAGGTATGACGAAATCTAGCCATAAGGTCAGGTCCACTCTCAGTAGTTCCATATACAGTCTCAAGGGCAGCTAAGTACTCATTTGCAGTTGCTGATGGGCTACTCACTTTAAGAAACCTGACAATATCAGCAGCGGGACCTCGCAAACTCTCAACGATGCGTTGCTTCTTTGCAGACTCGGTGCATTGCCATTCACTTATCATTTGAGCGGCCTGCTCCATCCAGACTTCATACTCTTCCTCACCTGGAGGGACAGGTTTTAACCCCGAGAACAACCTCAGTTTCCTGTAACTAGGCCCATCACTAGACACCTGATTACACCGATCTACTAACTTGCCTATGGCATCAACTAGGTCTACACTGATGTCAGATTTAGGAGGCTGATTTTCCAAAATCATGGCCTTCACTTCATCCATAGACTTGCCCTCCTGCTGTAACAAGGCTTGTAGCTTGAGCTGGAACGTATCACCTTCGGAGGCAGGACCATGGGCTACTAGACTACCCACTAAGTTGACACTCCAGGGTCCAGCTTCATTTTCTATACCTATCTCAGGAGGTATAACATCAGGATCTAGATCAACACTGGTCTCCACTAAAATAAACAACCATCTGCCAGTTACATCACCACGCCGACCACGTATTCTAGTGCGACCAAAAACTTTTACTGTGTTTAACACATTTCCAATAGTGTCGTTACTGGCATCCAAAGGAACATTGCTCAAAACAATAGCACGTGAGACATCAACACTCTCTTCTCTGCTCCACTCGACAGTCTGTGACAAATCCATAATTCTGAAATAAATGCAAGTAGCTAGTATTATGGCAAAAATACAAACAACTGTTTTCAGGTCAGCTATTGCCGCTACACTAAATTATAGAAGGAAAGATAAAGAAAAAAACACGCTGATAAACAGGGGAAAAAAAAAAAGAAGAAAAATAAATCCCAGCGGTGCCTCCAAAAATGTAACCCTTTTCTTAACCCTAGTGGTTAATTTAACTATTATCCAAACAAGAAAACCTGGATTCCCGGCAGTTGAATGGTGAATTGGCCGGAGGTTAGTTTCTTCTTTAATCAAATTATTAATAAGCGCACGGTGCCTCCACCAGGGAATAATAAAGCAAAATAATCTACTTATAATTTACTTCCCCAGAATATTTTTAGTTTCTTGTTTATAATAAATCAAGACAGCAATTCTAAATAAGGGAAAACAAGAATAACAGATTTATTAATTAGACACAAATATGAAAAGATTTGAATAAAATAAAATAAAACAGCTGTTGTATCAAAGTGTAAAAAAATAAGCAAAATAGAAAGATATTGTTTTGTTCAGTTGTATAAAAGTTTGTTCACTCTTTAAACAATTAAGTTAAGTATGCACTAGCCTCAATAATCTCTGATTATTCTAAATTATCACCCTCAAAACAAAATTTACTCTCCCTTCTTATTTCAAGGGGGGGGAAAATACACTGTATGATTGTTTTGACAACTCACAATTACTCCTTTGGATCAATTTACACAATTCACAGTATAAACCCAGTAACAACACAATAGATGAATTTGATCACAGTCTCATAAAAAAAATATACCACACACTCTTTTGGCTAGCCGTTGGGGCCCAATCGTTGGTGCACTTTCAAGGGAATGGATTCAAGTTAACTCAGTACATCAAGAGTATTTGTCGAGACGAATTCACTTACATTCCATCCAAGGAAATGACGAAGCAATGCATAGTCAAAAGTCTTCACTTACAGCCCGGCCCCGAACAGAAGAGTCATGCAGCCTCGCAGCGGGGTGAAAGTCCAGTACAAACGCAACGACAACGCAGCTTGCGATGAATCTCGTCCCCCAAACACGGTTATGAGTCGTTTGGAAATGCTTCTTGTGGCACAGATGATGCAACTGTCGTCCTTGATGCGAATTTCTCCGTCCCAATATCTCACAATTAATGCATTAAACAGATGACGCAACCCAACGGCAGAATGGGTTGAAATTATACTGAATAATACAGTAAAATAAAATAACACATTAAACAAACAAAATCGAGTAGATGAAAGTTCTATTTGTCACTTTGGGCCTGTACTAACACAAGTATAGCGAAGTCTCCAAGAATGACGATCACTTTCATTAAAACGAGGACATGTGCTGCACTCTTTTCGCCATGTGCGATCTCCTTCTCTGTCGTCTCTATCACGTAACTTAACGCAACTTGCGTCCGTAAACTTTAAACAATCTCAATGCTGATTGGTCAACATTAATACACTTCAGTTCAACAGAACACCTTATTTGAGTAAAGGAAAATAGTATAAATAATAAAGAAACAACGAATGTTGGTACATTGTTACATCACAGTCCAATAAACAAAAAAAAATAAAATAATCAAATGTAGCCTATATATTTTAATACTCTGAAATGTTCAAAGTAAGGCATATTTTAAGGGGTCTCTACAACTGTTAAAATACATTTCGTGGGTGTGTATTTTTATCTTACACTGTTAACCCTTTCAACCCCACAGGAAAATCCACACTACAAAGAGTAAAAGTAACATTGACAATGTTGCAGTGAGATAATTCAGTGAATATTGTAAGGGGTAAACAGTCAAAGACCCAGAACCAGATATGAAGAATGAAGACCCGGAGTCAGAATTATAAAAAATTGAAGAAAAGTTTACTGAAGATAGTTTGCAGTTTCATCAGCAGAAGTCAGCTTCAAGACTCACACAGGAGTTTGTAGGCCGCCCCGCTTACAGTTACACAGATCACAGCAGTTATACCATTTCCAAGGTCTAAGCTACGTCAATGCTTACAGGTTGAATGATTCTCATTGGCTAAGAAGTAGATAAACATAGAAATTTTCCACACATATACAGATAGACATATCTCCATCGATTATGCAGCTGACACTCAGACCCTGAAGTTAGGCACGTCATGACCTTCCAGGTCGCAGATTTGGGTTGCTGGGCGCCAACATGTCCAGAACAACAACTCAGTAAATCTCCAATAATGCCAGTGGTTCCTTAACCTGCAACCAAGAAGACTAACACACACACCGACACACAGCTTTTCCAAGGTTGGATTTGGCCAGGTCATTTAACTCATTTGATATTAGAAGGAAAAATATTGATTAATACCTTGATTATAATCACTCATTACATATACATTGAAGCAGCAGTGGATTCCAATCCACCCCCTTCAATATGTAAGTGGTTGTTGAGCATTAGTGATGAACACCTGCTGTTAACAAGCAGAATCACTGAAGGAAAGAGGAACACAAGAACAGAAAATAGAGAAACACAAGAACTACAACTGACTTCCAGTCATTACGCATTATTAGACTTTTTATTAACCAGTATGACTTTATTTCTGTCATACATCTACAGAAGTTGTTAAAATGTTTGGTTTGAAGTTACCATAATAGAGATCAATGCTTGCTTTAGTTGGGATGCTGATGCTAAACCTTTAGTGTTTCTTTTGCTGCTTGAACTGTGTTTTTTGTAAGTCACACTTGTGCACACACACAGTTTATGAATGATTGCGGTTATAATGATTATGATGACAAAAATCATCATATTGCCTTTTCATTCACTAATCTAATTCATTCTCACTCGTTCAGAATTTAATCCTCAATCAAAAGTGTTACATTACCACCACTGTGAAACCACAGCAATAAATTACAATGACTCTTTTTTTTTTTTAACACATCATGTATTAACCAAAAAAAAAAAAAACAGCTACACTGTCTTTCAGAAACACAGAGATATCACAATTTAGCACATGAATCTCAACAATGGTGGCAATATTTTTTTATTTATTCATGCAGCAGTGCATGCTGGGAGTTTTATACTATCCTGGAACCCAGCATGCATTGCGACATGACACTTTTGATTGTCACCATTGTTGAGATTCATACCCTGATTGTTGATGTCTGTGTGTCTCTGAGTTAAGCAGGAGTGAAATATTTTTAATACAATATATGGTTACAATATTCTTTAGAAGACCTGATTACAGAAATATTGATTTCATGTTTCACAGATATATGCTAAATCTGAAATACTCATAAATTAAAAAAATGTATACAGGAAAGATCTGAAAATCAGACATGTCTAGGATGATTGTGACATCACAAAAGCCAAAATCACCTAATCAACTTCCTCTTAACTTTTTCTTGCCACAACAGACAGAGAGAGATGAATAGCAAGAAGTCAAGTGTCAAGAGACCAACTAAAGCAAATGCTGATCTTCATTATGGTGACAACAAACTTTATTATTAACTAAATCTCTGTTAATTCTCAACAATAACTTTTGTACATGTATGAAAGAAATAATCATAAACTGGTTTGTAAACTGGTTTCACACTCAGTGTTGCTGGAAGTCAGTTGTAGTTCTTGTGTTTCTCTTTTTTCAGTTCTTGTTTCTCTGTCCTTCAGTGATTCTGCTTATCAGGTGTTCATCAGTGTCTCAATTCACTCACTTCTTTTCATTCACTCAGTCAAGTGGACTATATTAGTGAACTAATGTAGGGAATAGTTAATGAGGGTATAGGGTGTGATTTGGAACACAGCCTCTGGGTGTCTGTTAACTCACAATATATTCCTGTAGGCTACTTTCTCGAAAATGCAAATATAACCCAGAATGCATTGTTTTCTACAGTATATTACTGTTTGAATGGAAATGGTATGATACTGTCACTTTTTTTACAGCAAGGGCTAACAGTGTACCAGATCTCTTTACCATTCCATTACAATTCCATATTAGAATAAGGATTGTGTGTGCTCTTTTACTGTCATATGATGGTCACACACATCTTAAAGACGAAATTTCTTCCACAGTGGGTTAAATGGGTTAAAGGAACACGCCGACTTTTTGGGACTTTATCTTATTCACCGTATCCCCCAGAGTTAGATAAGTCCACACACACCCTTCTCATCTCTGTGCGTGCTGTAACTCTGTCTGACGCACCCACCGCTAGTCTAGCTTAGCACAAAGATGGGAAGTAAATGGCTCTAGCTAGCGTACTGCTCCCAATAAGCGACAAAATAACGCCAACATTTTCCTATTTATATGTTGTGATTTGTAGTCACAGTGTGTACAAATAACAAGGTCATATGAGACACAGGCATCTTTAAACCGTATACATACTGGGAACTATATTCTCAGAAGGCAAAGCACTGCTACTTGGGCGGAGGGATTTGCTCACAGCGCCTGAGAAGCCCCACGGTGAGGAGCAACACATACCTTCACAAGGAATACATTTTCGAATCTTCTTGGTAGCCTTTTCACCTAAAATTAGTAATTAATTTAAAACAATTAGGCATACCTGTGTTGACTGTCTTAGTTTGAATTGAGATTGATTGAATTGAAAAAGGTTAGAAAACCCGGTAACACTTTACTTGAAGGGGTGTGCATAAGACCGACATGACACCTTCATAACCATGACATATGTCATGAATATGAAGGAGGTTTTAGGCATGTTTATGACAACTGTCATTAAGTGTCATTTGCTCAATAATGACATTTTGAATGCAAATATGACAGTTTAAGATGTCTTTGTTATGACATCTTGACATAAACCATAACATCATAACCTGTCAGTGTCTTTGTCATGACAACTTGACATTAAATTAAGTTAAACTGTCAGGTGGTTGGTTTTGACACTGGCTGTCATGAGGCCATTATAACTGTGTCATGAATATTTTTCGCTACCTCAACTACAGTGGTACAAATTGAATTTGTCATTAAAAAGTTATAATGGCTTCATGACAGCCAATGTCAAAACCAACCACCTGACAGTTTAATGTAATGTTAACCAATAAAGCTAAGTGGTTTCTTAAGTTTGATAATTAATGTCATGTTTATGACAGGTTGTGTTGTCTTAGTAATGTCAAGTTGTCATGACAAAGACACTGACAGGTTATAATGTATTGGTTTATGTCAAGGTGTCATAACAAAGACATCTCAAACAATGTCATATTTGCATTAAAAATGTCATAATTGAGCGAATGACACTTAATGACAGCTGTCATAAACATGCATAAAACCTCCTTCATATTCATAACATGTGTCATGTCATGATTATGAAGGTGTCATGTTAGTCTTATGCACACCCCTTCAAGTAAAGTGTTACCGAAAACCCTACTCCAACATCATTGTTGTTACAGATCTGAAAATAAATGTGAAAACCAAAATTTATATAAGCAGTGCACTACATACTCATTTGGTTGTCGGGATAACATTTTTTTTTTAGCCTCCTCTTCGTCGGTAACTCCTCTTCTGAGCCACTCAATTCAGCAGTTGTAGTAAAATCATACTTCTCGCATTCATTCTTGTCATCTGAAAGTACATACTCATTTGTATGCATTTTACCATTGCTGCAAGTCTTAATATACAACAGCAACTGGGTAAAAATGCAGGTTTGGCTATTATAAAATACTCATTTAATTTTTTATATAAGCAGATTTTTTATGGTTATTTGTTGTTGGAGATAAAACCAAACAATAAGACAGTCTCCCCAAAACACACATACAAGCAAAACTGACATTATAGCAGGTTAGAAATTACCAAACATACATAAGAGACAGATAGAGATACTTAAAAGTTAATGTAAAAGAGAAAAATTAAGAAATGTCCATATGTTGACGATTTGAAATTTACCTTAAGTTCATATATGACATAAGTATTTGCCTTACAAAACACATACCTGACTGAATCTTAATTTTTATTAATGGGAATTTCGTCCATGACTCTTCTGGTTCTTTGCAGGTCTTCAACGCTCTCGAAGCTCCTTGTGCAGGCCACAATACACCTCCATTCTGAACCCAACATGATGGTATCACTTCCTCCATCTCCATGGTCTCCTCTCTCCACACCGCTCTGGCCCACATTGTTCTGATCTATAGAAAAAACAAATAAGAAAACTCAGAACAATGCTATCCAACAGTTAAAGTGAATAACCATCATTACATTATAACTAAAAACTTAACATTAAAAGCCATTAGTGGAGTTACTCTCATCTTCTTCTGTCACTTATCCTAGGCTGGTTAGTTCCTTTCACTGCCATGAAGCAATGGCATAAATACGTAGCCACTTTTGTATGGTAGACAAACTGCCTTATGCTTCAGTTTTTTCTCCTCAATCAGCTCTTGTTTTTGGTTCCCTCTTTCATCGCGCAGTACAGCAATGTTAATCAGTTTTGAGTCGCATGGACTGGTGAACAAACTGTCCAAAACGTTAAGACTGTACACATCACACACACATGTCTTTTCTGGCCTTTTTTCCTTTACCAAGGCAAAGGCATGTCCCAAAAAAAAAAACAGGAGTCCTTCTTCTTAGTTGACACAAATGTCCCAAGTGCTGCTGGTGAGACATGAATTTTTGCATTGTCCATTTCTGCTATCCTCTTCGATAGTTGTGCAATTGGGTTTTTTGCATTTCTGACACTTTTTTTTAGTTTTTGCAGGTGGTTTTCAAACGGAAAGGCAGAGGTGTCATTCAAAGATGTTTTAAAGTGCCTTGCATCTTCAGCCAAGTGGATCAGGGCATGGACATTATAGGATGGAAAGATTGGTCTGTAGAGCTTGGTAGATGTTCTATAAAAATATACTAGAAGCTCTTCAGCGTAGCCAATGGATGACATCCGTGTAATGCCATTGGAGTCCAACAGTACAGACATAGCAACTGACAGTGTCAAAAAGTGATGGTAAAAACTGTCTTGCAGAATGCCTCGGAGAACAACAGGTCCAGTATAGAGTAAAAACTGCCTTAATTCTGTCGCTTTCCATCTGTCCAGATCAGTTAGACTTCGTGGCTGTCGGGCAAATTCTCTTGGCAACTTTCCACTGAGGGACAAGAGTTTTGCTGAAATTTCTCCAATTTGCCTTTGGGACAGCCTACACTCTCTAGGTCCCTGTTTTAGAAAGTTCAGCAATCGTCTGACAACCCCTAGGCAGACAACATGCATATAGTCCAGCACAAACGGTTTAATGCACTGCAAGCCTGCAGCGATCAGGGGTGAGCAACCAGTTTGGTGGATGGGATATGCCTGTTTAATGAAGTCATCTTCTGTTCTTGCATCAATCTTCTCCTGCGACTGGTAGTTGAATACAACCCTGTGACTTTCATAATGTCCTTCAATGGTGCACCGCTCACAGCTGCTGTAGGCATTGTGGGACTTGATGCATTTTAGGAATGCTCTTGCTGGGGCATCACAAATGAAAGCATTCACTTTTATATTTAATGTTCCATTTTGGAACTCATCCCCATGTTGTTGGAGTGCCTTCAGTTCTGTTAAAAAACTGGACATGTAATCATTAACGCTGTTTGGCTTTGCAGTTCCACAATATAGTGCAACGATAAACGGCTCAAACTTTTTCACACAACAAAGAATGGGCCAAATTTGTACATTGGATGATTTAAATAATGGCACACCATCTACACTGAAATTTAGCAGCATCTCATTTTCTGTTGAAAAGAAATCGGGATACTGTGAGCACATTTTCAAAAGTCCCGTCTCCACACCGAAGTAGAGGAACTGGCCACCACATAGATCCCTGACTTCTATTTGAGCTGGAGTTCCTAACAGGGTTCTGGCATCTTTTGGCAGCCGGTGGCCATGTTTACGTAACATCAAGAGTAGCTCATCAACCGATGTGCGCGTTGCCTTATTTTTTACAGCCCATTTTGCCAAATCACTTCTTAGATCACTTGATTCCTCCTCGGACAAAGTTCCAATTTCTGAATCACTTTCACCATCACTGTCCGGCGGGTGGTGATCATCTCGATACTCGTCTTCTCCTGTATCAGACTGCTCCTGTGTCTGCATGTCTTTTGGGCTATCAGCAAAAGAGGGGCCTGGATTCTCATCTGAGGGACCTGGGTTCTCATCTGAGTCACTAGACTCCACCAATGCGCGTAATTGTGCATTTTGTCGTCTCCATTTTTTGTGATACATCTGGGAGTGAAAATAAAAACTCAATATATTCAAAGCCTAAATGTTTTATAAAGAAAATCATTAACTTTGAAAATAAGTTATAAAAACATTCAATCCAATGAGGTAGGCTGTGCTCATTTTTTCTATAATATCTTCCACATCAACCTGTATTTCAATTTTACAAAAATGTAAATGATTTTTTTAGTTTTAAGGGTTACAGTTACTTTCAGATTCAAATAGATGGTTGGGTTAGGTATGGGGAC
The DNA here is from genome assembly GCA_031834385.1 of Semotilus atromaculatus. Taxonomy (NCBI): domain Eukaryota; kingdom Metazoa; phylum Chordata; class Actinopteri; order Cypriniformes; family Leuciscidae; genus Semotilus; species Semotilus atromaculatus. The sequence continues at coordinate 2,727,433 of JAULUF010000055.1, forward strand.
AACTCACCTTTGAAAGAGACTTTCAGGTTGTGTTCTTCCAAATCTCTCACACACACACACACACACACAGAACGGCGGTTCGCGGTTAAACTAGTCTGCCCGTACACGTGTACACACACACACACACACACACACACACACACACACACAGAGAACGGCGGTTGGCGGTTATCTAACACACAACGGCGGTTCGCGGTTAAACTAGTCTGCCCGTACACACACACACAGAACGGCGGTTGGCGGTTAGCTAGCACACAACGGCGGTTCGCGGTTAAACTAGTCTGCCCATACGTACACACACACACTTGATGTTTTACTAACAAGGTTCGGGAGGATCACGTTCTAATGATCACACAATCAAATCATTCCAGCCAGCTGTCAGCAATCAGTAATCAACAGGTTCACTCAATCAGCACGAGTAAAGCCTATAAATATACACAGTCGACTCACCCATGTACCTCGACAGTTTCCAGCATTTGGTTTACCGCTTTGCTACGATGTCCCAAATGCAACGATCACCATCCGATGACGAGCTCAACCATGCTCCGGTTCCACCATCGCCATCAGCTGGCCCCAGGACCACCTCTCCACCTGATACCGCCTCCGAGCCCCACGTTTCATCTCGCGGGCGCCGGTCTGCGCAAGCAACCCCTCGCACGCCAAGACGCCGAGGTCTACCTTCACCTCCACTGGCGAGGACTCCAGCTTTCTCCCCGGCGTCCTCCTATCGTTCGGCCGTACCGACGATTCCGCCTATTGGAAAATGGACAGCCTTTAGCCTGAGACAAGCGCTGATAAACTCTGATATTCAGCCCTCGCGCAGGATGACTAAAGCGCAATTATACGACTTGTACGTTACCCTGCAATCATCCAATCTCTCTCCTAAGTCCACCCCAGGTTCCAAGGCGGCCAGCAGGCCGGCCAAAACTCTGGAGGCCCCGAATTCGCCTCGCCCGACTCCGCCACCTTCTCGTACAAGGTCCGGTTTTCTGCGCGCTTCAGCCCGCGGTGCCAGGCCTTCCGCGAGCCTGGGCCGCGCTCCAGATTCCACCGCCACGAGACCTCACTCGCCTCCCGCTTCAGCTGAGCTTTTCAGCACGGCGCTTCCTGCCGCAGCGCCATTCACAGCTGGGCCCGCCGGCCCATCCCCTGCCTCCCAGCTTTTTCCTCCTGCTGCTTTCAACCCATTTCCTCTGCAGTGGCCTCCGGCTCCCGTAGCAGACGCTAGCGTGAGGATGCCTCCGCTAGTGGTGCAGGCTCAAACATTCCACCATCTTCCTGCGACTACCGCTAACCCCTCCCCTTTTCAGTGGCCTGCAGCTCAAGCAAGCGCGAGACCGCCTCCGCATGCAACACAGGCTCACGCACTTCATCCATTTCCTCCTTTTCCTGCTTATGCTTCTGTCAATTTCCCTCCTCAAGCCCCACAGGCCGATCTAAGCGTGAGGCTGCCTCCGCCGATAGTCGCAGCCCAGGCTTCTCTCCCTAACAGTTCTCTCTTAAATACTAAATCACCATATTCTCTTTTTACAGCTACTACGATGCCAGTCCCACCAAACGCCGTCGCTCTGGAGCCTCCCCCAGTGACTCACAACATCCGAGCACAGATTCTGGCAGGTGCGGATGTAGACCTTTCACATTTACTTTCTCTGCTTCCCGTGTCCGACTCTAACCGCCAGTTAGACTGCGGGGATTTTTCAGTCACCTTAAAAAAACAAAACACACATTCATCACGTTTGCTTTTGTTTTCTGAGTTTTCTATCGCTTTCAGTCACTTCACAGAAGTCATTTGCTCAGCCTTCCCTCATAGGCGGCGCGAACTGAACGACTATTTAGCGCTAATAGCCGAGCTCGCGTTGTCCTACGGGGGAGGGCACTTTTACACCTATCACAAACTCTTCTCAGCAAAATGCGCTGTTAGGGTTTCCCAGTGGAACCAATGCCCTTACTGGGGAGCACTCGACACTGACCTACACAGCAGAGTATTCCTTGGCTGCAGGAACATTTCTTGCGCGGTCTGCAGGTCAGTGACACATTCCACAATATCGTGCCCACAAATTAACCCCTCCGTTCCCCCATGCCCGGAAACAGCACCAGTCAAATCCACCAGCTACGTGCCAAGACCGGCGACTATCAACCCAAATCCACACGAGGCTAATTTCAGCTCCAGAGCACCTACGGACAGCAAACAGCCTTGCAACAATTTTAACATGGGCAAGTGCACCAGGCAGCGTTGTCGGTACTTGCACATATGTAGCTTCTGTGGCGGTGCTCATGCCCGTCCTGTATGCCCTGTGTTTAAAGATGTCAATAAAAAATCAAAAAAAAAATTAATCGACTCCCGTGAATATCTCTCGCCTTTCTATCGAACTAGCTCACCACCCGGACCCTGACTTCACTAAATATCTGCTGTCCGGCCTCCAACACGGTTTTAAACCTGGAGTGGTATGTCCGCTCTCCCAAAACCTCATCTGCGATAATCTCCAATCGGCTCTCGCCGAGCCCGACGTGGTAGACAACCTGATTAAAAAAGAAGTCGAGTCAGGCTTTATGATTGGCCCTTTTGACGATCCTCCTTTCAAAGTTTTTCGCATTAGCCCCATTGGAGTGGCTACGAGAAAGTTTTCAGGTAAGAAACACCTCATAGTCGATCTGTCAGCTCCGCATAAATCCCTGTTCCCAAGCATTAACAGCCTGATCCCACTCGACGAATTTTCTCTCAAATACCACGACGTAGACCACGCAGTCGACCTGATAAAAATCGTGGGTCGGGGTGCCTGGCTTGCAAAAATTGACATCACTTCGGCTTTTAAAGTGATGCCCATCCACCCGGATTCATGGCACTTATTCGGAGTGCGCTGGCATGGGAAATTTTATTTCGCCGTACGCTTAACTTTTGGATGCAAAAGCAGCCCCAAAATTTTCGACATGCTATCTGAAGCCATTTGCTGGATCTTGTCAAACAATTACGCAATTCCTCACCTCATCCACCTGCTGGACGATTTTCTAATAATCTCGCCTCCCGGTGCCATTCCAGCAGCCCATATCCTCACAGTTCAAAAAGTATTTTCCGAGCTCAGAATCCCCATCGCTCAGGAAAAAACCATGGGTCCCGCCACATCCATCGAGTTCCTTGGCATTAATCTAGATTCAGTTAAATACCAGGCCTCCCTGCCCAAGGAGAAAATCGATAGAATAATCCTCATCTCATCTACCCTCGTAGACAACGCGTTCCAAACGCGAACTCCTATCCATGCTCGGCCACTTAAACTTTGCCATGCGCATTATTCCACAAGGCCGCCCTTTCATTTCTCATCTCCTCTCTCTCGCGTCTTCAGTTCACGCACTAGAGGATCTCATTTCCCTAACTCCAGCATGCCGCGACGAACTCAGGCTATGGATAACTTTCCTTAAACAGTGGAACGGCCTATCCTTTTTCTATAAGGATCTAATTTCCTCCCCCATCGACATCCAGCTGTTCACAGATGCAGCCCCCTCAGTCGGCTTTGGGGGGTTCTGCCAAGGACGCTGGTTCGCGTCTACATGGCCCCCCCAAATACAGGACATGCTACAGTCCTCCGCATTATTCGAGCTCTACCCTCTCGTAGTAGCAGCCTTCCTGTGGGGGAAAGAATGGACTGCTAGCAGTATTGTAGTGCATTGTGACAATGAAGCTACAGTCCAGTGCATTAATTAAGGCCGCTCCCATTCACCCGCACTGATGCCACTTTTAAGACGTCTAATCTGGATTTCAGCATGTGATCAATTTATCTTAATTGCTAAACACATCCCCGGGTCAAAAAAACAAATTGCTGACTCTCTGTCTTGCTTCATGTTTCAGAAATTCAGGATGCTGGCTCCAGAGGCGGACAAGCTACCAACTCCAGTACCTCATTATTCGGAATTAATATTCCCATAACCCACCCGCAAAAATCCCTCCTCAACATATCGCTCGACACCATTCTCCAAGCAGTTTTCCCCAGAACTCTCCAATCCTATGTGACCGCATGGAGATGTTTTAAAGCCTTCCACCTTTCTTATAACACGCCATTCCCTGATTTTTCCCTCCTTACAATAACCTCCTTCATCTCTTACCTTAACAGCGTTAAGAGCCTCCAAGTCGGGTCCATCAAAAGTTACTTAAGCGGCATCCAATTTTTTCACAAATTGATTCACGGCGCCCCCTCACCGGAGATAAATAATTCACAAACCTCCCTCTTAATTAAAGGCATCCAACGTTCCCAGCCCACCCGCCCGAACACCAGACAACCCATAACGTTAGATATTCTCACTAAATGCATTCATACCCTCCGCACAGGCTACCGATCCCTTAATACCTCTCGCACACTCGACGCCATGTTTATTCTAGCTTTTTTTGGTTTCCTAAGATGCTCCGAACTGGCTATCACTTCCAGATTCGACCCAAAAATCCACCCAAACATCTCAGATCTTTCAGTGCTTGACAGCGAAACTATCTCTTTTCTGATTAAACAAAGCAAAACAGACCAAACCAAAAAAGGCCACTTCATATATATTTTCAACCTCTCGTCACCAATTCAACCATTCCAAACTATACTAGCATACCTCCAACTGATAAACTCTCATGCTAAATCCCATCTAGAACCCCTGTTCATAGATGACTCTAACAAACCTGTGACACGTTTTTGGTTCCAAAAACACCTAAAATCTGTTCTCCAACTATCAGGCATCCCAGCAGAGAATTTCTCCAGCCATTCCTTCCGCATTGGGGCAGCAACCTCAGCAGCCCAAAAAGGCCTCTCCCAGCAGCAGATCCAAGCGCTTGGAAGATGGTCCTCAGACGCCTTCCAAACCTACATCAGAACCAACCGTTTCCATATCAAAAAAGCCCACCAAACCCTCATTGGTTAAAAAAAAAAAAGTCATAAATAATCCATGTCTTCTCTTTCTCCGTCCAGCGAGTATTGATCTCCCAGCGGACACAGCAAGAGCCTTCCCGGTCGAGCATCCATGTCTTCTCTTTCTCCGTCCAGCGAGTATTGATCTCCCAGCGGACACAGCGAGAACCTTCCCGGTCGAGCTTCCATGTCTTCCCTTTCTCTGTCCAGCGAGTATTGATCTCCTAGCGGACACAGCGAGAACCTTCCCGGTTGAGCATCTATGTCTTCCCTTTCTCTGTCCAGCGAGTATTGATCTCCCAGCGGACACAGAGACAGCCTTCCCGGTCGAGTACTTATGTCTTCTCTTCTCCGTCCAGTGAGTATTAATCTCCTAGCGGACACAACGAGAGTTCCCCAGGCCAAGTATCTTCATCTCCTCCTCCTCCTCCGTCCAGCGAGTATTGATCTCCCAGCGGACGTAGCCAAACCCTCCCAGTCAAGCTGCAGCATCTACGTTTTTCTCTTTCCCGACTGGCGAGGATTACCCATTCCGATGTCAAAACATGGCCAAAACAACCAGGCTCTCCTTGAAATGCCAGCCCGCTAATCTCTGCGCTCTTTTCGGGGGGTCGTTAAGTCAGCGGCTGTCCTTTGCTCACTTTAGCTTTATGGGGAGTACTCTGGGTTCGGGCCCAATTTCCGAGCTCGGAGCCCTCCCCCCGGACAGCACGCCAAATACGCATAACCATTTACTCTCTGATCATTCGTAAGTGTGAACTCGTGAATTGATGTTTTACTAACAAGGTTCGGGAGGATCACGTTCTAATGATCAAACAATCAAATCATTCCAGCCAGCTGTCAGCAATCAGTAATCAACAGGTTCACTCAATCAGCACGAGTAAAGCCTATAAATATACACAGTCGACTCACCCATATTCCTCGACAGTTTTCAGCATCCCTCCACCACCCCATCTCCTCACACTTGCCTAAATTATCTTCATAAACAGAGATGCGGGGGGAGTACTCTGGGTTCGGGCCCAATTTCCGAGCTCGGAGCCCTCCCCCCGGATAGCACGCCAAATACGCATAACCATTTACTCTCTGATCATTCGTAAGTGTGAACTCGTGAATGAGAGAGAGAATGGCGGTTGGCGGTTAGCAAGCACACAACGGCGGTTCGCGGTTAAACTAGTCTGCCCATACACCATCACCCAATATTAATTAACACAATACGTATTAATATATGGGCAAGATTCAGGCACACTCAACATTTATTTTGTTTCTATTTCTAGTTATAAAATGTGACTTTAAAAACTTTGCTTACCGTTTGAGCTGTTACCTTACGCGTATGCGCAAGTGTCTGACCGTCTGAGCCAATATAGAATCCAGTTCTATAGTCTCCGCCTTTGTGTGATGGACAACCACCGTCCTCCAATCAAGCTTGTATTGAACGATCAAGTTGTTCCAAAATGATCTCTTGTGCTCACCTCACACAACGACTCAAACAGTAACGGACGTATTTTCAAACTTAAAATAGGCGCGCATATTGTCATTGGCTAGTTTCCTGGAAGACAGAAAGATTAACCAATCATGAAGTACACCGGTGAAACAACCAATAACAGTAGTTTAAGCGTGGTAACGTAGCGAAATGTGTATAGCGTATTTAGTTTATTTGCAGTCTGTATTTATTTATTTAATTGGTCAAATGGTGTTTTCATGACAGTGTTTGAATAAAAAATGCATGGTAAACTGTTAGGCAAGCACACAGTATTGTAAATCCACACAAAATCACATAAAGCAAAAAGTTTCTGCTTGAGGTTGAAATTATTGGAGAGTTGTCTATAATGATAATAATTATATTTTAACATATCCATTGAAAGGCGGTATTATCAGAATATCATTAAATGCTAATAATGATCATAATAATACTTTATAAGGCAGATATTTTTGTTGTATGTTGTTGAAAACATTACGTTGTTTCAACGTACAGATCTTGTAAAAATATCAACGTTGATTTAGAAGTGTTTTTGTTAACATTTTTCAACCATTTAGCATTAAACGTTATATCAACGTTGTTTCACTGTTGAAACAACAACTGACATTATTTCAACCATATTTCAACGTTGAAGGTCGGTCATATGCTGGCTGGGTTGAGAATGAGGACATGCGTCACGGTAGCTTGCTGTCACGTGACGAATTGAGCCCGTCCACCATTTTGGGAGGATACTCTATCGGTTACCAGGGGCAACCGTGTAAGAGCGATACAGAAACGGATACAAATGGTAACGGATACGGATAGAAATAACGAGAAATTATATAAATAATAAGAAGAAATGGAGAAGAATGCGGCTAAAGAAAAGAGTCCTTACAGGGAGAAACTTACTACCAATGCCAAACAGAGGTATTTAGAGAAATTGGCTGATATTAAAAACGTCGACCCATACGAGCTGCCTGCAGCTGAATGGAACAGAGACCTAACGTTAGACGCTTTAGTCTTTACCACCTTGTACTTATATGGAAATAGTTAATTACTTGGTTTTTGGCATCAGTTATTACACTAGTATGCTAGAAGTCAAAAGCCTGAAATCCTTGGAAAGCTACGAATATAATGTATAATAATGCAATGGGGGAATATTTGTGGGTCCTGATTATGCAGTATGTATGATGTTACCAGTAAAAAGTGGCCTACATTATTTTAAATATATTTAGTCAGTGCGATAACCTCCTCTACTACCAATACAAACAATGAACGGTGCTGGCGGATATCCTCCCAAAATGGCGGAAAGGGGAGGAGACGCGGTCTCTGGGGGCGGGGCGCTGTGTCGTGACGACATCTCCTCATTCTCAATAGTTTTTTTTTAGTAATGTCAATATATACCTTATATTCCATTATCAATGGTCCTGATGGATCCCAGAAGGGTATAAAAATCTCAGAACCACGTATTGACAATATGAAAATAAGATGTTCATCAATAAATAAATAAATCAAAAGCTCTAAGGATGTATAGATGTGCTTTATATGTATATATAATTCCTACTGGGTTTCCTTCCTTCTAAGCCTCTCTCAAATGTGAATACAGGATCAACATGTGTTCGTGTACAGAAAGTTATTTTACTTATTTCCATATGTTGGTGAAATGAAGCCATAGGAGACCTGGAACACAACAAACATCAACCATAAACGACCAAGGGTTATCCCAAAGCACAGAGGCAGTGGCACGGGCTTGGTTAGGGGAATGAAATTCCAAGATCTGGGACCCTAGGGCCCCAGAAATGGCTGTGCACTGGCCCACGTTCTGCTGACCACTAAGGGTCACCCAAAGTCGAGAAGGGAAAACGATGCCATGATCCAATGTCACCACAACCGTAAATATGTGAGTATTAACTTTATTAAACACCCAAACAAACCGTCTCATAAGTATTCCTATATGTCTATCTACCGGATTGTAATATATATTTTTTTATTATTTTTGCTTGTTTGTATATGTACCCATCTATAACACCGCATGCTACATTATGGTTTTATTTATTTCTATTTCTCTATTGCAGGGCTGTATTGATGAGGGCTACCTCCGTCCGGAGTGAACGACCACGGGCTGACCGGGACCGGGTTCAGGGAGACTGGAGGTAAGTTTTGGTCAGGTAAGTGAAGTGTTGTTGTGTTTTCTGTTTGTTTGTTCTTTTTTTGTTCTAGGGGTCAGCAACCGAGGGCCCTGTGAGAAAGGGCTGTCAACAGTCGGGGTGCACAACAGCGGGCTGGCCTGAGCGGGGTCCCAGGTAAGTGGGGTAGGTTTTAGCGGGTTGGTTAGATGTAGGGTAATCAACATTAGGGTTTTGTGCCCTCAGGTGTGATTTAAGAGGGGTCATTGACGGTAGGTGTTAGGGGTAGAGTGTGGGTGGCCGTTCAAAATGTGTTTTCGGCCTTCATTAAGAAGAAGAAGAAGAAGAAGAAGAAGAATTTTTTACACCTCATTGAGGCCTCTAGGTTACACTGTATCCAGGCGTTTAATCCAAACACTCTCAGCTCTGAGTCTCTCTCTCAGAGACCATGCTGGATTTGCCTGTAGAAACGCAAACGCAGACAGGCCGTGGGTCAGGAAGTGCTGAACGAGGTGTCGTCGCTTATCAATTCTGTGTACAATGTTGTGTGCATGTTGATAAGCTCGGACTCTGAGTTCTTTTTTCGTCTGACCCACGTATTGTCTGCTACATTTGCTGCAGAAGGCCAAGTAAATGGAATTAGTGGATTAGGGTTAGGGGAATAAAATCCAGGATCCGAATCCCGAAGGATTCGAAAACGGCTGTGCACTGGCCCGAGTTCTATTGGCCGCCAAGAGTAACCAAGCATCCCCCAAACCACACACAACAGCCAACACTCACCTGAAGCCAGCCAACGCCAGTCTAAAATACCTTTCAGACACTGTAAAAAATCCCCACACGGGACACACCAAACCCGGGCTAAATCCCCTAGGGCTATTTAAAGTAGGGATCAAAAACTCCAAAGTCTGGACCTGAGGTCCAAACCCGGCTGTGCACGGTCCTTTGCTCAACTGGCCGCTCCCCGAACACAGACACCAGAGTGGACCAAAATAATGTCCAGAGAGGTGTTCAAAAATATAAAAGAGGGCTAAATCGCCATGGGTTATGGCAATCTGGGCTAAATTGCCACGTGCTGTGTCTAATTTTGGAGAAAACGAGGGTAGGTTTTAGTGCAGATGTGGAAGGGAGCATAAACACAATACACCAACGTCTTTATGGACGAGGGGAAACACTCAAAAAAATTATTCGGCTCCTCAACATCACCAGACCACAATGATGGAGGCCTTCTACATCAACTCAACGCCTTTTTGGGCGAAGAGAAAATTTTCCAAAGCTGTACTACATCACCCAGAGACAAAATGATGGCAGCTGTACTCATTTTTACAGTGTTGTGTCATTCAGGCAAACTCTCGCGACGCGTTTCGAACTTTCCCAAGGTTCTCTTCAGGCGAGTTAGAATGACAACTGACTCAGTCTCCACTCTCTCTCCACTGGACTATGGTGGAGGGCGTGGTCCCCCCTCGACTTTATTGTCAAGAGATTAGGGTTAGGGTTAGTGTTAGGGTTAGGTAGGGAGGTAAAAACGACTTTCACCCTCATTAGTAACCACCCTCATTAAAATATGGCATCTGATTGGCTGAAGCTTAACTGGCCATATATCTCCAACGCTTGGTTGTATCTGTACGAAACCTGGTATGTATACTAATTAAGGGATGGCCAGTCGACTGCTGGTGGTTTGGTGTTTGTCTCTAGCGCCACCAGGTGTGTAGACACGGTACTGCACATTTTTTTAGACCGGGCTGTTTAACTGTGGGCCATTTTATAAAGTGCTCTTGTTTTTGAGTAGTCTGGGTAGATTTTAGTGGTTTTGGAGTTGGGAGGATACTCTATCGGTTACCAGGGGAGTTGTGAGTTTTTTGGAAAGGTACGGCTGGTGTTTTTAGGTCCTGAAATGAAAGGTCAAAAAGGTCAAGCTGTCTGCCAGACCCTGAAAGGTGAATATGTATAATATAATTAAAAATATTTATTCATTTATTTATCATATAGATAGAGATAGAGAGAGAGACAGAGAGAGAGAGAGATGAGTTTGATCGACTTTGAACATTTTTTTTTATTGTTTTGTCTGAAAAAAGTGAATATTTATAGGTGATTGATGGATGGATGGATGAATAGATAGATACATGAGTTTGTTATATATTTTTGTGCATATTTTTTATTGTTTTGTCTGAAAAAAGTGAATGTTTATAGGCCTGGATGGACGGATGGATGGATGGATGGATGGTAGGATGGATGGTAGGATGGATGGATGCATGGATGGATGGTAGGAAGGATAGATAGATACATGAGTTTGTTATGTATTTTTGTGCATATTTTTTATTGTTTTGTCTGAAAAAAGTGAATGTTTATAGGCCTGGATGGATGGATGGACGGATACATGAGTTTGTTATATACTTTTGTGCATATTTTTAATTGTTTAGGGTTAGGGTTTTGAGAAGACAACGCCTCCCCCCAGAAGACCTCTCCTGGTCATCCAGTTTAGATTAGGAAGGACGCAGAAATGCACTGGCCGGTGCATGTTTCTGATGAGGCTGATACACCCATAACCACAATCTTTTTATTCCTATCTAATAATGGATTATCATATTTTGTTTTTAATCTTAAACAGCTTCTCAGTTTCAGAACCCAGCTCCTAGCCATACCCGACTCACTCAGATCCCATTTTGTTTGCAAACAAAACAAACAACATAAAACAACATAAACACACTAATATGCTCAATGAAGAACAGTTAAACACATAAACACACTAATATGCTCAATGAAGAACAGTTAAACACATAAACACACTAATATGCTCAATGAAGAACAGTTAAACACACATAAACACACTAATATGCTCAATGAAGAACCGTTAAACACACATAAACACACTAATATGCTCAATGAAGAACAGTTAAACACATAAACACACTAATATGCTCAATGAAGAACAGTTAAACACATAAACACACTAATATGCTCAATGAAGAACAGTTAAACACACATAAACACACTAATATGCTCAATGAAGAACCGTTAAACACACATAAACACACTAATATGCTCAATGAAGAACAGTTAAACACATAAACACACTAATATGCTCAATGAAGAACAGTTAAACACACATAAACACACTAATATGCTCAATGAAGAACCGTTAAACACACACAAACACACTAATATGCTCAATGAAGAACAGTTAAACACATAAACACACTAATATGCTCAATGAAGAACAGTTAAACACACATAAACACACTAATATGCTCAATGAAGAACAGTTAAACACATAAACACACTAATATGCTCAATGAAGAACAGTTAAACACACATAAACACACTAATATGCTCAATGAAGAACAGTAAAACACACATAAACACACTAATATGCTCAATGAAGAACAGTTAAACACATAAACACACTAATATGCTCAATGAAGAACAGTTAAACACACATAAACACACTAATATGCTCAATGAAGAACAGTTAAACACACATAAACACACTAATATGCTCAATGAAGAACAGTAAAACACACATAAACACACTAATATGCTCAATGAAGAACTGTTAAACACACATAAACACACTAATATGCTCAATGAAGAACAGTTAACACATAAACACACTAATATGCTCAATGAAGAACAGTTAAACACATAAACACACTAATATGCTCAATGAAGAACAGTTAAACACACATAAACACACTAATATGCTCAATGAAGAACAGTAAAACACACATAAACACACTAATATGCTCAATGAAGAACTGTTAAACACACATAAACACACTAATATGCTCAATGAAGAACAGTTAAACACACATAAACACACTAATATGCTCAATGAAGAACAGTTAAACACACATAAACACACTAATATGCTCAATGAAGAACAGTTAAACACATAAACACACTAATATGCTCAATGAAGAACAGTTAAACACACATAAACACACTAATATGCTCAATGAAGAACAGTTAAACACACATAAACACACTAATATGCTCAATGAAGAACAGTTAAACACACATAAACACACTAATATGCTCAATGAAGAACAGTTAAACACACATAAACACTAATATGCTCAATGAAGAACAGTAAAACACACATAAACACACTAATATGCTCAATGAAGAACAGTTAAACACACATAAACACACTAATATGCTCAATGAAGAACTGTTAAACACACATAAACACACTAATATGCTCAATGAAGAACAGTAAAACACACATAAACACACTAATATGCTCAATGAAGAACTGTTAAACACACATAAACACACTAATATGCTCAATGAAGAACAGTTAAACACACATAAACACACTAATATGCTCAATGAAGAACTGTTAAACACACATAAACACACTAATATGCTCAATGAAGAACAGTTAAACACATAAACACACTAATATGCTCAATGAAGAACAGTTAAACACACATAAACACACTAATATGCTCAATGAAGAACAGTTAAACACACATAAACACACTAATATGCTCAATGAAGAACAGTAAAACACACATAAACACACTAATATGCTCAATGAAGAACAGTTAAACACACATAAACACACTAATATGCTCAATGAAGAACAGTTAAACACACATAAACACACTAATATGCTCAATGAAGAACAGTTAAACACACATAAACACACTAATATGCTCAATGAAGAACTGTTAAACACACATAAACACACTAATATGCTCAATGAAGAACAGTTAAACACATAAACACACTAATATGCTCAATGAAGAACAGTTAAACACACATAAACACACTAATATGCTCAATGAAGAACAGTTAAACACACATAAACACACTAATATGCTCAATGAAGAACTGTTAAACACACATAAACACACTAATATGCTCAATGAAGAACAGTTAAACACACATAAACACACTAATATGCTCAATGAAGAACAGTTAAACACACATAAACACACTAATATGCTCAATGAAGAACTGTTAAACACACATAAACACACTAATATGCTCAATGAAGAACCGTTGGTAACACTTTATTTCGATAGTCCGCTTTAGACAGTCTACTAACTATAAGTAACTTTTCAACTACATGTCAACTAACTCTCATTAGAGTATTAGTATATTATAGTAGACTGTCAGTAGACTGTTAGGTTATGGTTAGGTGTTCGGGTTCGGGTTCGGAGAATGAGTTGACTTGTAGTCGTCAAGTTACTTATAGTCAGTTGAATGTCTGTTGGGGGACCAACAAAATAAAGTGTTAGCAGATATTAAGCTGACAGTCTACTAATACTCTAATAATAGTTAGTTGACATGTAGCTGAAAAGTTACTTATAGTTAGTAGACTGTCTAAAGTGGACTATCGAAATAAAGTGTTACCGAACCGTTAAACACACATAAACACACTAATATGCTCAATGAAGAACTGTTAAACACACATAAACACACTAATATGCTCAATGAAGAAGAAAGTTCAGTTGACAGAGTTTCCTGAAGTCAGAGTAGAAATGAGTGAGAGGATTGAGCCTGACACTATCGTAGGATACAGAAACACTATACAATCAGTTGACGTCATCTCTACAACAGTACAGATCATTCTCTCATATAAGAAATGTCGGTGAGGTCCCAGAATGCATCAGCCCAAGAGAGCCACGTCACGCCACTCTGTTCACCTCTCTGCACTCGCATCTTCCCACGCTTGCTTGCGGTCCACGGTCTCAGCTCCTACACTTTCTCCCGTGAGTCTACACTCCTACCAGAAGCCTGCGGTCGGTCCCGGAGGCAGAATCCCTGACAACATTCAAAACACAGCTGAAAACCATCTGTTCCGTGAGTAACATAACCAAAAAAAGAATACAGATGTTTTCCTTTTCCTTTAATCCTCCGTTGTCTGCTTATGCTACTCTGAGCAATGCCTGAACTCTGTGTTTTGAACACTTGTGTTTCTGCCTCTTCCCGACGACTCGCTTGCTTTAGTCTTCAGTTATAAGTCGCTTTGGATAAAAGCGTCTGCTAAATGACTAAATGTAAATGTAAATACTGTAACAAATGTGTTGCTCATTGTTAGTTCATGTTAGTTAATACATTAATATTAACTAATGAACCTTTTTGTACAATTACTTATGAAAATGTTAACGATTACAAAAGTGTTCCCTCTGAATATTTTCCGTAGAAAGCTAGAATTTGTTGAATAATATTAATCTGTTGCTTTGCCTGTTTTTGATGTGCTACTGCTCTCTCTCTCAATTCAATTTAAAATGGCTTTATTAGCATGACTGTACAGTGTACACAATACAAAATTGCCAAAGCTTGGAATACATAAAGACATCAAAATAATAAAATATTATAACATAACTTAAATCTTAATGTACAAATTAAATTAATTGTAAAAATTAAATGTAACAAACAAAGATAAAAATAAATAACAATAACAACAGTGAAACAACACAAATCTCCTTTATAAATGCTTTACAAGGCATGAATAGTCCTCACTTTAGATGAGCTCACAGAAACAGTTAACTGACCACTACTAAATGCTTTATAACTACCTGAATTTACTAGTCTGGGTTTCCCCATGCTGCCTTCCCGCAGCGCGATTTTATTCACGCTGAAAGGCAGTATGGATACCATGGCCCAGATTTTCGCCTCATTTAGGGAACCAATCACAGAACGGGATCACAGAACGGGGAGGGAGCAGCAAGACGATGACGTCATATGTTGGCAGGCGCATTTGATAGACATTCTTAGCACCCAATAAACGACGCCGGGCATTCGTAAACCACGCCTCAAATACGAGAAAATGTACATGTGGTTCCCAGACCCAAGTCTCAACGAGAATTGGGTCTGGCGTTAGCCAGGCTACGAATTTACTACATTTACTGACACGTTCTAAGTGATCTTATGAATTACTGACAACTCTTAAATAACTGGTTTGTAAATAATGCAATACTTCCTTTAGAAAATATTAATTGATCATTAACAAAGTATGAAAATACAATTATTAAAAACATTATAGATATGCTTATAAATCAAGATTAAAGCATTTATAGCTGTATTTACAAACTGCTTATTAATGTATAATAATGCTTTATAAATGATGAATTAACTGTTTACTAATGCTTAACTAATGATTAATAGCGTGCAGTTATTATAAAGTGTTACCAAAAAATTCGGTGAAACATTTAGAATTCAGTGTCATCGACTCTCTCTTTTTGTAGCAAGCATCAATGTATCTTGCTGCTAGTATAATACAATCTCCTTTTTCACCTAATAGATGTTGAAGTTGTGTTTTGTTGTCTAATTTTACAAAGTTAGGGCAAAGTATTTCAAACTTTGTGTAAAAAGTCCCTCTAATGTCCGCATAGTTGGGGCAGCGGAAGTGTTGCTCTGTGCCACTAATCCCTGCTCAGTCCACGACCCAGCTGGAAGAACACACACACCCCTCTCTTTCATTCTCTCTCTCTATTTATTAAGAACAGATGTGTGTGTTCTTCCAACTTGGCCGTGGACTGTGAGCAGGGATTGGTGGACACACACCCCTCTCTTTCATTGTCTCTCTCTCTCTCTCTCTCTCTCTCTCTTTATTAAGAACATCCGTGGAGTGAGGCAGGGTTGCAGTCTGGTGTGTGTGTGTGTGTGTGTGCGTGTGCGTGTGCGTGTGTGTGTGTGTGTGTGTGTGCGTGTGTGTTTGTGTGTGTGTGTGTGTGTGTGTGAGTGTGTGAGACACAGACAGAGCTGCTGCCCAGAGAGAGACACATCTGCCCGTACTGTGACCAGGGATAGGTGGGACAGAGCAACAGGAGTGAGACAGGGTCCCTGAAGAACAGACACTGTTACGACTGCTAGGGGTCGGCCGTAACAGGAAAAGGAATAAGTCAAACTACCAGAGAGATATCAAAAATAACATGCGTTTATTTCCAAAAGGGTTTTAGCGTCAGGGGCAGACAAGGCCAAAATAACAAACAAAACAATATTTTGTTAAACCTCTACAATTCCTAAAACAAAAGAAAACAAAATACAATTTAAACTTACCTACCTCCCTAAACCAAAATAATGTGAAAATATATACAAAATAAAATGGCGTCAAACCCCCTACCTCCCTTATTTTGACAAAAATATTTACAGTACCTAAATGTACAAGTCCGTAGCAAACAAAACAATCCAGAATCCAAAATCGTAGTCAAACAGGCATGGGTCAGTTAACAAGGATAAACAAAAGGTTCAAAATCACAATCTCCAAATAGCACTCACAGCACAATCTCAAATAAACACTCACAAACTCTCTGATACACTCTAGAATAGACAATAAAACAATAGCAAAGTGGTAACAATCAACGATGGCACAATAGTGGGGCCTCCTGTTGAGTGTTTGGGGTGGTTCTTATATGTGGATCAGGTGTGGAGGAGGACCAATCGGAGCCTCCAACAAATTATCATCAGATCCGCCCACCTGTAACACAAACAAGCACATGCACATACACAGACAATAATACAATGGACAGAATGGAATCAGTGAGTAAACATTAAAATGACTCAGGCTCATAACACCCCCACCCACAAAATAAAACATACACTGTTTTACTGATTGACCCGGGACAGTGAATCAGCAGTGACATTGTCGATACCCTTTTTATGACATATCTTCAAGTTGTAACTTTGGCAGATTAGTGACCATCTCATAAGACGATGATTAGCATTTGACATGCGTTGAAGAAATATAAGAGGGTTATGGTCAGTGTAAACAGTAACAGGCTGTGAACTTGAACCAATGTAGACTTCAAAATGTTGGACAGTGAGAATTAAGGCAAGAGCTTCTTTTTCGATGGTACTGTAGTTAAGCTGATGCTTGTGGAATTTTTTTGAAAAGAAACTAATTGGATGACTTAAACCAGCAGCATCTGTCTGAAGTAGGACGGCACCTGCGCCGGTACCACTAGCATCTACCTCTAAGAAGAAAGGCCGTTCAAAACAGGGGGCAGCAAGAACAGGGGCACTACAAAGCAAAGTTTTCAAAGCTTCAAAAGCAAATTGACATTCCACAGACCACTTAAATGGGACTGCCTTACGTAATAATCCGGTGAGAGGACAAGCATCGTCAGAAAAATTCTTGCAAAAACAGCGGTAATATCCAGTCATTCCAAGGAATCGACGGAGCTCTTTCTTAGTCTTAGGAACTGGGAAATCAAGAATGGCTTGTATTTTTGAGTTAAGTGGACAAACCTGACCATTACCAACCTCCTTACCTAGGTACGTAACAGTGGCACAACCAAATTCACATTTTGACAAGTTCACTGTGAGATTAGCATCTCTCAGATGTTTGAAGACATCATCCAAGGTTCTGAGATGGTCTTCCCACGTATCTGAGTAGCACACAACATCATCAAGATAAGCTTCACAATTAGACACATCAGACAACACTATGGACATTAAACGCTGAAAGGTAGCTCCAGCATTGCGAAGGCCAAAAGGCATTACTCGGTACTGTAGAAACACATCACGGGTGGCAAAAGCAGAGATTTCAGATGCTCGCTCTGTTAGTGGCACCTGCCAATACGCTTTAAGCAGATCAAGTTTAGTCATACATTTATTGTTACCTACACGATCAACGCAATCTTCCATGCGAGGCAGTGGGAAGGAATCAGCTTTGGTTAAAGCATTAACTCTCCTATAGTCGGTACAAAACCTTGAGCTACCATCCGACTTAGGGACGAGTAGACATGGTGAACACCATGGGCTGGCACTAGGGACTGCTAAATTATGTTCTAGCAAGTACTGAGTTTCTTGCTTCATTAGTTCTTTTTTAACTGGGTTGACACGGTAAGCATTCTGTTTCACAGGGACGTGCAGACCAACATCTATATCGTGTTTTATTACATGGGTAGTTGAAGGAAAATCATTAAACAAGGTCGGATACCTACCTATAAGTTTGGTAATATCAGCCTGGGCAGATAAAGATAAGTGTGACCATTTTTTTGATAAGTTTGCCAAAGTTTCAGAATTTGGTAAACAAGCAGACAAGACTGAGGCACTATTCATTCTCAAATCATCACTTTCAGGTGAATATTCAGACAAGGGCACAGTAACTGGTACAACGGTAGCAACAGGTATGTTAACCTCCTTAGAATCGGAATGTGACACGTATGCCTTAAGCATATTAACGTGACAAATTCGTGACTTCCTTTTACGGTCAGGGGTATTAACAACATAGTCAGTATCTCCTAGCTTCTCCTTAATCTCATAAGGGCCAGCAAATTTAGCTTGGAGTGCTGAACCTGGTACTGGAAGTAAAATGAGAACTTTGTCTCCAGTCTGAAATGAACGCTGTACAGCCTTCTGATCATAGCGAGTTTTCATTTGGGTTTGGACTGAACCGAGTGAGCTTTTTGCCAACTCCCACACAGTGTGTAGTCGCTCACGGAATGCACTGACATAATCTAGGACACTGGCAGTTTGAGATGGATGTCTAGAAGAAAGAATTTGCTCTTGCAAAATTTTCAATGGACCACGAACAGTGTGTCCAAAGATTAACTCAGAGGGACTGTACCCGAGTGACGCTTGGGTAGTATTAAAAATTGGTGCCTTGATCAGACTGAATGTATTTTGGCATTCCAAATGTAGTGCAGAACTTAACAATTGCCTTGACAATCGTAGGAGCTTTGAGGGAACGTAGCGGTATTGCCTCAGGAAATCTGGTCGATGCACACATTAGTGTTAAAAGATAAGCGTTTCCAGACTTCGTTCTGGTCAATGGACCAACACAGTCAATCAGAATTCGCTCAAATGGTTCACCCAGCACTGGTATTGGCTTTAGTGGGGCTGGGGCAATCACTTGATTTGGTTTGCCCGCCATTTGACAAGCGTGGCAGGATTTACAAAATTTGGCTACATCTGACTTCATCGAAGGCCAAAAGAAATGCTTCAATAAATAATCGTACGTTTTTCGAATACCAACATGACCAGAAAGTTCATGATTGTGCGCAACACTCATTACCTGCTCTCTGTAAGGTTTTGGGACAACAACTTGAAAGACAGTGCTCCAGTCATTATCTGCGTGACTTGGAGTCCACTTACGCATCAGTACACCATCTTCAAGGTAGTACGCCACAGAATGCTCTGACAGCACAGATGGGTCAACAATAACTGCAATACAGTGACTCAAAGTTTGATCAACACGTTGAGCCTCAATTAACTGTGGCTTACCAAAGGATAAATCCACATTAGGAAGTGCACACACATCTATCTCAACTGCCTCAGCTTCCTTCTCTGACTGGGCAAAATCATCAGCACACATAAAGGAATTAGAAAGATCTACAGTTTCCTTAAATTTACGAGCTTGAGCTCGTGTCACCACACACGTACCAAACACATCAGGAAATTCATCCTTCAACACATCTTCCTCGTTCACATTAGGACCTTCACAGGTAGTTCAGCTTGGACTGCCAGCTTAACGTTTCCTGAAATTATTTTAGTTGTGTTAGTGACAGTCGTAAATCGCGGGCTGTTAACTAAAACAATAGGAGGCAATGGCGCAACGCTACCCAGCAACAGCTCAGTTATGGCGCCCGCTTACTTCCGGTAGTTTCGACGGATTCGTCTATAGGAGGATAGGTTTGATGATGCTATCAAAGATTTTCAGCCACAGTTTAATGGGGGGGTTAAATTTGAACAGGGGTTTCCTTATACTGTAATGGGCCCTACATGCTTTATCAGTCAGATCTCTCTCTCTCTCTCTCTCTCTCTCTCTCTCTCTCTCGGGCTGGTGCTGTGGGTGTCGTCTGGGCCTGTTAGCGCTGCAGCGTAGTTCTGTCTCTCTCTCTCTCTCTCTCTCTCTCTCTCTCTCTCTCAGGCTGGTGCTGTGGGTGTCGTCTGGGCCTGTTAGCGCTGCAGCGTAGTTCTGTCTCTCTCTCTCTCTCTCTCTCTCTCTCTCTCTCGGGCTGGTGCTGTGGGTGTCGTCTGGGCCTGTTAGCGCTGCAGCGTAGTTCTGTCTCTCTCTCTCTCTCTCTCTCTCTCTCTCTCTCTCTCGGGCTGGTGCTGTGGGTGTCATCTGGGCCTGTTAGCGCTGCAGCGTAGTTCTGTCTCTCTCTCTCTCTCTCTCTCTCTCTCTCTCGGGCTGGTGCTGTGGGTGTCGTCTGGGCCTGTTAGCGCTGCAGCGTAGTTCTGTCTCTCTCTCTCTCTCTCTCTCTCTCTCTCTCTCGGGCTGGTGCTGTGGGTGTCGTCTGGGCCTGTTAGCGCTGCAGCGTAGTTCTGTCTCTCTCTCTCTCTCTCTCTCTCTCTCTCTCTCTCAGGCTGGTGCTGTGGGTGTCGTCTGGGCCTGTTAGCGCTGCAGCGTAGTTCTGTCTCTCTCTCTCTCTCTCTCTCTCTCTCTCTCTCTCTCTCGGGCTGGTGCTGTGGGTGTCATCTGGGCCTGTTAGCGCTGCAGCGTAGTTCTGTCTCTCTCTCTCTCTCTCTCTCTCTCTCTCTCTCGGGCTGGTGCTGTGGGTGTCGTCTGGGCCTGTTAGCGCTGCAGCGTAGTTCTGTCTCTCTCTCTCTCTCTCTCTCTCTCTCTCTCGGGCTGGTGCTGTGGGTGTCGTCTGGGCCTGTTAGCGCTGCAGCGTAGTTCTGTCTCTCTCTCTCTCTCTCTCTCTCTCTCTCTCTCTCGGGCTGGTGCTGTGGGTGTCGTCTGGGCCTGTTAGCGCTGCAGCGTAGTTCTGTCAAATTCAAATTCAAATTCAAATGAGCTTTATTGGCATGAATGTGTACAATAGCACAATATTGCCAAAGCAATAGACATATACAAACATATATGTAGATAAATAAAAGTAAACAATAAAAAAAAAAAATATATATATATATATATATATATATCATACAATCAAAATAATAATTATTTGAAAATGTGTACAATTATTTATCCATCTGAGGTTCCACTGGTTGTCCTCATTTCATGGCATGAGGAGACATATTTTGCAGCAATTATTTCACATTTGGGCATTTCTCCCAGTAAATATGGGAGTTTCTGTGTGTCTGATATGGATTCGAATTCAGGATATATTTGGGAAATGTTTAGGAAGTGTTTTTGTCTTAGTGTATTATATTTGGGGCATGAGGTTAGGAAGTGCAGCACTGTCTCGACCTGTCCCCGGTCACACTGGGAGCAGAGTCTCTCTCTCTCTCTCTCTCTCTCTCTCTCTCTCTCACACACACACACTGGGAGCACAGTCTCTCCTCTTGTGGGAGCCAGCTCTGTCTGTGGCGGCCCGTCTCTCTCACACACACACACACACACACACACACACACAGAGTCTCTCCTCTTGTGGGAGCCAGCTCTGTCTGTGGCGGCCCGTCTCTATGGCCAGGCTGTGTTCACTCAGTCTGTATGTTGTCAACATTTTTCTTAGTTTAGGACATTTTATTGTACTCAGGTAATTTGCCAGTGTGAATTCTCTTTTTAGGGTCAGATAACATTGTAATTTACTTTGTGTTTTGGTCGTTTCTTTCCAGTATTCAATATATTTTTCTTTCTGCTTGTTGATAATTTGGTTTGGTCTTGAGTTGGCGTTGCTGTGCTGAGGCTGTTGGGGACGTGTTCCTGCAGAGAGCCTCAGCACCAGCTGGCTGAGGGGACTCTTTTCTGCTTTCAGCTCCTGGTATGTTAGGGCTTTGTGATGATATGTCTGGGGGTTAACTGATTTTAAGTGATTGTAAAATTTAATTGATCTTTTCTGTATTTTTAGTAAGAGGGGGTATTGGCCGAGCTCTGCTCTGCACAGGTTATTTGGTGTTTTTCTCTGCACCTGTAGGATGCTCTTACAGAACTCGGTATGGAACGATTCTGTGACTGTTTTGTCCCATTTGTCAAATTCATTATTAAGTTTTGGCCCCCAAATTTCACTACCATATAAAATTATTGGTTCTAGTACAAATTGGAAAATTTTAAGCCAGATTTCAATTGGAATATAGATTTTAATGTTTCTTTTTATTGCATAGAAAGCTCTCCTTGCTTTGTCCCTCAGATCTTTCACAGCCATGTTGAGGTTCCCTGTGTATGTAATGTTGAGGCCAAGGTAAGTGTAGTTTTTTGTGTGTTGTAATTTAGTGGTGTCCAAATAGAAATTGTGTGTAACCTGATTTCTGTATTGTTTCTGAAAGATCATTATCTTAGTCTTTACTGTGTTGACTGTCAGGGCCCAGGTCTGGCAGAATCTGTGCAGGAGGTTAAGGTGCTGCTGCAGACCTTCTTTAGTAGGGGAGAGTAACACTAAGTCATCTGCGTACAGCAGACCTCTGATCTCGGTGTTGTTCAGGGTGAGGCCAGGGGCCGTGGAACTCTCTAATTGCTTTGCTAATTCATTGATATATAGATTGAAGAGAATTGGACTGAGATTGCATCCCTGCCTCACTCCCCGGCCCTGGGAGAAGAACGCTGTTTGTTTGTTTCCAATCTTTATGGCACATTCACTTTTTGTATACATGTTCTTAATCAAATCATATGTTTTTCCTCCAATGCCACTTTCAAGTAGTCTATAGAAGAGGCCCTCGTGCCAGATGGAATCAAAGGCTTTTTGGAAGTCAACAAAACAGGCATATACCTTTCTTTTCTTAATGTTTAATTCTGGAGTGTAAATATATGGTCCGTTGTGCGGCAATTTGGCAAAAAACGTCCCGGGTTACGTATGTAACCCTAGTTCCCTGAAGGAACGAGACGCTGCGTGAAAACGCTGCGGGAACGCTTCTAGCGTTGTGCGTCTTGAAGCATAGTATGGAATCAGCCAATGGCGAGACGGAACGTCACGGGTGACGTCATCGACCAGGAAACTATAAAGCACACCCATAAACAAGATGGCGACAGCTTCTGGAAAGTCTGAAGCAAATCGATCAAGGGAATGCTGGGAGTATGGCAACGACACGCAGCGTCTCGTTCCTTCAGGGAACTAGGGTTACATACGTAACCCGGGACGTTCCCTATCAGGAACGTCGAGCTGCGTGAAAACGCTGCGGGAACGCTAATACCCACGTCGCCATAAGAGCAAGTGACCGACTGTGTGAATCAAGGATTAAATTCAGCCGAAAGCACCTGCGCCCCAGGGGTGGAGCTAAGGTCTAGGTCATAAAACCTGACGAAAGTATGCGGTGAGGACCAGCCTGCCGCATCACACACGTCATGAAGAGAAACTCCTGACAATAAGGCTTTGGAAGCCGCCATACTCCTGGTAGAGTGAGCTCGGACAGCCAAAGGTGAAGGCTGACCAGCCGACTCATAGGCAAGAGAGATGGCCTCGACCACCCACTTGCTCATCCTCTGCTTAGACACTGGGGACCCCTTCTTAGGTGGTCCGAAACAAACGAACAACTGTTCTGATTTCCTCCACAGGGCAGCTCTGTGGACATAAGTATCTAGAGCCCGGACAGGGCAGAGCAGATTAAGTTTTTCCTGATCTGACGATGTAAAAGGAGGAGGGCAGAAGGCCTGCAGAACTATAGGTCTGGCCACATTGGTAGGGACCTTAGGGACATAACCTGGCCTGGGGTGGAGAAAAGCCTTCACCATCCCAGGCGCAAATTCCAAACACGAGGGAGCAACCGAGAGAGCCTGAATATCTCCGATTCTTTTAAGAGAAGAAATGGCAAGGAGAAAAATAGTCTTTAAAGTAACAAACTTTTCAGAAACTTCTTCAATAGGCTCAAAAGGAGCTAGGGAAAGACCTTCTAGAACGATGGCCAAGTCCCACGCTGGCACCCTCGTGCGGACTACAGGCCTCAGCCTCAAAGTACCACGGAGGAAACGAGTTATAAACGGGTGTCTCCCCAAAGAGACTCCACTGAAAGGGACATGGTAAGCAGCAAGTGCCGCCACATACACCTTTAGTGTGGAGGGGGATAACCCTGAGGAGAAACGCTCCTGCAGGAACTCCAGCACTGCACCCACTGGGCAGTTAACTGGGTCCAACAGGTGTTCTCCACACCAAGAAGTGAAGAGCCTCCACTTCAAGGCGTATAACTTCCTCGTGGAAGGAGCTCTGGAGTGAAGGATGGTCTCAACAACCTCGGTTGAGAGACCAGTGCCTACGAGCTGGGCCCCCTCAGAGGCCAAGCCCATAGCTTCCACAACTCTGGGCGGGGGTGATAAATCAACCCGCTCGCCTGAGAGAGAAGGTCCCTCCTGATCGGAATCTCCAGAGGAGAGCCGTCTAGGAGAGATATTAGGTCCGCAAACCATACTCGGGCCGGCCAAAACGGGGCTACCAATAGTAGACTGACCCCGTCCCGGCGAACCCTCTCCAGAACTCCTGGGAGCAGAGCAATCGGGGGAAAGGCGTACAGGCGTGACCTCGGCCACGGCTGTACCATAGCATCCAACCCCAGTGGGGCTGGATAACTGAGAGAGAACCACAGTGGACAGTGTGATGTCTCCCTGGACGCAAATAGGTCTACCTCGGCACGACCGTATTGCAACCACAGGAGCTCCACCACCTCGGGGTGGAGTCTCCATTCCCCGGGCCTTGGCCCCTGCCTCGACAGGATGTCCGCTCCCTGATTTAAATACCCCGGAAGATAAATCGCCCTCAATGAAAGGAACTTCCCCTGGGTCCATAGAAGGATCTGGCGAGCCAGATTGTATAACTGGCGAGAGCGCAGACCCCCCTGATGGTTTATGTAAGAGACCACCGATGTATTGTCGGACCGGACAAGAACATGATGACCTCTCAGGTCTGGCAGGAAGTGTTTCAGAGCCTGAAACACCGCCAACATCTCTAGACAATTTATATGCCAAAATCGATGATGGTCCTGCCACAGACCCTGGGCTGGGCGACCACTCATGATCGCCCCCCAGCCTGTGAGGGAAGCATCTGTCGTTAGCGTTACACGACGACAAAGAGCTCCCAGCACAGGTCCCTGGGACAGAAAACAAGGATCCCTCCACATGACCAGAGCACGTAGGCAGCGCCGCGTAACTCTGATCGTGCGGAGGGGGTTTCCCCTCGGGGAGAACCCCTTGGTTCTGAGCCACCACTGTAACGGTCTCATGTACAACAGGCCGCAAGGTATAACATTGGACGCTGCTGCCATCAGACCCAGCAGTCTCTGGAACTGCTTCACAGTGAGCAACTGGCCTAGCTTTACTCGTTTTACGGCTGAGAGAATCGAAGTGATGCGGGCCGGCGACAGGCACGCCCGCATTGCTACTGAATCCCATAATACCCCCAGAAAAGATGTCTTCTGTGATGGAGATAGAACACTCTTCTTGGCATTCAGCCTCAACCCCAGTTTCTTTATGTGCGCGAGGACGACATCTCGATGCCGAACCGCTTGTTGTTGCGATTGAGCCAGAATCACCCAATCGTCTATGTAGTTCAATATACGAATGCCCTGGAGTCGCAGTGGAACTAGCGCTGCATCCATGCATTTCGTGAACGTGCGGGGAGATAGAGCTAGACCGAACGGAAGAACACGATATTGGTACGCTTCGCCCCCGAAAGCGAACCTCAGGAACTTCCTGTGTTGCGGAAGGATGGAAATGTGGAAGTACGCGTCCTTCAGATCTATCGTGACAAACCAGTCCTCGGACCTGATTTGTGACACGATTTGCTTTAGCGTGAGCATCTTGAACTTGAGCTTGGCTACAGCACGGTTTAATAGGCGCAGATCTAAAATTGGACGCAACCCCCCATCCTTCTTTGGAACGATGAAATATCGGCTGTAATAACCTGACTCCTTGCTGGGAGGAGGAACCCGTTCTATAGCCTCCTTTTGAAGGAGTGTTTTCACCTCTTGTTCCATTACCAGAGCCTGCTCGGGGCCCACCACAGTGGGCAGGACCCCGTTGAATCGAGGAGGAGGAGATCTGAACTGAATGGCATAACCCCTCTCTATCGACTGCAGAACCCACTGAGATATTTTTGGAAGACTTTTCCACTCTGCCAGAAATTCTACTAAGGGTACCAGCCTCTCGAGGCTGGCCTCTGGAATATTTTGAGCAGCAGACACAGCGCCCTGTAACGGCGCACCGGCAGGGAACGACTGGTCTAACTGCCCTAGGCCCCTCCTCAGAGGGGGCGAGTGTCCCTCGGGAAAACACTCGCTGGGCCCGTCTACGCCCCGTCTTAAAGGCGGGGTTGGCAGAAGGGACCCCTGAGGGCACCGTGAGAGGACGGGCACCGTCTGAAGCGGTGAACACCTCCCTCTCACGGAGGGGACCACCCTCAGCATCCTGACGCCAGTGGCGTCAGGACTTCTTTTTAGACGAAGCCTTCTTAGCCATAATGACCGTCCTCAGATCAGTCTTACCGCTGGAAGGCTTCGCCTGAGAGTGTCGCGTCTGTGCCCATTGTTTAGAAGGGGGGCCACGAGACGCGACGCTCTGCTTTTGTTGCGCCCTATGTGAGGAGCTTGTCGACGGCTTGGTCTGCCCTCGCCCAGCAGACCCTGAGATATGAACTTTAAGTGGGAGGAATTTTTGAAAAGCCGCAGCTTGTTTCTTTCCTTCCTGAAATTTATCTATAACCACATCTACTGCGTCACCAAATAGACCAGATGGAGAAAGTGGAGCATCCAAGAGAAAAGCTTTCTCTTTATCCTTCATATCAGAAAGGTTCAACCACAAGTGCCTCTCTGCGGCCACCAAGGCTGCCATAGTACGGCCCATCATTTTGGCCGACTCCTTGGTGGCACGCAGAGATAAATCTGCAGCCTGACGCAGTTCGCGAACCATGTCAGAGCTGACCTCCTCACTCTCACTCATATCTTTTAAAAGATCAGCTTGGTATGCCTGCAATATGGACATAGTATGCAGACACGCCGAAGCCTGACCAGCCGCCGAATAAGCCTTGCCCACCAAAGCCGAGGTATTTCTGAGAGGCTTGGTGGGCAGCGCTGGTGCCTTAAGAGACGAAGAAGACTCAGCAGAAAGATGGCTAGCTAGAGTCTCCTCCGCCTTGGGCATCGCCCCATAACCATACAACTTAGCCCCCGATATATTCGAATAAGTGGATGTCTGGGGGCTAAAAACACGATAAGAGGCGGGTCTCTTCCACGACTTCGACACCTCAGTGTGGAGGTCGGGAAGAAATGGAAGGCACCGCCGTGGAGGTTGAGCACGGGAAGGCAAAAATCGTTCATCAAGCTTGCTTTTAGAAACACACTCCTGCCTAACAGCTGGCCACTCGATGCTTAGTTTAGAAACCGCACGAGTGAGCACCTCCATAAGCTCCTCATGTTCAGGGGAATGAGATGACGAATCCTCAATATCCCCTGTCTCAATACTAACAACATCCAGCTCCTCGGAACTGGATAGTTGCAGCATTGGTGCCTCAGCCCGGGGGGAAGAAACCGCAATGCGTGCTTCCACACCCGAAACTGAGGCACTGGAACTGGCAGGTAAAGGCTGAGATAAGGCAGCGCCCGTCTCAAACCCCGCTGACAGATCCATTTGCGATCCCCACGACAGGCGCCGCCGCTCTGCCTCGACAGAAGCGGGACCCGAGCCGCGGGGAGCGCGAACCGAACCACTCTCCTCGAAGAGTGATCGGCGGGAGCGGAGCGTTCTGATCGGAAAACGCTCGCAATGCTCACAATCAGCCCCCTCGAGAGCTGACTGGGCATGCTGCACTCCCAAACAAACAACACACAGATCGTGTGTGTCCCCACCTGAGAGATAACGAGTACAGGGGGGAGCACACTTTCTATATTGCTGCTCGCTCGTCATAGTAATATATGTGAATATATATAGTTTTTTTTAAGTGAAAAACTCCTGCCTAGCAATCACTAAGAACAGACAAAAACACAGTTTGGACAGATTCACACACAGAGCGCTTTGCTGAAGACAACAGAAGCTGTCGCCATCTTGTTTATGGGTGTGCTTTATAGTTTCCTGGTCGATGACGTCACCCGTGACGTTCCGTCTCGCCATTGGCTGATTCCATACTATGCTTCAAGACGCACAACGCTAGAAGCGTTCCCGCAGCGTTTTCACGCAGCTCGACGTTCCTGATAGGGAACCAATTTGGCATTTATGCAGAATATTGTGGTCATCAAGAAAGTTGACAAGTCTTTTATTAATGATGTTGCAAAACATTTTTCCCAGGTTACTGGATACACATATTCCTCTGTAGTTATTTGGGTCATATTTATCTCCGGATTTATGAATTGGGGTTATTAAACCTTTGTTCCAGATGTCTGGAAAAGTTCCAGTTGATAGAATAATATTGAATAGTTTTAGTATAGCCAATCTGATTTTATGATCTGAGTATTTGATCATTTCGTTGAGGATTCCATCTACACCACAAGCCTTTTTCCCTTTCAGGGATTGGATGACTTCTGTTAACTCTTGTTCTGTTACAGGGTAATCTATAGGGTTTTGGTTGTTTTTTATCACAGCCTCCAGAGTTTTCCATTTTGTGAGTATCTTGTACTGATCCTCATTTTTTGTAATATTACTGTATAATTCACTAAAGTGATTAATCCAAGTATTTCCATCTTGAATCGCCAATTCATCCTGGTGGGTTTTGTTTAGGTTGTTTCATTTCTCCCAGAACTGGTTGGACTCTAAAGATTCCTCAATTTCACGGAGCTGCTTTTTGTTGTGTTGTTCTTTCTTAGTTTTTAGGGTGTACTTGTATTGTTTCAGAGTGGCCTCATATTTACAGCGTATATTGTGGTTATCTGGGTCCCTATGCTTTTCATTTGATAATTTCCTTAAAGTTTTCCTTAGGCTTTTGCATTCAGTGTCAAACCATTTGTTACTGTTCATTTGTTGAGGTTTTGGTTTGGAGGCTTTCAAATTAGATGAAGAAGCCAAATGATGAAATATTAAATTGATTTTGTCCAGAGCTGAATTTATACCAGAATTATTCTGGGGAAATGTTTCAGTTAGAAATAAATTAGTTAAATCATATATGGTTTGATTTTCCAGTGCCTTTTGGTACGCCCCCATGCTGTCTGGGGTCCACCTGTATGAGTATGTGCTGTTAAACAGTTCACAGGCACTAGGGGCTGTAGACTTAGACTGGGCCCTTTTCAGATATAGTGTGGTTTTGCTGTGGTCTGAGAGGGGTGTGAGGGGGCTGACTGTGAAAGCTCTGAGAGACACTGGATCTAGATCTGTAATGAAATAATCTACCGTACTACTGCCAAGAGCTGAGCTGTAGGTGTAGCGACCCAGAGAGTCCCCTCGTAGCCTGCCGTTGACTATGTATAGACCCAGTGTACGGCATAGCTGTAAAAGCTGCATACCGCTTGTATTAGTAAGCTTGTCAAAGCTCTTTCTGGCAGGACATTCAGGCAGGGGGGAGCAGGTGCTTCCAGGGAAGTGTTCGTCTCCCTGGGTGTTCAAAGTGTCAGCTCTTTCCCCTGTTCGAGCGTTCAAGTCCCCACAGATTAATACATTTCCCATGGTTTTAAAATGGTTAATTTCCTCCTCAAGAATAGAGAAGATATCTGGGTTGTAGTAGGGGGATTCTGATGGAGGTATATAGATGGCACATATGTAGACATGTTGCTCAGCACAAATCATCTGTTTGTTAATTTTCAACCATATATAAGATTCTTCTTTTTTAACTACTGTGATGGACTGGCTCAGTTCTGATTTACACCATATAATCATGCCTCCTGAATCTCTGCCTTGGGTTATTGTGGGATTTTTTGTTGATGATATAATAATCTCAGTGTAGCCGTGAGGACGACCAGTGGAAACATCTTCTCTACACCATGTCTCCTGTAAAACTATGATGTCAGAGTCTTTTAACTCTCTATTAAAATCTGAGTTTCTGCTCTTTAAACCAAAAGCTGATGATCTCAGACCTTGAATGTTCCAACATGTTATTGTAAACGATTTCATCTCAAAGTGTAATCTGTTCAAAAATTAGACAAACACCTTATATTCCAACACCTAATAGTAAACTAGATATTAAAAAAATAATACTAGTAAAAAATTAAATTAAATTAAATAAAAAAAAACGAGAGGAAAAATCAATAAATAAATAAAAGGAAAATAGTGTTGTTGGTAAATTAATAAAATATTAAACTTTGAGTGACATTTTAGAATGTATTATGTGTGAGATATTGTTAAGAATTGTCCTTATATTACTATTCATTTAAAATGATATCCAGCATGTTATATGAATTATTCTGATTTCTCTAAGAGGTCTCTGCTCTTCCATCATGTAGCTATATGAGGCGAGAGCAGAGCAGGTTTAGCATGTGTAATATGTCTTTGAGTTCACCAGAGGGGGGTGGGGTTGTGGCTCTTCTCACCGCTGCAGCATAGCTCAGTCCAGTAGGCTGCTGCTCCTGTAGTCTTGGTTCTGCCGCTGGGATGAGGGGGGGTATAGGACCTCCAGGCTGGGGGGCTCTCTGGCTGGGTATCAGGGGCCAGTGTTGTGTTGGCTGTGGGATAGGTTGTGGGTTGTGATGTTGGTGATGCGGTGGGTTTGGTGGCCTGGCCATCCTCTCTGATGGCTGGGGGTGGATGTATGGTGGAGGTCTGGATGGTCTTGAAGGTCTAGGACATCCTGGAGGTCTGCGTGGGGTCTGCGTTGTGTGGTTACCCCTTGGAGTGGTAGTAGGGCTCCTTCCAAGAGCAACATCCTTAAGGGTCCTAGCAAGGGTGGGGACTGCATTTCTATGTAGGTGTATGTTATCATACAGGCAGTCCAGGTGGAGGGTCGGGTGGTGGGCTAAGAACACATTGGGTTTGAGGGCACAGTCCCTGGAGAGGCTGATATTCACTCTGTGAATGGTGTGGGGGTGGAAGTCTCTCATGTGCAGCAGCGCAGAAATTACTATCTTGCTGGAAGGGAAATTGGTGGATGCTTGCTCAATAACTCTCCTCAGAGAGTCCTCCAGTCTGTCCTGCTGGGTCCTTAAGTCGTTGGTGCCTGTGTGAATGATGATGTGGCTAGGTGAGCCTAGTTCAGGTACTGTTAGCAGCTCCAAGGCTCTCCTGGTATTGGGGCACCAAATCTTCTCCGTTCTGTGCCGTGGGAATAAGGTCTTTTCATTTAGGAACTTTCCATTAGAGTCCATGAGGAGGATAATGTCAGCCCTTCTGCCCGTGTGTGTTTGTTCATTCTCAGCTGTCAAGTCTAGATGTGGAGCTGTGGTGGTGGTTTCAGGTCTGGAGCTCCTAGCTGGAGGCTGGTTAGAGGTAGGGCCTTGGACAGGTGCAGGATTGGGACTGGTGTTTTGGCTTGGGATGTTAGAGTCTGCACCAGGCTGCGTGAGAGGGGGGGAGTCCTCGAGGAAAGGGCTGTGTTGTCTTTCAGCAGGTGTAGTGGGAGTTTGGTTGGATGTGGTCTGGATCTGAGAGGTGGGCACAGGGGGTTGTGTGGAGTTCAGTCTGGCTTGTAGGCTGAGCCTGTCCTGTAGCTCTTCTCTCAGAGTAGCCAATTCAGTTCTGCATTTGTCTCTGTCTTTCCTAAGTTCTTTCATCTCCTCCCTGAGATCATCTAGCTGTCTTCTCTGACGATCTAGTTCTTGTTGAAACACTCTCAGCTGTGAGTTGACACTGTCCTGTTCTTTTGTGGCCTGGAAGTCACTGACAGTAGGGGTTGTAGGCTGTTGTTGGTCCAGCTGCTCTCTGATCTGTACCAGTTCTATTTCCATCTGGGAGAAGTGTTCTCTCATGATGTCCAGGGCCTCAGAGTGCTGTAGCAGGGGAGGATCAGTGTCAGCATCAGGCTGTCTGTCTGGAGCAGGGACAGAACAGGACGGTTTGACTCTCAGGGTTGGAGCGATGCTTGTGAGGACCTC
Source organism: Semotilus atromaculatus (assembly GCA_031834385.1). Taxonomy (NCBI): domain Eukaryota; kingdom Metazoa; phylum Chordata; class Actinopteri; order Cypriniformes; family Leuciscidae; genus Semotilus; species Semotilus atromaculatus. The sequence continues at coordinate 2,759,598 of JAULUF010000055.1, forward strand.
CTTCTCCTTCTCAGCTCTCAGTCTCATTGCAGGAAAGTCATCCTCAAACTGTCTCAGGTCGCCTTGTATCATGGTAGTTCCATTTTTGAACAGGTTCACTGGTATTCTGGTGGTGTCAGAGTCATTTTCTTCCAATACACTTATTTTCCATCCATTACAAATGCCTGCTCTCTTTATTGCTGGATAGTGAGAGCTGAACACATTCAGCCAGGCATATGGTTCATCAGTCCAAAAGATTAAATTACAGGACCTTCCATCTTTGTAACGGTCCAGGAATAGGATTTCTGGTCTTTCTCTAAGTATTGTCTGTTTATATTTTCCTCTTGCAGTTTTGCTTTTGATAGTTGGGGGATATTCAATGGTGTCAGATTGTGTAGACATCATGAAACAGTTGATCTTCAAGCTTCTGTGTTCCTTGTTTAAAACAGCACTACTGCTGTTATTGATGCCGTTGCTAGGTAACCACAATCCAATGTTAGCTTGTTAGCTATTAGTTTGAGTGTTTCAGTTGGGACTTGTTTTATAGTAATAAATGCAAAAACTTACTGATGTCAGTGTCCAGTTACTTGCTGTTACTTGCTTGAGTCCCTCTATCTTCTTGTTTGTTTTTGTTTTCTCCTTGTTTGTTACTTTTCAGTTTGAAGCTCTGTGTTTGAGCTCTGTTTCTGTGCTCCTTCTTCCAACTGTATCTTTTTTTCCCTTCTGTCTCTTTCTTTCTCTATCTTTTTCCTCTTTTTCTCTCCTCTGGTGTGTTGTGGTCACTTCTCTTGTATTTTTCTCATAAAAAGTCGGTGTTTATCCAATTTTTGTACCGAAAACAAGCGTTTTGTTTAGCAGCAAGTCTTAAACATGACTGTCTCCTGTCTCTCTCTCTCTCTCTCTCTCTCTCTCTCTCTCTCGGGCTGGTGCTGTGGGTGTCGTCTGGGCCTGTTAGCGCTGCAGCGTAGTTCTGTCTCTCTCTCTCTCTCTCTCTCTCTCTCTCTCTCTCAGGCTGGTGCTGTGGGTGTCGTCTGGGCCTGTTAGCGCTGCAGCGTAGTTCTGTCTCTCTCTCTCTCTCTCTCTCTCTCTCTCGGGCTGGTGCTGTGGGTGTCGTCTGGGCCTGTTAGCGCTGCAGCGTAGTTCTGTCTCTCTCTCTCTCTCTCTCTCTCTCTCTCTCGGGCTGGTGCTGTGGGTGTCGTCTGGGCCTGTTAGCGCTGCAGCGTAGTTCTGTCTCTCTCTCTCTCTCTCTCTCTCTCTCTCTCTCTCAGGCTGGTGCTGTGGGTGTCGTCTGGGCCTGTTAGCGCTGCAGCGTAGTTCTGTCTCTCTCTCTCTCTCTCTCTCTCTCTCTCTCTCTCTCGGGCTGGTGCTGTGGGTGTCGTCTGGGCCTGTTAGCGCTGCAGCGTAGTTCTGTCTCTCTCTCTCTCTCTCTCTCTCTCTCTCTCTCTCAGGCTGGTGCTGTGGGTGTCGTCTGGGCCTGTTAGCGCTGCAGCGTAGTTCTGTCTCTCTCTCTCTCTCTCTCTCTCTCTCTCGGGCTGGTGCTGTGGGTGTCGTCTGGGCCTGTTAGCGCTGCAGCGTAGTTCTGTCTCTCTCTCTCTCTCTCTCTCTCTCTCTCTCTCAGGCTGGTGCTGTGGGTGTCGTCTGGGCCTGTTAGCGCCGGTTTCCCTCCGGAATGGGTTTAGGTGCGTACCGGAGCCGAGCGCTTCGATTGAGGATGTTTTGATTGTAGTCGGTGATCAGGTTGGTCACGAAAATATAAATTCGGCCTCGCGGATGAACAAAGCTGTTGTGGTTTTTTTAAAGACGGAACAGCTTGTTCATCAAGTAATTGAGAATGGACTTTGGGTGAAGGGGATGTTTGTGGCGGCTACTCCATTGTATGCACCGGCTACAAAGGTTGTAATTTCCAACGTCCCTCCGTTTATTAAGAACGAAGCGATCGTTAAAGAATTGTCTCGTTTCGGGAAATTGGTTAGTCCGGTTAAGATGGTGCCGTTGGGATGTAAAAATCCAGTTTTAAAACATGTTCTCTCTTTTAGACGACAAGTTCATATGTTTTTAAATTCACAGGATAAAACTCTAGATGTGTCGTTTAGAGTAAATGATGGAGATAGTTCCTATGTCTTATATGCGAGTACCGAAAGCTTACGATGTTTTGAATGTGGTGACATCGGCCATAAAAGATTTTCGTGTCCGCATAAAAACAGACCAGAGGAGACTCGGGCCAGAGCAGAACAAGATGTGGAAAATGAAGCTACAACTGAGAGTGAGGTTGATCAGAATCAATCTACAATGGAGAGTCAGGCTGATCAAAATCGGGAACCAGAGAAAGTTTCAGAAGGTCGAGTCGTGGATACAGGTGAGGGAAATGAGGTGAGTGCAAATTCGAGTAAATTTGCTGAGATTTTTCCAGAAGAGCAGCCTTGTTGTAGTAGTGAAATAGCTTCGAAGGGGGCGACTACTGTTCAAGATGTAGTTTCTGCAGAGTTATTAATGAGTCAGGATGATGATGGATATAAGGATGACGATTGTTGCTCTGATATATCTGATTGCCCGAAAGTAGGTGATGGCTTGTACACTGTGGAAGAGATTAATGAGTTTCTGGATGAAACTAAAGGTAGAAAGGTGAATGTTGCTGATTATTTCCCGGATGCTGATAAGTTCGTTGCTTCAGTTGTGTGGGCGCGGAAAACGTATAATTTCTCTGTGTTGTCGCAACAGAAACGCTTTCGGTTGAAAAAATATATAGCTGCGATAAGGCAAAGGAAAAGAGTAGGGAAGGAAATTGGGGGAAATCTTAAATAACTGTAATGGCTGTCTTGGTTTTCTTTTCTTTTCTGTTTTTCCCTACTTTTATGTTTCATGGAGCCTTTGCGAGTAGCTTCTTTAAACGTAAATGGCCTTAGAGATAGAAGAAAACAGGCTTTGTTGTCAGAATGTTTAAAATTTAAAAATATTGCAGTTACTTTCCTTCAAGAAACCCATAGTGATAAAAATAACGAAGTAGAATGGGGCCTATGGTGGGAAGGAAAGTATATTCTTAGTCATGGCTCTAATGTCAGTTCAGGTGTAGCTATATGTTTTAGTCCAAGTTGTAAGATTAACATTATATCTGAACATGAGGTAGAGCCAGGTCGTTTACTAGTTGTAAAAGCTAAATTAAATACTTACAATGTGATTTTTGTGAATATTTACGCAAATAATAAAGGATCTGAGAGAAGTGTTCTTTTTGAGAAAATAGAAGAGGTTTTAAAAACACTAAATTCAAATGACATTGTGATTATGGGAGGGGATTTTAATTGTACTTTAGATTTTAATATGGATAGAAATCATGAAGAAACACATCATCCGTCTTCCTCTGTTTTGGCAAATATTATCAAGAAGTTCGAGTTAAATGATATCTGGAGAACTGAAAACCTTTCTTTAAAACAGTATACTTGGGTGAAGGTTTCAGAAGGAACAGTTCATGCTGCAAGATTAGATAGGTTTTATATTTCAAACAACTCAAGGAATAGAGTCTGTAATGCTAATATTATCCCTAATATCATTTCAGATCATAAAATGATTACAATAGATTGTATATTGTCAAAACAACAAAAAATGGGTTCATACTGGCATTTTAACAAGCTGTTACAAGATGCTGTTTTTTGTGCAAATTTTAATTTATTTTGGCAAACATGGCAGATACATAAACATGACTTTAGAGATGTTATACAGTGGTGGGAAGTTGGAAAAACCCAAATTAAAGTTTTCTGCCAACAATATACTTGTTATTCCTCAAAAAGAATGGAAAATATGATTAAGACCTTGAAAATGAGATTCTTGAAATTGAAAATATAATGTTGGAAAGAAATGAGAATCAGTTACAAAATGTTATATGTGAAAAAAAAACTACAGTTAGAAAACATATTACATGAAAAAGTAAAGGGAGCTCTTGTTAGAGCTCGTTTTTCTCATATTAGAGATATTGATGGACCAACATCGTTCTTTTTTAATCTAGAACGAAAAGTGTGTCAAGAGAAACAAATGCTGTGTTTGAGGAATGATAGTGGTGATTTATTTCACGACCCATCTGAAATGAGTGAATTTGTTGTTGATTTTTATTCTAAGCTATATGACATGGAAGTGACGGATTTGGATAGCAAAACTGAACTTTTTGACTTAATCCCAAAACTCACACCATAGCATAAGGAAGATTTAGAGTGTATTTTAAGCTTTTAAGAAGTAACCAAAGCCGTACAAGAGTTATCAGTAGGAAAGTCCCCCGGATTAGATGGTCTTCCCTCTGAATTTTTTAAACAGTTTTGGGGAATAATTGGGAAAGATTACTATAAAATGATTTTATTTTCAATACAAACTGGAGTTTTACCTACTAGTTGCAGAAGAGCAATTTTGTCTCTGCTACCAAAGAAAGGTGATCTCACTTTGCTTAAAAATTGGAGGCCTGTAGCGTTGTTGACTACCGATTATAAGATTTTCTCAAAGTGTATCTCTAATAGATTGAATGAATATATGGGCGTATTAATTCATACAGATCAGTCATATTGCATAAAAAACAGGTGTATTAGAGATAATTTATTTCTTATAAGAGATGTTATTGACTATTCAATGTCCAACAATATTGATTTAGGAATACTATCCCTAGATCAGGAAAAGGCGTTCGACAGAGTGGATCATTCTTATTGTTTGATGCTTTAAGTGAATATGGTTTTGGGAATGGTTTTATTTCATGGATTAGATTACTTTATGAAAAAGCTGAGTGTATGGTGAAAGTGCCTGGAGGGTTAAGCATGCCCATTAAAGTCCGGAGGGGAATAAGGCAGGGTTGCCCTCTGTCGGGTCAGCTCTACAGTTTAGTTATTGAACCGTTATTGTGTAAATTAAGAACTTCTTTAAAAGGTTTACACATTGAAGGATCTTTTAATAAACCCATGAAAGTTTCTGCTTATGCTGATGACCTCACTGTGATAATCAAGGATAAAGAGGATATACAAAGAATTTTAAGTTGTATTCAGTGTTATGAAAAGGCTTCTTCATCCAAAGTGAACTGGGGGAAAAGCGAAGCTCTATGGTGCGGAACCACAAGCTCTATACCAGCATTGCCTGGAAATGTTGAATGGAGTAGAGATGGTCTAAAATTTGTAGGGGTTTTTTTAGGTTCAGAATTGTACAAGACTAAAAATTGGGATGGAATAATAGAAAAGATGTGTGTACGCGTGTCCAGATGGAAATGGCTACTTCCTCGACTATCATACAGAGGAAGAGTCTTGATCGTGAATAATCTTATTGCATCTTCACTGTGGCATAAAATGGCTGTTTTGGACCCTCCTTGTAATCTCATTAAAGACATTCAAAGACAATTGGTTAATTTCTTCTGGTCAGGGCAGCACTGGCTGAGAGCAGCTGTCCTGTACCTACCGACCTGTGAAGGAGGACAAGGACTCATTGATATTGAATGTAGAGTCGCTGCTTTTAGACTACAGGCTGCTCAAAGACTGCTGTACAAAAGGCACATCAGCTGGACAGATTGTAACGGCCACCTAGTGTTAAATAGTGTTTATTATATGAATGTTTATATGCCTTTAAGATGACTACTTCTATGGGGTACGTTATTGTATGCGCGCTGTTCTGTTGTGAGCGCGCACGCAGAGAGAGAGTGAGAATGCTTGCGAAAGGAGGAAGATGACCGCTCTATCGCTGACTGCTGGTTCACTTATGTGTTTTACTATGTTCACTTCTACTTTGATTTGTGACGTGTTTTCAGAGTATTTTCTTTTCCCTGTTAACTGTCGCTCTTTGACATGTATGTGAAGAGTGGGCTTAACTGAAAGGAAACTATAAAAGACTCGTGGGACAACCAGTTCGTTTTTGCACTGTTTTTTTCCTACTCTTTATATCTGGGCAGACTTCCAAACTCTGACGGACGTTACAAGATGTAGCCTGTGGATTGTTGAGAAGAGGAGGACAGTTGGGCCTTGATCGACACCTCTTTTTAATGGACCTTGATGGAGTGGATTTGACTGGTTTAACGCCGTTTTATAAGACGATGCTTAGAGTCTGGAACGTTTTTTCAAACTCTCGAAAACAAGGGTCTGTCATTGGTTTTTGGGGCAAAGAAGAACCCATAATCCATAACCCTGTGCTGTCTGTGAAAAGTTTAAACTCTGTTTCAATGAGAAATGCTCTTGTAAGAGCAGGTCTCACTAAGCTGTCATGCTTTCTGGAAAAGGATGGGTGGATAGCACCAGAAAGTATTGCGACAAAGATTGGTGTGAAATCCTTGCGCTTTTCTGAAAGACTCTTAGCTGAAATTGTGGCTGCTGTACCTTCTGATTTTAAATGTGCCCTGGATCAAGAGTTATCTGAACAAAACAATGATGACACTGTTACAGACTTTCCAGAACTGGAAGTAAAGGTTGGTGTGGTCTCGTGGCAGGAAGAGGAGGGAAAACTGCTCACGTTTAGTACTCCAGAACTGAGATCCTTTCGTGAGGTGGGCAAGAAATCCATGTATCATGTCTGTGTGAAAGTGATGCGTGTTCAAGAACTGAAACTGGTACGTGAGTCAAAATGGCAGGAGATATTTGGCACAGATCTCTCACCCAAACGCAGCTGGAGAACTCTATATAAGACTCCCACTGATAAAAGAACTGGCGATTTACAGTGGAGGATCATACATGGAATATTAACCACAAATAAACACAAAGCTCACTTGAATTCTAGTGAAACTGATACTTGCCCTTTTTGTTCAGAGACTGAAACTATCTTTCATTTGTTCTCAGAGTGTGACAGATTAGAGCCACTTTTCCAGATGTTAAAAGAGTGGTGCGATATGTTGGGTCATGTTTTTAGCCAACAAGGTTTTATTTATGGTCCTAAGTATTGTTATAAATCAAGGAATGTTGATGTTTTTTTGAATTATTTGTATGGACAAGCTAAATTAAGTATATGGTTGACAAGAAAAGCTAAGATTGAAGGAAAAGGTTCCATCAATATTGTTTTAACATGTAAAGGTCTGATTTCTGCTCGTTTAACGGTTGAATTTGCCTACTACAAACTTGTTGGAAAATTGGTAACATTTGAGGAAGTTTGGTGTTTAAATGAATTGTTATGCAAGATAAGTGATGGGTGCTTAGAAAAGAGGTTGTAAAATTTAATTATTTATTATTATTATTTTTTTTTTGTTTGTTTTTTTTTGTTTGTTTTTTTGTAATGTGTGTGTATAATTGTCGAATCATGTTAAATCTATTTTTAACTGTAAATTAAAGGTCTTTGTAAAGTCAAAAGTCTCTCTCTCTCTCTCTCTCTCTCTCTCTCGGGCTGGTGCTGTGGGTGTCGTCTGGGCCTGTTAGCGCTGCAGCGTAGTTCTGTCTCTCTCTCTCTCTCTCTCTCTCTCTCTCGGGCTGGTGCTGTGGGTGTCGTCTGGGCCTGTTAGCGCTGCAGCGTAGTTCTGTCTCTCTCTCTCTCTCTCTCTCTCTCTCTCGGGCTGGTGCTGTGGGTGTCGTCTGGGCCTGTTAGCGCTGCTTCCGTCATCTCTCTCTCTCATCTCTCTCTACTCTCTCGGGCTGGTGCTGTGGGTGGTCTGTCTGGGCCTGTTAGCGCTGCAGCGTAGTTCTGTCTCTCTCGCTCTCTCTCTCCTCTCTCATCTCTGTCTCTCTCTATCTCTGGCTAGATCGTCGTCTGGGCCTGTTAGTCGCTGCAGCGTAGTTCTGTTCTCTCTCTCTCTTTCTGCTCTTGCCTCGGCGCTCAGGTCGCTGGCTGCTGTCGTCTGGCCTGTAGCGCTGCAGCGTACTGTCTCTCTGTCTCTTCAGCTCTCTCTCTCTCTCTCTCTCTCTCTCTCTCTCGGGCTGGTGCTGTGGGGTGTCGTCTGGGCACTGTTAGCGACTGCAAGCGTAGTTCTGTCTCTCTCTTCTCTCTCTCTCTCTCTCCTCTCTCTCTACTCTCTGAGCCGTAGCGGTGGTGCTGTGGTGTCGTCTGGGCCTGGTCTTCGCTGCTAGCATAGTTCTCTCTCTCTCTCTCTTCTCTCTCTCTCTCTCTCTCTCTTCTCTCGGGCTGGTGCTAGTGGGTGTCGTCTGGGCCTGTTAGCGCTGCAGCGTAGTTCTGTCTCTCTCTCTCTCTCTCTCTCTCTCTCTCTCTCTCGGGCTGGTGCTGTGGGTGTCGTCTGGGCCTGTAGCGCTGCAGCGTGTAGTCTGTCTCTCTCTCTCTCTCGATCTCTCTCTCTCCTCTCTCCTCGCTCTCTCTCTCGGTGCTGGTGCTGTGTCGCTGGGCTCGTAGCTGGCTACACGCGATCGCTCTCGTCTCGACTGCTGTGCGTCTCGCGTACTTCTCTCTCTCTCTCTCTCTCTCTCTCTCTCTCTCTCTCTCTCTGTCGCTTTGATGCTGGGGTTTGGTTATGGAGCAACAAACGGGTAGTAGAGCGGTTTGGGGTTTTTTTGTTTCTATTTTATCTAGTTTTTGATTGTTTTCTATCTATTTTTCTTTTATGTTTGTTTTTACTTTGTGTATAAATTGTTTAACTTAAGTTCGATTACATTTCGGTTTTCGAGAGTTTTTTTTTTTTGACCTCGTGGCGGAGGCCAGATGGAGTCTCACCCGAGTGGGGGTGTAGCCTCGATCTCGCTCCGCCATGGAGTCAGGTGTGTACCCGACGCGGATTCAAATGTAGAAGAAGTGCTTGTCGCTGTGGGTGAACAAATTGGATATGGGAATATACTTTCAGCGTCAAGGATGAACAGAGCAGTGGTGATTTTCCTTAAAGACGAAAGTTTGGTGAGTAAGCTAATTGAAACTGGCGTTTGGGTAAATGGAGCGTTTATTGTTGTGTCACCGCTTGTGTCGCAGTCCGTCAGAGTCACGATATCCAACGTGCCTCCCTTTATACTAAATAGTGATATTGAAAAAGAGTTGTTGAGGTTTGGAAAAATGGCCAGTGAGGTGAAAATGATTCCGCTGAGGTGTAGGAATGAAGCACTGAAACATGTGTTGTCGTTTCGGCGTCAGGTGTTTATGTTTCTTGACCAACAAACACTTGATATTTCTTTCCGAATCAAGCATGAGGGTAAATCGTATATGATTTACGCGAGTACCGGAAATTTGAAATGTTTCGAATGCGGAGACGTTGGTCATAAAAAGATCGCTTGTCCACATAACAAAGCGCAGCCAGAGAATAATGTAAAGGATATTGAAATTATTCCTAGTGTACAGATGGGTGAAATGGTAGAGTTAAGTGAAGAACCAAATAAAAAAACAGTTGATGGAAAAAACAAAGATGAAAATGCAGGTGAAGGGACGAGCAATCAAAACAGAAACTCGACTGGTAACGTTAGGTTGGTTCGTGCTGAAAAGAGAGAAAATCCATGTGTAATGGTAGATGGTAGTGATGGCGAAAATGAAGACGAAGAGAATTTTCGTTCTAAGTTACCAAAGGGTGTCACAAATGATCCACAAAATACTGGACAGATTTGTTTGTCTCAGTTAACTGATGCAGAGGAACATGATGACACGGAAGATGATGACAGGTTTTCAGAAACATCGGATATTCTTTCTCAAATTAGTGAAGATCAATTGTATTCTGTAAATGAGATTAACGATTTCCTGGATGCGACATTTGGGAAAACAATAGAGATAAGTGAATTTTTTCCTGATGCAAAGATTTTTTTGCAATCAGTTTTGAAAATTCAACAGACAGCCACTTATGAGGAGCTGAGTAGAAGGAAACGATTTAGATTGAAAAAAATTGTAACTAAATTAAGAAGAAAAATGGCCCTTGAAAAAGGTATTACTACTCCTTAATGATTGAATCACTTGGGGTGTTTTTTCTGTCTTTTTCTTTGCTAACCTTTCTTTTTTTCTTTCTTGATCTTTCTTTTCTTGTGATGGGAAGTATTAAGATAGGAACAATCAATATTAATGGAGGAAGGGATGTTAGGAGAAGGGCAGTGTTGAAAGAATATATTAATAACAAGGATTTGGATATAATTCTCTTACAAGAGACACATAGTGACATAGCTAATGAGATAGATTGGAGAAAGTGGTGGGCAGGCCATATTTTCCTAAGTCATGGCACTAATACAACGGGTGGTGTTGCTATCTTGTTCTCAAAGAGAATTGATATAACTTTTGAATCAAGTGATGAGATCGAGAAGGGTCGAATTCTGGCTGTTCATGCTAAGTTGTTGGGATTTTCTTTTGTCTTTGTTAATGTCTATGCACCCAATAATGGTGCAGAAAGGATAAAGGTGTTTAAGAATTGTCAAAGTATAATGGGGAGTTATGATAAAAATGCTTGTCTAGTTTTGGGTGGTGACTGGAATTGTACATCAGATTTTAAATTAGACAGGAATGGAGAAGAACCATGCCCTCTTTCTGTTACGTGTTTAGATAATATGATAAGCAATTTTGACTTATGTGATGTTTGGCGGTTACAACATCCGGTAGAAAAACAATATACTTGGTCCAAGTCCTCAAGTGACCACATCAGTTTTGCCAGGCTAGATCGGTTTTATATTAATAAAGATTGGTGTAATAGGATTTTGAAGGCCTGTATTTACCCTAGTGGTTTTTCAGATCATCATTTATGTATGATTGTTCTTAACTTACAAAGGATAAGAGGTCAAAGCTATTATTGGCATTTTAATGTAAAATTGCTGCAGGATGCCGCCTTTTGTGAAAAATTTCATTTATTTTGGGCAAAATGGAGAGAGCGAAAGACTGATTTTGATGATGTTGTGCATTGGTGGGATGTAGGAAAAGCGCACATCAGGATCTTTTGTCAAAATTATACAGCTAATGCAAGTCATTGTTTTAAAAGAACTGTTATGGAACTGGAAGATGAAATCAAATCAATTGAAAGAAGTCTATTTAACCAAAGTGGTGAATCAAATGAAGGACTGAATGAAAAAAAGAAAGCCTTGTCCTCACTTTTCCATGAACGGGCTAAGGGAGCTTTAATAAGAGCTCGTTTCCTCTCTCTGAGAGAGATGGATGCACCAAGTTCGTTTTTTTTTAGTTTTGAGAAACGAGAAGGAGCGCGGAAGTCAATGCTACATCTAAAGAGGCCAGATGGAACTGTGACAACTAATCCTAAAGAAATGAGAACAATGGCTATTGATTTCTATACAGAACTCTTTTCGGATGGTCCATGTGACATTGGCTGTATGGAGGACCTTTTTAAAGAGTTACCAAAGTTGACTGATACACAGAGGAATCAACTGGAGGTTGAAATGGACATTGATGAAGTAACTAAGGCCGTTAATCAGCTATCTAGTGGACGCGCACCAGGAATTGATGGACTTCCAGCCGAATTTTATAAACAGTTTTGGGATTTATTAAAAGATGATTTGTTTGATGTATTTAAATCATCTTATATGAAAAAAGAATTGCCAACAAGCTGTAAAAGAGCTGTTTTGTCCTTGTTACCAAAGAAAGGTGATCTTGGTCTTTTAAAGAACTGGAGACCAGTGGCAATTTTGTGTACTGACTATAAAATCTTAGCGAAATGTCTTTCAAATAGATTGAAGTTGTATTTAGAATATATAGTTAATGAGTGTCAATCTTATTGTATTCCTAATAGAACCATAATGGATAACATTTTTCTTGTTCGTGATATCATTGATATTGCAAAAAAGAATGGTGACAATATTGGAATATTTGCAATTGATCAAGAGAAGGCATTTGATCGAGTCAGTCACTTTTATTTGTTTAGTTCCCTTAAAGCTTTTGGTTTTGGTGATCTTTTTATTTCATGGATCAAACTGTTGTATTCTGATGTTTCCACAATGTTGAAGGTTGGAGGAGGGCTAAGCCAACCAGTGTCAGTACGCAGAGGTATTCGACAAGGATGCCCTCTGTCAGGGATGTTATATTCTTTAGCCATCGAGCCTTTGCTTCGTCAGTTGGGGATACATTTAGATGGCCTGCTAATTAAAGAACAAAAAGTTAAACCTAAGTTCTCTGCCTATGCTGATGACATTTCCGTGTTTATTAAAAGCAAAAGAGATGTAATTGTTTTAGAAGAAGTTTTAAAGAAGTACGAAAAAGCCTCCTTAGCGAAGGTAAACTGGGAAAAAAGTGAAGGTTTTATTTTAGGGAATTGGTCTGAAGAAGATCCACCAGTCTTACCAGGGGGTGTGAAATGGGGTAAAGAAGGCTTGAAAATACTGGGTATCTATTTAGGAACTGACAACTATATGCAGAAGAACTGGGAAGGGATGTATGATAAGATGTGTGAGCGTTTGTCCCGGTGGACATGGATCCTGCCTCAGTTATCTTTCAGAGGGAGAGTCTTGGTGGCGAATAATTTGGCTGCTTCAGCACTTTGGCATAAACTAAATGTGTTGAATCCACCTGATGAAATAGTTAATTTACTACAAAGGAAAATAAATGATTTCTTTTGGTCCGGTCAGCACTGGGTAAAATCTGCTATTTTATATTTACCAGTCAGTGAAGGTGGTCAAGGCCTAATAGATATAAAGAGTAGAATCAAGGCTTTCAGGCTCCAGACTGCACAGAAGTTGCTGTACTCTGAAAAAATCTGTTGGGCTGATACAGCTTGTTCCTTATTACGCAATATGAACTGTTTTAAATATGATTTTAATCTGTTTTTAATCAGTCTGAAAGATATGGAATGGACTGATTCTTCTCCGTTTTATAAATCAGTTTTGAAAGTGTGGAATTCTGTCTTTCAAGTGAGGAGAGATCCCAAACTTGAAGGTTGGATACAAAATGAACCACTCTTTAACAATCCCTTAATACAAGCAAGTGTGTTGAAAATGAGAAGTTTGCAAACATTAATGGTGAGAGCAGAATGCACATGTTTGTCTGATCTTAAGAATGGGAATGAGTGGAAAAGTCCCCAAGAACTGTGTAGTTTGACGGGCATTAAATCTGTGAGATTTATGGATACAGTGATGAAGGAAATTCTTTCAGTTCTTCCTTCAATCTACAGAAAAAGTATACTAGAAAATCGTTGTGAACAAGAGAATGAAATGAGAGGAAGTTTTCCAAAACTTCAGATTTCAATGATAGTAGATGAAAAGCCTGAGAAGGAATCACTACTTGTTTTCTGTATACCTGAATTGAACTTGTTTGAAGACGTCTCAAAGAAAGCCTTGTATTTATCATGTGTGAAAGTCTCTCATCAATCTGAGCTGAAGGGATGTAAAGAATCAAAGTGGTTGGAGGTGATTGGCCAGGGCTCTTCTCCTCGGAGATGTTGGAGGTCTTTATATAAATCACCTATAGAGAAACGCACCGCAGATCTTCAGTGGAGGATTGTGCATTCGGCAATTGCAACTAACAGATACTTGACACGTGTTGACCCCACTGTGGGGAAGGAATGTATCTTTTGTGGTCATGAGGAAACTTTGAAACATCTATTTTTAGATTGTTCTAGGTTAAATGGTTTGTTTCAGATTTTAAAGAGTTGGCTTAGAGCACTTGGGGAAGATATGGATGAAAATATATTTATATTTGGCCCAAAATATGTTGCAACAGATAAAAAAAGAATTTCCTTAATTAATTTTTTAATTGGTGAAACAAAGCTGGCAATATGGATTACAAGGAAAAATAAGCGGAAAGTCTGTGGGACAACTGAACCTGAACTTATTTTAAAGGCTTTTGTATCTGCAAGGATTAAAGCAGAATTTGTTTTTTTTAAATTAATAAAAAATGTGGTTGCTTTCAATGAGTTTTGGGGACAGGCGGAAGTGTTGTGTGTGGTTGACCAAGAGGAAGTTTTATTCATAAATGTGTAATTTTTTAACTTTTTTTTATTTATTTTTTTATTGTATTTTGTATATAATTTTTGTATTCTGTAGTTGAATGTACATGTATTTTGAGGTTAATGTACATATGTTATATGTGATGAGGCCAAAAATTGTTTGGTTTTAAAAAAAAAAAAAAAAGGAAAAAAAAGTTTTACTAATCTTTAGTAAATAAAGAGTTGTTCAAGTCAAGTCTCTCGGGCTGGTGCTGTGGGTGTCGTCTGGGCCTGTTAGCGCTGCAGCGTAGTTCTGTCTCTCTCTCTCTCTCTCTCTCTCTCTCTCTCTCTCGGGCTGGTGCTGTGGGTGTCGTCTGGGCCTGTTAGCGCTGCAGCGTAGTTCTGTCTCTCTCTCTCTCTCTCTCTCTCTCTCTCTCGGGCTGGTGCTGTGGGTGTCGTCTGGGCCTGTTAGCGCTGCAGCGTAGTTCTGTCTCTCTCTCTCTCTCTCTCTCTCTCTCTCGGGCTGGTGCTGTGGGTGTCGTCTGGGCCTGTTAGCGCTGCAGCGTAGTTCTGTCTCTCTCTCTCTCTCTCTCTCTCTCTCTCTCTCAGGCTGGTGCTGTGGGTGTCGTCTGGGCCTGTTAGCGCTGCAGCGTAGTTCTGTCTCTCTCTCTCTCTCTCTCTCTCTCTCTCTCTCTCTCTCTCTCGGGCTGGTGCTGTGGGTGTCGTCTGGGCCTGTTAGCGCTGCAGCGTAGTTCTGTCTCTCTCTCTCTCTCTCTCTCTCTCTCTCTCTCTCTCTCTCTCTCTCTCTCTCTCTCTCTCTCTCGGGCTGGTGCTGTGGGTGTCGTCTGGGCCTGTTAGCGCTGCAGCGTAGTTCTGTCTCTCTCTCTCTCTCTCTCTCTCTCTCTCTCTCTCTCTCGGGCTGGTGCTGTGGGTGTCGTCTGGGCCTGTTAGCGCTGCAGCGTAGTTCTGTCTCTCTCTCTCTCTCTCTCTCTCTCTCTCGGGCTGGTGCTGTGGGTGTCGTCTGGGCCTGTTAGCGCTGCAGCGTAGTTCTGTCTCTCTCTCTCTCTCTCTCTCTCTCTCTCTCTCTCTCTCTCTCGGGCTGGTGCTGTGGGTGTCGTCTGGGCCTGTTAGCGCTGCAGCGTAGTTCTGTCTCTCTCTCTCTCTCTCTCTCTCTCTCTCTCTCTCGGGCTGGTGCTGTGGGTGTCATCTGGGCCTGTTAGCGCTGCAGCGTAGTTCTGTCTCTCTCTCTCTCTCTCTCTCTCTCTCTCTCTCTCGGGCTGGTGCTGTGGGTGTCATCTGGGCCTGTTAGCGCTGCAGCGTAGTTCTGTCTCTCTCTCTCTCTCTCTCTCTCTCTCTCTCGGGCTGGTGCTGTGGGTGTCGTCTGGGCCTGTTAGCGCTGCAGCGTAGTTCTGTCTCTCTCTCTCTCTCTCTCTCTCTCTCTCTCTCTCTCTCTCTCTCTCTCTCTCGGGCTGGTGCTGTGGGTGTCGTCTGGGCCTGTTAGCGCTGCAGCGTAGTTCTGTCTCTCTCTCTCTCTCTCTCTCTCTCTCTCTCTCGGGCTGGTGCTGTGGGTGTCGTCTGGGCCTGTTAGCGCTGCAGCGTAGTTCTGTCTCTCTCTCTCTCTCTCTCTCTCTCTCTCTCTCTCAGGCTGGTGCTGTGGGTGTCGTCTGGGCCTGTTAGCGCTGCAGCGTAGTTCTGTCTCTCTCTCTCTCTCTCTCTCTCTCTCTCTCGGGCTGGTGCTGTGGGTGTCGTCTGGGCCTGTTAGCGCTGCAGCGTAGTTCTGTCTCTCTCTCTCTCTCTCTCTCTCTCTCTCTCTCTCAGGCTGGTGCTGTGGGTGTCGTCTGGGCCTGTTAGCGCTGCAGCGTAGCTCCGCTGCTCCTGCTCGGGTCTGTGGACGTCTGTCTGTGGGGCCAGACACGTCTCTCTCTCTCTCTCTCTCTCTCTCTCTCTAGTTGTTGTTGCTTTATCACCTCAGACTTTATATTAACTTAAAAAAATTCAATGGCATGTCATCGATTATTGCTTACATATTCAAGTAGATATTTTTATTGATTGATTTTAAATATACTTGAACAAAGTCATTTTATTTAACATTGTCAGTTTGAATTGTGCATGTCTAAGTCTAGTTTAGTTTAGTTCAGGTTTAGTCTGGTTTAGTTGGTTTAGTTTAGTTTAGTTAAGTCTGGTTTAGTTTAGTCTGGTTTGGCTTGGTTTAGTTTAGTCTGGTTTGGTTTAGTTGGTTTAGTTTAGTTTAGTTTAGTTTAGTCTGGTTTAGTTTGGTTTGATTTCTTTGGTTTAGTTGGTTTAGTTTAGTTTAGTTTAGTCTGGTTTGGTTTATTTGGTTTAGTTTAGTTTAGTTTAGTTGTGTTTAGTTTAGTTTAGTTTTTACTGCACCAAATCACAAGCAAGAATATGACATGAAAGTTAGAAATAGATGTTAAACTTAAATTTTAAAATAAAGTTAGTATTGAATCTCAGCTCACTTACCAAACATATATTGGTAACACTTTACTATAAGGTTCATTAGTTAACATTAGTTAACTACTTAAGTTAACATGAAGAATGAAGAATACTTCTTCAGAATTTATTAATCTTATTTAATATTAAATTCAACATTTACTAATACTAATACACTAATTAAAATCAAAGGTTGTATTTGTTAACATTAGTTAATGAACTGTGAACTAACATGAACAAAGATTAATAAATAAGGTAACGCCTGTATTGCTCATTGTAAGTTCGTGTTAGTTAATACATTAAATAATGTTACCAACATATTAAACAAAGTGTGTGTGTGTGTGTGTGTGTGTGTTTACAGTAAACTTCACAAACAACAGCAAAACCTCATAATGGCGTCTGCATCAGAAAGTGTGGAGATCAGACTTCTCTCCTGGAACATTAATGGCCTGAAAGCAAAACTTAAGAAGGAGGAGCGTAAAGCTGCACTACTGGAGATCTTTGACCAATATGATGTTGTGCTTCTACAAGAGACTCACATTGGTGGTAAAGACTGGAATCTCATCACTGAGGCCTTAGATAAATATGGTTTAGTAAACCTGGAAAAGGAGAAGACGGAGGAGATAAGGAGAGAGACGATGTATACGACATACTTCAGCTCAGCCAGTAAAGGAGTCGCCATTCTTGTCAATAAACCACACACACTTCTGAACTCTTTTAGTGACGGTGGAGATTTTGCTTGGGTTCATGTTGAGATTGATGGGAAGGAGTACACGTTAGTAAGTGTGTACTATCGTGGTCTTGATCCTGATCTGATCTGTGATCTCATGTTGAAGATTTTCCACAGCTTCTTAACAGAAGGGTCAGATGCTTTTAAATGCAGGCTTGTGATTAGTGGAGACTTTAACACGACACTTAACCCTAAACTGGATGCGACCACATACATCCCAGCCCACGCGGCACGGAGAAAAACACTGAACGCGTACTTGAGTATATTGAAGCTGTCAGATGTCTGGAGAAAAATGAATCGTAAAAAGTGTGAATACACATACATAGCTCACAACAAAAATTCAACACGGTCCAGATTAGACTATGTGTTCATGTTGGAGGATAATGTGAAATATGTCACAAATTGTGAAATACTCGATCATATAGATCTGTCTAATCATTCCCCCGTGAGCCTGACTCTGAACTATGGAGACATTAACAGAAGAAGACAAACAGGAGAGTGATTAGACAAGCACACGCGTATTTGATATGAAACAATGCAGTGAACCGTTTCTATTAATACGTATGCAAATGAAGCTGTAAGTCTGGCACTATCTCAGAGCAAATAGTCATTGTAAGATAGGCCTATTTTGCTAATTACAGGTTTAAGGTTTTGTGTGGGTTTGTTTAATTAATTTATTAAACAAAGGCATTTTAGTAAACTATTAATGATGCCTTATTTCTAAAACTTGTGTAAATGTGTGGTGGAAATTTTAAACTGAATATTAAGCAAACCATGTTTTAAATTGTAACCTTATTTAGCCTGCTAACACTGTGGAACAATGTACTAGAAGACATCCTGTACTTTAGATGAATGTGTGTGTGTCAAACCCCTGACTGTGTGTATAATAACAAATATGGGAAATGAAACTAGACAGATGACTAGGTCAGAACTTGTGATCAATTATTGTTATTGTTATGTTGTTTTGATTGATACTGTGAAGCTGCTTTGATACAATCTATATTGTGAAAAGCGCTATATAAATATACTTGACTTGACTTGATCAATGAAGTAATCATTAAAACAAAGTCTCCTTTACATAGTAACAAAACAGTCTGCCTATGAAGAACCAATGAAATTAATGTCATTATGCCATACCTCCCTATTCTATAAAAACTGCTGTATCCGTGTTGTCTGTGGGATTCTCAAAATTAGTCTTCTTGGGAGATTCTCTGAGAACTCCTGGCTGTAGTAAAGAGCATTAGAGAACAATTGCTGAAGTCTGTCATTTACTGCTGTATGGAATTACGTTTGTTTCAATAATAATGAACGTAACTTTTCAAGAAACTAATGAAAATATAAATTGAAACTGAATAAAATATCTTTGAAACTGAAAAAGGCAATTTTTTTTTCTTTGTTTTTAATACTCTGCATGTTTTTCTAACTATTTATCATAATTCTTTCACTGATCTAAACTTACAAATGCACTTCCAGATTTTTCGTTTACGCTTCTGAAGGTTTAGTTCGCTGTTCTGACCATAGACTGTAAAAAAGATGGACGACGCCCCCTCGCTCTCTTCCATAGGCCTATTTCACAAAAATGGCCGCCGAGACCGGAAGTAGGGTAAACTCTTTTCCGGTTTACAGCAGCAGCAGTCGGAGGACAATGGCGGAGACTAAAAGCAGTCAGTCCTGTTGCGCACCTTTATGTTTCAACTCAAAAAAGAAACAACCCTATTTATCATTTCACAGCTTTCCTTGCGATGAAATGTTGAAAAGGCGTTGGATTGGGCTATACGAAGACAGGAGGGGCCGACGTTCACAGTGAGGAAAGGCAGCACTTTTTTGTGTGCTAACCACTTCACGTAGGATGAAGTCCCTGTTAGAGACACGGACGGCAAAAAGAGGAAACTCGAGGAAACCGAAACTGATGCCGTGCTGCTGGTGCAGGAGCACGATTACGACAGCCGCCCTCCTCCAGGTGAGTGTACCCTGTTGGGGAACACTTTATAATAACTGCACACTGTTAGTTAAGCATTAGTAAACAGTTAATTCATCATTTATAAAGCATTAATAGACATTAATAAGCAGTTTATAAATACAGCTATAAATGCTTTATTCTTGATTTATAAGCATAATCTCTGTGTTTAATAATTGTATTTTCATACTTTATTAATGATCATATACAATGATAATTCTATATGATAATTCTATATACTATAGAAATTTATCATTTCTAAATGAAGTATTGCATTATTTAAACCAGTTATTTAGGAGTTGTCAGTGGTTCATAAGATAAGTAAATGATTAATAAACTATTTAAATGTTCATTCATACATCTTATTATTCAGACATATAGTAATAGTTAGTGTGTTAATAAATGCTTCATTAATATGTATTTATACTGTAATTCAGGGTTAATTCAGGTAGTTATAAAGCATTTAGTAGTGGTCAGTTAACTATTTCTGTGAGCTCGTCTAAAATGAGGACTAGTTATGCTTTGTAAAGCATTAAATATTTCTATGTTCTGTATCACTGTGTTGTGTTTGTTTCATTTTTCTGTTTAGAAGATACATTTTATCATTGATAAATACTTGTCTGGTTTCTGGTTATGTTCCATCCGCCTTTAAACATGCGTGTGGCAAGGGGGGCGTGGTCCAGCTGGTACTGCAGTGAGAGAGAGAGGTAGGAAACGAGCGGCTTGTAAGTGGGTTAAGTGCAAATGATGAACACCTGTGTCTAATTGCAGTGATTGGTGTGGAGAGACAGGATAAAGAGGATCCACGGAGAGTGTTTGAGAGAGAGAGAGCTGGGAACTCGTGCACACGGACAGAGACAAGGAGAATTGCTGATTTAAGTGACTTTATTTTGTGCTGTATTGAGATACGGTGAAGGCGCTGTGTGCGCAAGTTTTTGTTTCATTTTGAGAAGTGTTAAATAAAAACCACGAGCTCCCGAACCGCCAAGCCTGTGTTCTTCTTCCGTTCACCACCCCCATCTGGTCAACTTCACAACAATGCGGTTGTGCAACCCCTGCTAAAAAAGGAAAATCTCAATTCCTCTGTTCTCTCCAATTTCAGGCCCATCTCCAAACTGTCCTTTTCATCGAAAGTCTTGGAGAAAGTAGTCCTTATACAGCTGCAAACTTTTTTAATCAATAATAATGTTTGTGAAAAAAACAAGATGGTAACATGTTTATTGGTACAGTAAGAGTAGAAAAAGAAAGAAATGTAATGTCCATCAACTCAAGTAATGAGGATGAACAATGGATCGAGACAATCCAGATAAACAAGAATGATGTAAAAGTGACACTGGATACAGGAGCTGAATGTAATGTCATGTCAGGAAGAGTGTACAAGTTACTAAACATAGCAGGGAGACTGCAGAGGTCAAGCTGGAAACTTGTTACATATTCTGGACACAAGATGGTGCTATTGGGCAAGAAAGCACTAAATTGTGTGTACAAAATGACAGAAATACAAAATACTGTTTGAAATAATGAAGCATGATGCACCTGTCATTGGCTACACTCAAAAAAATGATATGTTGGCTTTAATTAACTTTATTTCATCAGCAGGTTTCACATAATTGGTTTATGTTAAACTAACATAATTTTTCATGTTAAACGAACATAATTTGTTCATGTTAAACAAACTTAATTTCTTCATGTAACTTTAACATCATGGAATTAAGTCATTTTAAGTGACCCTATTTAAGTAGACTCAAAATGATTTTCAGGTATTATATTCAGGTATTATATTCATTCATCCATTAATATTTCATTTATTTTAGTGACACATAATTAAATTGATAGACTAGCTATTTACTAGCACCAGCACATATTAGCATCTTAAGTGCTAAGATTAACATGTTCATTCTACCAAACAGTTGAAATAAAATATATCAGTCCACAGCCAAACAAAATGCTCCACTCTTCTCCACAATGGTAACCCACTGTATTTTAAATGGTTCTAATAATTCAAATGTAATTGAACATTAAACACAATTACACGCAATCAAGTCTTCCCCTTTTCTCATTTTCTCAAAAAAACATAAAATAACACTTTTATTGTACACATTTTAACATTTATTCTCTGTTAAATTAACCATATGCAAAGCATGCTGGGAACTAACAAGCACCGCCCAGTTTCAACATATCTGGATGTACGAATTTTTGACTTAACATAAATGGTTTGTGTTTAGGCAACACATTAAGATTTTGTACTGTTAAGTTGAGACATAATTACGTTGACCTTAATAGAAAAAAAAACATTTAAAGTCAAAAAACACAATTATTATAAGTAAACTAAATATAAATATATTATGTAAAGTGCACAACCTTCCTAGTTCATTTTTTTGAGTGTATGATGGGCAATCAAAAAAAAGTCACGCCATTGTTTATAATACACAAACTACCGGTAAAGGTACCGGTACCGGTTTCCGAACAACGTGCACTAGGCGGTTAGCGAATCCCGAGCCGTATAGAGAGATCTCAGTGAATCACAACACACTGGGCCAGCGAACCAATCTGAGCCCATTGCGTATTTTTGAGGGACTGCATGGCTTCATAGAACCCAGAAACCATCAGACCGTTTTTACAAGGAGGGACAGAGTAGAATAAAGGTAAAATATATGAAAAATAATGCAATTTTTTAAAAACGAAGCATGAACACATGCTACAGTGCAGCCCACAAACACAATCAAGCCTTCGAAAAAATGTGTTTTACCACCCCTTTACGTAGTTTTTTTTTTTTTCATGTGATTATTGTCGTCATTGTTTTAATCAATGCTTGTGACAAATATTCTGGGTTGCTGTTTCAAATTAATATGATTATTGTAGCTGGACCTGTGTGTGTGTGTGTGTGTGTGTGTGTGTGTGTGTGTGTGTGTGTGTGTGTGTGTGTGTGTGTGTGTGTGCGCCGCAGGGTGCAGTTCAGAGAGAGTTCTCGCAATACACTTTTCAAAGCAACGGTGAAGAAGCATCGCCTCTGAATGATGGGGGGGGGGGGGGGGGGGTATATATACTTTTTTTTAATTAAAAGGATTTCTATATTTTATCCACTCAATAGTCTACAATATAATAGCAATATAAATTATATTGCGTAATTATAATAATAAAACATAGTGGGATATTCAGTGATATTGGCTGTGCAATATCGACTTTTGTGATTGGCCAATACCGGCATTGACAGAGAGTCAAGAAATAATGATGAGAAGAATTAGTATTAATATTTCAGTAAAGTTCATTAAATCTATTCTGTAGTTAGTGTGGTCTTTAAACTTATGAACTGTGTATGGACTGACAAAAGTGTTACATGAGGAAGCAATTTGACAACAATGCAGTAAATATTTTATGTGCATCAAAAAGCGTGCTGGTTAACCAGCAGACAAGCTAATCCAGCACTAATTAGTGCATAAAAGGTCACCAAAATGAAGTATTTGAACCTCATAATTAAATACAAAAGGAGGAGAAAAACTGGCTGGCTACGGACCTCTTAGATATGTTATACATATGTGAGGTTATTGGGACATCTAGTGGTCATCTGATATAATGACATCCAGAGTCACGGGTGTATGTTTTGGGACTGAAAGGAGTCAAATAAAGTTATGTGATGACGCAGGCAGAGCCGTTGCAATGGGGTAGGCAAGGTAGGCAGCTGCCTAGGGCCCCCAGCTGAAGGGGGCCCCCGATGGCCACACGGTCGTTTAGGTTGTGTATCTGCCCTCGTCAAACAGTATCAACCACTGTAAAGTTTAAACAAACCACCACAGTGAGACAGCGCTATCTATCACTCAGTACTGCTCCGTGAGTGAGAGGGGCCCCCCAAACTAGAGGGATTTCCCCTATGCAATGACAAACACTATGAGTGCCCTAATCACTGTAATGTTGAAGTGACATCCACCGTCACGCACCCCCCATCAGGTCCCCCACTAGCTGAGAACTCAGCGCTACGCGGGCATTTAAATTGAAAAATGTCATCATGAAGTGCTCATACCCTTCAGGATTTTCCAAAAGACAGAGAAAGAAAGAAAGAAGAGGAAAAACACCAAAGACACGGCGGTAACTAAACCATTATTATCTCCAAATGCAACTGTCTGACGTGTTTTCACATCTCTGCGAACATAAACCTTGACATCAGTGACCAAACACAACGGTAGATCGATGTGTGCGTTGAAAAAGTTACACTAATTAATAGTCATACACAACTTTGTTCTGTTTGCAGAATTTAAGCATAAAATACACTCTAGACAACGTCTCGCCCCTTCACTGTTGTAGCTACAGTGTTCGAAAACTTCCTTTGAGCTAAATCCTCTTGATGCACGAGCCCAGATTACGATCGCATGAGATTTTTTTTGCCATGTAACAGTTATAAAGGCAAAAGCAAGAGAAGTGTTGTCACTTACTCTTGTGACTGCCCGCGGCTGTGGTCACGGTAAAAACTTAGTCAATTCCAAACAAAATGAGCTGGTCCTATGACTCCCACCCAGTTAGGTCAAAACAAAATAATCCTCTTGAACTTGATCAAGTCCGGTTACATTTTAGGTGGACGCAGGCTATCAGTTTCCGTTGGTGATGTTGTCACGGTGGGTAAATCCTATGTCTCATTCATGTCTCGTGTTTCTGTTGTTACATGTGTGTGTGTGCTGATTAGAGGGGCGTGGCTGCTCATCAGAGCTCATTCAGTAATCACTCATCACCAGCTGCAGTCTATCATCCCGGTCTACTTAATCTCACCCATTTCTCATCTCCATTGTCAGATCGTTGTTTGTGTTGTCCGGTGTTTGATCCCTCTACGTTCCAGTATCCTTCGTTGTTCCTGTCTGTTCCCTGTGGTTGTTCTGGATTCGTCTTGTTGATCGTCACCTCACTTCACCTGCACTGTATCCATCTGACCATCGAGTCCCTGCGCCACTTACCTGCCTGTCTGTGGATCGTGAACTGAGTTTTCCACCTTGCCTGTCTGTGGACGGTGTTCTGAGTTTTTCCAATAAATATTGTTACTTGCAATTGCTTCCGTAGTTCTTACGTTACAGAACGATCTGACCAGTAATGGAAGCAGCGAGTGACAATCCTGAGACGTTGGAGGATTTCGTCAATAACAGCAGACGGCAGATGGAGAATCAAGAGAGAAATATCAACGACACCGCTCGTGCTGTTCAGGCGTTAGTGGCGCAGGTGTCCGGGCTCACCCAGCAAGTCCAACAGCTGCGTATTCCCGCTGCGCCGGTCCCACCGCCGATTCCCCAAATACCACCAGTGGACCCCTCCCAGTCGGAACCACGATTACCTGCCCCAGAGACATACTCAGGTGAACCCAATTTTTGTCGAGCTTTCCTAACTAGATGCTCCATGCATTTCTCTCTCCAGCCCAGAACCTTCCGGGAGGAAAGAACTAAAGTGGCTTTCGTGCTAACGCTGCTGACTGGGAGAGCGGCACTATGGGGAACGGCGGTGTGGGAGAACCAGGAAGACTGCTGCACCTCGTTCCAAGCGCTCTCCGACGAAATGAAACGGGTCTTCGACCGTGCCTTGGGAGGCAGAGAAGCGGCCAGATTGCTGGCCGAGTTACGTCAAGGACATCGATCCGTGTCGGACTACTCGATCGAGTTTCGGACCCTGGCGGCGGAGAGCCAATGGAACGAGGAGGCGCAGTGGGATATGTTCCTGCATGGGTTGGCTGACCGTGTCCAAAAGGAGATTTATGCCATGGACTTACCACCGAAACTCAACGATTTTATCGCGCTAGCACTGAGAGTGGACGCCAGACTGTCTCGTGTGGAGCGAAGAGGACCCAGCTACCATTCTTCGGCGGAATCGGAGGGTCACCGTGCTGGAGGTGGGGACGCGGTCAGCCCCGTCTACGATCCCGAGCCCATGCAGGTAGGTCGAGCCCGGCTTTCCCGGGAGGAGAGGGAAAGGCGGAGATCCCAGGGCCTTTGCTTGTACTGTGGA
Source organism: Semotilus atromaculatus (assembly GCA_031834385.1). Classification (NCBI taxonomy): domain Eukaryota; kingdom Metazoa; phylum Chordata; class Actinopteri; order Cypriniformes; family Leuciscidae; genus Semotilus; species Semotilus atromaculatus. The sequence continues at coordinate 2,784,390 of JAULUF010000055.1, forward strand.
GGAGCGGGACACTTTGCCTACAACTGCCCGTTAAAAGGGCCCAGCCCGGTAGTAAGTATGAGGCTACTATCTACTACCGAGAAGACCTCATCGACATCGACTCTCCTTCCGGTTAGACTCCGATGGTCCAACCACCGTCACGATTGTCATGCTCTTCTGGACTCGGGCGCCGAAGGAAACTTCATGGATCACAACTTTGCACTCAAGCACCAAGTTCCCCTCAAACCACTCACCCATCAGATTGCAGTACACGCCCTCAACGGTCAGAAACTCCCCACCATATCTCTGGTTACTGAAGATATCATCCTCACCACATCAGGCAATCACTCAGAAACCATCTCATTCTACATCCTGGACACTCAGCTGGCACCCATAGTTCTTGGTCACCCATGGCTCACTCGTCACAATCCCAAAATAGACTGGCAACTCAAATCCGTAGCGGCTTGGAGCAGCTTTTGTCATAAGTCCTGTCTTGTCTCTGCTTGTCCGTCTGTTTCTGTTCATGTGTTACAGGAGGAGACAGTGGATTTATCTAACGTGCCCACGGAGTATCGGGATCTGAAGGAGGTGTTCAGTAAGTCTCGGGCTGATTCTCTCCCTCCACATCGTCCCTATGACTGTGCTATAGAATTATTGCCAGGTATGTCTCCGCCTAAGGGCAAATTATATTCACTCTCTGTCCCAGAGAGAGAGGTCATGGAGAAATACATTTCTGATTCTCTAGCAACGGGGTTCATCCGCCCTTCCTCTTCTCCTGCGGGGGCGGGGTTCTTTTTTGTGGGGAAGAAGGATGGATCGTTGCGACCTTGTATTGATTACCGGGGGCTGAACAACATCACGGTAAAGAATACATATCCTTTGCCATTGATGTCTTCAGCTTTCGAGAGGTTGCAGGGAGCATCCGTCTTCACGAAATTGGATTTAAGAAATGCTTATCATTTGGTCCGCATTAGGGAGGGGGATGAATGGAAGACCGCATTTAACACCCCTAGGGGGCACTTTGAATATTTGGTCATGCCTTTCGGCTTGTCCAATAGCCCAGCGGTCTTCCAAGCACTTGTCAATGACGTGTTGCGAGACATGATCGATCAATTCATATATGTCTACCTGGATGATATATTGATTTTTTCATCGTCTCTCCAGGAACACGTGCAACACGTACGACAGGTGCTTCAGAGGTTGTTAGAGAATGGGCTTTTTGTCAAGGCGGAGAAATGCGTGTTTCATGCACAGTCTGTTCCTTTCCTAGGTCACATCATCTCGGTTGAGGGAATGCGCATGGATCCTGACAAGGTTAAGGCTGTGGTAAATTGGCCAAGTCCTGATTCTCGTAAGGCCCTACTGAGGTTTCTGGGGTTCGCCAATTTTTACCGGCGTTTTATTCGCAATTTCAGCCGACTAGCCGCGCCTCTGACTGCCTTGACCTCCCCCAGAACGACGTTCAGGTGGTCAGACGCAGCAGAAGCTGCGTTTGCCAAACTGAAGAGCTGCTTCGTTTCAGCTCCCATCCTGATAACCCCTGATCCATCACGTCAGTTCGTGGTGGAGGTCGATGCGTCAGAGGTGGGGGTAGGTGCAGTGTTATCCCAGCGCTCTCCTTCAGACGACAAGATGCACCCTTGCGCGTTTTTTTCCCATCGTTTGTCCCCTGCCGAAAGCAATTATGACATTGGCAACAGAGAGTTGTTGGCAGTCAAGTTAGCATTGGAAGAGTGGCGCCACTGGTTAGAAGGGTCGGGGGTACCTTTTATCGTCTGGACCGATCACAAGAATTTGGAATACATTCGTACGGCTAAAAGACTCAATTCCAGGCAGGCTCGGTGGGCTCTTTTTTTCGGACGTTTTGACTTTACTCTCTCGTACCGCCCGGGTTCCAAAAACATCAAACCCGATTCTTTATCGCGCATTTTTGACCGTTCCGATCGCCCGTCTACTCCCGAGTGCATTTTACCTGAGAATCTATTCATCTCTACACTCACATGGGAGGTCGAATCGAAGGTCAAGAAGGCCTTAGAAGGGGTAACGCCTCCGACTCGTTGCCCACCGAACCGGTTGTTTGTGCCGGAGAGTTTACGGTCCAGCGTTATTCAGTGGGGTCACTGTTCCAATGTGGCTTGTCACCCAGGAGTCAATCGTACTATGTTTTTAGTCAAGCAACGATTCTGGTGGCCTCTCATGGCTTGTGATGTTCGCAGTTTTGTATTGGCTTGCTCAGTTTGTGCCACAGGTAAAACTTCCAATCGATCTCCGGATGGGTTACTCCAACCGCTGCCGGTGCCTTCGAGACCCTGGTCCCATATCGCACTAGACTTTATTACCGCCCTCCCACCCTCACAGGGTCACACGGTAGTTTTGACCGTGGTGGACCGTTTCTCGAAGGCGGCCCATTTCATTCCCTTGCCCAAATTACCCTCAGCCAAGGAGACAGCGGTCATTGTCGTTGACCACTTCTTTCGGATTCATGGCCTCCCGACAGACATGGTTTCTGACAGAGGACCCCAATTTGTATCCAAATTTTGGAGAGAGTTTTGTAAACTTCTGGGGGCGACTGTGAGTCTGTCCTCTGGGTTCCATCCCCAGAGCAATGGTCAAACTGAGCGAGCCAACCAGGATTTGGAACGAACGTTGCGTTGTTTAGTGTCCAAGAATCCTTCCTCGTGGAGTCAGCAACTTTCTATGGTGGAGTACGCCCACAATACGTTGCCAGTGTCATCCATGGGCCTATCACCATTTGAGTGTAGTGTAGGTTACCAGCCACCAATTTTTCCTAGTCTGGAATCCGAAGTCGCGGTCCCCTCCGCCCACGCCTTCGTCCAGAGGTGTCATCGCACTTGGACGAGAGCCCGTGAGACTCTACTCCAAGTGGGGGCGCGCACCAAGGCCAAAGCCGATCGCCACCGGCGGAAGCCTCCCGTATACGTCGTCGGTTCTAAAGTGTGGCTTTCTACCAAGGATATTCCTCTCCGTTCCGTTTAGAATAAACTTGCGCCTAAATTCATTGGCCCGTTTGCTGTCACCAAAATCATTAGCCCGGTGACAGTCCGCCTGAATCTTTCTCCAGTGTACAGGAGAATCCATCCCGTCTTTCATGTTTCCAAAATTAAGCCCGTCTTTTATGCTCGCATTAATCCGCCAGTCCCGGTTCCCCCCCCCGCCGCGCCTCGTAGATGGGGAATCCACATATTCGGTTAATCGTATTCTGGACTCGAGACGGAGGGGACGCGGATTACAGTACTTGGTGGACTGGGATGGTTACGGTCCGGAGGAGAGAAGTTGGGTGCCAGCTAGAGACATTCTGGATCACTCCCTTATCGATGATTACAATCGACAGGTAAGGGAGTCTGGGAACGCCAGGAGGCGTTCCTAGGGAAGGGGGTACTGTCACGGTGGGTAAATCCTATGTCTCATTCATGTCTCGTGTTTCTGTTGTTACATGTGTGTGTGTGCTGATTAGAGGGGCGTGGCTGCTCATCAGAGCTCATTCAGTAATCACTCATCACCAGCTGCAGTCTATCATCCCGGTCTACTTAATCTCACCCATTTCTCATCTCCATTGTCAGATCGTTGTTTGTGTTGTCCGGTGTTTGATCCCTCTACGTTCCAGTATCCTTCGTTGTTCCTGTCTGTTCCCTGTGGTTGTTCTGGATTCGTCTTGTTGATCGTCACCTCACTTCACCTGCACTGTATCCATCTGACCATCGAGTCCCTGCGCCACTTACCTGCCTGTCTGTGGATCGTGAACTGAGTTTTCCACCTTGCCTGTCTGTGGACGGTGTTCTGAGTTTTTCCAATAAATATTGTTACTTGCAATTGCTTCCGTAGTTCTTACGTTACAGATGTTTCTATTCCATCTGGAGATAAATGATTCCTTTTTCCTTCGCGTTTGTCCTTCTATTCTTCTCCATCAACACTTTGTACCGTTCGTACACAACAGGTAGTTTTGCGTATGACGTTACTGTCTGTGGCATTATGGGAAGTGAAGCTCTTTTAATGTAAAGTAAATATCGAATCCTCCACACTTCACTTTCATGATATGCTATGAGAATAACAATAAACGTATGGCTATTCACCAATTTTTTTTTTTTTGTGCTTTATTAGGTGCTTTGCTTAAATGTATGTCTGTGCTAATTGATAATGCCACCTCAGTAATTAGTCAGTAATTCATCATGACTCTTAAAAAATGCACCAGAATACAAGAAATCCTATCTGAATTTTAAAAAATTTCCTGAGGGAGGACTTGGGACCTCACTTCACTCTTTTGCATAGGGCCCCCAAATATCTTGAAACGGCCCTGGACGCAGGGTCTGGTGTTCGCTGTGTACCCACTCTGAGCCTAATCTGACTAAGCCAGGCTAGATGTTGAGAGTTAAAGCCAAGATTCTGGTCATCCTTTCTCTTTTTCAGACATGCTGGTGGTTGCTGTTTCCAAGTTTTTACAGTAACGAACACTGCTAAGTATAAAATAACTTTCAACTCGGATATAGTGTGTAGGCCACTGTCTTTGAATATGTATCATTACGAAGTTCTAAACCATAAGTAATAAAACCACATGACATTTGTCAAAGTATGTCTACTTGAAGTGTCTACTGTGTGTTTCGATAATAAATATTAAAGGGTACCTATTATGGCATTTAAAATGTTCCTAATATTGTTCTGGGAGTCCCCAACAACAGTTTTACATGCATGCAATGACAAAAAAACACTTTTGTTGTCTTATAATTTGCATTTATTTTTACCTGATTTGCTCAGCGATTCCCAAATGATTCGTTTGACGACTCATTTTACAAACCCCGCCTTTGCGTGACGCTAATCTGCGGTGATTGGTCAGATGACCCAGCCAGTTATTTTCCGCGTTAACCCAAAGCTTAAACATATTGATAAAGCACTGCAGTACTACAATACGCTCTATTCTTTATGACAACTCCAATAACAACGACAAACATTTTACATATTTAAAAAAACACACACACACAGCTTGGAGACCTAAGCGCTGAGCGTAACTGACACACACACACACACACACACACACACACAGCTTGGAGACCTAAGCTGCGTTGAGCGTAACTGACACACACACACACACACACACACACGCTTATTGAGCATACTACAAAACCCATAAAAGAAACAATTATTAACAGTACTTACAGGTTGTGATTCGGAGGATGAAGCCGATCCAAATAAACTTGGTAACTTACTGAACGTTCCTTCAGTATCAACCGACTCGCGAATCCACACTGAAAGCATTATGTTTGTAAAGGAATCCTCATTAAAATGACGCGAACACAGCTCAAGGTGGCTATACTTGTGTGGTATAGTTGTAAATATAAACTCTAGCCAGATTCTTCACATGCTCGTCCCTGGGCATTGAAAAAAAAGTTCGCTTTTGATTCGCACTTCAGAACAGCTCGTCGACATGTTGTTTTCACTGTTTTCTGGCGCGCGCAATGAGTGGGCGTGTCTAATTCAAATAACTTGTACAAGTGACGTACGAAAGTTAGAGAAAATGGATCGTTTGTCTATCGATTCATATCAGCGACTCAGAGTCGACTCTTACTTTTGAGAGACAATAACTTTGTATACGGTGAACTTTCATATTTAAAACTTTGCAGGATGTTTTTGTTCACTTAGATCTATGTTACACACTACATGAAAGGTAATTTTCAAAATTCCATGATAGGTGCCCTTTAATGTCTTTAGTTACTGATTTTATGTTGTTTCTACATTAATCTGGTAAATGTGAAATTATTAAATGATAAAATATAGTAAAAACTCATAGAAACTTGAGTTTTTTTTATTGCGATCAATCACAATTAATCAGGAAAAAAGTGTAATTAATCTAGTTAATTTTTTTGATCGATTGACAGCACAATTAATACGTTTAGTCAACCTAATATTATTACTTTTGTTTTGAATTAAAGTTATGTTACAGTTTTCGTTGTATGCTGAGTATATCGTTGTTATATAATCGCATATGCTTGACATCACGATTAGGATTGCGATATGATTAATCGTGCAGCACTAGGGGCATCATTTGGACAGTTCAATCAGAATGATATTGTAGCTCAAATTTAGAAAGAAGCGCTTCCAAAAACAGGACAGTGAAAGTCAGACAATCCAGTAAAATATTGAACTCTGTCAGGACTGGAAGAAATTTAACTGAAGGAAAAAGTTTGCTTCTGTTTCTCCAATTGTTTTTTTCAATTTTTCATTCCCTCAGCATCTCATTCTCCACCTCAAGTGGCACAAGACTTTTGGAAGTACATGGGGTCTCTGCAGTCACCATGTCAGCATCCGTTCCCTCATCCTCACCACTGCTAGGGACCATTTGTGTCTTTCGTTTAGGGAGATGGTTGAAGTGCTCGGGGAATTGGAAAGTCTTCCCCTCATTCCAAGCAAATCGCGATGGCCCAGCAGCTTTTCCATTGGGGGAATGCCAACTCCACTCCCTAGAGTTGCAGTTTGGGGTGAATTTTCACGTCTGTAAAAAAGTTTTTTTTTTTTAAATATTACCTTTTATTATTTTTAGAATCAAATTACATTCATTCACAAAAGGGATTTTTTTTTTATTATTCAAAGGTTGTAGCATGTTCCTATTGACCAGACTGACTTATTTCAGGTGAAATTCTGACAATACCTCGCTTACTGTACCTCAGGGCCGGCCCGTGGCATAGGCAGTATAGGCAAATGCTAAGGGCGCAAGCGCCTTATACCCTAGGGGGGGCGCCAGAGCCGCGTAAGGAACTTTCCGCTTTTATTGTACTTCATTAACACTGCAACGAGTGGAGCAATTACATAAGCCTGCCAGTGGCGCAAAAAGTGGGTATACCGGTATGTGTAGCGGAGTAGGCGCCCTTATAAGATTTCATCATAGAATTTTGACAGGGGACCCCCTCCAATAATATCGCGAGCGGGCGCGGGCGCCGTGAGCGCTGAGCAAACAGGCACGAGTAGTGAGTTGTCGTCGAAAAAGATGGATAAAGCAAAAAAGCGTCCGGGGGCTAAAATAGAAATAGCCCATTCGTTTTGTTTTGTTTTGTTTTGTTTTGCTTAATCGGCGGCGCTGGGTTAGTGCTGGTGTAATGCATTGGTCAAAAAAAAGTCAGCGTTAGCTTTTTTTCTGACACCGCACGAAACGCGTAGATCAGCGGCCCATTGGTTGTTTTCTTGATTGACACTGGGCTGGCCCAATCACATCTTTAATGTGAAGTATAGAAAAATACTCTTTCTAGTATAGAAATTAGTACAAAACTTATGAAAGTTTCCTTTATTTTTCAGTGCATTGTTTTACAATATATGAGTATTATCATGGGATTAATATTATAACTATTATTATGTAATGTAGACAGACACTAACTAAAAGAGGTTTGAATTTTTCTTTGTTTAATTTGAACACTGAATATGGGTTGGAGCTTTTAATTTTGAACTCTCAAAGTGCACCAGATTGATGAATTTAACATTAAAATGCACAAAATTTTCTTACGGGGGAGCATGCCCCCGAACCCCCCTAGCCTTGTAGCAGCCTAATAGATTAGTAATAATAGTAGTGGTGGTAGTAATTGTAATTTATCTACTACAAGTTACATGGTCAGATAAAATGTATTTGTACAATGCAACTATGTAGGATGGTTGAAATATCCTTGAACGTTCTTTGTAGCATTTGTATAAACAATTTATTGCAGTTCAAGTCATAATTTGCTTGTTGAAGTTTTGGAGTGAATATAAGAGCATTTTCGCAAAAATCAATCTCGCCTAGGGCAACCAAAGGGCTAGAGCCGGCCCTGCTGTACCTACAACAATCAAATATGTTTATGAAACAATTACTGTAATTCACCTAAAGTGCTTTTTCATATTCCAAAGATTGTAGTACTTTCCTAGTGACCAGACTGACTTACTACAGGTGAAAGTTTGATAATACCTAATAATACTGTATTACATAATAATATAATACTGTAATTCACTGAAAGGGGTTTTGTTTGTTTCAGGTTGTAGTACATTAATAGACAAGAGTCTGATCTTATATCTCAGACTCCCTCCAACAATGCTCAATTATTATAGAAATGAGAAACGTTAGCAGATTATCGTACTATAACTGGTCTAATGTTTTTTCTTGCTATGTACACACTGGTCATGTGTGTGATGTGTGTGACGTACGACACAGAAGCGCTGCGGTATTACACTACGTGAACTCACTCGAGGCCCACAGAGAAGGAAATTAATAGTTGAATAAAGTTGTTATTTTAGGGTTTTTTTTGCGCTCATAAAGTATTCTCGTCGCTTGATAAACTGAAGATTGAGCCACTGTAGTCACTTGGACTATTTTAACGATGTCTTTAATAACTTTTCTGGGCCAGCAAGTTTCAGTCCCTTAGAAGCCTATGGAGGAGTGATCCAGCTCTCAGATTTAATCACAAATATCTTAAGATGAACTAAAGGTTGGAACAACATGAGGGTGAGTAATTACTGACATAATTTTCATTTTTGGGTGAATTAACCCTTTAACATTATGATCAGCATATTTATGGTTTCATAGTATATTTAACTCAATCGCTCAGGTAATGTAAATGTACGACCCATTTCAGCGGGACATTATGATTTAAAACCAGTCTTGGCTATAGAAATATATCTTATTTAGAGATGTCATGATCCTGGTATCTTTCTCTTTTCTTTGTCTCCCCCTTTTGGTCAGACACACTCACTGCACATGAAGGATCTCAGCGCTCTCACCTGTCCTGTCCTGTGTGCCTGCTGTATGCTATCAGCTGCAGGTCTTTCTCAGATGTTGTTGCTCGTACTCTGAACTCTATCCAGCTCAGAGTGTTGCAGAGATCCAGACCAGCGCCAGTATCCCGCCTCACTCAATCCTCTGGTTTCCCGAGACTACCGAAGTCCACAGTTCTCCTCCCGGGACCTCAGCCGTTCCCTGCGTAACGCTGTCCTAGAAGGAAGATTTACGTTCATTTCTACGAGTCCAGTCTGCTGGCTATTTATGTTCTACGTTTATTACTGTCTGAAGAATTCTCTTCTTTTCTGATTTTGCCTGTGGACAGCTTCTTAAGTTCATCAAAGACTCTCACATACCTCACAAGAAAAGTGTCACAGGTCGGGGCGGGCCAATCAGACTGCACCCACCCCTGGGACCCGTACCACCCTTGGGGAGTCGGACAGAGGCCAGGCAAGGAGGACAGACAACAAGACTTCAAGTAAAACAGTATTTTATTGAATATAAAATTGGATAAAGAATTTTAAATGGTGAGCCGTCTGAGCAGGACAATTCAGGTGCGTGCTTCGGGTATGTACTCCTCTTCTTGGCTGGAGAGAAGCAGACAGAGAACGTACGGCCGGGGAGTTTCACTGCAAAGCAGTCAGGTGAATATACAGGTACGTAATCCTCTTCTTCCACAGGTGACAGACAGAGAACGTACGGCTGGAGGGCCTCACTGCAAAGCAGACAGGTGAGCATACAGGCACGTAATCCTCTTGTTCCACAGGTGACAGACAGAGAACTTATGGCTGGAGGGCTTCAGGCTGGAGGGCTTCACTGCAAAGCAGTCAGGTGAATATACAGGCACGTAATCCTCCTCTTCTACAGGTGACAGACAGAGAACTTACGGCTGGAGGGCTTCACTGCAAAGCAGACAGGTGAGTATACAGGCACGTAATCCTCTTCTTCAACAAGGACAGACAGAGAACTTACGGCTGGAGGGCTTCACTGCAAAGCAGTCAGTTGAGCATTCACCAACGTGTCCCTCTTCACAATAGGCTGTCAGATAATACACTTAAATGTCTGTGAAGTACAACAGTGTTAGCCTCTTCTTATATCTTCAGAACGTGATAGAAAACTCAGGTAATTAATGGACATCCAGCGGGTTTAAGTTCACACTTCACACATCAAAACAGTGCATCACATCACTTCATCTCTGCAATTCAGCACTCAGTGGGAAATACATATATAGATGGCCGTCGCCCATTTTCTGACCTGGCATTCACATCAATGGCCGGTCCCCTTGGGACCACTACCCACCCTATCATCGGGGTTTGGTGGGCTCTCTCTTCGGTGGGGATGATGGTGTCTGCATGCCTTGGGTAGTTGGGGCAGTGTCCAGGACGTACACGGGCTGGTCAGGTCGGGGTTGTCGTTGGACCACGTAAGGTCGGGGCTCCCAACGGTCGCTCAACTTTCCCTTTCCCTGGCGCCGACTGTCCTTGACCAGGACCCTTTCTCCCGGCAGCAGGGGGGCCTCACGAGCTGTCCGATCGTATAATCTTTTGTTCTTCTGCACGGCTTGTTCGATTCGGGCGGAAACCTGCTCATAAGCAAGGTGGAGGCGCTGGTGGTGGTTGCTCACCCATTCTGTTAGGCTGGTCCCTTCCTCTGCGGGGCTGGACCCCAACAGTAAGTCCGTGGGTAACCGTACGTGCCGTCTGAACATCAGGTACGTCGGAGCATATCCAGTAGTGCTATGCACGCTGTTATTATAGGCCTGGACTACAGCCGGGAGACTTGCCATCCAATTACCCTGTTGTTCCACCTCCAGCGTCCCTAACAGACCCAACAGGGTCTGATTGAATCGTTTGCACCCTCCGTCCCCTTGGGGGTGGTACGGTGTGGCGTGGGTCTTCTTGCACCCGTATAACTGACACAGCTCTCTGATGACCCGGGACTCAAAGTTTGGACCTTGATCCGAGTGGAGGACTTCTGGACATCCAAAAGGCTGGAACACATTCTTCCAAAGGGCACTGGCAGTGGTGGTTGCGGTCTGGTCTCTAGTTGGAATGGCCCATGCGTACTTCGTAAAGAGGTCTGTTACCACGAGGATGTTTTGGATGAGATCAGTGGGCTGACCTAACATCAGGTAGTCCATCGCCGCCATATGTAGTGGGGCTTTAGCTTGAATGGGGACCAGTGGGGCTCGTACCTCTCACCGGGTCTTGAAGAGAATGCAACGTGGGCACTGCGAAATGAACGTCCTCACTGCCTTCTCCATCCCAGGCCAGTAAAAGTGTCTCCGCACCAATGAGGTCGTCCTCTCCTGCCCTTGATGTCCCAGGTGGTTGTGATAAGCTTGGAGCAAAGCTTGGGATTGATCTCCAGGGACCACTATTTGACATACCTCCTCCCCCAGTGCTGGGTCCTGTAACCTTCGACAGACGACTCCCTCCTTAAGGAAGAGTCTCTCCCGTTGTCCCAGGAGCTGCTTCACCCCACGGGGTTGCCCACGTCGTGCTCCCCCTTCTGGCCTGAGGGTTGACGCTCAGGGAGCAGAGACAGGACATCGGCATTGGTATGCTCCTTCCCTGGCCGGTACTGAAGATGATAGTCATAGTTGGCCAGCTGCGCCACCCATCGCTGCTCGACGGCTCCCAGTTTTGCAGTTTGGAGATGGACCAGCGGGTTGTTGTCCGTAACCACGACTACCTTCACTCCCCACAGATAATCCTTGAACTTCTCGCTGACGGCCCACTTCATAGCGAGGAGTTCAAGCTTGAAGGAGCTGTAGTTAGCGTCGTTACGCTCGGCTGGGTGCAGACTCCTGCTTGCATAGGCAATGACCCTCTCTTCTCCCTGTTGCCTCTGGGCTAGTACGGCCCCCAACCCCAGATTACTGGCGTCCGTGTAGAGCGTAAAGGGCTGGGAAAAGTCAGCATAGGCCAAGATCGGGGCTTGGAGCAGTTCTTGTTTTAGCTTCTGAAAGGCCAACTCACAGGCGGGGTCCCACGAGATGGTAGGGGACCCACGACCCCGGGTCCGCCTCGAGCCTCCAAGCAGCTGGTTCAGGGGTTTAGCGATCTTGGCAAAGTCTTTGATGAACCGCCGGTAATATCCCATGAATCCCAGGAAAGCTCTTACTTGACGCACCGTTCTCGGCGCAGTCCACTCCTGGACGGCCGACACCTTTTCGGGGTCCACCGCAATCCCAGCCACACTGACTCGATGGCCCAGGAACTTTACCTCTTTCCTGAGCAACTGCCACTTTTCGGGCTGTAGCTTTAATCCGTACCGTTCCAGGGACTGGAAGACTTGCTCCAGGTGTCGGAGGTGAGACTCAAAGTCGGGGGAGTACACAATGACATCGTCTAAATAGACGAGCGTGGGGTCCATAAGCTGGCCTCCCAAACAGCGCTGCATGAGTCGTTGGAAGGTAGCGGGAGCGTTACACAAACCAAACGACATGCGCTCCCACTCAAAGAGGCCAAAGGGGGTGGTGAAGGCAGTCTTCTCCCGGTCTCCTTCCTCCACTTGGACTTGCCAGTAACCGCTAGCCAAGTCTAAGGTAGAATACCAGGCGGCCCGAGTAAGGCTGGTCAGGGAGTCCTCGACCCGCGACAGGGGGAGGGCGTCTCGTTTGGTAACCTGGTTCAGCTTCCGATAATCAACGCAGAATCGCCATGCTCCGGTCTTTTTCCGGACGAGGACGATCGGTGCTGCCCACGGGCTGCTGCTCTCTCAGATAACTCCCTTCTCCAGCAGCCCTCGTAGGAGGGTACAAACCTCAGCATACAGAGTCGGGGGTACGGGACGGTAGCGTTCCCGGCTCGGAGGAGCATCCCCCGTAGGGATCTGGTGCCTTACAATGTCTGTCCGCCCATAATCCTCCTCATGTGCGGAGAAGAGATGCTCCCATCTCGCCAGGAAGTCACGGAGTTGCTTCGCCTGCCCTTCTTCCAACCCGTCACCTCATAAGGACTCTCTCGCAAGGTGGGCAGGCAGCGTTTCCTCCTTTCTGTTTGCAGGGGATTTAGTTTGTGCCAAGGCCACCTCCACTACCGTTGGGCCCACCTGGCAGAACCGAACCTCTCCTTCCTCATGAACTTGTTGGGGGCTTACTATGGTGACCCGAGCCAGACGTTGGTGTCGATGCAGATCCACTGCATAGGGATTCGTGTTTCTCAGTCTTACGGCGACCCGGCCCCGACGGACAGAAGCCAATCCCCGGGCCACTTCCACAGCCTGGCAGTCTGAATGAGGCTCCACCAGGATCCATTCCTGGGACCCGTGAAACTGGACAGGAAGGCGGGCCCAGATAATGGCCTCGCTCTGGGCCGGGACTGACAGTGCGTAGCGACACACCACTCTCCCCACACTCTCTCGATTCCGTTGGGCATCAGCTATGCGGACCCGGCGACAATCGGCCACGATCCGATCCCATTCCCGCTTTTCCTCCCTCGGGCCGAAGGTGTGGGTCTCGCTTTAAACAACTCCTCCCAGCATTCCGTGATGACGTTCATCCCCAGTAGGGCACGGTGAGCTCCCAGACATGTATCTCGTACGATCACAACTCCCTTCTGAGGCACAAGGGTCCCATGAACCTCCAGGTCTGTGACCAGATAGCCCACATATGGAATATCCAGACCATTTGCCCCATGCAGGGTTAACCAGGGGGCATCTGCGGCCGAATGGCCCTGAACCCCGAACAAATCCCGAGACAGGCTTTCGGAGAACAGCGTGACCTGGGACCCGGTATCCAGGAGGCATTGGACTTTGGTTCCATTGACTTGAACCACCATAAGGGGGCAGCGCCCATCTAGACAGTTCCTGGCCGCCAATGGAGAGGGGTCGATTAGGGGGGTCCCGACCACTTCACCCACAGTGGCCGGAGACTCTAAAAACCCCCCTGCGATCGCCGGCGTGTGCTGCATTGCCGGACGTAATGGCCTGGTTCGCCACAGCCATTGCAAATGGGACGACCTTGTTCGTCCCATTGGAAACGGAGATCGGATGGCGCTCTGGGAGTCGACTACCTTCGGAGGATGCTCGCTCTCGTGCCGGTGGCAATGGCCGGTAATGTTCTCGGCGTAATTCTTCTAGGAAAGTTTTAGACAGCTCTGTCATCTGATCACGGACATCTCTTCTCAGCTCTTCTCGTAGGGCCTGTTTCCAGTCGGGCGGAGCAGGATGCAGGGGACTACTGGCAGCATTGGTGGCCATACAGTGGGAGGGATCTGAGGGGTTTTTTTTGCGCTAGCCCGGAACTAGCCCGGTGTTCCATTGTTATGGGTGTTAAGGCAATCTCGGCGAACATTAGTTCCGCCTTGCAAGGAAAAGAAGGTGGAATTTCGTCACCTCGTGACAAAAGCTTGATATCATGTGTAAACTAGTTTCTATGACCCCACAATCTTGTTCTGATGTCCTTCAGGGGATCAAGCCTTATAAACACCCTGTAATCTACTGGATTCCTCTTCACATCCACAGCTTCAGATTTCCTCTCATTAATCCCTCTAAACAACACAATATTTTGTACACATATGTTGTGAGGTTCTCTGGAAACATGTAAAAATGTCCGTCACACGACAAACCTGTTATTCCTGCATTTGTCAGAGAGGTTTCCTGTAAAAGACACTTTGTGCAGAAATGAAAGTTAAACAGGTGCAGAAATGTGTGTGTAGGAGAACTTGTCTACAGGAACAAAAATGGAATGTATAAAAGATTATGTTAACATATTTTAGTCTTGAATGGTGTTGTTATAAACGACGAGGGAGCAGCCATGAGTAATGTTGGCCGAGAACAGTTAAACCACATAAACACACTAATATGCTCAATGAAGAACAGTTAAACCACATAAATACACTAATATTCCTGACACGGGTCAGACCCTCAGAAACTCAACACACACATCGCCTGCGACTCAAATACCAGAATACACACACTGGTTTACAAAACTATGATTTCCAATAAATTTTAGAATACTTTTGTGAATCTGGCCCTTTTCTCACTTTTCATACCTTGTTTCCCATATATATACACATATAGTACTACTTATCCCACAATCCAAAGCACACTCCCGTCCACATCTAGTGCACTACACACCATGGGTCTAGAAGTACTCACTCCCTGTGTGTCGTTTGCATTGGTGTGTGTGTGTGTGTGTGTGTGTGTGTGTGTTTGATGGCCTTTAGTCCTTTCCTTAGGATGCGTTAAACAAGTTTGTTTTGCCAATTGTTTTGATTGAATAGTTTATTTGAATTGGATATTTAATCATTATTTGGACTGAGTATATATATATGTTGTTGATATGTTTCTGTATGAATTATATGGGTTTGATTTCCTTTACTGTATTGTTTGTAGTGACATAAGATCATCTTGTACATCCTGTCCATTTACATCGTGTGAATCTCCATGTGAAGCCATGAACTACTGTCATGTGAATTATTCAAGATTCATTAATCATCCTAAACTTTAAATAAAAGGACTTGTATTTGTCCCGTGTTTTAATCAGACACGCCATCAAGTTTCTGCAACTCCAACGAGCTTTAGATATATTTAACATCTGATGTACAACAAATGCAAATACATTTTTTTAATGTATAATTAAATTACAGTCACTTGTGAAAATGTTAATGATTACGAAGGGATTTCATCTGAATATTTTCTGTAGAAAGCTAGAATATGTTGAATAATATTAATTTGTTGCTTTGCCTGTTTTTGATGCACGTCATGTCATTTAAAGGCCGTTTAGTGATATTAGTGATATTAGTAATATGAGTGATATTAGTAATATTAGGAATATGAGTAATATAAAGCGCAGCCGTTCTGATGCTCCAGATGGAAGAGTGATACACAGTGCTGGACATTACAGAAGTAATCAGAGGAATCTCATCTAATCACTTCAATTACTCTAATAAAGTAATTTAAATAGTTACACTAAAGTTAAATAGCTTGCAATTGCATTAAATTGCAATTTGCTAATAAAATAAAATGTCCTATTGAAGAAGTTCTATTACAGGAGAAATGACTAAAGACGCACTTAAAGGGATAGTTCACTTTGAAATTCATTTTTGGTATGTTTTAGCTTACAGTATTTATATCGTTTTCATCTCTTGTAACCACAGCCACGAAGCGCCCGCGCCCTCAGATCACTTGGTCGTGGCTGGGGTTACAAGAGGTAAAAACGATATAAATACTGTTCGTTTTCTCACACAAACCGCTCGTTTCGTGTCTTAGGCCATCAATGTGTACTTACATTTACGAGTCATTAAATCATGTTTAATTTGGACTTCTCTGTGATGCTCTTTGAGGTGGTGACCATAGACCTGCATTATATGACTGACAGACAACAACGGTTTGACCTAAAAATATAAAAATTGAAACTACTGCGGAAACGTCTCTGGTTACTTGCGTAACCTATGTTCTCTGAATAGGGAACGAGACGCTGCGGAAAGCGCAGTGGGATATCCTCTGGATGTGCCGATTGCCTGAAGCCCTAGAGAATCACGCCAATTCATTGGCTGATGGCGCTCGCGCAAAGCTGGCTCTGCCCCGACGCTCTTACGTCGTAGCATGATGAACGCGTGCGCGCCATCTTCTCCTCAGATTTCTCTGCCGAAAAGAAAAACTGTCGGCAGCGCGAGGAGCTTGGCAGCGAACGCAGCGTCTCGTTCCCTATTCAGAGAACATAGGTTACGCAAGTAACCAGAGATGTTCTCTTTCATAGGTTTACTCAACGCTGCGGAAAGCGCAGTGGGAACGAAATACCAAACTCGCCAAGCTTAAGCGCTGCCATAACTGGTACCAGACCAAATAATACTAACCATGATCGGTTCAAGCAGATAGAACCTGGGAACCTGGAGTCATGTCAAGATCTAAATTATAGAACCTCACAAAAGTGTGCGGAGAGGACCAACCTGCCGCCACACAAATGTCTTCCAAGAGGGCCCCTCTAAAAAGAGCTTGAGAGGAAGCCACACTTCTGGTTGAATGTGTTATGATGCTAAGAGGTGAAGGCAAACCACGCACCTCGTGAGCCAGCGAAATAGCGTCCGTTACCCAGTGGGAAATCCTCTGCTTTGATGCGGCAAGCCCGCGGTGGCCAGCACAGAAAACATACCAAGAGCTGGTTTGATTTCCTCCAACCGCCTGAGCGATCTACATACAACTTCAAAGAACGGACCGGGCAGAGCAAGTTAAGTTTCCTTTCTTCCTCATTGGTAAAAGGAGGCGGGTGGAAGGCGTTAAGGTTAACAACCTTAGAGCGGAACACCGTGGAAAGAACCTTGGGTACATACCCCGACCTCGGCCTCAAGGTAACCTTAACCAGGCCAGGAGCGAAGTCCAAGCACAACTCACTAATAGAGAGAGCCTGCAAATCCCCCATCCGCTTTAGCGAAGATAAAGCCAACAAAAGAGCAACCTTAAGAGTCAGAATCCACTCAGGAGCTGACTCCAAGGGCTCGAAGGGAGCCTCTGTCAAACCCTCCAGGACGACTGACAGGTCCCACGAGGGAACTCTAGGGGGGCGAGCCGGTTTCAGGCGCCTAACCCCACGCATGAAGGCCGAAACTAACCTCAGTTTCCCCAAGGGAATCTCGTCTGATTCTCTATGAGCGGCAATAGCTGCGACATATACTCTGAGAGTGGTAGCAGCCGCTCCGGAAGCAAACTTTTCCTGCAGGAATTCCAGCACTGAGCCTACTGGGCAGCTAACTGGGTTCCTATCATGTGCTAAGCACCATGCCTCGAACACCCTGCACTTGGAGGAATACAGCCTCCTCGTAGAAGGGGCTCTAGCACTCGCGATGGTCTCCTGAACGTCGGTTGGGAGATCAAAGCTTAAAGCTAACGGCCTTTGATAGGCCAAACGTACAGCTTCCAAATGTTGGGGCGAGGATGCCATATCCTGCCCTGAAGCTGGGAAAGCAGGTCCTCTCTGACCGGGATCTCCCAGGGGGAGGATTCCAACAGAGGGATCAGCTCCGAAAACCAAGGCTGGGACGGCCAGAATGGGGCTACCAGAAGGAGGCGGACTCCGCTCTCCCTCACTCTGGAACCGCCTGGATCAGCTTGATGGGCGGGAAGGCATGGAGTTTCTGCATCGGCCATGGGTGGGCGAATGCATCTATTCCCAACGGAGCTGGAGTGCTCAGGGAGAACCAAAGCGGGCATTGGGACGACTCCTGAGATGCAAAGAGGTCCACTTCCGCTTTTCCGAACATCTCGCAGATCAGGGCCACCGTCTGGCGGTTCAACATCCATTCCCCAGACCTAAGCTTCTGCCTCGACAGGAAATCTGCTGCGAGGTTCAGAATCCCTGGGACATGAACTGCTCTCAGAGAGAGGAATTTGTCCTGGGACCACAGGAGAAGGCGCATGCCTGTCTAGGGTGCGCGATCGTGAACCCCCCTGTCTGTTTACATGGGACACTACCGCCATATTGTCCGTTCTGACAATGACATGGTGTCCTTCGAGGAAAGGGAGAAAGTGGCAAAGAGCCAGGAAGACAGCCCTTAGTTCCAAGCTGTTTATGTGCCACGAGAGGGTCTCGCCAGTCCAAACCCCACACGCTGGCCTGCCCTCGAAAACCGCTCCCCAGCCGGTCAGAGAGGCATCCGTCGTAACCATCTGGCGACGGAATACCGCACCCATACGACTCCTCTCTGAAGGAAGAGGGGGTCCCGCCAGATTGACAGGGCGCGAAAGAAACTGCGCGACACCTTCAATAGGCGAAGGGCTGGCCCCGTGGGCCGAGCCCCTGAGAGCTTCATCCACCACAGAAAAGGTCTCATGTGGAGTAGCCCTAGAGGTAGCACAGGGGAGGCCGTGGTCATAAGGCCCAGAAGTCTGCGGCAGGTGCTCACGGAAACATGATGACCTAGCGCAAAGCGGGTCAGACATGTCACCAGACTGGAAATCCGTGCAGGAGCCAAACAGGCCTGCATAAGAACGGAGTCCATGCGTACCCCCAAGAAAACCGTGCTCTGAGCTGGAGTTAGAAAGCTCTTCTCCGTATTCAACCTCAACCCGAGAGACTGAATATGACGGAGGACAATGTCCCTGTGGTGAGTCACCACCTCTCTGGAGTGGGCTAAAAGGAGCCAATCGTCCAGGTAGTTGAGTATATGGATGCCCTGGAGCCGCAGTGGGGCCAGAGCAGCATCCATACACTTTGTGAACGTCCTTGGCGCTAGAGCGAGGCCAAAGGGGAGGACCCTGTACTGGTACGCTTTTTCTCCAAAGGCGAACCTGAGAAACTTCCTGTGTCGTCGTACGACCTGGATGTGGAAATAAGCATCCTTGAGGTCTACTGTCACGAACCAGTCTCCCAGCCGGATATGAGATATGATAGCCTTCAGCGTCAACATCTTGAATTTCCCCTTGTAAAGAGAGAAATTCAACCGGCGAAGATCTAGTATCGGCCGCAGGCCACCTCCCTTCTTCGGGACCAGGAAGTAACGGCTGTAGAAGCCCTGTTTGACTTCCCCCGAAGGAACCTCTTCTATCGCCCCCTTCAGCAGAAGGGATGAAATCTCCTGCTGTAGTACAGAAGCCTGAGCGGCGCTGTCGACTACAGTAGGAAAGACCCCGTTGAAGCAGGGGGGATTGCGACAAAACTGAAGCGTGTAGCCGAGCCGAACTGTGCGAAGGATCCAAGGCGATACCCCTGGTAAACGCTCCCATTCCTGAAAGAAATGTGATAGAGGGAGAGAAGTGTTGCAGCGCAAGGGACATACCTGAGGTAGGGTGTCGTGCTGATTTCCATGGGGTGGCGTGGTTGACCGTGGAGGAGAGCGCTCGGCGTCCTGACATGTACTGGGGGGTACCATCGCCTGGATAGGAGTAACTGGGTCCGCCTGCTCCAGAGGAAAACTAACTGTGCCTCCGAGGAAGCGATTGGCGGGTGTAACGTGCACCGGGAGCGAGGGGAGAAAGCAAGACGCGTCTCCTTCCTCCTGCGCCGGACTGGGTGAAGAGAGTGAAACAGGACCTGCACTTCGAAACACACTGGGTGGCGAAGGTGACAGGGTTGGAGGAGGAGAGCCGGTTGGAGGAGGGCAGAAACGCTTGCGCGGTCTGTCCCAACCTCGTAGATGCGGTGAGGCTCTCCTCCTTCTGACCTGCGGGTCAGGAACGGCTCGAGGAGGCTGGAGCGGCCGATTTGTTGGACTGCTTCAGCTGAAGGCGCTTGTGAGGGCGCTGGGGGGGAAACGGACGACCTCGGGCTCCCCAGACCGTAGTTGGTGGGGGATGAACCGGGTCACTCCTTCTAGTAGGGAACTCAGCTCTATGAGCAGAACGTTCTCGGGTTTGAGAAGGGGGAGGGTTCTAGTCTCTTGGCTCTCTAACCCTCCAAGGCATAAACAGCCTGAACGCGGCCGACTGAGACTTAGCGGCACGGAACTTCTCAACCACCGTATTGACCCCCTCCCCGAAAAGACCGGAGTGGGAGATAGGGGCGTCCAGAAGAAAACTCTTATCCTTGTCTCGGATCTCCGTGAGATTCAACCAGAGGTGGCGTTCTGCGGCAACCGAGCCCACCATAGAGCGACCCACAGCCCGTGCAGTGTGCTTAGTGGCTCTTAGGGCCAGATCTGTGGCTTTGCAAAGCTCTTTGACAGCTTCGGGCGTCAGTCCCTCTCCTTCATCCATGTCCTTCAAGACGTCCGCTTGGTAGGCTTGAAGGATGGCCATGGTATGCAGGGCCATGCCTGCTTGACCAGCCGCCATGTAAGACTTCCCAATAAGGGAGGAAGTAGTCCTACAAGCCTTGGAAGGAAGGAGGGGACGCGACTTCCAAGACGGTGCAGACGACGGGGCAAGGTGGTTAGCCAGCGTGTCCTCGACCGCTGGAATAGCGGAGTAACCCTGCTCCACAAAACCCACGAGGTTGGTGAAGTCAGCGGCTGCCGCATTAGTTAGGCGTGCTGAGAAAGGCTGCTTCCAGGATCTGGAGATCTCGTGATGCAGATCGCTGAAAAAGGGCAGCTTTCTTCGCTCTGGCCTAGAATTAGGGCCACGTAGGAACCTCTCGTCGAGTTTGGATGACTGAGACTCGCGGGGCTCATCAGGCCAGCTTCTCTGTAGCGCGCGACAGCACGTCAATAAGCTCAGTGTAGGCCGGAGTAGGCCGCGTGTCCTGGCCGCTAGGCGGGATAACGTCATCAGTCAAAGCAGGCCCGAAATCCTCTGAGTTGGAAGCTGCCGTATAAATCACGTCATCCAGACCGAAAGAAACCGATTTGCGGGCTCCCGGGCTGGGACATAAATAATCATGCGCGAATTCGACCGCGCCACGTGCATGCTCGGGAGAGGGAGGGAGAGAAAGGGCGAGGCCCGTCTGCTCGTACTCAATATCCTCGAGCTCAACATCCGAGCCCCAGGTCGCGGATCCACGAGAGGCCTCAGCAGTCTCGGGAGCGCGACGGGGGGGAACGAATGACTCCTTCTCAAAAACCGCGAGTCTAGAGCGGAGGGTTTTGAGGAGGAGATTGTCACAAAATTTACATTTTGACAATCCTAATACAGCCTCACACGCATGCGAAAAACCCATACATTTAACACACTTACTGTGAGGGTCGTCGTTCGAAATAAAACGAACGCATGGCGGAGAGCAGCGTTGATAATCCATGACACTTCACTGTAAGGAGAACAGAGTTCCACTTAAACCATTCGCTGAAGTGTCGAGACGAAAGCTGTAGTTGAATTGAAATTCGGGCTCAGAAAAACCGAACGAAGGGCAGAGAAATCTGAGGAGAAGATGGCGCGCGCGCGTTCATTATGCTACAACGTAAGAACGTCGGGGCGGAGCCAGCTTTGCGCGAGCACCATCAGCCAATGAATTGGCGTGATTCTATAGGGCTTCAGGCAATCGGCACATCCAGAGGATATCCCACTGCGCTTTCCGCACCGTTGAGTGAACCTATGAAAGAGAACAAAGACACCTACATCTTGGATGCCCTTGAGGTAAGCTAAAACATACCAAAAATTTATTTATTAATTTTTAAAAAAATTATTATCAAAAATATTTAAAAAATATTTTTTTATTAAATTAAAAGTGAACTATCCCTTTAACACGAAAGGTCATGATTTTCAAAAATAATTTAAAAGACTATTTGGACTATTTGGTTGAGAAAGCAGAAGTTTTATCCAGTTTGTGAGTTAAACTAATCCGTCCTTTCATTTAATGACAACATATTTTATGGTTATGTGTGAATCACGAGGAAACAGAAAGCACACGGATCAGATGCTGGAACTGGTTCAACCTGATCAGAAACTATGTGGCGCATCATCAGTGATTAATATTTTAAGAATATTAAGAATTTTAAAGAGCATATTTGTAACATGGCATGAATGACACACACACACACACACACACACACACACACCCAGAACACCATATATAACCTGTGTTGTGTTCAGATGTGTGTATTCTGAAGACTGCGCTGTTCTCAGGCCACACTGCTGTGAACATTAAGGTGTGTGTGTCTTTAACCGAGTTGGTGAACTTCATACAGTCAGCTGTCATAAGCTCTACAGTGATATAAAGAACATTTAGGTCAGTGTTTGTTATTGTTTTTAACATGATTGTGCTGCTGTATCTTTAACTATCTTCATAATAGAATATGGCTTATTAAGTATGAAGTAATTCTTGAGCGCATTACAGTTCTACATCAGCTCAGTAAATCACTTCTGTTATTTCAAAGACGATTACAGTCTACTGTAAAACAATAAACACACAGACACTCAACAAGCATATAACCAATTACTTTAATAATTCTGCTCTCACTCTCTCTCCCTCTCTCTCTCTCCCTCTCTCTCTCTCTCTCTCTCTCTCTCCCTCTCCCTCTCCCTCTCTCTCTCTCTCTCTCTCTCTCAGTTCAATTCAATTCAATTCAAAATTGCTTTATTGGCATGACTGTACATCATACAATATTGCCAAAGAATGAATAGAACAATTCAATAGAATGAATTAAAAAAACTTAATAGAACAGTTTATGAACATAAAACATCTGTAACATACACTGTAAAAAAAGAAATCGTAAAAAAACGGTCAAATGACTGGCAGCTACGGCTGCCAAACAAAAACCGTAAAATTAAAGTAAAATATCTTAAATCCAATAAAGTGCAAAAAGTATAATTTTACGGATTTTTTTATTAAACTTTTTACAAAAAAACACTGTTATTTTACAGTTTTTTCCTTGTTTCAATTAAGATATTTTACTTTAATTTTACGGTTTTTGTTTGGCAGCCGTAGCTGCCAGTCATTTGACCGTTTTTTTACGATTTTTTTTTACAGTGTAAAACTGTTATTTTATGGATTTTTCCTAGATTATAATGATCAAACACCTTCAATAAAGTGACAGCACTAAAAGTTCTACTGAGAAACACTGTTATTTTACAGGTATTTCCTAAATTATTACAATCAAACACCTTCAAAAAAGTGACATCACTAATAGTTTTATGGACAAACACTGTTATTTTACAGGTATTTCCTAATTTATTACAATCAAACATCTTCAATAAAGTGATGGCACTAAAAGTTCTACTGAGAAACACTGTTATTTTACAGGTATTTCCTAATTTATTACAATCAAACATCTTCAATAAAGTGATGGCACTAAAAGTTCTACTGAGAAACACTGTTATTTAACAGACCTTTGCTAATTTATAACGATCAAACACATTAAATAAATTGTCAAGACATGCTCAAGATGGTAAATTAACAGTATTATTTTGGAAGACAAAAGTCTGTAAAAAAAACTGAATATATATATATCTTAAAATTAAATACAACATTTTAACTAGTAGTTATCAGTAGAGCAGTTTCATCAAATTCTCAAACTTTAGGATTAAAGTGAAATTTTCTAAACATACTGAACACAGAACTGATACATTTACAAGATTTCACACCACTATTGATT
The DNA here is from genome assembly GCA_031834385.1 of Semotilus atromaculatus. Taxonomy (NCBI): domain Eukaryota; kingdom Metazoa; phylum Chordata; class Actinopteri; order Cypriniformes; family Leuciscidae; genus Semotilus; species Semotilus atromaculatus. The sequence continues at coordinate 2,808,024 of JAULUF010000055.1, forward strand.
CTAAACATTAAACAATTTAAATGTAAAGGAACACTCCACTTTTTTTGGAAATAGGACTCTCCTAGAGTTAAAAAGTTGAGTTTTACTGTTTTCGAATCCCTTCAGCCAATATCTGGGTCTGGCGCTAGCACTTTTAGCATAGCTTAGCATAAATCATTGAATCGGATTAGACCGTAAGCATCTCTCTCCAAAAATTAACCAAAGAGTTGCGATATTTTTCCTACTTTAAACTTGACTCTTCTGTAGTTACATCGTGAACTAAGACCGACAGAAAATGAAAAGTTGTGATTTTCTAGGCCGATATGGCTAGGAACTATACTCTCATTCCTGTGTAATAATCAAGGAACTTTGCTACCGTACCATGGGTGAGCAGGCGCAATGATATTACGCAGCGCCTGAAAACTTAATGCCATTCACGTTGGAAGTTACCTAGCTGGGGACTATTTTCAGGTACTGCATGCGTAATATCATTGCATCACCCATGTACCGCAGCAAAGTTCCTTGATTATTACGCAGGAATGAGAGTATAGTTACTAGTCAAATCAGCCTAGAAAATCGCAACTTTTCATTTTCCGTAGATCTTAGTTTACGATGTAACTACAGTTTACAAGTTTTAAATAGGAAAAATATTGAAACTCTTTGGTCATTTTTTGAGATGCTAACAGTCTAATTAGATTCAATTATCTATGCTAAGCTATGCTAAAAGTGCTACCGCCAGACCCAGAGATCGGCTGAATGGATTTAAAAACGGTAAAACTGTTTAACTCTAGGGGAGTTGGTAAATGAGCCTATTTCACAAAAAAGTGAAGTGTTTCTTTACATTTTTTGTATTCAGATTAAATTAATATTATAAACCATTTCTTCTCAAACCGCTCTTCAGAGCCCCCAGGAGGAACTGAAAAACTAAAAATATGATTTTTCAAGTGTCTTGTCAGTTAGGGTTACTATCATGATGAGTTCATGATTTCACATTTGAAAAGGGTGGTGAAAAAAACGAATTGTGCTGTTTTTGGCTTGTATTTTCCAAATCGGTTTTATACATTGTTTTCCACAATATTCTCCTGACCCCTGGGGGCCCCGCACAGGTCTGATAATAAATATTATACTGTCTTTTAGTTCAGAATCCTAACAATATAAGTGTATTAATAAATTAAATCAAAACATACAACAAAAGTGTACCAGAAGTGACAGATACAGCAAATAAAGAACAATCCTGCAACTGCCAGTTATCAGCTGGATCCTTGGTGCATCTGGGAAGAAAAAAAGGACACTATGATTCTCTCAAAAAGGATGATTTAAATTATTTTTGTTTCCTTTAAACAAGTTTAATAAATTGAATTTAAATTGTCTTTTTGTCTTCTGTTTTGTCTGGTATCTAAAACTTTTGTCTGATGTGACAAATGTGCATCACCAAAAGGAGGAACATGTAGATTCACAACAACGGACATTCTTTTCCAGAGGTATTATTGCAAGGTAAACACCTAAAAATGCCAAAAGAAAGGTCTATTCTCCTTGAGTGCGATTATGGAGATAGTTCACCCAAAAATTTATATTCTTATATTTATATAGATATTTTTGAAGAATGTTGGCAACCAAAATGCATAAATGTTTTGAACAACATGAGGGTGAGTAGATTATTTGGGAGAATGTTCATGTTTGACTGACAGTGAACTATTCTTTAAGTGCAGAAAACACAGCAGGCTGTTTGTAGTTTCTGAAGCATACACTTGCATTATATACACTGATTTCACGCAGCCGCCATTTTGAAATCGAAAGTGAGGCTCCGGTGGGAAGAACCCCTATCAACCTGAAGCTGCTGCCGCGATATACACTACTGGATGTTAATATTCAATATAGGATATCGTCCCTGCTTCTTTTTTTACTGTCTGAATTATATATAAAAAAATTATTTTATTTATTAATTAGTTTCACTGTAAGTTATATAGTCTAAAGTAAGAAAGATAGGGCTGGAGACGCCGACGTAAAGTATTTGCGTAGATTCGTCAGACCCAAAACAAAGATGGCGGCGCCGGAGAGTAGTGGCAACACGAGTGGCTCCTCAGACTTTCATTATTATTTATTATTTTATTTATCATTATTTTTCATTATTTCATTTACTACAGCGTGTGAATTCATCCGTTTCTACCGAAATACATGAAAGTAAGTTGCCAGTGAACTGGGAGAAAAATAGAGTTAACTTTATAGTTATTTACACTGTGTGTCTGCAAATTTGAATGGGTTGTTATTGCTGCTTCCACACCATTGTGTTTTTTACAAACTATAAATGTATTGTTTTGCTATAAATTATCTGTATTTAAATGTCTGAAACCTAAAATAAACATTATGTGGTTAAAAACACTGAACAGTTGTGATATAGCCTATGAAAGCGCTGAGCGACGCGCGTCTTTGGCTCAGCGCTAGCCACAGCGCAAAAGCAGTTTGAATCTGGCAGTGATGTCACGTCACTGTACATTCGCTGGGGAGATAATCAAAATCGAATCGGACTGAAAAAATTAATCGTTAGATTAATCGATGCATCGTAAAAAAAATATATAAAAAAATCGCTTGATTAATTGTTTAAAAAATAATCGTTTATCCCAGCCCTAATGAAAGAAATGTATGTACAGTTTTAGAATAAATCATTTCTTAAACACAACAATTAGTCCATCGCATTCGCGACTGTCCTGTGATTAAAGGCGACACTTCCCACCGGAGCCTCGCTAACGTCTGCGTGAAATCAGCGTATTGGCTTACAATAATGGATAATTTTTCAATAAATTTATGTGGAAAGAAAGTCAGATATACATCTGGGATCGCACGAGGGAGAAAAAAGAGATTCTTTTTATTTTGGAGTGCATTGTGCTTTTAAAACTGACTACAGTTTTATATACTGAAGTGGATACTTACTAGTGATGGACTTCTGTTGGTGCCTGTTCTGCTCCATAAACATTGTTCCAATGCTTGATCTAAAAAATAAATAAAAAAAGTGTTAATGTGTGTTAACGGACTATTGATCTGGGTGACATAGGACCATTTTTAATGTGTTCCTTAAAGGATTAGTTCACCTCAAAATGAAAATTTCCTAATAATTTACTCAACCCAATGCCATCCAAGATTTTCTAAAAGAAAAGACGGTGCTTTGCAGACCAGCACAAAATGAAAAATTGTGGTTAAAAAGGATATAAATGTTTTGTTTGTTTGTTAGTTTTTTTTTTAGAAAATGGCCGATCGTTTCGCTAGATAAGACCCTATTCCTCCGCTGGGAACGTGCACAGCCCTTTGAGGCACGTTGAAGCCCTTTGAAACTGCATTGATTTGGACTTCAACATTTTGGTTGCGGTTAAAGGTCATTGTTTGGAGAAAAATCCTGAAATATTTTCCTCAAACTTAATTTATTTTACACTGAAGAAAGAAAGACATGAACATCTTGGATGGCATTGGGGTGAGTAAATTTTCATTTTGAGGTGAACTAATCCTTTAAATGTTATATAAATCTGGAGAACCCTTACTAAAATTAACCATGGTTTAGCTACACTAACCAAATGGTAATACATTATTGTAATCAATCCACCATAAAAACATGGTTTTATTGCCAACGTTCTTGTGTTTCACAGAAGTCATAGACCTGTATTACCTGTCAAATATTGTCAGGAGGGTTTGGATCAGTGTGCCTTTCAGCAGAGTTTACATGTTCTGCCTCTATTTCATGTGTATTTTACTATGGCATTAAGTTACTCACGCATCTGAAGATCGTGTGGCTGGATATTTGTTCCCAAAATTCCTAGATCATGAGGGACACACAAACACAGGAATGTTAGCTATTTGTTTTTACTTACTAACAGAGATTTTACAAAAGCTTGCAAAATTTCACTCACCAGCTCCAAAACATATTATGATGACTCATTTTGACTGATCGGTAAGCTAGGCCTATATCCCGCGATCAACACCTTAGATTCAATAATTCTTCTAGAGCCAAGGAGAGTGGTTCGAGTTCCTCTCGGTCTAAAAAGACAATGTTCTCATTTCACTCATTGCAACTTAAAGCTCCTATTAGCTGACATGCTAGCAACACATAACATTAGCCTAAGACATTGAAATATGTAACGTTAACTAACTGCGTTTACATTCTCAATTTAATACGATATATTTTGATGTAACGTAACATTAGCAGATTTTTTTCATAAAATAAAAAGTTATTTACCTTCTGCAGATTGCATTATGTTTATGTCCGTAAATCCGTTACTCGTTGTAAAAATTCGTTGTCCATATTCCGTGTTTGTTCTTCATTCACATCGCGCAACTCGCTCAAAATAAAAATTTAGCAGTCCGATGTAAAAACGTAAAAACCACAAAGCCGAAGTAAGTTAGTAACGTTACTGAAGATCCCGAGCAACAGCACACTCTGGTCACTCACTCCAACTGACGATTCAAACTTCAACTGTAAAGGCGCGCATAGTTGTCATTGGCCAGATTCCTGGATGACACTCAGAATAACCAATCATGCTCAAAAACACTCGGAGAGACAGCCAATAGTGTGGTAGCATTGCAATTACAGGAAAATAAGTCATGTTTTAAATTTAAAGAAAGAATTGAAAAAAATATACACGTGCTATTTATCTAGTTGTATTTAGGCTGGCTGTTATATTTAATCAATTGGTTAAATTGTGTTTTCATTGAAGTGCATGATTAAAAATTTAACTTATGGTAACATATACCATAGACTATAACACAATATATTTACCACTACATTGCTAAACAGCAAATTAACAGAGCAAACAGATAGTATATATTTAACAGAGAAAACACTGCATATGTATTCATAAAAAAATTATGTATGTAGACCTATATGAAAATCGAATGGATTGGTATTATGGTGACATTAGAGTTACATTCATGTGACCCATATGACCCTTTTGCACTTAACAAATTCTTGACCTTTCCTATAAGAAACACTCTTATGCCTGCCTAATAATGTCAACTTGCTTTTTTACCCTGTGTGGTACTGTTACACAACCTATTGGTTAATGGTTATTAATCCTCTGTCCAACACAACACTTGTTTGCTAACATTGGCATAATTATATACAAGTTACAACATATAGGCTCAGGTTTCACTGGCAAGGCTTAAGCCTGTAGTCCCAGACTAAAATGCATGTTTGAGCTGTTTTTTGAGCTGAAAGCAACTTACACTGACATATCTTAGAATATGTCAGTGCCATTGTTTTGTCTCAAGATGCACACATAATGTTTGTTTTTTCTTCCAAGGCACATTTTTAAAAGCTAATAACATGCCCTAATTGAACTAAGGCCTAACCCTGTCTTAATCTAAATCTTAAGGTTTTAATGTTAACCCTAACCCTATCCCTTGTCTACAGACTTTTATTTAACAGCATGGATACTCCAAGGTGTTGACTGCAGTGGTTATGCCTTTAGCGTTGATACAGGACAAAGATCTTCTCACTATGACAGTTTGTAATGTATTTTAGCAAAGAGTGTTAGTATGGATTGTCCCTAAAATAGTCATTTGATCGTATGTCATAGATTGTATTTACGAGTTGAATGCACATGAATACCACCACAATGATGAAAATGTCATAATTTTCTCACCCTCAAGTTGTTCCAAAACCATTTGAGTTTCTTTCTTTTATTCATAAAATCATTGTGTTCAGCAGAAGAAACTCGTACGGTTTTGGAACAACTTGAGGGTGAGTAAATGATGACAGCATTTGATTATTTTGGGTGAAATAAGCATTTATATCCAGAAGAAATGAGAGGAGGAAATTAATATAAAAGGCTTTATTTTCTAATATGCCTTTGCTGTCAAGGCTTTGACAAAAATGTTTTACAATAAATTGTTACTTCATTGTCATTTGTGTTAATCTGTTTTCTGATGCATTGCCCTTATTATTGTGAACACTTAAGTCCACACTAAACCACTTTCTAAAGTTTCTGCTGCAAGGTTAAAACTTTCAAGCATGTTGCTGCTCTTTTCATTCTTGTTTGAAATCATGTCTGGACTATTGCAAAGCTTTCCTGGCTTTTCAATTTACTTGTCAGCTTTCTTGGAATGTAAGTGCTTTTATTTTCTGTGATATCACTGATTGTGTGTGGCCAGAAGAACAACATGACTGAAAGTTTCAATCTGGAGAGCAAAGATGCAAATTGTTTAATGCAATGATAAAAGTTTGCTAAAATTATATATCGAAAATTACAGAGTTTATATGTAAAAATACAATTAAATGTAAAACTAATAATATTTACTTTAAAATTACAAGGAAATATTGTAGATTGTAAGTATGGATATAAACCTTTTATATAATGAGCTTCATATTTAATTAGACATTATTATTGTAATTTTACATTACTTTGTATGTAATTTAAGAAAACAGAAACATACTGTATAAATAATACAGTAAATGTCCTGTATAAAAAATAAGAATTACTGTAATTTGCCATTAATGATATAATCCTTAAATTAACAGTCAATTAATTAATTTACAGATATTGTTTGTAATTTAACTGAGTTTTGAATATAATTTTAAATAACAGAAAAATACTCTAAAATTTTTACAGTTATTTTCTGTAAAATTAGGATTTTTTTTACAGTGTAGAACATCTCTCTCTCTGATCTAAGAATGAACAATACTTCTACAGCATTTATTAATCTTAGTTCATATTAATTTCAATATTTACTAATGCATTATTCACATCAAAGGTTGTATTAGTTAACATTAGTTAATGCACTGAACTAACATCAACAAACAATGAACAGCTGTATTATTATTAACTAACATTAACAAAGATGAATAAATACAGGAACACATGTATTGCTCATTCTTAGTTCATGTTAGTTAATACATCAATGTTAATTAATGAACATTATTGTAAAATGTATTAAATAAATTGATTGAGTGTGTGTGTGTGTGGGTTTGTTTATGTGATTTATGAGGATAAATTGTGATAAATTAACACAAATTTGTATAATGACATGTATATTACACTGGTATTACAACTTATGGGTGGTTTATGAGGACACTTCAAAAGTCCTCATAAATCAAATGGCTTAAAAAACATAAAAAACAATGTTTTATTAAAAAATTAAAAATGCAGCATGTCTCCTGTGATGGGTAGGTTTAGGGACAGGGGCAGTGTGTGTGTGTGTGTGTGTAAGGGGACAGAATATATAGTTTATACAGTATAAAAACCATTACGCCTATGGAGAGTCCTCATAATGCTGTCGCACCAACATGTGTGTGTGTGTGTGTGTGTGTGCATGTGTGTGTGCTCTTGTTTATGTGACTTATGATTTATATAGTTTATATAGTGATTTATATAGTTTATACAGTATAAAAACCATTACGCCTATGGAGAGTCCTCATAATGCTGTCGCACCAACATGTGTGTGTGTGTGTGTGTGTGTGTGTTTGTGTGTGTGTGTGCGTGTGCGTGTGTGTGTGTGTGTGTGTGTGTGTGTGTGTGTGTGTGCTCTTGTTTATGTGATTTATGAGGACACAAATGTGTATAATGACATGCATATTACACTGGTATTAGAACTTATACGTGGTTTATGTGGACATTTCATTGTGTGTGTGTGCGTGTGTGTGTGTGTGTGTGTGTGTGTTTACAGTAAACTTCACAAACAACAATAAAACATCTTCCTCATAATGGCGTCTGCATCAGAGATCAGAGTTCTGTCCTGGAATATTAATGGCCTGAAAGCAAAACTTGAGGAAAAGGGGATTAAGAAGAAGAAGGACCGTAAAACTGCACTACTGAAGATCTTTGATGATTATGATATTGTGCTTCTGCAAGAGACTAAAATTGGTCAAATGAAAGATCCTAAAGATTACAATAAAAACTGGAAAATCATCACTGAGGCCTTATCAGAGAAATATGACCTAGTAAAACTGGGGGATCGGGCATGCGGAGGAACAGCTGATGAAGTAGATGAGGAAGATGATGAAGAAGAAGAAGATGATGAGGAAGAGGAGAAGGAGAAAAAGGAGGAGAATAGGAAAAGGGGAAGAGAAGGAGAAGAGGAGGAGAAGACGATGTATATGACATACTTCAGTTCAGGCATGAAAGGAGTCGCCATTATTGTCAATAAAAAACACACACTTCTGAAGTCTTTTAGTGAGGGAGGATATTACGCTGGGGTTCATGTTGAGATTGACCGTCAGGAGTACACGTTTGTAAGTGTGTATTATCATCGTGATACTGATGATCAGATCCGTAATCTCATGATGAAGATAGATGAGTCAGATGCTTTTAAACGCAGGCCTGTGATTGGTGGAGACTTTAACACGACACTTGACCCTGACCTGGATGCGACCACATACATCTCAGCCCACGCTGGACGGAGAGACATACTGAGAGAGTTCTTGGATACATTGAAGCTGTCAGATGTCTGGAGAGAAAAGCATCTTGAAGAGCGTAAATACACACGCAGGCATCACAATGGAACAGAGTCCAGATTAGACTATATTTTCATGTTGAAGGATGATGAGTTGGAGAATTATGTCGACAGTGACATACACAATGATATAGATCTGTCTGATCACTCCCCCGTGAGCCTGACTCTGAACTATACAGACATTCAGCGTAGAGAAGAGTGATTAGAGAAGAGTGATTAGAGAAGAGTGATTAGAGAAGAGTGATTAGAGAAGAGTGACTAGAGAAGAGTGATTAGAGAAGAGTGATTAGAGAAGAGTGACTAGAGAAGAGTGATTAGAGAAGAGTGATTAGAGAAGAGTGACTAGAGAAGAGTGATTAGAGAAGAGTGATTAGAGAAGAGTGATTAGAGAAGAGTGATTAGAGAAGAGTGATTAGAGAAGAGTGACTAGAGAAGAGTGATTAGAGAAGAGTGATTAGAGAAGAGTGACTAGAGAAGAGTGATTAGAGAAGAGTGACTAGAGAAGAGTGACTAGAGAAGAGTGATTAGAGAAGAGTGACTAGAGAAGAGTGATTAGAGAAGAGTGATTAGAGAAGAGTGATTAGAGAAGAGTGACTAGAGAAGAGTGACAAATTAGGCTTTTGGTCTGGCACTATGTCAGAGCAAATAGTCATTTTAAGATAGGCCTATTATGCTAATTACATGTTTAAGGGTTTGTGTGGGTTTGTTTAATTAATTTAATAAGCAAAGGCATTTTAGTAAACAATTAATGATGCCTTATTTTTAAAACTGTACATGCTAGTTCACTTGAAAATGAATCGATTGAAATATAATCAAATCATTCTGTACTTTCAAAGATCAAAGTAACTTTTTGTCATTTCATTTTTTAATAGAGTAAATAGTGAAATCACAGAGGAAACGAGACCTTATGGGTGAAATATAATACTAGTGTCCAGAGGTCGCACACTCCAACGCTATCTCACGACCAATTCCTACGAATGTGTACGACCTCACTCGTACCAATTCGTATGATTTGTCTAAGCCCACGTGATGGTTTAGGGGCGGGGTCATGGGTAGGTCATTCGTATGAATTCATACGAATTTGGCAACTCGTAAAATATGTACGATTTAGCAAAAACCGTACGAATGCGTACGAGTGAGGTCGTATGAATTGGTACGAATTAGCCATCTTGTCAAATTCGTATGAATTGATGTGAGATCAGGTCGGACACTGACCTTTGGTTGTTGTGATGTCATGAATGAACTTCCTGTCCTGACTCCTCCTCTTCCCTTTTCCATTGGAACTGAATGGAGAGTTAGGTTTCTTTTGACTTTGATCATCTTATTTAATCTTTATTGGAATTATTGCTTTTATATCTATATTATCACTACAATTAATGTGTATAATATTATTTTACTTACCTGTGTGATTTTTTTTCTTTCATATGACCCTTTGGGAGTTATATTTTTGTCTTTTATGTAACTGAATTGACAGAAATTACCATTCAAATGTACATGTAATTTGGTTGGGTTTATATTATGCAAGATTCAAGTCAAGTCAAGTCAAAGTTTATTTATGTAGCACTTTTTAAAAACAACAGGTGTTTAACAAAGTGCTGTACACATATATCCTTTATCAATAATACAAACAACTAACATGACTAAAAATAAAATGAATAAAAGACAATAAAACAAACTCTCACATAGCGTCAAATGCCGAACTCTAGTAGTGTCAGGGTTGCTGCAGGTAGCTGAAGACGAGGACAAGGGCTTCAATATAATATATTTATTAAACAAACTTAAAACGTCCAAAAACAAACGAGAACAAAAGAACAGAACTCCAGGACTTCAGGGTTAACACACAACCATACATTGACGACGACCAACAAACACTGAGGGAAAACACAGGGCTTAAATGAACTGAACCAAACGAGATAATTAACTGAAAACAGGTGCAGAAAATTGGACACAAACGAGGAGCGGGAAAACTAACAGGACTAAACCAAAAATCACACAAGACAGGGGAAAACAAGATCACAAAAGATAACTAAACACACTGAAACGTGACAGTACCTCCCCCCTCCCCGAAGGCGCGTCCTCGCGCCGTATAACATCTAAAGGGGTGGGAGGGTGGGCGCCCTGGAGGCTGACGAGGGCATGGTGCAGTTCCAGGAAGCCTCCAGGGCGGAGCAGGCTGTGGGCGTGGCCACGGCGGTGCAGGCTGTGGGCGTGGCCACGACGGTGCAGGCTGCGGGCGTGGCCACGACGGTGCAGGCTGCGGGCGTGGCCACGGCGGTGAAGACCCTTCAGGTGGCCACGGCGGTGAAGACCCTTCAGGTGGCCACGGCGGTGAAGACCCTTCAGGTGGCCACGGCGGTGAAGACCCTTCAGGTGGCCACGGCGGTGAAGACCCTTCAGGTGGCCACGGCGGTGAAGACCCTTCAGGTGGCCACGGCGGTGAAGACCCTTCAGGTGGCCACGGCGGTGAAGACCCTTCAGGTGGCCACGGCGGTGAAGACCCTTCAGGTGGCCACGGCGGTGAAGACCCTTCAGGTGGCCACGGCGGTGAAGACCCTTCAGGTGGCCACGGCGGTGAAGACCCATCAGGTGGCCACGGCGGTGTTATTTTTCCGGGCCTCCGTGGATCTTTGGCTGGCCACGGCGAAGGCGTATAGCCCCCCCCCCAAAATTTTCTTGGGGAGAAGGACAGGTTCAGGAACGGAAACAGACTTGACATCAACGGGCGCTGGGTCAACGGGCTCTGGCTCTGGCGCTGGGTCAACGGGCTCTGGCTCTGGCGCTGGGTCAGCGGGCTCTGGCTCTGGGTCAACGGGCTCTGGCTCTGGGTCAGCGGGCTCTGGCTCTGGGTCAGCGGGCTCTGGCTCTGGGTCAGCGGGCTCTGGCTCTGGGTCAGCGGGCTCTGGCTCTGGGTCAGCGGGCTCTGGCTCTGGGTCAGCGGGCTCTGGCTCTGGGTCAGCGGGCTCTGGCTCTGGGTCAGCGGGCTCTGGCTCTGGGTCAGCGGGCTCTGGCTCTGGGTCAGCGGGCTCTGGCTCTGGGTCAGCGGGCTCTGGCTCTGGGTCAGCGGGCTCTGGCTCTGGGTCAGCGGGCTCTGGCTCTGGGTCAGCGGGCTCTGGCTCTGGGTCAGCGGGCTCTGGCGCAGGATCAGCGGGCTCTGGCGCAGGATCAGCGGGCTCTGGCGCAGGATCAGCGGGCTCTGGCGCAGGATCAGCGGGCTCTGGCGCAGGATCAGCGGGCTCTGGCGCAGGATCAGCGGGCTCTGGCGCAGGATCAGCGGGCTCTGGTTGGACAGTCTCTGGCTGGATGTGGCTGACGTGAACCCCAGCCTCGGCAGCCATTCCTTTGGCTAATCGTACTGATATCAGCGGGGGATCAGTCATACAGGACATCAGCCGGGGAAGTCCAGGGACCGATCTGGCGGCAGGGCTGATGCGGTGTGCAGGCTCTGGCGGGCAGGCGATGGTCTCATGCTCTGGCGAGCATGCGATGGGCTCAGGGGCTGGCTGGCTTGGCACTGGCTGGAGTGGGAGATCTTCCACGTGGTATGTGGATCCACACGCCCACAGTGTGTGATCCACAAACTCCAAAAATGACAAATTGAGATCCTTGACAAGAATTATTTGGGCTAGTGGGTCTTTCAGTCCACCCCAGAAACTCCTTGTTAGTTCCTCTTCCTCCAACGACACATCATCATAAAGGTCTAAATAGAGCCCCGCATACTCTTCGAGTGAGCGCTCCTCTTGGAAGAGGATTGGGTTTTCGAAGGGGCTCACCTCTTTCTTCTTCCTTCTACTCATTTTCCGTTTGTGGTTGGTCGTTCTGTCAGGGTTGCTGCAGGTAGCTGAAGACGAGGACAAGGGCTTCAATATAATATATTTATTAAACAAACTTAAAACGTCCAAAAACAAACGAGAACAAAAGAACAGAACTCCAGGACTTCAGGGTTAACACACAACCATACATTGACGACGACCAACAAACACTGAGGGAAAACACAGGGCTTAAATGAACTGAACCAAACGAGATAATTAACTGAAAACAGGTGCAGAAAATTGGACACAAACGAGGAGCGGGAAAACTAACAGGACTAAACCAAAAATCACACAAGACAGGGGAAAACAAGATCACAAAAGATAACTAAACACACTGAAACGTGACAAGTAGTAGGTCGTGGGAAGATTCTTAAGTGTAATTCTTTAACTTTGTTGTGGATACAAAAGGTATATGGTAAGAGCCTTTTTTTTTTCCTCAAAATAATCTTTTTCTGTTAAGGAACTCCAAATAATAAAAAGGGTTAGTTAGTCCAAAAATCCCCTGGGTGTGATTTGTCTTCTTGACCAAAAAAGATTTCATACAATTTGTGATCTAGTCTGTGAAAACCCAGCTAAAGTCGTTTTTTATTTTTTATTCTCTGTTTTCTACATGAAATCATCCAACTTAATGTAAAGAACATTCTGTGAAAATGTTTTGTAAAACTCATAAAAACATAAAAGTGAATTCACTGGAACGGACTTTATTAGTAAAATGAAATGACTGTAGAAGATCTCATTCATCTCTTTTGGGCTATTGTGTAATTTGGAGTAAATCCAGGATGATACAATTTTTTTTAGTATTTTTTTGATTTACTTCTAAACAGAAGCATTCAAGTAAAAAAACAGAAATTGAGTAATCAAATGTAAAATTAATCACTGCTTTAGTATATTCATTACAAATAAACTGATTATTATTAAAGCTACAAAGAGTTGTTCAGTCTTTTTTATTGTTTGATTGATTAACATTAATGATATAGAAAATAGTTTAATTATAATCTTTCTATCAGTTTCCAGCATTGACTAATAAACAAATAAAAAACAATTTGTTTTTAATTTCGATAAACTGGTCATACGAATTTATATAATTAGTTTACATATGTGAAATGCTTATAGACCAAGATATTTTCACAATATATCCCAATAACATTGAAAACATATGCATGTATGACCTTTTCTTCATTTGTGAATTATTAGTAATTATTTCATGACTGATCATATGTTATGTTCTCCTTGGACAGCGTGTGGTAAAGCAGCACATGGATCTGGGTGAAGTTTCAGTTTAACTATTGTTGTAATCAGTTTTTTATTAGTTCAGCACCTTAAGAAATTAAATAGCTAAATAATCTAAATGTCTTGACTATATGTATACTTTTTATACATCATTGGATTTATTCATTTAAATTTGTTGTTCTTTGTCATTTTAATGTTATGTTTGTCAATTTAATGTTTGTCGGAATTGTAGTTTTTATATGCTGCAAACGTCTCGGGTTACGACTGTAAGACTGTGTTTGTGTCAACGAGTCCAATGGCGAGAATGAGCGTCACGAGCGGGTGACGTCATGACCAGGAAAGGATAAAAGCACATCCGGAATCGCACCGCGTTCAGCTTCGAAAAGGGCCGAAGCAGTCGATCTCAGGGATGAAGGTAGTATGGCAAAGTGACGCATCGTCTCGTTCCCTACTCAGGGAACTAAGGTTACAGTCGTAACCCGAGATGTTCCCTTTCGAGGGAACTTGTGATGCGTGAACGACGCATTGGGAACAAGAATGCTTGAACGCCATACACCCGAGAACCTGTCTGTTACACTGTCATGACATGAGAACTTTGGACCCTGGGGTATCAATGTCCAGGTCATAAAACTTGACAAACGTAAGTGGTGAGGACCAGCCAGCTGCGTCACAAACCTCTTGAATAGATACCCCTGAAAGTAGGGCCTTAGAAGCCGCCATACCCCTAGTAGAATAGGCTCTGGTAGACAAAGGAGAAGGTTGGCCAAGAACCTCATATGCAAGAGAAATAGCCTTGACTATCCACTTGCTGACCATCTGTTTAGATGCAGAAAGGCCTTTCTTAGGTGGTCCGAAGCACACCAAAAACTGATCAGACTTTCTCCAATGGGAAGATCTGAAATGTGACGCAACCCCCCATCCTTTTTTGGAACAATGAAGTACCTGAGTCTCTGTCGGCCGGAGAAACCATCTCTAAAGCATCCTTCGCTAAAAGTGCTTTCACCTCTTGTTCCATCACCAGAGCCTGCTCTGGATGTACCACTGTGAGTAACACCCCGTTGTAGCGTGGTGGACGAGAACCGAACTGGATTCTGTACCCCTTTTCTACTATATGCAGGACCCATTGAGATATGTTTGGCAGAATCTTCCACTCTGCTGGCCTTGGGTGTAATAACAGTCGTCACTTCGGTGGCCTGAAGCATACTGGCAGCAGATATCTGAACTGACTGACTTTCAACCCTCCTCAGAGGGCGCAAACCCGACGCCGCGTTGTAAAAGAGACGCTGGGTCTGAGATTCGCTGGAAACCGCTGCGGCCCGAAGCACCGAGGGTGTCGGCACGTGAACGGCCTCCTGAGGGCACCGGGATGGGGCAAGCTCCGTAAAATGAGGTGAACACTGCTCCGCCACGGAGGGGGCTGCCCTCAGAAGTCTGACGCCAGGGACATCAGGACTTCTTCTATGCCGAAGCCTTCTTCGCCAACAAAACGGTCCTTAGATCGGTCCTTAGGAGGCTTTGGCTGAGAGTGTCATCCTGCGCCCCATGGTTTTTGGGGTGGTGGGCAAGAAGCGACACTCTCCTTCTGTTGCGCCCGGTATGAGGAGCTAGCCGGCTGGGACTTGAACACCTCCGCCTGTATTTTCGCTTCCTGGAACCTCTCGACTACGGTGTTTACAGACTCACCGAAGAGGCCAGAAGGCAGAAGCGGGGCGTCCAAAAGGAAGAATTTATCCTTATCTTTTATTTCTGATAAATTAAACCATAAATGCCTCTCAGTAGTCACATTCGCTGCCATCGACCGCCCAATAGCACGTGCAGTCTCTTTGGTAGCTCTGAGAGATAAATTGGTGGCCCGATGTAATTCTCGAACTTCTTAGGGCCCCGCCCCCTCGCTCTTCTCCAGGTCCCTCAGCAGGTCAGCCTGGTATGCTTGCAAAATAGCCATTGTGTGCAAACAGAAGGCCCCGGCCTGGCCTGCTGCCGTATATGCTTTACTCACTAACATAGATGACGTTTCTCGAGGTTTAGTGAGCACCATTGGGGACTTCAAGGACGATACCGATGCTGGAGAAAGATGACTGGCCAGCGGTTGTTCTGCTGGCGGCATCGTCCTATAACCACATTCCTTGGGCTTGGGGGCTGAAAACTCTAGAGGAAAATGGTTTATTCCATGACCTAGATAATTCCTTGCGGCTCGCCAGACAATATTTAATTTAGACACACCCCGAGAAAGTACCTCCACCAGCTCCTCATGCGCCTCATGCGTAGCATATAGACGCTTAACACTAGTTCCTCGGAACTAGACAGCTGAAGCACCGGAGCCTCTTCCGAAGCAGAAGGAACCGTGGGGCGAGCTTCCGACTCCGGAGAGAAAACACTGGATCTCACGGGTAAAGGCTGAGAAAGGGGAGGGCCCGTCTCAAACCCCGCCGTGAGATCCATTTGCGATCCCCACGAGAAGAGCTTCTGTGCTGCCTTGGCAGCAGCGGGGCCCGAACCGCAGGGAACACCCCCCTCGAAGGCTGACAGAGCATGCTCCGCTCCCAAACAGATTACACAAAGCTTGTGTGTATCCCCACCCGTAAGGAAACGAGGGCAGGGAGGAACACACTGCTTGAATAATTGTTTGGTTGCCATTTCACATAAATATTGGAGCTGCTTATGTAACGTGACAGACAACAATAAATAAGACACAGAGCGCTGCTGAGGAACAGAAGCTGATTCTGGATATGCTTTTATCCTTTCCTGGTCATGACGTCACCCGCTCGTGACGCTCATTCTCGCCATTGGACTAGTTGACACAAGTGCTCAGACGCATTCACGCAGGGGCGTTCCCAAAGCGTTGTTTACGCATCGCGAGTTCCCTCGAAAGGGAACTGGATTGTGTCACAGAGAATTCCTTTATGACTCTGTTACAATGATAATAAAGAAGTCTAATTCCAAGTCATACAGGCACTGAATTAAGCAGTACATAAAGTACTGAATGAAAAGTCTTCCGGTTGCTACATGTGAACTTCTGAAACGTCTGTTTATTAGACAAATGCTGAAAAATACATCTATAATTGTTACAGAGCAGGCTCCCGCACCGCCTCCTCTTCACCACCGGAGGGAGCCGTCTCCGGAATATTAACCTCACTCACCGAACTCCAATTCCCATCATGCCTCTTACCTGGGACTGATTGCACACACACCTGCACTTCATTCACACACACACATATAAACCATTTCCACACCCCCATTCAGTGCGAAGTCATGATTTGCTCATTTCCAAGCATTATTTCCCATGTTTGATTTCTGTATTTGACCTTGGATTGTTTACCGTTACTGACCCCTTTCTGCCTGCCCTGACCTGGACTGTTTATTGGACTCTGACTCTTGCTCCCTGCCCCGACCCTTTGCCTGTCAACCCTGCCTTTTCTGTTTGCCATTGTTCACTCTGCCTGTCTTGACCACTCTTAATAAAAAGCTGCAAATGGATTCCCCTGACTCTGCCACATCACAACAATAATCAACTTTATCTGCAATAAAGACAGAAGAGCCTGTGTAAGAGTCGCTACGGGAAGCAGAAGTGGACGACTTACACAATGTTAACATTCAAACATTAAAGGTGAGATTTAAAAAAGGAGAGAGAAATTAATACTTTTATTCAGCAAGGACGCATTCAATTGATAAAAAATGACAGCGAAGACATTTATAATGTTACTAAATATTTCTATTTAATACATGCTTTAATGAATTTAATAAATACATTTAACGAATGCTAATACTTTTCACTGAACTTTTCTATTCATCAAAGAATCCTGAAAAATAAATTGAATGACGGGTTCCACAAAAATATGAACCGTTTTCAACATTGATAATAATCATAAATGTTTCTTGAGCATCAGATCATCATATTATCCTGATTTCTGAAGGATCATGTGACACTGAAGACTGGAGTAATGATGCTGAACATTCAGCTTTGATCACAGGATTAAATTATACTTTACTATATATTCACATAGAAAACAGCTGATTTACATTTTTGTTTTAAAAATTACAATTTCTTACAATTACAATTTACAATTTCTGAAACTATGGCTCATTTTCTCAAAGACTAAAGTCACAAAACACACACAGGATGCAATACATCACACATCTCTAAAGCAAACACTTTAAAACTCTTCTTAAAATTGGGTTTTTGCGTAGTAACTTTACACACAAACCAATGTTTCATCACAGTTATCATATTATCAACATTATACTTTTATGATTCCAGCAACATACAACATTTGCAAAACAACTACGTTTTCAAAAATCTGCAGTACGACCTTTGTTTTGTAGGACGACCTTTTCTCAATCATTAAAACTATAAAATAGCAATTCATGCAGTCGCATATTTGTATGCAACTATGCATATATATATATATATATATATATATATATATATATATATATATTAGCAACAGAAAGGTTTGTTCAGAACCAGAATATACATGTTATAAACACTAGAAAATGTGTTTTCCTCATTTTGACACCCAGCTAGTTCATTTGTGTAGGCCTACAAATAAATGAACATGAAGATACAGCCGTTTTGTTTAAGACCTCTACTCTTGTTTTGCTTCAACAAAATATGTAATTTTTTACATAATTTAAAAATGTTTTCTTTTTCTATTTCTTAGTAAATACAGGTAAATGACCTTTCATCATATTTTATGTATTTCTTTCACTAGTAAAACACACAGAGATCTGGCATGAGATGACCCAGAATCAAACCTTATTAAACACATTATTCAATACTTATTTATTATAAGTTATTATACACTTAACACTGTGACATGAGTTATTATACACTTAACACTGTGACATGAAGCACAATGGAACGCAGGTTATGGACAAATGCGCTGTTTTTATTATCAGAAATCTCTTTGAATAGTAAAGGTGTGTATGTTTGAAAAATCCATTATTTTCACACTGGGACAGATTCTCCAAGCGTGCTTGACGTCACGCGTGACGTGGGTCATATTTATCGGCGTGCAGCGACACTCAAAACAGGAGGTTTTCCTTTAAACGCTTTAAAATATAAACTGAAGGTCAGGCCGTATTTACACACACACACACACTCAGCGCTTGTGGCTTTGACGTCATGCTCGCTCTCACGGTAACGCGCGCGCGCGCCCTCTAGCGGGCGTCATCGCGCCCCGTGACGTCACTTCAGCACCGTAGAGGAGAACAGCTCCTTCCGCTCGACTAATGGACCCGAATCCGTGATCGCGCAAACCAGCCGATGGAGCTCGAACCGGACCGGGCCAGAACACCACACACACCACAGCGAGCCTAGGGAACAGCACGCGCGCGCGGGGATCGAGGACAGAGACGCGTTTACCGCGGAACATCGGATCAGATCCACCCGTCACTGACAACAGCATCCATCCTCCAGAGACACGGTACTGCTCACCATCTACACACACACGCGACGCGACGCGAGCTTCTCCGCGCGGCACATTCTGTACACGCCAGCGGGAGAGATGAGATCAGATCAGTGTGTGTTCGTGCAGTGTGTGTGTGTGTGTGCATCCTCTCCTCACTCATTGCGGTACTTCGCGCGGCTGGACGCGTTCACGCGCGCCATTGACGCCAATGACATCACATCACATCTCAACAAACGCGTCCATTTACTGCCTTTCATCAGCGCGTTCTCGTCGCGTGCGTTTGTGCGCTGTTTTTGCCTTTACTCGCGCAATGGTGTAATTACACGACACGCTGGAGGAATCGCGTCGTTCAGGAGCGCACGCGTGCGTTTGTTATGCAATTTTGCCATATTGTGCAGAGCGCGGTGACGCGCGCGCGAGCGTCGAGCAGAAGCGCCGTGATTTCTGTACGGCACGTCAATATTCATCATATATTTCATGCAGATGCGTGTATAGATTCGAGGATGTTTTTGCTGCACTATTGCTGTCTGTGTTTATAGCTGAGAAATAACATGATTGTGTATTAATATTTAAGGAATAAGTGTATATTTAGGTGCTATCATGGTCACCATATGAAACTGTTCAGCAGATCCTATAATTAGAAGTGTGACAGAATTAGGAAGTGATTAATATGGGTCTATAACTATCTTATTGTACAATGGGAAGGGGTTTAAATTCATTTTAGCTTAATATTTGAAACTTGCATGTCAACTACCAACTTAAATATGTAGAAACATTTATAGTCCATGTTAACACAAAGCTGGGGAACAATAAAATATTGTAAATGTAATAAAATCTGCGACTAGAAACACAAGACCTCAATAATATATGAAACAAACAAATGCAAATCATCATGAATATATACACATATATATAACCCCATCAGGTTTGTTATTGAATTTATTTATTAAAATAAAACCATAAAAATGCAGTCATTGCTGAAATAAAAAAAACAACAACTTATAATTATTTTACTTCTGCTAGATGGCAATGCGACATTTCTAATTTTGAAGTACTAGATATTAAATATACATATAGCCATATTTTAAAAAGATTTAAATAAAAATGACAAAAAACAAAACAAAATGTCCAAAACAGACAATATGACCAAACGTATATATCTGATGTCTGTGGATGTGCAGATGAATCATGTTTCTGTGTGTTTGGACTCTTGCTCAGATTCTTCATGAGGACGTTCAGTTTTCTCCTGGTCAACTACAGACACAAGAAGCTCCTGCTCTTTAAAAAGGAGTAGTTCTCTTCAGAATTTATATTTTCTGATAATGTACGTCATCCGAGATGTTCATGTCTTTCTTTCTCCAGTGGAAAAGAAATGAAGGTTTTTGAGGAAAACACTCCAGTATTCCTCCATATAGTGTCTTCAATGGTCCAACGGGTCGAAGGTCCAGATGTGAGTTTCAGTGCAGCTTCAAAGTCTCGACACGATCCAGCCGAGGAATAAGAGTCTCATCTAGACAAACCAGCGGCATTTATAACACAATACACATTTATATACTTTTAACCACTAATGCTGGTATTCCACTCTCTGTGATGCGAAACTCATTACGTCATCAGGGTGAAAGGTCAAGCGCGTTCCGGGTCAGAAATGTAGAGTAGAGCGAAAAACTCTCATTTTCTTCGTCCAACATTGTTGGTTTACCTTTTATTTATTTTGTGTAAATGGTGTTTGACTGAGTCTTTGCACGTTGGTTTTGTAAACACTGGGTCGGTTCTTACGCCTACGTCACGCTTGACCTTTCACCCTGATGATGTATCGCATCACAGCGAGTGCAAGAACAGCATTAGTGGTTAAAAGTATATAAATAAGTATTTTGTTATAAATGTCGCTGGTTTGTGTAGATGAGACTCTTATTCCTCGGCTGGATCGTGTCGAGACTTTGAAGCTGCACTGAAACTCACATCTGGACCTTCGGCCCGTTGGACCATTGAAGTCACTATATGGAGGAATACTGGAGTGTTTTCCTCAAAAACCTTCATTTCTTTTCCACTGGAGAAAGAAAGACATGAACATCTTTGGTGACGTGGGGGAGAGTACATTATCAGGAGATGTTAGTTCTGAAGTGAACTAATCTTTTAATGGCTTTGCAACATGTTGAAGTATATCTTGGTTCTAGTTGCACAGCCTATTCTTGTGTTTACTGATCATAACCCTCTTGTTTTCCTTCTCCGCATATGTGACACAAATCATCGTCTTATGCGATGGTCACTTAAGTTTAAATTGGGAGATTATGCATTAAAAAGGAACAGTAAAAAACACATATAAATATAGTCTTGTGGCTCTTGTTTAGTCTTATGGGTGGGGGTGTTACAACCTCAGCTTTTTTTGTGTGTTTTTTTTTTTAAATAGTATTTTGGTTGCATATTTGTACATACTTTGCAAGTTTTTTTAAACATTGGTTTAATGAGTTGTAGAGTTCTGATGCCATTCATTTCCGTTGTTATTTTCTATGTCTCTAAAGCACTAGGTAAGTAGGGGGGGGGGGTAATTTACTATTTTCTTTTTCTGTTCTTTAGATGAGATTAAGTAGAGGGAGGGTTGAGTTTGGGTTTTCTTTATTGTTTTGGCCTTGTCGGAACCTGAAGGTTTCCCAATGGATTTTTTTTCATTTCTTCATTGTTAACAAATCACTGCAAGCGAAGTCTATGTCTAAAGGTCCTTGCACACTGAGCTCGAAATTTTCATATGTGGTTTTTTTTCACATTCATCATCCTAAAAATTCTTCACGCACAGAAATCTTGCTTATTAATTAATCCATTGTGGAAAAATTCGCAAAACATTACAAAATGGAGTCAAGCAGTGAGGATGATTTAGTTGTCCTCTCTTCTTAAAAAGAGAAAAGGAAAGAGGAAATATTGGTCCATCATCCAATCCTGAGATTGCGTAGAGAGGCAGGAGAGTTCCTGCTGGATTATCCCGAGCGATTCAAAGTTTCCTTTCAGGATGTCAGTGGCTCAGTTTGATGTTTTGCTAGCTATACTGAAGCCACATATTAAAAAGAAGACACCCAATTTCCCTGAACCAATTGATCTTTAACAGTTCTGGATTTTGGCGTTCGCGTGTACGGTGGCTCTGAATAGTCAAAACACATCTTAGAAGGATTGCTATGTATGCGAAAACGCAGAAAATTTAACCCGATCCGATTTTTTTTATGACTGACGATGGTTTTGGAGGCAGTGTGTAAACGTGATTGACACAACGTGTGTTACGTGTAAGCGGAGACGAAGAGAGGAGTGAAATCAGTTGCAGCAGTATTTATTAAAAACCAAAACAAAGATAACCCAAATAAAGAGTCAAAATCAGGAACAGGAGCAGGAATATGAAACATAATTAAAAGAGCAGGAACACAACAGCTGTTGCAAAGACAACGACCAACAAACCAAGACTGAATCGCTGCGGAATACAGTATATACACAGGATAACAATAGGTTAACCAGGCACACCTGAAACTTATTTATTACTATGGTAGTAAACAAGACAAAGGCAAACAGGAACTAAACAGAAAAGGGGAATAATAATATAAGGAGAACAGAAAATACATTTCAAAATAAGAGTCCACCACAAGGAACCATGTTACAGGGATTATGACAACGTGAGATCGTATTTATTTTTTAACGTGCAAAAATTTCGGACTTCAGGTGCAAGGACCTTAAGCATCTTAGAAAAAGCGGGGACTCGTCCGGGATCTGAACCCGGGATCTCTCGCACACAGACCAACACAAACTCATCTTTTCAGAGACTCATTCTGCATTTCTGATCAATACAGATTACTATGGTACAATTCATGCAGTGGTCATTTGGTCATTGCAAAGAGCTCACTTTGTACTCAATATGTTGTTAATTGCGGCTGTGTGAAAATGAATAAGGTAAAGCAGCAGTAGATCACAAGCTCAAGCGTTGTGTTCTGCTTCACACACTCAGTGTATGGCGAACATGTGCAGCAAGCCTTGCTGATGATGACCTGCTGTTGATGACTGCTTTTCAGTTACGAATGATGAGAAGAATACTGTATCGGACAGGCCGGTTCACTGGCCGGTGTTTGGACATAGCAGCATCAGCGGAGCCCTGTTGGATTATTTGCTCAGTCCCATAATCCAGATCTCCTCCATCCTGAAGCGGCCCTGATTTACATCATCAGCTCGTAGAGGCTCCGAGACATGGTGCCCAATCTCAACAGTGTTTGCACCCTTGAAGGGCACTAGGGGTTAAGGGTCATTTCACCCCCGGTCATGAAGGGTGCATGTGATGGTCACTTCAAGTGATGGCAAGTCCTCATTTAAAGGATCAGTTCACTTCAGAGATAAAGTTTCCTGATAATTTACTCTCCTCCACGTCATCCAAGATGTTTTTCTTTAGTAGAAAAGAAATGAAGGTTTTTGAGGAAAACACTCCAGTATTCCTCCATATAGTGACGTCAATGGTCCAACGGGTCGAAGGTCCAGATGTGAGTTTCAGTGCAGCTTCAAAGTCTCGACACGATCCAGCCGAGGAATAAGAGTCTCATCTTGACAAACCAGCGACATTTATAACACAATACACATTTATATACTTTTAACCACTAATGCTGGTCTTCCACATCCACGACTTTACGTAATCACATTGGAAAGGTCAGGCGGTAACCTGACATAGGCGGAAAATGTAGAATAGGACAAAAAAACTCCATCTCATTTTCTCCTCCAACTTCAAAATCGTTCGACATCGTTGTTTTACCTTTTAATGATTTTATTTTTGTAAATGGTGTTTGACTGAGTTTTTGCACGTTGGCTTTGTAAACACTGGGTCGGTTCTTACGCCTAAGTCATGCTTGAGCTTTCAACCTGACGACGTAATGTGTGTCGCATCACAGCGAGAGCAAGTGGTTAAAAGTATATAATATTTATTTAGTTTAGAAAATGACAGATGGTTTGGCTAGATAAGACTCTTATTCCACGGCTGGGAGTAAATTATCAGGAAATTTCTGAAGTGAACTAATCCTTTAAAGTTTGATGGCAGGATGTTTAAGTTCATATATAAGTTTACGCAGGGTTCTAATTACATGGGAGCCAGTGGGAGCTGAGCTCCCATAGAGAGAGGATGAGCTTCCCATGAAAGCAGTAAAATCATACACCTGTGGGGGTCTCTAAAAATCATCAACACCATTATTTTAAATTACAAATAAAGCACTTTTTCCTTCAATATATCGAGTATAGGTGTAATTTGCGGGTGGGACATGTCCCAATCACTTTTTTTCCAGGGTCGATATTGTCCCAACCACTTTTTAAAACAACTCGCGGCACGAATGTTCCAATATATAAATAAAACATCTCCAGATTAACCCGCAGAGCATTCATTTCGTTCGTTTGTTAAATAAGAGGCGATCTAATCAAGTGATCAAAGTGCGCGGTGCCGCTGCGATCAATGGCGTGGATACAGTGTTTTCTCTTGTGGCTCGCGCACACCACACTGTCTTCACTCGGACACACGCTTCAATCCGTTGTGGAGACTATATTCATTCCGTTGAAATCACAAAATATAATGCACAGAAACGTGTCCCTTGTTGATATACAACCACTGATGAGCATAATCGGTTTTGATGAAAAAAAAAAAACTATACAAATGCGGATTAGAACTCAGAACCTTTGACACGCTTGTTGAAAGTTCTACCATTAGACCATTTAAGTAGAACATATTTGTCATTTCATTAACGACAAATTAAACCCGCCTTCTATTTAAATCGATTGTTGGACATCGTAATGTTATTGTATATATCTGATTTAGCATTGTATTACTGTCCCACCTGTCTTTTCTCTCTTTTTAAAGAGACCCCCACATTGATGAAATTATAATTCGAACCCTGAGTTTACGTAGCATACGTTTAATTATATTACACACTGTTTCATCATATATAGTTATGTTTGATGTGGTATTATGTTTCATGGGTAGGAAATTAGTTTAGTGGATATTTTTGCTCAGTAAGACAACCTGCGAAATGTAACAGCCAATAGTAAGAGATCCCAGTTATACTTTATTTCGATGGTCTACTTTAGATATTCTACTAACTATAAGTAACTACGTGTCAACTAGCAGTCATTAGAGTATTAGTAGACTGTGCTTTATTTTGATGCTCCCAACAGACCAGTACATTTGAACTTATTCTACCAAGTCTACTAATACTCTAATGACTAGTTGCCATGTAGTTACAAAGTTACTTATAGTTAGTAGAATATTTAAAGTGGACTATGGAAATAAAGTGTAACTGAGGCCTTGTCCACACGGACACGGGTATTTTTATAACCGTGACATTTCTTACGCGGTTCGTCCGCACGGAAACGCAGTATCAGGTCACTGAAACCCAACATTTTTGAAAACCCCTGCCAGGGTGAGTATTTTCTGAAACGCCGGTTGCAGTGTTGTCGTGTAGACAGTAAAACCGGAGTTTTTGCGCCGCTGACGGCTTCTGATTGGCCAACGTGGCTTTAAGGTTAGGGTTATATCGCCACCTGCGGGTGTTGCATGCTCTTGACAGCGCTTGATAGCGTGTTTTTGCGTTTTCATGTGGACGGAGGGTTTTTTTTAAACGCAGGAAGGAAAAACTCCGGTTATAAAAATACCCGTGTCCGTGTGGACAAGGCCTGAGACTGTTGAAGACTGTTGATTGTAAGAACAGATGATGGATCGATGGATGGCACATGATAAGATTCCTTGTGAAGTTGCCGCTGTCTTTACTTGCTCCCTTCACCAAACAGCCCAATGTGAGACACACGTGTCCAAACCCAACGAGACCATGTGTGAAGCAGCCCATAGTCCACAGCAGCCCTGCCGATGCTCAATGCAATATACGGACATCAAGGGTTCCTAAAGTCAAATGATCATTTAGAGAGTGCTTTTGTTGTGCTGGCCTCATCTTGTTTTTTGTATTCCACTATTCTGTGTGTGCAGTGGGATATTTTGTGCTTTTGTGCACGTTGCCCAGGTTTATCAATCTGAAGTGATAATGATTCATCTGAAGACATTACAACTACACACAAGCTGTTTTTATCTTCACAAGACAAAACAATCAAGGAAGTAAAAATCCCATTAATTTTCTCTGTAGTTCTTACCCTCATTAAATCCGTTAAGTAGACATTCTTATATCTTTGTCTATTGGTCTGATTTTCAATATATACAGTGTAAAGTGTAAATTTGCACATATATAATTTTGTTATTTTTTATTTTGTGCTTCAAATTAAAATTAAAAAATGTGATTCACTAGCTTGTTTGGTTCATGGCTAATATCTCTTAAACAAAGAGGGCTTTTTAAAAAATTGCAATGGAAAAAAATGATCAGGAAAAATACTTCCAGAACTGGAAAAGGGGCGGTGCTGTTGCTCTCTGTAGCTTTATGATTGGTGATCAGCTCAGCCAATCAGTTTCTATGAAGTCACAGAGATGTGCATTGTATCAAAATGTGACATCAGCACTCGGATAAACTTTTTCATGTGCAAAATTGATTTGTTTCACACATGTAGGAATTTCCTTTTTGTGGGCTCAAATTATCCTATTTTGTGCATAAAATTAACACTATATTGGACTTATCCTGAAAACTTTCTTTTTGACGGTAAAAGCAAATGTTTTCTGTTACCAGTGTAGAATTGCTCCATAAGTCAACCATGAGTAAATGATTTCACAAGTTGGTAGCCGTGTGTAGAATTCTGCTATTCATATTATCCCATATGGAAGCCCGTTTCCGCCACGTTGAGTAAAACAAATAAAATTCTGTAAGTCATAATATTGAGAAAGTTTCTCATAATAATGACTTAGTATCTCATAATAATGAGAAACTTTCTCATAACTATGACTTAATATCATTATATTGAGAAACTTTCTCGTAATAATGACTTAACATCTCATAATAATGAGAAACTTTCTCGTAATAATGACTTAACATCTCATAATAATGAGAAACTTTCTCATAATAATGACTTATTTTTCGCACTTCTACGCATGCGCACAGCAGTGGAGCAGAAGGGAGTGCCACGCTAGCGACATCCGCTGGTCAAAGCCGTGTAAATGCATCACAGCAAACATGGAACGCTCTGCAGTGAATAACAATAATGATAAATGATCAGTATATGAGATGGGCTTCCATACTAGATAATCTTTTATTCATTTGTATTATTCATTTGTATGTTTGTGTTTGTGTATGAACAAGCAGCAACACAAAAGGGTGATCCGTGGATTTCAAATAGACGGAGGAATGATAATACAGACAGCACACCTTTCCAAATCTGTTAAAGAACGCTTTATCTGGAAATCTGTGTTCACCATATTTTCAAGCAGTTTTGTTTTTCCATAAGGGTCCGTTCATACAGAACGCGCCTTTTCATTGTGTTTCTAGGCAAACGCGCACTAGACGGACGTCGCGCACGCGTCTCGCGTATGACACGGCGTTCTAAAAACGCGGCGCTCAAATTGAAAAGAGATTCAGCTTTTAAAAACACGCCTCTCAAAACCTTGCGTTTTCCCCCCATTCCTCTGCCCACTTATGTGGAAATGTCCCAAAAGTCATAAAAGTATTGATATCTTCCAGGTGAACATGCACATCCGCAAACTAGCCTACGTGTTATATTAACACAATATGCCCATATATTTTATGAAGATGTCACACTTAAACTTAACGAGTAAATGTAATATTCCATTTTTAATCTGATAGTTTTGTAAGTTAAAGTAACCCAATTTCCACCGGTGTGCACGAGCAGGCGTCCTTCGTTACCATGGTAACCGCCCTGCTTCTGCATTCCGCTTTCACACCTTTTTGTGCGCATGGAAAAGTATGGAAGATATACTGATGATATTCAATTGATGTTATTTAATGATACTACAGATTGCACTTCGTAGATCACACTGACTTTAATGAAAACAACTGTTTCGCAGAGCGTGCCATGTTTGCTGTGATTTACACGGCTTTGACCAGCGGATGTCGCTAGCGTGGCACTCCCTTCTGCTCCACTGCTGTGCGCATGCGTAGAAGTGCGAGAAATAAGTCATTATTACGAGAAAGTTTCTCATTATTACGAGATACTAAGTCATTATTACGAGAAAGTTTCTCATTATTATGAGATACTTAAGTCATAATTATGAGAAAGTTTCTCAATATAATGAGAAACTAAGTCATTATTATGAGAAACTTTCTCATTATTATGACTTACAGAATTATATTTTTTTTACTCAACATGGCGGAAACGGGCTTCCATAATCCCAACATGTCTGACCTCATGCAGAATAAAAAAGCTTGTATTATTAAAGCGAGTTCTTCACTGTTCAGTAATATAATGGTGTCAGACAAAGCGGTTGGAAGGATTGAGTTAATTTACTACTTTGTTTTTTACTCTTTTGCAAACTTATTGTGACTTTTTCATTGAGAAGTAATCTCTAAATAGTTGAGTGGTTATAAGTGAAGCTCACTTGGATTTGTTTTAGTTGAACTTAAATTGGAATATTAGTTATGATAAAGTTATGGTGCTTTGGCAGCATGTCTGAAAGAAGTGTCACAGGATGTTCCTACATACACGATATGTCAAATAAAAATGTGAATTTCGAACATTCGTCGAATAAAAAAAAAAACGGCACATTTGAATGCAAAAAACGTGCATTCAAATTTTTGGTGTGTCAAGATCGAGGCGCGGGAGACATGATGATGACGGACGCAGTTTGTGTTTGTTGGCTTATCCAGTACAGCAGGTGTGTGTTGTTCATTTGAAAAGTGGCGGGAAAAGGCTCTTCCTGCTGACGAAAACCCACTCAGTTGGTGGCAAAAATCGTACAACGACACACTTGACCAAACCTGTACATCGTTCAGAGCTGAGTGTGTGTTTTCATCAGCTGGAAACACTGTCAACAGAAAGAGCTCAGCACTTTCAGATCAAGCGGAGCGTCTGGTGTTTTTGACGAACAATATGTAGATGTAGTGAGTAGAAGTGGAGTGTTTCTGAATGGCAGTTTGCTATTTAGTGTTCATGTAGTTCATTACACGTCTGTTGAAGTGTGTTTTCTCAGGTTACTGATGCATGAACAGTTTTATGCACTGCTGAAACCTAATTTTCCTTGCATGCACATTAAGGAAATTAAATTTTATTTAAGATCAATTGTTTGAAAAGTGAATGTGCTTTAAAAAGTAAATGCCATTTCATTTCAATAAAAGATTGATCAAATCAAGCGATGCTTGATTTGGTTTATATTTGCTTATTGTGCTCGCTTGCGCCCTCTTGTGGGCAATACAGTACTTTTTTTCTCTCTACATTAAGCCTTTTTTTCCTCTAACATTAATTGCCTTCAGAATTTGAATATAATTTGAATTTTGCTAATATTTAAGAAAGAAATTAAAAATTTTCAGCCATTTTGACAGCCCCAGTTCCTACATACACGAACGGGTCCTCGTGTTGTTGCTATTGGTACACATTGATAGTGACACACGTGATTTAATCCGCCATAATCCACATCTCTAATACACAATTGTATTTGATTACCTTTCCGAGTAAGCTCTTTCTCGAGTCTTATGGCTTGCTTTGTGATTCCCCTCTCCAGGTGTGTTGACGAGCAGCGGTGCTGCGGAGTGAGTGGTGAGGGCCACTTTCCTGAAGGGTGGGTAACTCGCGGGCCACCCTCGCCCCTTGTGCCCCTTCTGCCCCCACTGCCCCCATGGCTTGTGTCCATGAGCAACATGCCCCTTCCCCCTCCCTCTCCGGGTTCACCACCCCGCTCTCTGATCCGCCCTTCTGCCGGCCGGATTCGGAGGTGCCGGCGAGCACCCCGGACACCGAACTCACCCCGACCCAATGCGTCCTCCGTAACGTGCTCTCCATCGACCCCGTCGGGGGCGGCAGCGGCACCCACAGCAACAGCCCCACCCTGAGCGACGAGCCCACCAACTTCTCCAACAGCGTGCTGAAGCTGCAGGAGGGCGGAGCCGAGGGCGGAGCCGTGCGCAACCAGTCCGACAGCTTCCGGCTGCAGGCGGGCGGGGGGGGCTTTCTGGAAGGCTTGTTCGGATGCCTGAAGCCAGTGTGGACGATGATCGGGAAAGCCTACTCCACAGAGCACAAGCAGAGCCATGAGGGTGAGTACCACAGTCAGCAAGAGTTAGAGGGCCCTATTTTAACGATCTAAGCGTATGGTCTAAAGCGCACGGCGCAAGTGCACTTAGGGTGTCACACCTCGTTTTTAGACCAGCAGCACAGATGGGCGCAAATGCATTTGATATTTAAACAATGTGGCGCAGGATTGAAAATGATAACTGCATCAGGCTAAAACTAGCAAAAAACACTTGCGTCGCGCCTGGCGCTGCTTTGGACCAGGTGTATGACAGGGCCCACAGTCGTTTCAGGCGGGGATAATGACACGTCTCTTCCAGATTCCTGGGAGGTGCCGTTCGAGGAGATCTCCGAGCTGCAGTGGGTCGGCAGCGGGGCGCAGGGGGCGGTGTTCCTGGGCAAGTTTCATGGCGAGGACGTGGCTGTGAAGAAAGTGAGGGACATCAAGGAGACTGAGATCAAACATCTGCGCAAGCTCAAACACCCCAACATCATTACCTTCAAGTGAGTGAACGCAAACATGCACTGCACCATCATTAGAATCAATCATTTAAAGTGTTTCCCATCTTTATCTGTCTTTAGTGTGTGATGTTGCTGTTTGAGCATGACATAGCCCCAGTTCTTCTCTATATCAGTGTCAGTGTTTCTGAACTCCTGAAACGCCTCCATTGTAGTCTTGAGTTTCTTCCGGGAACACGTCACAATATTCCTCATTTAAATTATGCAGAATAAAGGGCTGGGTCCTGGTTGAGTTAGTTAGAAATCCCCCCTTAGGTGATTCTTATGGGGGGGAATTTTTAATTTGAGGGGGGAGTTTAGACTTTTTTTTGTTTTTGTATAACATTTATCTCCTAAATGTATTTTTGCAGTTTTTTTTTGCATTTAAACTCATTGCATTTTTACAATGGGGTAATTTTGTTCTTAAGAATTTACGCAACACAAGGAAGCTTGATTTCAATCTTTGAATTAAATTGAAAAAAGTAGCACAAATAAATATAATAGAATAAAGATACCTATAAAGAGAAATAAAGAGAAAAGTTTTTGCTTAGGTCTGACACTAGTATTCAGAAATAGTACAGAGATCACTGAATAAAGTAATGAAATGTAAAAAAAAAAACACTGGGTAGTATTTTAGTCCTGACTAAATTAAATACATAGGCTATTAAACCTGATTCCTTAAAATTAAAGCTATGTTTTGTTGTTTTGACAACCAAATTAATGACAGAGTCAGACTATATGGCTGCTGTCACTGTAAGAGAACATTATACGGTCACGTGCGATGTATGCTTATTAAGACATAACCGACTGTGTTTAGAGGATACTCACCAAGACCCAAATTAACATGATTTTCGGTTGTTTGTATTCTTTCTGTAGTGTTATGCAGTCGCGGTATCGTAGGCTCTGTGTATTTAATGAAATACAAGTGGTTTGCTTGCAATTGGCAAAGGTGCATTATCGCCACCAACTGGGCTGGAGTGTCTATTATTCAAGCTCTTAACGGAAGAATGTACGTGTGTGAGGCGTTTGGAAAAATAGGTCCACAGTTTTACAACGAATGTTAAACCACCAGTTGGAAAGCATCTTTTGCAGCGATTTTTGTGTGAGCATATCAGTGAACACCCCAGACCACTCAGTGAGTTTCACGTCTTTGTAAACTAAAGTTTTATGAAGGATTGTTCCAGTGCACCTGTGACCCATTGTGGAGGTGGGGGGGGGGGGGGGGTACCACAGAAACCTCAACAGCATGTGTCCACATTACAATCTTAACCATTCTATTTCATCAGAAACAATCTTAAAACAGGGCTTTAAGTGTAAAATACCAAACTTGTCCTTTAAGCACTGAAGTTCTCCTCAGCAGCGGATGCTCAGCAAACACTCTCTGCACAGTCCGTTTCTGCAGACGCGTGTTGAAAGCGTGTGTGTGTGTGTGTTTCAGGGGCGTGTGCACGCAGGCCCCGTGTTACTGCATCCTCATGGAGTACTGTGCGCAGGGCCAGCTCTACGAGGTGCTGAGGGCGGGCAGAAAGATCACTCCCTCCCTGCTGGTGGACTGGGCCATGGGCATCGCCGGCGGCATGAACTACCTCCACCTGCACAAGATCATCCACAGAGATCTCAAATCTCCCAAGTATGACCGCCTGCCTACCTTTAGCCTTGTTTGTCCCCTCCCGCACGACTGATAAACATCCTCTCTCCCGCCAGTATGCTGATCACACATGACGACCTGGTGAAGATCTCAGACTTCGGCACGTCGAAGGAGCTCAGGGACAAGAGCACCAAGATGTCGTTCGCCGGCACCGTGGCCTGGATGGCGCCGGAGGTCATACGCAACGAGCCCGTGTCTGAGAAAGTGGACATCTGGTACGGTCATTAGTAGTGATTGGGTCTGGGAGGATTTAACACAGTTCAATAAAAGTAGTAATAGTAGTAGCTGACCATCAATCAACACTAGAAGAAAAAGTAAAAAATCTAGTTTTAGTAGTACCTAAATGGGTTCATTCACCCAAAAATGAAAATTCTGTCATCATTTACTCGCACTTATGTCGTTCCAAACCGTAAGACCGTAAGAAACACAAATGAAGATATTTCAAGTCCCACCATGGACAGCCTATTCAACCCTAACTCTGATGCTTCAAACACTTTTTAGGCTTTTTATCCACACATAAACATTGAACAGTGAACGCACTTCTGATTTGGTAAATGAATACTCAAATTGATGATGACAGAATGGGTCATATTCCTCCGCCAATAGAGTTCAGAATGTCTCTAAATGCCAATCCCAAAGCATCTTTTTCATTAACTACATGGATATTAAAATAGATAAGGTACAGCGTTTGAGGCTCGCCCCAGTGAAGCTGTGGGACCCCTGAAGGAAACGCTGAAGGAGTGTGTTGTCCACAGGTGCTCATTCTTCTGGTGAATCACCACATCGTCTCATAAGATTTGTGAAAGGAGTGCTCTCTATAGGGGCTCTCGCACCGGAGGAACCTTTTCATAGTTCCTAGAACTATTGGCGGAAGTTCACGGATGCCGCCGTGTTCACACCGCAGGAACTAGGAACGATTTTAGTTCTAGGAACTCCTTTTGGAGGAACTAATGTACTCCTCCTTCAGAGTCGCTCTAGACCAGCGCTATAGGAGCTACAGTGACGTCAGTGTTCGCTGATTGGCCGAACGCACGTGAAACACCAGCACCCGCCGTTTTAAAAAGCTGTGTAAACACACAGATTATAGCCTATATATTTACTCCACAAACTAACTCTACGAACATGTAAAACAGTGATAGATGAAGCTCTTAATCTTTACGCTGAGGAGAAAACCCAACATTAGCTTTTAGGAGACCGAGAGTACTATGTACAACTTTCTATGTACAGTTCTATCTAATAACGTATTCGACAGGACTGTTAGACAGATCGTAAACTAATGAACAGGAGAATGTGAGCACTGTGTGTTCAGGCTCAGTCGTTCTCAGCGCCGTCACAATAAAAGTCCCAACCACAAGTGTTGCTTTCATCACTTCAGAGTTCCTGCTGCCGGTGCGAACGCAACCAGGAAAATGTTCCTAAGGGAACCAGTAGTTCTCGGGGAAACACCCTGGTGGCTCGAAACAGAGTTCCTAGAACTACCTGGTGCGAAAGCCGCTTAAAATTAGCCTAATTTACAAATAAACTAGGCGTGCTTGAATAGAAAAAAATGTAATATCACACATAAAAGTGTTGAATCCAGCAGAGAATGAGGTGATGAATAGATCAAATCTGTGTCGGCAGGTCATTCGGTGTGGTCCTGTGGGAGATGCTGACCGGTGAGATCCCGTATAAAGACGTGGACTCCTCCGCCATCATATGGGGCGTGGGAAACAACAGTCTTCAGTTGCCTCTCCCTGACAGCTGCCCGGACGGCTTCAAAATCCTGCTCCGACAGTGCTGGTGAGAGAGAGAGAGAGAGAGAGAGAGACAGACAGACAGAGAGAGAGAGAGAGAGAGAGACTTTATTGCTTTGAAATGTAGTAAGTACTCTTTTTAAAGGTGCAATGTGTAATATTTAGGAGGATCTGTTGACAAAAATGCAATATCATATACATAACTATGTTTTCAGTGGTGTATAAAGACCTTACATAATGAACTGTTATGTTTTTATTAGCTTAGAATGAGGCATTTCTGTCTACACACATCGACAAAACGGCAAAAACGACAAAAAAGGTCTCCTTACATCCACACGTTTCTACGGTGGCCCTGAACGGACAAACGCGTTTCGTCACTATGTTGTTCTTCATGCAGAGAAGCTGCTGAAGTCAGCGAATAAAACACTGACACAATGATGAACAAGTAATAATTTTCACAATAACATATCGTTTTACTGAATAATAAAGTAAAAAAATTTTTTTTATTTATCTTTGTAAAGAAATCTCACTGTTTAACTGGCTACTCTCGGCTGTCTCAGACGACGACATCACTTCTAGATGCCGCTAAAACTTACACACTGCACCTTTAAGTTTTCTAAAGTGCACTTTTTGTCATAAGTAAAGAAAGAAAGAAGACAGGAGAGAATTGTGTGGAAATAGATGACAAGGAAAAGATGGCTGACGAGCATAATATGATTAACGGACTCACATGATGCATAATGCATGTGTGTGTGTGTGTAGGAACTGCAAACCCAGGAACCGGCCGTCGTTCAGGCAGATTCTGCTGCATTTGGACATCGCCTCAGCAGACGTGCTGTCCACGCCACAGGAGACGTACTTCAAATCACAGGTGAGACGCGGGGCAGATACTAACGCACTACCGCTCCAAATATCAAAAATTATACTTCAGAAATTAAAAACATGCTCATCATAGAAGTCACTGCATTAATAGAAAGGAACAAAAATGAGTTCTGCGTCATTGGCCCTTGTAACGGTGCAGCTAAAGCAAGAGATGATCAGTGATTTAATGATGATAATTTGAGAGTGTGTGTGGGTGTGTGTGCGTGTGTGTGTGTGTGTGTGTGTAGGCGGAGTGGCGTGAGGAGGTGAAGCAGCACTTTGAGAAGATTAAGTCGGAGGGCACGTGTCTGCACCGTCTGGATGAAGAGCTGATTAACCGGCGACGGGAGGAGCTCAGGTCAGCAACGATCACATGACCTGAAACATCACTAATAGAGCCGGTCAGGAGGGAAAAATTAACAGAGTAGATGACTACTTGCTTTTTTTTGCTTTTTTTTATCTACAGTAATTATATAGATATTTTTAGGATTAAACATGTTAATAATGGAAAAAAAAATTTTTTTCAATTGGCATGTTTTTTTCAATATGTTAAGACCTAATAAGAACCTAATAAGAAGGTTCTATTTAAAAGTTTAGGGTTCTTGACTCAATTTTAGAGAACTCTTTATACCGTAAATAGGGATGCATTATATATCGGTAATCATATAGATATCGGCCGATATATGCACATTTTTTGTTGTTATCGTTATCGGCCTGATAAGAAAATTGGACCGATATATTAAAGCCGATAAATTATGTATTATTTCCTTTAGCTGAGACATTGCTTGAAATATGCTTGAAATCACTTAAATAATGGAAAATACAGTAAAGTGCAGAGCAAGTCTGTCATATCGCTACATAAAATTATAATGAGAACATTATAATTTTGTGTTTGGTACATGGCTTTTAATGGTGAGACTTTTGTTTTTGTAATCAGGCTCTCAAAGATTATATAAAAATTTGAATTTAGGGTTAGGGTTAGGGTTAGTTGTTTAGTTCATACTAGCTGTTTAGTTCATACAATTTAATTGTAATGAAAAAATCGAAACAAAATGAATGAATTAAAACTAAACCCATACAATTATCCCATGATGGAAAAGGTTCTATATATGAAGCGTTTCTATAGAGGGACTCATACTGTAGACTCGATGTTTAGAGTAGCGCAGGTTTTGAGGGCTGAACCTGAACTGGAACAGAAGAGCGAGAGGAAAAGAGCAGAGGACATGTTTCTGAGCACGCCTCATGTTCACAGGCACGCGCTGGACATCAGAGAACACTACGAGAGGAAACTGGAGAGAGCCAATAACCTCTACATGGAGCTCAACGCCGTCATGCTGCAGCTGGAGCTCAAAGAGAAAGAGCTGCTCAGGTGATTCACATGTGCTGGTCCTCGGCCATCACCTTTACCACACCATCATCTTTACAACACCATCACCTTTACAACACTATCATCTTTACAACACCATCATCTTTACAACACCATCACCTTTACCACACCTTCATATTTACCACACCATCATCTTTACCAAACCATCTACATTACCACACCATCATCTCTACCACACCATCTTCTTTACCACACCATCACCTTTACCACACCATCATCTCTACCACAATATCATCTTTACCAAACCATCTTCATTACCACACCGTCATCTCTACCACACCATCTTCTTTACCACACCATCACCTTTACCACACCATCACCTTTACAACACCATCATCTTTACAACACCATCATCTTTACAACACCATCACCTTTACAACACTATTATCTTTACAACACCATCATCTTTACAACACCATCACCTTTACCACACCTTCATATTTACCACACCATCATCTTTACCAAACCATCTACATTACCACACCATCATCTTTACAACACCATCATCTTTACAACACCATCATCTTTACAACACCATCATCTTTACAACACCATCACCTTTACAACACTATTATCTTTACAACACCATCATCTTTACAACACCATCACCTTTACCACACCTTCATATTTACCACACCATCATCTTTACCAAACCATCTACATTACCACACCATCATCTCTACCACACCATCTTCTTTACCACACCATCACCTTTACCACACCATCACCTTTACCACACCATCATCTCTACCACATCATCATCTTTACCAAACCATCTTCATTACCACACCATCATCTCTACCACACCATCTTCTTTACCACACCATCACCTTTACCACACCATCATCTCTACCACACCATCATCTTTACCAAACCATCTTCATTACCACACCATCATCTCTACCACACCATCTTCTTTACCACACCATCACCTTTACCACACCATCACATTTACAACACCATCATCTTTACCACACCATCATCTCTACCACACCATCATCTCTACCACACCATCATCTTTACCACACCATCATCTTTACCACACCAGAGCTTTCACCAGATATCCTGCATAACTTATCAAAGGCAACATTCCCACTGTTTTTCACCCTTTCAATATTACTATACCATAATAATTTAATTACACCTCATATCCTGTGAACTGATAGTAAATAGAGAAAGACTATAAACCCCTGAACAAAGACAGTCTGTAACTATTTAGGATGTTTGTTATTTTCCGGTGTTCTTGACTGTACTGAAACGACTTCCATCGTTACTTTTTAGATAACTGAAATGCATCCAAAGTAGATACATTTATCTTTATTTATAAGTGCTAATGCTATGGTGTTATTTATTAAGGAGGGAACAGTGTCTGGATAAGAAATATCCCGGTCTGTTCAAACATCACCCCTCGACCACAGTGGACAAACTCATCAAGAAGAGAAGCGTCCCTCAGAAGCTGCCGTCTCACGGCAAGAGGTAAGAGGAGACACAAAAAACTCCTTATGTGTTATGTGTTATGTACTATGTACAACACATGTACAACACATAACATGTCAGGGTTATAGTCTGTCTTACACACAATGTTACGCAAGGTAGAAAGGCTTTGTCTTCTATGTGACTGTATGAACATGTATGTGTATAAAACAAACAGCGCAGCAACAGTCTGCTTCACTGTATGTTGTCAAGAAATTCCCAGATACAAAGAATATGTACATGATTAAATGTTTAGAAAACGATCTTCAACATTTTCTACAAACACAGACACGCAGAATTATGAAAGACTTTTCTGAAAAAAAGGACATTACTGATGTATTTTGCACATAAAGTTATCGAAATTATTCAGGGCAGATTTGTCAGAATCTTTGCTTGGTCTTAAAGTCCTTGTTTTTATTGTTTAACCAGCTACATTTTCCTAAGCAAAATGAAATGGTTTGCTGCATTAATGTGTCTTTAAATTCCATAAGGATCCTTATTCTGATGACACAGTTTGGCTCAGGCATTTAAGAACCACCAAACCAACATTTAAGATACTGTGGTGCGATTGGTCTGCTGGTTAGTCCAGTTATCCAATCACATCCTCTATTGAAGCAAAGCCACATGAGTTTTTTTGCACATTTTTTATTCGGTAAAGTTGTTTCCATGAACCATGATATTTTAGTTTTTGATATATATTATATTTAACACTATAATAATTATCATTAGTACTACTGAATACAATCATGCAATTACACTGTAAAGGCCAATTGACGCTCAACAGACTACAGGCGTTGGTCAGCTCTCGTTTTCGCCAATCCAACATGCCGAATCTGAATGTCTGAGAAGTGACGTATTGTAATTTGGTGACTGTCTGCGTTGGTCACTGTCTGTCAACGCAAAAAAGAATTCAGAGTAACTAATGACTTCCTCTTTAACTGCCATATCCAGACCTGACCTCCTGAGGTCCGAGATCATTCTCCCCAAGATGGACGCCGGTGTGATGCAGGTGACCGTCCCGCCGTGTGCAAACCGTGGACCTACCTCACCAAGTCGGAACCGCAGGGTGAAAACACGTCATCGGAGGGGTGGCAGAGGAAGCAGTGGGGATCTGTCAGGGCCTAAGCACCCTTCTGCCCCTGCTAGCCAAGAAAGAAAGCCCCCGCTGTCCAACACGACGGCGCCCGCCGCGCCCCTCGCTGAAACGGCTTCAGTGGGCGCCATACGGGAGAGCCAGCTGGAGCCACCCCCGCTGAAGCTGTCCTCGTCCAGCCCGGATCTGCTGTGCTCCACCCGCCACGCTGAAGATGGAGTCAGTGGTGCCGCCACGACTGAAGCCCTGGTCAGAGAGACCAGCGGCAGGGCTGAAGCAGGCGCTGGTCTGGACGAGACTCCACCCAGAAGTGACACGGCCAGTGAGGACGCCGCCTCCCTGCCGTTCTCCAGCAGCCCTGACTCCCCCTGCTGTGGCCGAAGTGGGGCGGTGGGCAGAACCCATGCCGAGGAGAGAGAGGAGGGCACCGGTGCCGTGCGATTGCCCAGAGGATCCAGCGGAAGTCATCTGACTCCATCAGCCATACTGTATCGAGCTGCTATCACACGCAAACAGGTACGCATCTCTCTATTTTTCTGTGCTTTTCTGGGCCTCAATCATTAAGCATGTTTTGCCCATTTTCCTATAAACACATGTATGGATATTTATTCAATCATGTGAACATTTTTTTAACGAAGTGTGTTGAATTCCACCAGCGACGTGGTGTTTCCTCTGAAGAAGAAGAGGGTGAAGTGGACAGTGAGGTGGAGTTACCAAGAAGACGGTAAGAACATCATTATTTATTCTTTCTGGAATATGTTTTGTGAATTATGATAGTTTGAAGTTGCTTTATTTGTAAAGCTGCCTTTTCAAATCCATAATTAAATAATGTCTTCTTGCTTTGGCAAATGCTCATGCAATAGGCTGATTGAGTGTTATGTATTTTGAATTATGTCAATCTGGTTATATTTATAATATCAGTACAGACACTACTGTGCAATATAGCAATTGGACTACGATGGGAAACTCTGATGGAAGATAACTGGTATTGATCATTAGTTATGTTGCTAGTTGATGATTGATGATTTTTAAAGGCTGCTTGCTAGCATGACTCAAATGAGATATTCTGATCCTGAGAAATGATGGTGGGGTCAGTGTAGGCACGATATGGGCTTGAGGATTCACAGAGCAAACAAGGAACCCATGGACAAACTCATGTAGGGCCCATACTGGAGCCAATTCAGATATGGCCGATATGACCAGGTGACCAGGTTCGATGACTGTGTAAAGTACATGAATTATGAAATGACTTAAATTCAGCTATAAAGCAGCTCTGCAGAAAATGTCTCGGGTTACGACTGTAACACCTGTTCCCTGAGAAGAGAATCAGATACTGCGTAGACTACACAGGTCTGGGGAACGCCCTTAGCGTAGCGCATCTGAATTATGAATGAAACTAACCCAATCCTGATTCGTGCTGCGTTCTGACGTAACATGTGATGGCATACACGGAAGCTACAAAAGGACACCGGCACACAACAGAGTTAGCTTCTGCGATGAAGCAAGTCGCTCCCAGGCGTAGAAGTAATGTCCAGGCTATAGACCTTATGCACGAGAGAAACGAGGGCGCCGCCATCTTTAGAATATTGTCTTTGAACTTCCGTTTCTATGGTCGCTCTGTATATCTCTATGGGATCGCTGTCCAGAAGTAATTAGCTGGTGAAGTGGATTTACTTACTGTAGAGTTAACGAAAGTTATCATGAGCATTGTAATGTTTATCATAAGCATTGTAAAGTAGATGTCTTAACAAATGTCGACCGGGAACTTTTTTAAAAGAGCCGTTCATTCATCTATGAGAGATCGTTGTGAAAATACAGACCGGAAGTCAAAAGACAACGAGCGCAGTGCTGAAAAGGGGCAGGGCTACATAAGGTCTATAGAATCTGATAAAAGGATGAGGGGTGGCCCATCCTGCTGCATCGCACACTTCTTGGATTGGGGCCACTGAAAGGATGGCTCTAGAGGACGCCATGCCTCTGGTTGAATGAGCCTTCACGGCCAAAGGTGAAGGCAAACTGCACACCTTGAAGGCCATAGAGGTAGCCTGAACGACCCAGTTACTGATGGGTCTATTTGAATGTGGGAAGCCCCTTCTTGGGCGACCCGAAGCACACCAGCAACTGGTCTGACTTCAGCCATGAAGAATACCTCTGGACATAAATCTTGAGAGCTCTATCAGGGCAGAGCAAATTAAGTCTTTTTTCATCCGGCGTCACGTGAGGTGGAGGATGAAAAGCCTGCAGAACCATAGGCCGTGCCACATTAGATCCCACTTTATGTAATCTACGCCCTGCCTCGGCAAAAACGAGATCCACTAGATTCTGTATTGCATTAAAGACCTTTATTTTAAGTTCTTACGGGACAAACAACACCAAATAAGAAAGACAGCTTGAGAGCAGACTTTGTAGTTTCCGTGTATGCCGTCACATGTTACCTCATGATGCAGCACCAATCAGGATTGGATTAGTTTAATTCATACTTCTGATGCGTTATGCTAATGGTGTTCCCCAAAGTGTTGTAATCGGCGCAGTTTTTCACCCTCGAAAAGGAACAGTGATTTCATCGTCCAGCTCAGTTGATTTCTGATTCAGTAGTGTCAGTGTAGTCAAATCAGTAATATTGCTGAATATTAGGTGTCCCAAACTAAGCAAGAGAGCAACAGTGGCAAGGAACCCAAACTCCATTAGACAGAAATGGAGAAAAAAAAACATGGGAGAATCCAGGCTCAGTCGGGGGGCCAGTTCTCTTCTGGCCAACGAACGAACACAATGTGATTATGATTCAAGCTGCATCACAAGTCAGAAGTCAGATTGCGGATCATAGCATTCATATATTTTATCCAGTTCCTTCTGCTTGAAGATCAGATTCATCACGCTGGTATGGAGATGAAGCTGACCATAGGTCTGTGCAGAAGACTTGTCTGGTTCTTGTGGCTCTTTGCTGAGGATCTGTGCCGTGTCAACGAGGTCTTCACAGAGGATTGTCTAGTAGACAGAGTCTCTGCTGACATTCAGAGCTGCAAAGAGGTCGTGTCTAGGTGCAGGTCCACCTTCTGATCTGGATACTGCCAGGATACGGCTGACTACGGTAACCTCAGGATAAGAATGAGACAGACAGACTAATATTAGCATAGATGCCATTCCTCTTAAGATGTAACAAGTACATCTGGTGTTTTGGGAAGTGTTCCCGGTATCCGGTTAACCTAATTTAAGCAGCCTTACAATCCTTTAACGGATTTGAATAATAGAAATGTGATAGTGTTATGTGTATGCTAGGTTAAAGAGATGTGTTTTTAGTCTAGATTTAAACTGAGTGTTTCAGAGAGAGAGCTTACTGAACAATGCTAGAAAGAATATTCCAGAGTTTAGGTGCTAAATGGGAAAAGGATCTACCACCAGAAGACGATTTTGATATTGTAGGTATTATCAAATGGCCAGAATTTTGAGATCGCAATAGACGTAAAGGACTATAATGCAATAAGACCTCGCTGAAGTACTGCGGAGCTAAACCATTTAGTGATTTGTAAGTAATTTGCAAGATTTTGAAATGTATGCAGTGTTTAATAGGGAGCCAATGCAGTGTTGATAGAACGGGACTAATATGGTCATACTTCCTGGTTCTGGTAAAGGCGGGCATACACTGTGCGATTTTCATCCGATTTTGAGCCGAATTCTGACTCGTGCGACTCTTTTTCGGGTAGGGACGATTTTCAGCTTTGTCGTGCAGTGTTCGTGCAGTGTACAGGGGGAAACAAAAGGCGATTAACCTCAGTAATAGGCAGGCAATCAGATGGTCGGATGAATTTCTGGCATGTCAGAAATTTTGGTCGCTTCTTGTGACTATATCGCACAGTTGAAGCAGAGCTAGAACCGATTGCCCTAAACTCAGTGTTTCTTTCCCTCACTGCGCCTGAGCGAAACCAGAGGTTTAACCATTTCATATTTAATGCAGCAAGAAAGAAAACGAAAAGAGGTAGATCTTTAAGTTCTGTAGATATCAAACTAGCTACAAATTACTGTTGCTTACCTACAGTTCGTGTTGCAAAATGGAAAAATCATTACCCACGTGACGTCTTCCACCAATGTGCCTCTTTTATTAATTTGTTAAATGCTCATGCCAAACAAGCTGTTTTTA
Organism: Semotilus atromaculatus; assembly: GCA_031834385.1. Lineage (NCBI taxonomy): Eukaryota > Metazoa > Chordata > Actinopteri > Cypriniformes > Leuciscidae > Semotilus > Semotilus atromaculatus. The sequence continues at coordinate 2,850,820 of JAULUF010000055.1, forward strand.
AAATAAAGCCGTTTCTAATTTTCATTGATGACTGATTATTACAGTGTTCGGACATGTAGGCCTATAATTAAAATTATTAAGTCTAATTCATTGTAATCGACCTAAATGTTTTTAGACAATTTTCAATGAGGAGTCAAGCTTCTATCTAATCTTTGCAGCATGTCGATTATGCGGGGATGCGCTATACAATTATTGCTTGGCAAATTCATTTATTATAATTGCCTATAAATGCAATTAATAAAAGTAGGCCTTCCCTAATAATAAAACCATAATACTAATAATAATTTAATACATAGGCTACATTGGAAATACTAAATACTCTTGAACAATACTCTATCAATAGCTGATGCTTGTTTTGACAATATCTCTGGATACACAATATCATGTTCTATTGGCGCAATACGGCACGGGGATTTATCACACATATTTCACACGTACAGTGTGAGTAGTCAAGTTGCAGCTCGATGATCGGACCGTATAGTGTGAGCACATAAAACGCAAGCTTTGGCTTTACATCGCATGCGATCTACTCGTTCAGTGTGAGTAGGTACCTTGCTGAAATCGCACGGACATCGCACAGTGTATGCCCGCCTTAAGAGCTGCTGCATTTTGAACCAACTGTAGTTTGTTTATTAAGCGTGCAGGGCAGCCACCCATAAGAGCATTACAATAATCTAGCCTTGATGTCATGAACGCATGAACTAACTGTTCCGCATGTGTCATTGAGAGCCTATGTCGTAATTTAGATATATTATGATGAAAGAATGTGGTTTAACAGATGCTAGAAGCGTGGCTTTCTAATGAAAGTTTGGTATCAAAGAGCACAACCAGGTTCTAATGACGAAGCAGCCATCAAGTGTTAGACAGTATTCTAGGTTATTATGTGTGGAGGTTTTGCCCAATAATTAGAATCTCAGTTTTTTTTTTTTCAGAATTAAGTAGTAGGAAATTACTAGTCATCCAATTTTTTTATATCAGCTATGCATTCTGTTAATTTTGTGAATTGATAAGTTTCATCAGGCACAAAGAAATATAGAGCTGACCATCAACAATGAAAACTAATGCCATTCTTCCTAATGATAACTCCTAATGGTAGCATTTACAGGGTGAAAAGCAATTATCCTAGTACTGAGCCTTGTGGTACTCCATACTGAACTTGGTTGATATGACATCTCTTTATTTATTGCTACAAACTGATAACCGCCAGATAAGTATGATTTGAACCTTACCAATGCAATTCCACTAATACCAACATAATTCAAGTCTATTCAAAAGAATGTGTCAAATCAAATGCAGCACTAAGATCCAGTAACACTAATAGAGAGATACAACCACAAACGGATGATAAGAGCAAATCATTTGTATCTCTAACGAGAGCTGTCTCAGTACTATGGTACGGTCTAAATCCTGACTGAAAATCCTTGCAGATAACATTTCTCTCTAAAAAGGAACATAGTCGTGAGGATACTACTTTTCTATTATCTTCGACAGAAAAGGTATATTCGAGATCAGTCTGTCGTTAACATTCTTTAGGATCAAGTTGTCTTTTTTTTAATGAGAGGTTTAATAATAGCCAGCTTAAAAGTTTTTGGTACGTATCCTAATGACAATGATGAATAAATAATATTAAGAAGAGGATCTATGACTTGTGGAAGCATCACTTTCAGTAGCTTACACGGTATAGGGTCTAACATGATTTTACTGATTTAATAAATTTAAACAATTATTTCTCTCTTATAGCAAAGAATGAATGGAATTTTTCCTCATGGGGTCTATAGCATGACGTCTGACTGGATACTATAGTAGACAGTTGCATAGTTATAGTTCTTTCTGTAATAGTATCAATCTTAAATAAATTCATAAAGTCATTACTATTGTGCTGTTTGGAAACGTCCGAAGTTGAAGCTTTATTTCTCGTTAATATAGTTTTTAAGGCCTTTTTGTATACAGTAACACTGTCCTTCCACGAAATGCGAAATACCTTTAGTTTAGTTTTCTTCCAGATATGCTCCATTTTCTGGGCTGCTCTCCTGAGGGTGTGAGTGTGCTTGTTATACCACGGCGTTGGACTATTTTCTTTAATCTTTTTGAAGTGTAAAGGAGCAACTGTGTCTAAAGTGCTGGAAAAGAGAGTCAGTAGTTTCTGTTGCAACATTGAGTTCTTCTGGTATGCTTAGGACTTGAAACTGATAAGGAAGACTATCTTTATAGCATTCTTTAGTTGTAGATGTGATAGATCTACCATATTTGTATACACAAACTAGATAATGATCTGAGATGTCATCTCTCTGCTGCAGGATTTCAACGCCATCAACAAACTAATTTAGGGCCCATACTGGAGCTAATTCAGATACGACCCGTAGGGCCGACATGGAACCCATTATAAGTTAGTTATAGTTAGTAGAACGACTAAAGTGGACAACAAAATAAAGTGTTACCAGATTTTTATTTTTATATATCCTTGTTTAATTGTTTGTATGTTCTCTAATGTTAAATTTACAGACGGCCAACCAGTATAACCAAGTGCCAATCAGTATCCACTTTCAGCTCAGAGAACCTATCGGTTTCAGAGGGAGAGGAGGGCCACACCACTGACCACTCCCACAGCGGCACACCAGATGTTGTCAGTACCAACACAGACGAGCGTCTGGACGACCGCAGCGATGACCTCATCTCCCAAGGGTCTGAGATCCCTGTGGATATTATAGACCCCACTCTGTCTGAAAGAGAGGCAGCTGCCCTCGAACAGGAGAGAGCCAATTTTGACCTGGAACAAAATATCTTGGAGGTACTAGTATTGTGTAAAACCATGTAACATGCTAGCCACGTTTACATAGATACCTTTTGCTTCAATCGGAATTAAATGAATGAATCTGAACGTAGCGTGGCTAACTCTTGCCCTTGAGATCCACTTTCCTGTAGAGTTTAGCTCTAACCTTAATTAAACAACTGAACAAGCTAATCAAGATCTTCAGGATTACTAGAAAGATTCAGGGAGGTGAGTTTGATCAGGGATGGAGATAAACTCTGCAGGACAGTGGATCTCGAGGGCCAGACTAGGGTTAGATCAACTCTAAATAAAGTGATTTAATGTGTGCTATTATATGTATGATCTTTTGACATGTGCACAATATACAGAGTTTCCCATTGTTTAGCAATGTACATAGTAGCCATCCTCCCACCATTGCTTCTTGTTTTTAATATTTATCCATTTTGGGTCCTGATTAGGAGATGATAAGCACATGAAGCTTTGTGCTGTGCAGCGTATATTTATCAGGCAGTAAAATCTTGCCCAAAACAAGCCATCTGTGGATGAGAATCCAAAGCAAGGACTGCTCAAACACGACAGACTATGTTCAACAAGAACAGATCGTTCCGTGTGTCATTTCGCCATTTCTACATGATTGCACATGCTTAGAACTTTAACTTTTTAATCCGATCAAGTGTTTACATATTCTATTGAATGGGTTAGAAAAGGATTGGGCCAATTCATTCCAATTAACATGGTTACACGAACTGGGCTACTAGTTCAATTACAAATATTAGGGTCCATGTAGACATGACATAACTATGCTCATAACATCACCATGAGAAAATCAAATGCTGCCTTATTGCAGGGTTTTTCAGATCCGCCTCTGGACGTCCACTGTTCTGCAGAGTTTAGCTGATTAAACACACCTGATCAAAGTCTTTAGGATGACTACAGGGATTGAGTTTGATCAGGGGTGTTTCCCGAAAACATCATTAGCCAACTATGGTCGCAAGTTCCCAAAACTATCGTTCCAACGAACATTTGCTAACAGCATCGTTGTGCAATGCACAACAGCAAGTTCATTAAAAGTAGTTATTACTCCAACACCTGTGTGACATCATTAACCAGCGTGGTTGAAAGACCAATTTTCTACAATACGGTTTCGGGAAGCAGTCGTGACTAGCTAGTTGATTTCTTCAACGATGCATCGCACTATGAGGGTGAAGCAGCGAGTGACGCCGATGTACGGGACACACCCCTGGACGGTGAACCTCCAGGACCAGACATGAAAAATTCTGCCTTCTATTTACAGTTCTTTCTCAATGGCTGTTTGTTTAGTCCACCGCTGAATAGTCAATCTTACGAGCATCATATATAATGTGTTCAAGACTTTAATCATGCTCTCTATCCTGTTCCCAGACTCGCGCATTATGTGAGGACTCGGACTGTGACAGCGCTGAGCTCGACCAATCAGGGAGTGGAGAGCCGAGTCGTCCCCCGAGTGCAGGAGGCTGGGGCCAGGGGCCACAAAACTGAAACACACACACACACACACACACAAGTGAACCCGTGCAATCAAGCACACACAGGCATCACACCAGCACACACTTTCACTTTAGGTTGCGCCAAAGTAAAACTGATTTTCGTGAAACACGTGTGTGTATACATCATCTAAGAAAGGCAACGATACAACAGTAAACACAATGTCTAGCCACACAAAGAACAAATACACTGACACTGGTCAGAACAAATTTGGGATCACAAACTGCCTCGTGTCCAGGACATAGCCACGGAAAACATAGGAAGATAAGCAGTGCAGAAAACTAGACGAGAGGAACTATGTGAAAAGATCAATGCAATTTAAAACTTCAGGGCATTCCCAATAAGCAGCAGCGATGCTTTCGTTAGGTTTGTGCTCTTTACCACGAGAGCGCCAGAACCATGTCCGTTAGTGTGTGGTCAGCAGGACGATTTCAAGTCAAAGAGTGTAGATCGATTTTGAATGTGTAGAGCCGAATGAAACTCCTGCTTGCAGGAATCTTCCTCCTTCGGCCTGGATAATGTAGTTCCGCCAATAATCCGTTCAGACGTGCCGTAAATGAAGTGTGTTGCTCTCGGATTGGGACTGACTTCACTACTATGTACAGATGCTTCCTTTCCAAAGCATTTACAAGGTGCATATACAAATGTGATTATTACGACTATAATGCCCGGAGTTTATGTAAATATATATTTAGTAATCTAACTCTAAGAATACAAAAAGAAAACTATTTGTTAACGTAATTTAACCAGAAGACGGTCCAGTTTCGACTATTCTCTCCTGTGCTTGTGCCACTCGACCACGGCAGCTCAAACTGGTCTGAGATCAGCAGATCGCTGTGTAAATGTACAGTTATAGTCAGGTGCAGGACCTTTGATGCAAGTATACATGAACACAGACTGAACGGCACATATAAACGTACACGATCTACGACACGGAGATATCCGTTCCAACTGTCCGCTCTCCTCTGACCTCTCGGATTATCTTAATACTTTTTTCTTTCGTAGGGACATGCAATATGTACATTTCAACTAATCTGAAGAAAGCACTTTTATTTTCTGCACTGTAAAAATAAAGTAAAACAAATAAATGACAATAAAAAAAATGTATATGAATTTTAGCTTGCCAGATGTAGGTCTGAGAAGGGTAACGTCCTGAAGAACAAAATGCATGATATACATTTTTATGTATTTTAATTTTTAAATTGATTGTTTTTATACATCTAAAAAAATGTTTGCACCTTTTTTACCTTGAATGTGTAATGTTGTGTTGCTTGTAGGCACTTTACAGTAGGATGTTTATATACAGTACATGATCACTTTCTCATGTTGCACTGAAATTGTATTTAACGATGGTTCCATAGATGCAAACCTCCAGTAACAAGAGTATGTATGTAAAAACAAACCTTTTTAAAGGTTTTTGAAGATGATACCTCGAACCACATCTTTTTTTTTTCTGATGAGGAATGGAAATTGGACAATTGAACATTGGCAGCTGTATTCTGACTGAAACTAAAAAGTCCTCAAATTGGTTACATTTACATATACAGCAATAATCTGACTATGACTAAGAAATTGCTATGTAAAGAAAAAATGCATTTTTCTGGCATATTTGCTAAAAGCATGAATGAACTGAGATTACTGAAGTCATGTAAACACCTCAAACCATCATCCTACAGCAGAACATCTGATGACACGTTTTATGTTTGTGAACTTGTACAAATAAATATATATAATTATTAAATAACTGCTAAGCTACAAAATAGCCTCAGATATACTGTTTTCCGCTATTGCGCAAACTTCGGTCAGTAACCAGGCTCTAGAAACAAAGAATCTGAATCAAATCAGCTCAATTGCATTTGTCTTGTGAGGAAAACTGAATCAGACTATTGGCTTCCATATAAATATGGCTAATGGCAGACATGAAGCCCCTAGTATAAAGAACTACAAGTAAGGGCAGGGACACGCCCTTACGAAAATTAACCATGTTTTTTTTTTGTAGTAACTATGGTTTTTTTGTAGTAACCATGGTTTAACTATGGTTTTTGCAGTAAAACCATAGTAACTACAAATTAACCATGGTTTTACTACAATAACCGTGGTTTAACCATGGTCTTTTTGTAGTAACCATGGTTTAACTATGGTTTTTGTAGTAAAACCATAGTAACTACAAAATGAACCATGGTTTTACTACAGTAACCTTGGTTTAACCATGGTTTTTGTAGTAAAGCCATAGTAACTACAAAATTAACCATGGTTTTTACTATAGTAAAAACCATGGTTAATTTGGTTTAAATTCACTCTCAGAAAAAAAGGTACACAATGGTACAAATAATGTTCCTCAAAGAACAGTTTTGTACCTTTAAAAAAAAAAAACATGGTTAATTTTGTTAAAATTCACTCTCAGATAAAAAAGTTACACGATGGTACAAATAATATTCCTCAAAGAACAGTTTTGTACCTTTTCAATAATAGTACATTTAATGGTACAGGAAAGACCTCTGATGATACTGTTTGATACCTTTAAAGGTACAACTGAAATTAAGGTACATGTTCTCACATCAAGGTGATAGGCCAAATTACTGTTTCATGATTGTTTGCTGTGTTGAGTATATTTGGCATAGCAACAAGACGCTGATTGGTCGAAATCACTTCAGCCGTTAATGAATTTTCCGAACTGACAGCGGGAAGCAGGCTACACGACTGCAGCTCGGTACAGGGTTTATTTTAAATATCAAACTTGAAGAAGAACAAATTTAAAGGTGGGTTCTGATAATTTATGTTTATATTTAGTTCACAAGTCGAAAATAGAAATGTTTCAGCCACTTAACGTTAATTTAGCGAATTAAATTAGCTTTGCATTAAATGCTTTTTAGCCACTTGACTTGTATACACTTTTTAATATTTTTAATGCAATTATTGACTAGTATTAAGTCATCGCGTGTACATAATATGGCGTTTGTTCTCCATTTTCCACTAAACTGTTAACTTAGCTATTCATAGCAACATGAAACTGATTCTGATTGCCCAAGGCCGCTGCAGCTGTTACTGCATTTTCAAATAGACCGGAGAGCGGGAAGCAGATTACAACGAGCACGAGCACCACCATCCACCACAACAACCATGGCTTTGCCCTCTTTATCGTCAGAAAAACTTTAGAGGTTGTACTCGAATTACAAGACGAAGAGAAGAGGAAATTCAAAGGTGGGTTTTATGTTTAACTAAATACAAAATGTATGAAGCGTTACAGCCACTGACATTAGCGAGTGTAAATAGCGTAATTAACGTTAGGTAACTTACGAATCCAGTCAGTGATATTAACGTTAGCTGCCTGCAAATATATTGTAAAGCTATTGAATTTCTGTGTCGTAAGTACACATTTAATACGCAATTATTGTAAATGAATGCTTAACCAGAGGTGCCATACTTTACATTAGTCCATAATATTGTAACGTTGTGCAGTTGTTGAATGAACAACGTGATTGAACGCTAAACAGATAAAATAGTTGATCACTCGTTCTCTGTGTTTAAATGAATGCGATTACCTGATTCTGCCCTAAGTCATATACATGTCATTCATTTTGAACTTTGTTGAAACTCAGCAAATGTGTCTTTGTTTTTCAGATCATGAAGATGATACAACTGTCAGGTCTCACTGATCACACATCTGAAAGTCTGACTGCATCCTCAGCTGTGAGGCAAGTATCATCAGTACAATGAGTTATTTGAGGTTCTAAATCTTATGATATAATTTTTTCTTATGAGGTTGGTCAGGGGATCTCTGGATAATCCGTAATTCGTTTGTAATAATAAAACGAAAATACCGTTTTTCTGTTTTTTGTTTCAAAACGAAAAACCAAATAACCGTTTTTGGTGTCAGAATCAAAAAACGAAAAACCAATTAAAAACGGCCCGTTTTTCGTTTTTGGCGATCATTTTAACGTTATTCCTTTTTGAACAAAGAATGAAGAGAGTCTTTGAACTTAAGTCAATTCGTTTTTCGTTTATAAACCAAAAACGGAAGTCACATGGTCTATTCCTTTTTTTGAAGCGAAAGTAACCGGAAACACTTTCAAAATAAAAGCATCTATATAGCGAGGTGATTGTAGACTAAAACTGAACTAATATAACGTTTTTTAGTACAACTAAAGTAGCACTGGGTGTGAAAAAAAACACTTAGGCCTAGTTAACTGAAATAAAAATTAAAACAAATAAAATAATAACTCTGGCTGTTAGGGAGTATTAATCATTTGTAAGACCATTGGTGACCTGTAACTTCAGAATAAGACGAGTGAACTCATTTTATATGTAGGCTAGCTTAACTCTCAGCTTCCACCATCTACTGTTACCCCTTTTGTGTCAAAACAAAACTCTTCCAAAACATATCTATAAAGTTGTATAGGCCTACTTTTTATTTTCCTTTGCATTTTTTGCATTTGAAATTGGGTTTATTCACTGTCTCCCCTACATTTAGATAGGTGGGCAAATGCATTTTTGTCTCAGTGCATGCATTGCCTTAGTCTGGCAGTGCCGCCGCTATTTTAGCTTAGCATAATGAATGGAATCCTATGTTGTCAGGTAGCATTTGCTGAGTAAAAGTGAAAAAAAATTACTTATTGGGGCCTGCTTATTCACAACGAGTACAAATAGCAATGCAGATTAAGACTAGGTGATTTCCTAGGCAGAGATTGATTTGGGACTATATGGGGAGAAGCACAGGCAAAGCACTGCTACTTGGCGGGCGCAGAGATACGCTCCAGTTCACGCGCCTGATTATATTGTCCACTATATTTGCTTCTTATTTATTAATCCAGGCAAATTTGTTGATGAAACATTGATTAAAATTAAGATACAATTTATACAAAACGAAATAAAATTTAAAGAAAGGCTTTCTACAAAACAAAACTTAATAAGTAGCCTAGTCTGACCATTCTAAATGTTTTCCGATATATTGGTCATCTTATGATCCTATCTTACTCATCTCATGCGGTTCCCTTTCATATAATCAACATAGATGAAATTTAAAAAATAACATTAGGCCTATATTATTTAAACATACATATGAAACGTACCCTATGTTTAAGTTTTTTTAACTTATAAGCGTCACACCGCTCCGCTTTGCTCACATGCTCTGTGGTGTGTAGCCTAGCATACATGCATGTGGTGGAGGGGTGCGATATTCGAATAATAATCAAATAATACCCAGCGATCTTCAAATATTATTTTTGCTTGAAAATTTCGTTTTGTATAAATTGTATCTTCATTTTAATCAATGTTTCATCAACAAATTTGCCTGGATTAATAAATAAGAAGCAAATATAGTGGACAATATAATCAGGACACGGAGGTGCCGGCGCGTGAACTGGAGCGCGTCTCATAAATTAACCGAAACTCAGCATAGCCTATAAGCTACTTGCCTGACAGTAGACCTGAGAAGTATATCTATAGAAAGCTACAAGTAGGCTAAAATGTCTACTTTTAAACAAAAAAAAGAGAAATTGGCTACTCTTTGCTTGTGTAGGCTAATTCGTAAGTGTGCATTTACGTTATTAAGTTTAACTGATCAATTCAGTGAATAAGGCACTACTATAGCGAGCTGTTACCAGTTAAATAAAATCAGTTTTCAACAAAATCCATCTTTGCACTGCAGATGGGACGTGCAGACGCTGACTCTGAATGACATATTAAACACAGACTGTTAATGCAGAGGAGCCATGGATGCATTTACATTGTACATTTGCGTAAATAATGTTATGAGATTCATTTTTTAATATAACATTTTGAATATTGAAATATGAAATGATAGAATCGATGAAACTATACGTTTAGCCAGTAGGTGGTGCCAAGCCACCGTCTTAACGAGTGAGTTCATCATTAATTCCGTGTCAAAGTGTCTGTTATCAGCAGCGGATTCTGTTCATGTGTGCCCAGACATTTTAGAAATCCCGACCTGCTGATGTTTTACGGCCATGTCCAGAATAAAGAGTAGACCTATGTATGGTAGACCTATATAGCTACATATATAGTTAGGGCATATTTAAGGACATAAACCGTGATAGCTATAAGATTTTGGCCATATTGCCCATCTCCAGGTCATTATTTCCTGCGTGACCTGTAAAGTCACATCCACAAACCTCTTGCGCATTGTTTGGTCACATTTATTATATATTTATTCATTTATTTATTTATTTATTCATTTATTCATTTTTAGTTTCTGCAGGTTTGGTCGTCCATAGCAGAAATGTCTATATCTCTTCCCAGAAGGCAGCAGGGTGAACAGGCTGTGGATTTCATCTAGTTAACTAAGAAAAGTAGCCTATATTACACTGGAGAAAAATGCAAAGGAAAATAAAAAGTATACAACTTTATAGATGTGTTTTGGAAGAGTTTTGTTTTGACACAGAAGACAGAAGGTAACAGTAGATGGTGGAAGCTGAGAGTTAAACTACATATAAAATGAGTTCACTTGTCTTAATCTGAAGTTACAGGTCACGGTCTTACAAAAATGTTTAACTCCCCAGAGTTATTATTTTATTAGTTTTATTTTTTATTTCGGTTAACTAAAGTGTTTTTTTTCACACCCAATGCTACTTTAGTTGTACTAAAAAACGTTATATTAGTTCAGTTTTAGTCTACAATCACCTCGCTAACTATAGTTACTTTTATTTTGAAAGTGTTTCCGGTTACTTTCGCTTCCAAAAAAGGAATAGACCACGTGACTTCCGTTTTTGGTTTATAAACGAAAAACGAATTGACTGAAATTCAAAGACTCTCTTCATTCTTTGTTCAAAAAGGAATAACGATAAAATGATCGCCAAAAACGAAAAACGGGCCGTTTTTAATTGGTTTTTCGTTTTTTGATTCTGACACCAAAAACGATTATTTGGTTTTTCAATTTGAAACAAAAAACAGAAATACAGTATTTTCGTTTTATTATTACAAACGAATTACGGATTATCCAGAGATCCCCTGACCGAGGTTGCATTTTTTTGTCCTAAGAGTTTGTTTGCCATAATGACAGAGTGATGTCAATCTTGATAAAGCACAGTAAAACTGCACTTCAAATGAAATCTGAAAGATTTCTGTCACTTAATTGAAAGTATATTCACATAAAACTCTGACATTCATAAAGTATGGTAGCATAAAGTTACCAAATGTCAATTTGAAATGTAACATGCACAGTGGCAATGCAATGTGTAAAATGGCAATGTATTTTTGTATTTGAATTTACATTTTCCATACTATATGTGCAACATCTGGAGCAAATTTTTTTTTTCAAAATCAATAATATAATAATTTGCATTACTACACTAGCTTTAACATAGTTTAAACATAAATTTGAACATTTTATACGTTTTTTAAAAATTACAATTCAAATCTATTACAGAAATTAGATGTTTAACATGTTCAAGCAAATATTGTAGCAAAATGATAATTAAGTTATTTTTCCTAGTTGCATTTACACTCAAAAGTTAAGGCGCTTGATGCAATGATTGCATTTTCAAATCCACATTGAATTTTGCTACGTTCATCGCGGGTATTTAATAAAAATGCAATCGAAAGTGTCTTAACTGTGAGTGTAAGAAAAATAGCATTTAAATTATCATTTTACAATTTTAGCTTGAACATGTTAAAGGGATAGTTCCCCCAAAAATGAAAAACTCTGTCATTAATTATTCACCCTCATGTCGTTCCAAACCTGTAAGACTTTCGTTCATCTTCAGAACACAAATGAAGATCTTAATAATGAAATCTGATAGCTTTCTGACCACTCTCGTGTGTTGCGCAGCACGTTTGAGAAAGGTTTGTTCTCACATGTCAAGCATGTTCGGTTGAGCTTCTGTTTATGTTCGCTAATCAATGTTTAAATGTGAAGAAAAGACTAAATTATAGGGATGCACCGATTGGGAAATTCTGGGCCGATGCCGATACCGATGTTTAACATAACAACTTGGCCGATGGCCGATGCCGATGCCGATGTTTTTTATTTTTGTTATTTATTCCTTCTTTTGTGCCACGGAAACATACAAGTCTTTCGGCTCTTGATCACACTATCCTAGAATGAGCACAAATTCAATCAGACCAATTTATGAAACAAAAACAACCTTTAATGTCACTTTCTGGTTGACATTATAACCTTATTTTTGACAAGTTCTTTTCTGAAAAATAACATTCAAAAACCTTTGACTGCTAACTAATCAATGAAAAGATTGTTTCAGTACATTGCCCAACAAAATTATTTGAGTGGTTTTAGCCTGATAAACAAAAACTTACTCAATGAGATTATTTTCATGGCCCAATAAAAAAAAAAATTCTGAAAAAAATTAAATAAATACATCAAGTGTAAATGCAAAAACAAGTGAAATAAATAAATGTTATTAAAATAAATAAATTGTTATTCATAAATACAAACATAAATAGGGCTATCTTTCACCTTGTGCATTTCTCATAGAGAATAAAACATTACAGTGTTTCAGAACTCACAGGCTGGAACATGGGGCATCTTATAAAACAAAAACAGTACCTCCACTTCTGATCAAAATGACATAAGTCACCTGCTCTATCTCTGGCCTACTTCTTAATAAGATGCATGTTTTTCTTTACAAAGATAAGCATCTCTGCCTTGTCACAAGAAAGCCTATTTCTCTTTTCATCCAAGACATGAGAAACAGAGCTGAATAACCGCTCACTCTCGGTGCTGGTGCATGGCGCACTAAGGTATTTGCGTGCCATTTGTGCGAGTTCTGGAAAACGCAGGTGGTTATTTCTCCAATAGCAGAGTGCGCTCTCACCTCTGGGAATAGTGGTCTCTGCCAGGAAAATACCTAGTTGTTGGGATACAGAGGTACTTGTCCTCTCTGGTCCATTTTCTTCCAGAATCTCCTCAAAAACATCATGCAGGGAGGGCCCTGCTCTGTCGGATCGTTGCCTCTTGCGCTCTGTGTGATGTGCGCGCTCTCCTTCGCGCGTCCCATCCTCCGCAGCAGGCAACAGGTGTGCCTCAAGTATTTCTCGAGCGCGTTGTTTAACATCCTCATCGAAGTAACGATCCTTGTATCTGGGATCCAAATAGGTGGCAATGCAGAACATGGGATCGTACTGGATTTGATCGAAGCGTTTATTTACAGCCTCTAATAATGAGGTCTTTGTTGTTTTAACGCCGTGGTCTGTGTCAGCCTGCTTACTCAAAAGACGTTTCAGGGCTGTCACAGAGGGGATGACATCTGCAGCTGATGCTTCTGATGAGCTAACATCTCTCGTCAATTGTTCAAATGGGGAGAGGAGTGTTATAAAGTTTTCAATTAATTGCCACTGGTGCGCACTGAGAGTGGCCTGGAGGTCGTAGTCTGCGGTATATGTAGCAAGTGCACGCTTTTGTTCCAGCAAGCTCTCCATCATATAAAATGTACTATTCCAGCGAGTGGAAATATCTTGCTGTAACCTTTTTGGTTTCATTCCCAACTGGATCTGCACAGCCTGGAGACGTGAATAGGCGAGGGGAGAGTGTTTAAAGTGGCCGACGATTTTTCGGCAAATAGCCACAACGTCCGTTAGGCTGCGCTGGCTAAAAACACCGTCATGAATTGCCAGTTGCAGTGTGTGCGCCATACAGCCAAAACTAGCCAGACCACTGTCCATCATAGCTTTCGTCATATTCCTAGCATTATCTCTCACGACAGCATGCACTCTGGTTTTATCGATTTTCCACGTCTGGAACATTTTCTCAAATGCCTCCGAGATGGCAGATGCTGAGTGGGTACCTGCGAACTCCTGGGAGTGCAACACTGCCTTCACCAGGTTGAAGTCCTTATCAATCCACTGTGCCGTGAGGCTAAGCATGCTCACAGGGCTTACATCTGAACTCCATATATCTGTGGTGAAACTGATTGCAGCGATGTCGCAAGCCAGTAGCTCATGAATGTGCGTGGCCACAATGTTGTAGATTTCAGGAAGACAGACCTCAGCAAAGTGACGCCGGCTCGGCAGCGTGTAGCGTGGCTCCATAAACTTCATCAGACTCCGAAAACCCACATCCTCCACTACAGAGAAAGGTTGGTCATCTGAAGCGATGAACTCCATCACCTTGTTAGTTATTTGTTTCGCTCTGGCGCTGTCTGGAGGCAGCTGTTTGGCTTTCTCAAACGCCGTGTCAATTGAAGTCTGAGTCTTACCGGGGGTTTGCGCTTTCTTGGCGGCTTCATTTTTTCGTTTTTGGTCAGCTTGCAGGTAATCGCCGTACACCGCCTCATGCCTGCTTCTCAAATGTCCAATGAGATTTGTTGTGTTAAATGACTTTCTAACAGCCCCCCCTCTTGAAATTTCAACGGAACACGTATTGCAAACTGCAAAACGCTGATCTTTCTCAGAAACAGTAAAATATTGCCACACGATCGCCATCTTCTTTGTTTACTCTAAGTTACTGAGGACTGCGCGGCGCCCTCTTCCGTCTCGTATCTCCCCCCGCCCGAATAAAAAGAGGGGGAAAAAGTTTCTCCTGAGCACAGCGTTCATGACACATAATAAACATCGGCGAATGTCATTTTTATTTCCCGATGGCCGATGGCAGTTAACGAGGCAAATATCGGCCGTTACCGATGTTCAGCCGATGCATCGGTGCATCCCTACTAAATTAAATCTGCTCATCATATAAAGCGATCGAGTCTCTTCAGAAAATTTGACCTAAACTGCTCAATTGAAATGGATTGGTCTTATTATCTCTTTATGAACTTTTTGAAGCATCAAAGTTTTGCTTAGACTGTCAATGGAGGGACAGAAAGCTCTCTGATTTCATTAAAAAGATCTTCATTTGTGTTCTGAAGATGAACGAAAGTCTTACAGGTTTGGAAGGACATGAGGGTGAATAATTAATGAAAGAGTTTTTCATTTTTGGGTGAACTATCCCTTTAAACATCTCTAATCATTTTTGTAATACATTTTAATTTAAATTTTGCAACTTATAAAAATGTTAAATATATGTTTAAATTATATGTTAAAACAAGTGTAGGGAATGGCTAATTTAATTATATTATTGAATTTGAATTGTCACTTTGCCCCAAACATTGCACATATGGTGTGGAAAATGTAAATTTAAATAATACATTGCCATTTTACATATTACATTTCAAATTGTCTTTTGCTACCTGTGTGCTACCATTAAAAACAGATTGTAAAATAATTTGAATCGAGCAGTTTAGTCAACATTTTTCTGTATTAAAATTTTTCTGATACAATCGTTTTATATGATGAACAGATTTAATTTAGGCTTTTATTCACATGTAAATATTCATCAGTTCACACGTCAGGTGTGGTAAACGGTGTGTTTCGCAGCCTGACGAGCTTCCGCAAGAACCAATGAGGTTTGTCAAAGCAAGTGCAGTTGAGCTTCTGTTTGTTCAATGTTTACATGTGAATAAAATGAGAATTAACTTCTCAATTCAAATGGATTAGTTTTACAATCTCTTAACTTTTTTGAAGCGTCAGAGTGGTAGTTGCTTAGCTGTCAATGGAAGGACAGAAAACTCCCATTTCATTAAAAGATCTTCATTTGTGTTCCAAAGATGAACTAAAGTCTTACAGGTTTGAAACTACATGAGGGTGAATAATTAATGACAGAGTTTCCATTTTTGGGTGAACTATCCCTTTATTAACTTCATTTAAATTCTGAAAGTATCAAAAATATTGTCCATGTGACTTGTTCATCTTATTTTTGAGTGAACATCTTGCCTTTCACCATACAGTAGCCTTAGCTCTACTTTGCACATTGAAGAGTGCATGATAAATCCTGTACACAATGGCCATGCTTAAATGATTTGCACTGTAAAATAGGGCTGCAGCTAACATTTTACTTTTCTGGGTACGTTATATGAAGCTTTAAGTGAATCATTTAAAACTGCTTTTCTTTTTTTATGGAAAATGTAAAAGTTGTTTTCTTATCTACATTTCAGTTCTTCCAGAAAATGGACGAATGCATGCTGTGGTTGATTTAAGGTGTTTCCAGGATTCCTTAAAGGTATTGTTCAGATTAAAATTCTGTCATTAATTATTCCAAACTCATAAGACCTTCGTTTATCTTCGGAACACAAATGAAGATATTTTTGATGAACTCCAATAGCTTTCTGTTCCTCCACTGGGAGCCTTCGCAACTAATACATTCAAGCCCCAGAAAGGTAGTAAAGACACCATTAAAGTAATCCATGTGACTCCAGTAGTTTAATTAATTTATGAAGCGATGCAAGTGCTTTTTGCTCAAAAAACAACATCATTTACCTCTATATTTACAAAATAATATTATCTAAAGCACATTCTCGTCTTTCTTCCGGTCTTGAGTCAACACAATACGCATGCGTCATAGTGCTCCCCCTACTGGATTGCAGGTCAGTATTTTCCTAAATGAAGTGGTAAATTGTGTTTTTTGCAAAACAAACAAAGCACCCGCATCGCTTCATAAAATTGGTTAAACCACTGCAGTCACATGGATTACTTCAGTGATGTCTTTCCTATCGTTCTGGGCATTGAATGTGTTGCATTGCTCCCAAAGGAGGGACAGAAAGCCCTCAGAATTTCATAAAAAATATCTTCATTTGTGTTCCGAAGGTGAAACGAAGTGGGAGAGGGAGTGCGCTGTGATTGGCTGGTGTGAGAACCTGGCAGATCTATAACCAAAACAAATTGAATTTGAATCTAAAATCTTGTTCCGTATTGTTAATATATTTTGACATACACACAGAATTGTCTATCCCATGCACAGATCTTAAACATTACATTTAATGGCTTTGGACAACTTGTGACTGGCAAACATGTAATTTCTCATTTTCATCTTCTTTAATACAGACACGAGAGAGTGTGAAACCATCAGCTGTTTGCCAGGTAAGTAGTGAAGTCGTAGTGAATACCATTAATAAACATATAATGATCATATGGTATGTACTGTATATCTAAATTTTTTGTCTTTTAAGATGTTGTTTTTTTTTGTCCCCAGCGTGCCAAAAAAAAAAACCTGTCCAATCTATACCAACATGAAAAAAATATTCTTGAACTGGAAGAAAGTGAGTTCTATTGCCAATTCCGTAAGTACATTTACAAACCAATTAATATTTGTCTAACAAATGTCAGTATAACTCTCCAAATGAAATATGGTAAACATTAAAGGGATAAATAACTTACCAAAAAATATTTTATATCTGTCGTCATCTATTCTCACGTTCAGACCTTTATGACTATGTGGAACACAAAACGAGAACTTTGGAAGAATGTTCTGATCTGTTCTTTCCAGGTAGTGAAATTTAACAGAGCCAACTCATTTTTAAACTGTAAAAGGAATAAAAAAATAACCATAAAATAGGTCCACATGACTCATGCACTGTTTTCCAGGTTGAAACAATACAATAGCTTTGGGTGAGAAACCCTTTCTTGATGATCTGTCTGGGTATTTCTCAATTCTTTATTATGCATTTAAGATTGAATTGAGTGTCTAGAGCTCTATCCCTTTGTTGGTTACAGATGTCTCTACTCAAACCAATACCTTCTCCATCTCTTGTCCTTTATTCCAACCCATTTTCTCTTTTGTGAAATGATGTATATATGAGACTTACTCTAGTACTAGTACTTTTTTATTTTGTTTAACCTTTCAAGAGTATAAGTAAAGGAGAATACACTCAGCTGATCATGTAATGTACATTCTTTCTGCTTGGCTTTTGGAGCCCTAATAATGTATGGGTTATTTATGAAAACACTGGCTGAATGGACATTATTACATGGCTACTCGATAGTGCAACTGACCAATAGCAGTTGAGTATTCCAGCTTGTGTGTTAATGTGTTGTGTATTCTTCTCATTTTAGCTCCTGCGTCCATTTGGGCTGAAGGTCGAGACAGAACCAAACCAAAGCTGGACTGTAACCTACTGGCCATATGACAGACTTCATATTGACAACTACTGGCATGGTGCTGCGTCACATGATTTTCAACAACAACTTTTTCACCTAGTGTTCATTTAAAGTGTGGAGTATTCATCCCCCATGAGGAGAATCCATGTCTTCATCTCTTGTGAGTGGATATCATTTAAAACATTCTTAAAAGAACTGCTCATTTCTTCTGAATTTATAGTATTTATTTTTCTTGTTAAGTAATATTGTTGTAATCCTGTTAATGTATGTACAGTAAAAATTGCAAACATGCTTGTGTTGGACACGTGTTCACAGGTTATAGACATTTTAGAGGTTGATGCTGTGTATTTAAAGGTGCTCCAAGTCATGTTTATTTGTACAATATGTCATTTTTATATATAATCATTATTACAGTGGAACAAATTGCTATTTTTTTTTAATTTGTAAATTAGCAACTGAATTTAACCATTGCACAGCACCACTTTATCACCAATAATGTTTTATAACTTTTGTAGTTTATTGTTTTGTTACATGTGAGAACAAATGCAAGTTTATATTTTCTTTCAGATTATGTAATTTTTGTAATAAAGTCTGTATCAGAATGATAACTTCTTTCTGTTGTCATTTTGTAGATGTTTGTTGTAACTAAATGGCTTAAATGTAATTCAAGATAATTTAGTAAAACTGCAGTTTTACTATAGTATTACTACAATATAACTGTAGTAGAACCATGGTATCAAAACCATGGTTTTTAAAAATACCAGTTACTACAGTCATGGTTACTATGGTTTTACTATAGTATTACTACAATATAACTGTAGTAAAACCATAGTATCAAAACCATGGTTTTTAAAATTTTGGTGCGTGGTATTTTCGCACCAAAATACCACGGTTACTACGGTCATAGTTAACTACAGTTTTACTGTAGTAAAACCATGGTTAATTTTCGTAAGGGCGCGAAACCAACGACCGAAGAACTAGCGCTGATGAAAGCCGACTGTGTTGTCGTCCATTCTACCTGCTGAATCGTGCCAAATAACCACGTCGGCGACTCTTAAAAAACAACCCAACGTTGCCCGACTTGGCGTTTCCCGGGCTTAAATGCAGCCTGAAGATTCATATCCAAACTTGTGAAGGTAGCTGTTTAGTCTTGGTCAGTGGCTCTCAGACGTTTTCACCGCGAGACTCTTTGTGGAAGTGCATCACTTTGAGTCCCCAAAGAAAATTCCTGACACAAAACAGCCTCAAACTTACCATTTTAATTAGTAAGTGAATGAATGCAATGCGAGTATTGTTTAATTCCTACCATCTTTACTCATAGCCTATTAAGGTTTTATGTGTTGTATAGCCCAGCGGTTCTCAAAGTCCGCAAAATAATGAGCTACAAATGATAAAATTGTGCTGAATCATTGAAAAAGTGCATATATGGGGACCATTGCGGAAATAAAGGAAGCATGTTGTGTTCATAACTCCCACCCACATTAACTTCAAGCCTATATAGTAATCTCTGATAGGATAGTGTAGCTACAGCCCAACAGTCTGTCATGAACAGAGCATGGAGAAATATTTCATTTCCACTAGTGAACCTAAGCCTGAACTAAGACCCCAATAAGTTCCCCAATATTTAAAAAATTTAAGGCCATAAAGTCTTTACAAATCGTATTTTTACGTATGAAGGGTCTTACATTTTCGATGGCAATTTGACATATCTAAATGTTTTCCAAATTTAAACTATCTAGCGTACTTTTTAATTTATTAATCTTTCTTTGTGGATATGCTTGCTCAGATATGAATTCTTCATATCTGAGAGAGAATGGCCTGCGTTTCATGGAGGACTTTTCAGCTGGAGATCGTGAACGGAGGAAGCTGTGGCCGGAGGGGAAGACGGCTCGTCGGAGGCAGAGCTTTCATTCAAGGACAGGGTGAAATCGTTCTGTCTACATGGGATGTTTTCATCTTAATACCTGACGATGCCAATTTTGACATGGAATACGTTTAAGACAGTGATACTGATACGGTTTTTGATTCGTTTTTTTTAGTGGCTGTCTCTGGTTTGTTTGTTATAGTTCTTGCAATTTTTGAGGTATAAAATGGTGCTACTGTTATCTGACCCTTTTCAACACTTTTCGATTTTGTGACCTATTTTCAATAACTGTTTGATTTTTCTAGTTCTATGTTCAAGCAGGTTAATAGTGTTTGTGTTCTGTTAATGTCTTTTTCTGTTTTGTCTTTAAACGCCAGGGGATTAAGAGATGCTGTTAAAGGGATAGTTCACTTTGAAATAAATTTTTGGTACGTACTACGCACACGCGCGAGAGATCATTTCCGGTGCTTGCAGACCAAAGCGCCCGCGCCCTCAGATCACTTGTGGTTACAAGAGGTAAAAACAATATAAATACTGTTTGTTTTCTCACACAAACCACTTGTTTCGTGTCTTAGGCCATCAATGTGTACTTACATTTACGAGTCATTAAATCATGTTTAATTTGGACTTCTCTGTGATGCTCTTTGAGGTGGTGACCATAGACCTGCATTATATGTCTGACAGACAAGAACGGTTTGACCTAAAAATATAAAAATTGAAACTACTGCGGAAACAAAGACACCTACATCTTGGATGCCCTTGAGGTAAGCTAAAACATACCAAAAATGTATTTCAAAGTGAACTATCCCTTTAAGCACAAGGCCTTATTTTTGTTTGTTTGGCTCTGACTTTGTATTTTTTCAAGAGTCTCACTCTCAAGATAATGATAGAAATTTTTGGAAATCTCAGTGGGGTAGCAAGATTTGGTTCTTGCATGGTTCGGAGCATTCAGCAGGGGTTTCTTGTTTAAAAAAAATTATTTTGCAGGTGATGTTTTACATACGTACTGTGAGTATGGGCACTTTATTTAGTTAATTCTAAAGTGTTACAAGGTGAATCGTTGTTAATTTTTATGGGTATATAACTCCAGATCTGAGAATGATCAGTTATTATTTTTTATGGAGGATAAGCTTGCTTACTGGCAGTCAAAATTTCCAAACGCCTACTTACTGATTGGTGGTGACTTTAATGTTGTCTTAAATGAATCCCTTGATAGGTGGCCTCCTGGTTGCCCAACAAATTCAAACTCTGCTTTGAAAGCATTTATGAATAGGTTTGAGCTTATAGATATATGGAGGGCCAAGAACATAAATGATAGAGTGTACACATGGAGCAATAAAAATTCATCTAGACTCTCACAAATTGATTTTTGGTTAGTCTCCAGAAATCTCGACAAAGATTCTATTTGTGTTGATATCTCGGCAACTCCATTAACTGATCATAAAGCTGTTTGTATTAAAATGTTGCTTTCTCCTGAAGCTAGTGGTAATCATATTGGAAGATGAACAGCTCATTACTTAACCATAATGAGGTTAAATTAGAGCTGGAAAGACTGATTGGTTTTTACTGGAGTAAAGCTGAACATGAAAGTTTATTTGGCACCAATTGGGAAATGTTAAAATTTGAAATTGGGAAATTTTTAAGAAAATATAGTTCTAATTTGGCTAATTCAAAATGGCTTGAAGAAATGGAAGTTGTCAGTGAAATCTCATCTATTACCAGGATTTTACCTAAAAATTTGTCAGATAGTCAAAGAGCGTATTTAATTGACTTGCAAATTAAGTTAGATGATTTGTATAAATTAAGAGCAGAGGGTGCTTTCATAGGTCAAAGGTGGCTAGAGTTTGGAGAACAGATGTCATCTTATTTCTTCAAACTTGAGAAAAATAAGGCTAAATACAATTCTATTTATCAGTTAAATATTGAGGGGTCTGTCTCAGAAAATCCTAAAGAAATTTCCCAATTTTGTTATACATTTAATTCCAATTTGTATTTTTCTCAACTTAATGAAGCTGATTTAGATACTTTCTGTAAGCACCTTGGTAATGTTAATTCTATTAATCAGGATGAAAAGTTTTTTTGTGATCCACCAATTACTGTTGATGAGGTTAAGGACTCAATTTCTCATCTAAAATGTAACGCGTCGCCCGGTAACGATGGGATAGCGGCGGACTTGTACAAGTCTTACTCTGAGGTTATATCCCCTCTCCTCCTCGAAGTGTATATGGAGAGCTTAAATAGTTCTGAGCTTACAACAAGTATGAAGCAGGGTGTCATTTGCTTAATACCTAAACCTAAAAAGGACACTCTTTTATTAGACACCTGGAGACCCATCAGCCTCCTTAATAATGATTACAAATGGTTTGCCCTTATTTTCTCAAGCCGTTTCAAGTCGATTTTGAACTCTATCATTGACCAAAATCAATCAAGGTTTTATGGAAGGCCGTCATATGTTCAATAATATTAGGCTTGTCTTCGACCTCATTGATTACTCTGATCTGATTGAGGATGACAGTTTAAGGCTTTTTTGGACTTTTTCAAGGCCTTTGACACTATTGAGCATCCTTTCATTTTTTTCTGTTTAGAGCGTTGTGGTTTCAGCACTATTTGTGTAATGCCATGAAAACTGTGTATGCGTGAGGAAACAGCTCAGTGAAGTTAGGGCATGGCACAACCCAGAGATTTCTTCCAGAAAGAGGGATTCGGCAGGGCTGTCCAGTGTCTGTATATCTCTTTCTTATTGTAGAACACGCCTTCTGTCATTTTATTAAGGATTGTACTTTAGAAGGAATTCATATTGCCGGTAGAAGTATTTTAATTAGTCAACTAGCCGATGACACAGCCTTATTTAAAAAAAAAACTCCAGTCAAGTTCATCAGGCGATTAAAAGTATTCAGTTGTTTTCTAATGCCTCAGGTCTGTATCTTAATATATATATGTATGTATATTAATATATATGTACCTATGGATGGTATCCCTGTTAAAGAAGCTGTTAACTATTTGGGTGTTGTTGGTCTCAAAGTGAGCAAGATAGTTTCTCTGAATTTCAATCCTGCTTTTGAAAAGATTAAAACCAAGTTTAATCTCTGGTTATTACGGGACTTTAGAGGTAGAGTCCTTCTGTCAAAGGTGGAAGGGATTTCCAGATGAACCTATATTACTTCATCTATACATTTAGACAATAAAACTATCAAAACTATTGATCAGATTTTATTTCATTTTCTATGGAAGAATCATGTGCACTACATTCTGTTGTTTTAAATGCGCTTAAAAGTGGTGGCCTGGATATTTTAGATTTCAATACTTTAAATGATACCTTAAAATTTTGTTTGGAAAAAACTTATCTTTGGAATTTTATTCCTAATTATATTTTTGACCGACTCTGGGGCCTTTCTTTTTTACTGATGTGTGATTATAAAATTGCCACATTGCCAGTGAAACTCTGCCTTTCATTCTCTATTGGCCTGGAAACTGATTTACAAGCACAACTTCTCTCCGCAGCGCTGCTTTATCTGGAACAACCGCTGTATTCTGTATAAACACAAGTCTTTTTCTAAAATGTTGGTTTGAAAAGGGTATTGTTTTAGTTTGTCATCTGTTTAACTTACTTTAATGACATATGAGGAGTTTCTTTTGCACTTTAATTTTCCTGTGACTCCCAAGGAGTTTGCTTTTGTATTTTCTGCAATCAATTCTGGAATAATTTCCTTATAGAGGTGTGTTGTCATTAGTTGATGAGCCCATAATTAGCCCAACTGACACAGTATGAGGTAAAATTTGTTTTTTACAGTCCAAAAGCAACAACAAATCTATTCGTTATTTATTTTTGAAGGAGGTTGTCACCAAATTTTGCTCTATTACTTATTGGACTAAGTTTGTTAATGACCTTGATTGGGAACGTGTTTGGTTGTTACCTCATAAGTTTGTTATAAACATGGCCAAAGAAATCTCCTTCATGAGATGTCTATCAATGTAAGCAAATATCATTTGGTAATTACCCGTCTTTTGAATATCTGGGTATTGTGTTAAAAGGTGCTCCACGCATTTTACTAATCATTGTTTACAGGCCTCCAAAATACTCTTCAGCCTTTGCTGAAGACTTTACAGAACTGCTATCAACAATTTCCTCAGAGTTTGACTGTTTTGCTATTGCTGGAGATTTTAACATTCACATAGATAATGCAGAAACCAATATGGCAAAAGAAATCAAAACTGTTTTAAAAACTTTTGATCTGTTTCAGCATGTACATGGACCGACACACAATCGTGGACACACTCTAGATTTACTTATCAGCAAGGGTCTAAACATTTCATCAATTGTTATTAAGGATGTAGCACTGTCTGATCATTTCTGTATTTTCTTTGATATATTGATCTCTCCTGCAATTGAAGCTAGGTCTGTGTCTGTCAAGAAGAGATGCTTAAATGAGAACACTAGTGTGCTATTTATGAAGGCTATATCTTTAACACCAAGCATATCTGCTGACTCTGTTGATTTTCTCCTTGATTCTTTTAACTCAAAAGTTAAAGGTGTAATTGATGACATTGCTCCAGTGAAAGTCAGGAAGAGTGGTAGACAAAAAGCACCTTGGAGAAACTCAACAGCAGTGCAAAATATGAAAAGAAAATGCAGAAAAACAGAGCGCATGTGGCGGAAGACAAAACTTGTAGTCCATTATAACATCTACAAAGACAGCATTCATGCTTTCAATATGGAACTAGGCAAAGCTAGACAGACTTTCTTCTCAAATATTATAAACAGCAACTTAAACAACACACGCACTCTTTTTGCTACTGTAGAGAGACTGACAAACCCCCCAAGCCAGATTCCCAGTGAAATGCTCTCAGACAGCAAGTGCAGGGAGTTTGCTTGCTTCTTCTCTGAGAAAATTAATAATATCAGAAAGGTCATCAGCACATCCTTGAGTTGCACTGGGGTCAGACAGATCAGACCACAACCTGAGAAAGTAGTTACTATGTCTGATTTTAAAGAAATTGATTGCAAAATTTTAGAAGAAACCGTACAGCACCTTAAAACATCAACCTGCGCCCTTGACGCACTTCCCACATCTTTCTTTAAAAGTGTGTTAAACAGCTTTGAAGCAGATCTTCTAGAAGTGGTTAATGCCTCACTTCTCTCTGGGACTTTTCCAAACTCCCTGAAAACTGCAGTTGTCAAACCCCTCCTAAAAAAGAGTAATCTGGATAAGACTATATTAAGCAACTATAGACCGATCTCAAATCTTCCTTTCATAGGCAAGGTCATTGAAAAAGTTGTCTTCAATCAGCTGAACAAATTCTTAAGCTCGAATGGATACTTTGACAATTTTCAATCTGGTTTCCGATCGCATCACAGCACAGAGACAGCGCTCATAAAGATAATAAACGATATTCGCTTAAATACTGATAAAGGCAAATTATCAGTGCTGGTACTACTCGACCTCAGTGCTGCATTTGACACTGTCGATCACAACATACTTCTTGACAGGCTGGAAAACTGGGGGCTTTCTGGGATAGTCCTAAAATGGTTCAGGTCATACCTAGAAGGGAGAGGTTACTATGTGAGTATAGGAGACCATAAGTCTGAGTGGACGTCCATGACATGCGGAGTCCCTCAAGGCTCAATTCTTGCGCCACTCCTATTCAACCTGTACATGCTCCCAATGAGCCAAATAATGAGAAAGAACCAAATCTCTTACCACAGCTATGCAGACGACACACAGCTCTACTTAGCCCTATCGCCTAACGACTACAGCCCCATTGACTCCCTGTGCCAATGCATTGATGAAGTAAACAATTGGATGTGCCAAAATTTCCTCCAGTTAAACAAAGACAAAACTGAAGTCATTGCGTTTGGAAACAAAGATGAAGTTCTCAAGGTGAATGCATACCTTCACTCTAGGGGTCTAACAACTAAAAATCAAGTCAGGAATCTTGGTGTGTCTCTAGAATCAGACCTTAGTTTCAGTAGTCATGTCAAAGCAATAACTAAATCAGCATATTATCATCTGAAAAATATTGCAAGAATTAGATGCTTTGTTTCCAGTCAAGACTTAGAGAAACTAGTGCATGCTTTCATCACCAGCAGGGTGGATTACTGTAATGGACTCCTCACTGGCCTTCCCAAAAAGACCATAAGACAGTTGCAGCTCGTACAGAACGCTGCTGCCAGGATTCTGAGCAGAACAAGAAAATATGAACACATCACACCAGTCCTCAGGTCTTTACACTGGCTCCCAGTTACATTTAGGATTGACTTTAAAGTATTATTACTGGTATATAAATCATTCAATGGCCTAGGACCTCAATATATTGCAGATATGCTCACTGAATATAAACCCAACAGATCACTCAGATCATTAGGATCACGTCAGCTAGAAATACCAAGGGTTCACTCTAAACAAGGAGAGTCTGCTTTTAGCTACTATGCCAGCCGCAGCTGGAACCAGCTTCCAGAAGAGATCAGATGGGCTCCTACAGTAGTCACATTCAAATCCAGACTGAAAACACATCTGTTTAGCTATGCATTTGCTGAATGAGCACTGTGCCACTGTATGTGTCCGACTGTTTGAACTGTATTTTAGTTATTTTTTTATTCTAAACTGTTTCATATTTCTTTTGATTATTTTAAATTTCTTCTATGTAAAGCACTTTGAATTACCACTGTGTATGAAATGTGCTATATAAATAAACTTGCCTTGCCTTGCCTTGCCTTGCCTTCAGGATACTGCACACATTCTGTCAAACATTCCCTTGTAAGTTTGGGAAAGACATCGATGTGAGTTGCTCTTTCTGCTCTCTGCACCCCATATGTTCTGGCAGTGTAGTCATGTGAAAAGATTATGGTATATGAGATGTCTATGTTTATTAAGGATAAGGTACTCTTTAATTTTGTATTGCATTTTGAAAATGTAATTTTTGGATATTTCAAGTATGAGAACTTATTTGAAGTATGAAATAAGTGATTAAGGAGGCTTTTGTAATTAATTTGTTAATTTTATTAGTCAAATTTTACATCCATAAGTGTAAGTTTTCTAACATAAAGCCCCTTTTCTCTGTATTTCTTAAAGGTGCCATGTGGAATGTCTGCCAAAAAATAAATTCATACTCCACATATTCCATACCAGATGGGGGCAGTATACCTCCAGAAAGTTGGCCTACTCTTGTCTGTTTTTTAGTTTCGGGTTGTTAATCTTCTAAAACCGTCAAATCGTCCGCTTTGTCCCGCCAAAGCCTATTTTGAACGGTGAGTGATGTAGAATATAATGACTGCTGCGCTTGACAGGGCTTATAACGAGCAGAGAGAGAGAGCGTCCCGGCCGCGCGCGCGCACTCTCACGTCTTCAAACAACACGAGCGCAGTCCTCCTGCTCTCTCTCTCCCTCGCGCATATTAATCAAATCAACTGACACGATAGTAAGACCGCAGATCATTTGGAGATTTTTAGAGATTAGAGACTCAATGAACAACATCTCAACACTACATTATAATGGCCGGTCTCATATAGACGCGATTGACATCAGGTTCAAGTACGCCCACAAGCCGTGCGAGTTATTCGTGTGTTGCAGTTTGGCTGGTGGTTATGTATGTTGCCCGCATACCGCCTCCCATGGCCGAAACTGGTATTACGCGCCAAGTACACTGCAGCCGTTAACGCCGGACAGAAGGGGAGTCACACCCTCATATGGAAAGAAGCGTAAATGGATGGAGAAGCATAGTTTACTGTAAAGCTACGTCTTAGTGTTGCTTATCTTGGCGAAAGCCGAGTACAAATCAGCATGAAGTTTTAACATCTACTCTCGTGTAATGGAAATCATGAAGATCTGGATACGTCCAGTGACTGCGGTGAATAGTGCTGCTGGCAACAAGGGAAAGACCTTGTGACAGCCTGGAGAGACAGCTGACAGGAGGAAATAGACCCCAATGGGGCTGGTAAGGGTTAGCTACCCTTGTCGGCAGTATCCAGCTTCGTGTTTACAGGATGCTGGAGACACCCGCCCAAGGCTTCTAAGAAATTAAAGAGAAAAATACCCCTAGAGTCTGCGAGAGCGGGGGCGGAAGAAGACTCGATGTTGGACAACATGGTTAACGACTTAGGAATGGAAACGGATATGAGTATGGAGAGTAAGACTAGTTCAAGATCTGCAGTTAGTAAAGTCATTGAACTCCAGGTTTGTGTCTGTGGCTGGAGCAAGGCGACAACGGTCAGGGGTTTGAAGGTTCATCAAGGGAAAATGAAATGCTTGAGGGAGAAGGGACAAGGGCCTCGCATTGATCAGTACTTCTTACGAAGTCAGTCAAGTCAGTCGAATGAAATCCAGCGACAGGAAGCAAACCACAGCTCGCAGGATATCAGCACCCCTGTCATAGAGGAGAGGAGGGCTTGCACAGTTAGTGATGAACATATTCAGACTTGTGAAACCGGTCAGACTAACCAGCATAAGAGAGAAAAGAACCTCAACGGGCATAGGCCTGGAGTTAGATGGCCAAGAGCTTGTGAGAAAACTGCATGGGATACGGTAAACACAGATCTATGCTTTGCATTGGAAAGATTAACTGGTACAGTTGAAAAGAAGCTGGATACATTTGGGGACATCATTTACGCATATGGAAGTGAGAGGTTTGGTGTGGAAAAAAGGAAGGAAAAAGTACAAACTGCTCCTGGAATGTCTAGACGGCAGCAGAAAATTGAAGGGTTAGTTAGAGAAAGGAGACAGCTGAGGAAGCAATGGAAAAGAGCAGAACAAAGTCAGAAGGAGGGACTCAATCTCTTACAAAGGGACATAAAAGATAAGCTGGCAACATTACGCAGAGCTGAGCGTCTACGGAAACGCTACAAAAAGAAGGAACGTGCGAGGGCTAATTTCTATAAAGACCCATTCAAATTCGTAAAGAAGTTATTCACCAGTGAGAAGAATGGCACTTTAAAAGCATCTAGAGTTGAGCTAGAGAGATATTTGGAGGAAACGCATACAGATGCAAAAAGGCATGTGCATATGTCAATTCCATCAGACATACCACCTATCAACCCACCAGAATACCAAATGGAGGTCTGTGCACCTAAGTGGAAAGAGGTAGAGCAGGCTGTGAGAAAGGCAAGGGCTTCATCATCTCCAGGGCCTAATGGAGTTCCGTACAGAGTGTACAAGAGTGCTTCAGGAGTTCTGCGAATTCTGTGGAAATTGTTAAAAGTGGCATGGGAAAAACAGGTTGTACCTAGAGCATGGCGCAGAGCAGGTGGAGTCTTTATACCTAAAGAAAAAGATGCTACAAGCATCAGTCAGTTTCGTCCTATTTCACTATTAAACGTTGAAGGTAAGATTTTCTTCAGCATTATTGCCCAGAGATTGTCCACCTACCTATTAAAGAATGGCTTCATTGACACTTCAGTTCAAAAAGCGGGCATTCCAGGGTTCTCAGGATGCTTAGAACACATCAATGTTATCTGGCAACGAATTCAGTCAGCAAAAAAGGAGAGGAAGGAGCTCCATGTGACATTCCTGGATTTGGCCAATGCATATGGTTCAGTGCCACATGAGCTTCTTTGGGCAGCATTTGATTTTTTCAGAGTACCAATGTCAATAACAAAGTTAGTGAAAGCCTATTTTGGAGATTTGCAATTTAGTTTCTCAACTCCAAAATTCAGCACTGCATGGCAATGCTTAGAGGTTGGAATAATGGCAGGATGCACAATTTCTCCACTGGCTTTTACCATGGCAATGGAAGTAATCATTAGGGCATCAAGATGGGTAGTAGGAGGAGAGCGCTTGGCTTCTGGGTTGCGACTACCACCAATCAGAGCATACATGGATGACATGACAACCATGACTACAACAGTAGCCTGCACTAATCGGTTATTGGGGAAGTTAACAGATAATATTGAATGGGCACGAATGCAATTTAAGCCCTCTAAATCAAGGAGCATCTCCATAGTTAAAGGAAAGGTAGTAGATAAAACATTCTTCATTAATGGTGAGGCAATACCAACAGTTTCTGAGAAGCCAGTGAAAAGTCTTGGGAGATGGTACGATGGAGATCTAAAGGACACAGTTCGAGTGGGAGAAGTTAGACGACAAGCAGTGGAAGGGTTGAAGAGCATAAACAGCTGTGCTCTACCAGGCAAACTAAAACTCTGGTGCTTTCAGTTTGGTCTACTGCCGAGGTTGCTGTGGCCACTGACTGTGTACGAGGTTTCTTTGACAACAGTGGATAAGCTGGAAGCGTTAATAAGTTCATACATCAGGAAATGGTTGGGAGTTCCACGCTGCCTCAGCAGAGTGGGACTTTATAGTAAAGGAATATTGCAGCTGCCAGTCTCTGCTTTAACCGAGGAGTTTAAGTGTGCCAAGGTCAGACTGGAAATGACATTAGTAGAGTCACGTGACAAATGTGTAAGGGAGGCAGCCCCTGTGTTAAAAACTGGTAGAAAGTGGTCAGCAAAGAAATCAGTAGTAGAGGCAAAGGCTGACCTTCAAATAGGGGATATCGTGGGACAGGTACAGCATGGAAGAGGGGGTTTTGGGCTCAGTTTAGCTCCTCCTAAATGGCACAAGGCAGGCCCAGCTCAAAGGAGGAAGCTGGTAGTCAACGAGGTGCGAAAGCAGGAGGAGAGGATGAGGAGTATAAAGGCCATTTCCCAGGCCAAGCAGGGAGAGTGGATGAGATGGGAGAGTGTGGAACAACGCAAAATGGGCTGGCAAGACCTTTGGTCAATGGAAGAGAGTAGGATCAGTTTCCTTATTAGGTCAACATATGATGTTCTCCCATCACCGCAGAACCTAAACCTCTGGGTAGGAGAGGATCCCTCTTGTCCTTTGTGTTCATCACCTGCCACATTAAGGCACATTTTGACAGGATGTAAGGTGGCTCTTAGCCAAGGTCGGTTTACTTGGCGCCATGACCAAGTACTGAGATGTTTGGCTTTAGCATTGGAAGGCAAGCGTAGTATGACCAATAAGTTGCCGCATGTTCTAGCAAAACATTACACGCAGAAGACAACATTCCTCCGCCCAGGCGAGCAACCACCAAGAAAAGGTGTTAACACCAATTCTCGGCCAGGACAACTGAAAGCTGCTAGGGACTGGAAGATGCTGGCTGATCTTGATCAACGGCTTATTTTTCCACCTGAGATTGCCACCACTAACCTACGACCAGACATTGTTTTGTGGTCTGGATCAGCACGCATTGTTCAACTGATAGAGTTGACAGTGCCATGGGAGGATGCTGTAGATGAGGCATATGAGAGGAAGAAACTGCGGTATGCTCATTTGGCCACTCAAGCAGAACAGCGAGGATGGAGAGTCCAGGTTTATCCAGTGGAAGTGGGTTGTCGAGGTTTTGTGGCACACTCTACAACCCGGTTCCTCAGAGACGTCGGATTCAGCGGCCAAGAGTTGCGTCGCACAGTAAAGAACTTATCTGAAGCAGCAGAAAGGAGCAGCAACTGGCTGTGGTTGAGACGGAAAGATTCTAGCTGGCAAGGTACAGGCCGCCACGCTACGGTTTCGTAGAATTCTTGAAAAACTTGAAGAGTCTGTTGGTTTATTTGTATAGGTTGTATAGTATAGGTTGTATAGTATACTATACAATTTGTATAGGTTGTATAGTATAGAATGACGGGTGGTTGGGCAGATATTGTGTTTTGCGGTAGGTGGTATGCCATACGGAACCGTTGCCACTGTAACTGCTTTAACGCACCAGTGGGGCTCGACAGCCTTAGTCAATCGGGTTGGCGCGTATGGTTGGGTTGCGGAGAGATAGTGAGATTGTGGTTAGGTCTCAGCAGCAGGAGGGATGTAGAGGTCAGTAAGCTGGGCTGAGTTGAGTGGGGGATGGAGGGGGGTGACTCTGGGACGCCAGAGTCACTGTCGAGCCCTCTTGAGGTGTCGTGGGCTAGTCGACGAAACACTGAGGACGGAAGGTGCCCACTTGAAGACCCTAGAGATGTCCCCTGCTCGGCTCAATCCAGACGGTTGTCGTGTTGGTCCACTAGGGAGACCACACTGTAGTTGCAGCCGTCGTGTGTGCTGACGCGCCAAGTACACTGCAGCCGTTAACGCCGGACAGAAGGGGAGTCACACCCTCATATGGAAAGAAGCGTAAATGGATGGAGAAGCATAGTTTACTGTAAAGCTACGTCTTAGTGTTGCTTATCTTGGCGAAAGCCGAGTACAAATCAGCATGAAGTTTTAACATCTACTCTCGTGTAATGGAAATCATGAAGATCTGGATACGTCCAGTGACTGCGGTGAATAGTGCTGCTGGCAACAAGGGAAAGACCTTGTGACAGCCTGGAGAGACAGCTGACAGGAGGAAATAGACCCCAATGGGGCTGGTAAGGGTTAGCTACCCTTGTCGGCAGTATCCAGCTTCGTGTTTACAGGATGCTGGAGACACCCGCCCAAGGCTTCTAAGAAATTAAAGAGAAAAATACCCCTAGAGTCTGCGAGAGCGGGGGCGGAAGAAGACTCGATGTTGGACAACATGGTTAACGACTTAGGAATGGAAACGGATATGAGTATGGAGAGTAAGACTAGTTCAAGATCTGCAGTTAGTAAAGTCATTGAACTCCAGGTTTGTGTCTGTGGCTGGAGCAAGGCGACAACGGTCAGGGGTTTGAAGGTTCATCAAGGGAAAATGAAATGCTTGAGGGAGAAGGGACAAGGGCCTCGCATTGATCAGTACTTCTTACGAAGTCAGTCAAGTCAGTCGAATGAAATCCAGCGACAGGAAGCAAACCACAGCTCGCAGGATATCAGCACCCCTGTCATAGAGGAGAGGAGGGCTTGCACAGTTAGTGATGAACATATTCAGACTTGTGAAACCGGTCAGACTAACCAGCATAAGAGAGAAAAGAACCTCAACGGGCATAGGCCTGGAGTTAGATGGCCAAGAGCTTGTGAGAAAACTGCATGGGATACGGTAAACACAGATCTATGCTTTGCATTGGAAAGATTAACTGGTACAGTTGAAAAGAA
Source organism: Semotilus atromaculatus (assembly GCA_031834385.1). Lineage (NCBI taxonomy): Eukaryota > Metazoa > Chordata > Actinopteri > Cypriniformes > Leuciscidae > Semotilus > Semotilus atromaculatus. The sequence goes on from JAULUF010000055.1 coordinate 2,883,836, forward strand.
GCTGGATAAATTTGGGGACATCATTTACGCATATGGAAGTGAGAGGTTTGGTGTGGAAAAAAGGAAGGAAAAAGTACAAACTGCTCCTGGAATGTCTAGACGGCAGCAGAAAATTGAAGGGTTAGTTAGAGAAAGGAGACAGCTGAGGAAGCAATGGAAAAGAGCAGAACAAAGTCAGAAGGAGGGACTCAATCTCTTACAAAGGGACATAAAAGATAAGCTGGCAACATTACGCAGAGCTGAGCGTCTACGGAAACGCTACAAAAAGAAGGAACGTGCGAGGGCTAATTTCTATAAAGACCCATTCAAATTCGTAAAGAAGTTATTCACCAGTGAGAAGAATGGCACTTTAAAAGCATCTAGAGTTGAGCTAGAGAGATATTTGGAGGAAACGCATACAGATGCAAAAAGGCATGAGCATATGTCAATTCCATCAGACATACCACCTATCAACCCACCAGAATACCAAATGGAGGTCTGTGCACCTAAGTGGAAAGAGGTAGAGCAGGCTGTGAGAAAGGCAAGGGCTTCATCATCTCCAGGGCCTAATGGAGTTCCGTACAGAGTGTACAAGAGTGCTTCAGGAGTTCTGCGAATTCTGTGGAAATTGTTAAAAGTGGCATGGGAAAAACAGGTTGTACCTAGAGCATGGCGCAGAGCAGGTGGAGTCTTTATACCTAAAGAAAAAGATGCTACAAGCATCAGTCAGTTTCGTCCTATTTCACTATTAAACGTTGAAGGTAAGATTTTCTTCAGCATTATTGCCCAGAGATTGTCCACCTACCTATTAAAGAATGGCTTCATTGACACTTCAGTTCAAAAAGCGGGCATTCCAGGGTTCTCAGGATGCTTAGAACACATCAATGTTATCTGGCAACGAATTCAGTCAGCAAAAAAGGAGAGGAAGGAGCTCCATGTGACATTCCTGGATTTGGCCAATGCATATGGTTCAGTGCCACATGAGCTTCTTTGGGCAGCATTTGATTTTTTCAGAGTACCAATGTCAATAACAAAGTTAGTGAAAGCCTATTTTGGAGATTTGCAATTTAGTTTCTCAACTCCAAAATTCAGCACTGCATGGCAATGCTTAGAGGTTGGAATAATGGCAGGATGCACAATTTCTCCACTGGCTTTTACCATGGCAATGGAAGTAATCATTAGGGCATCAAGATGGGTAGTAGGAGGAGAGCGCTTGGCTTCTGGGTTGCGACTACCACCAATCAGAGCATACATGGATGACATGACAACCATGACTACAACAGTAGCCTGCACTAATCGGTTATTGGGGAAGTTAACAGATAATATTGAATGGGCACGAATGCAATTTAAGCCCTCTAAATCAAGGAGCATCTCCATAGTTAAAGGAAAGGTAGTAGATAAAACATTCTTCATTAATGGTGAGGCAATACCAACAGTTTCTGAGAAGCCAGTGAAAAGTCTTGGGAGATGGTACGATGGAGATCTAAAGGACACAGTTCGAGTGGGAGAAGTTAGACGACAAGCAGTGGAAGGGTTGAAGAGCATAAACAGCTGTGCTCTACCAGGCAAACTAAAACTCTGGTGCTTTCAGTTTGGTCTACTGCCGAGGTTGCTGTGGCCACTGACTGTGTACGAGGTTTCTTTGACAACAGTGGATAAGCTGGAAGCGTTAATAAGTTCATACATCAGGAAATGGTTGGGAGTTCCACGCTGCCTCAGCAGAGTGGGACTTTATAGTAAAGGAATATTGCAGCTGCCAGTCTCTGCTTTAACCGAGGAGTTTAAGTGTGCCAAGGTCAGACTGGAAATGACATTAGTAGAGTCACGTGACAAATGTGTAAGGGAGGCAGCCCCTGTGTTAAAAACTGGTAGAAAGTGGTCAGCAAAGAAATCAGTAGTAGAGGCAAAGGCTGACCTTCAAATAGGGGATATCGTGGGACAGGTACAGCATGGAAGAGGGGGTTTTGGGCTCAGTTTAGCTCCTCCTAAATGGCACAAGGCAGGCCCAGCTCAAAGGAGGAAGCTGGTAGTCAACGAGGTGCGAAAGCAGGAGGAGAGGATGAGGAGTATAAAGGCCATTTCCCAGGCCAAGCAGGGAGAGTGGATGAGATGGGAGAGTGTGGAACAACGCAAAATGGGCTGGCAAGACCTTTGGTCAATGGAAGAGAGTAGGATCAGTTTCCTTATTAGGTCAACATATGATGTTCTCCCATCACCGCAGAACCTAAACCTCTGGGTAGGAGAGGATCCCTCTTGTCCTTTGTGTTCATAACCTGCCACATTAAGGCACATTTTGACAGGATGTAAGGTGGCTCTTAGCCAAGGTCGGTTTACTTGGCGCCATGACCAAGTACTGAGATGTTTGGCTTTAGCATTGGAAGGCAAGCGTAGTATGACCAATAAGTTGCCGCATGTTCTAGCAAAACATTACACGCAGAAGACAACATTCCTCCGCCCAGGCGAGCAACCACCAAGAAAAGGTGTTAACACCAATTCTCGGCCAGGACAACTGAAAGCTGCTAGGGACTGGAAGATGCTGGCTGATCTTGATCAACGGCTTATTTTTCCACCTGAGATTGCCACCACTAACCTACGACCAGACATTGTTTTGTGGTCTGGATCAGCACGCATTGTTCAACTGATAGAGTTGACAGTGCCATGGGAGGATGCTGTAGATGAGGCATATGAGAGGAAGAAACTGCGGTATGCTCATTTGGCCACTCAAGCAGAACAGCGAGGATGGAGAGTCCAGGTTTATCCAGTGGAAGTGGGTTGTCGAGGTTTTGTGGCACACTCTACAACCCGGTTCCTCAGAGACGTCGGATTCAGCGGCCAAGAGTTGCGTCGCACAGTAAAGAACTTATCTGAAGCAGCAGAAAGGAGCAGCAACTGGCTGTGGTTGAGACGGAAAGATTCTAGCTGGCAAGGTACAGGCCGCCACGCTACGGTTTCGTAGAATTCTTGAAAAACTTGAAGAGTCTGTTGGTTTATTTGTATAGGTTGTATAGTATAGGTTGTATAGTATACTATACAATTTGTATAGGTTGTATAGTATAGAATGACGGGTGGTTGGGCAGATATTGTGTTTTGCGGTAGGTGGTATGCCATACGGAACCGTTGCCACTGTAACTGCTTTAACGCACCAGTGGGGCTCGACAGCCTTAGTCAATCGGGTTGGCGCGTATGGTTGGGTTGCGGAGAGATAGTGAGATTGTGGTTAGGTCTCAGCAGCAGGAGGGATGTAGAGGTCAGTAAGCTGGGCTGAGTTGAGTGGGGGATGGAGGGGGGTGACTCTGGGACGCCAGAGTCACTGTCGAGCCCTCTTGAGGTGTCGTGGGCTAGTCGACGAAACACTGAGGACGGAAGGTGCCCACTTGAAGACCCTAGAGATGTCCCCTGCTCGGCTCAATCCAGACGGTTGTCGTGTTGGTCCACTAGGGAGACCACACTGTAGTTGCAGCCGTCGTGTGTGCTGACGCGCCAAGTACACTGCAGCCGTTAACGCCGGACAGAAGGGGAGTCACACCCTCATATGGAAAGAAGCGTAAATGGATGGAGAAGCATAGTTTACTGTAAAGCTACGTCTTAGTGTTGCTTATCTTGGCGAAAGCCGAGTACAAATCAGCATGAAGTTTTAACATCTACTCTCGTGTAATGGAAATCATTATGACACCGGCCGGGCCGGGGCTAGTAATTTAGCATGCTAATTCAGGTTTATATCTCGGCAGTACTATAACTTGTCATTTTTTTAATGACATCATTGCATTTATTTCTTCTCATTCTTTTGATACGTGTAGCTCATTTTTGGGATATTGTTACCTCAATTTTTACATATGGCACCTTTAAAGAATTCAAAAATTATTTTTCTACTATGCAATCTAGTACTAATGCAAAAGCTAATAAGACTGTTCATTTGTGTACGGTCTTCAAAATCTTTGATTGATACAAAAGTCTTGTATTTTTGTGATATTTTTATTTTTGTAAATATTTTTTTTATGTAAATGCGTGGTCTTTGCTCCCCTGGCTCTAAAGTGTATCTTGTATTTTTTGTATCTTGTAAACATACTTTGTTGAATCATTTTCCTGTTATCTCTGTAAATCTGCTTTGAAACTTGACAATTCTGTTTACATTTTCTGGAAATAACAGAATTGTCTTTTAAGGTAAAATGTCCCTTGTAATTTGATTTCTCTACATTATTGCATGTTGAGTTAGTCCATTTGGTAACACTTTACTTGAAGGGGTGTGCATAAGACTGACATGACACATGTCATGAATATGAAGGAGGTCTTATGCATGTTTATGACAACTGTCATTAAGTGTCATTCGCTCAATTATGTCATTTTTTTTATAATGTATTGGTTTATGTCAAGTTGTCATAACAAAGACATCTCAAACAATGTCATGTTTGCATTAAAAATGTCATAATTGAGCGAATGACACTTAATGACAGTTGTCATAAACATGCATAAGACCTCCTTCATATTTATGACGTCTGTCATGTGTCATGTCATGATTATGAAGGTGTCATGTCAGTCTTATGCACACCCCTTCAAGTAAAGTGTTACCTCTTTCTGAAGTTTTGAATGGTTCTTCTGCTTGCCATTTCAATATGTCAAAACAGTAATGATGCTGTATGCTTTCTGAAAGTTTTTTTGAGCCTTTGTCGCCATTGGCTTTTGGCTTGCTTAGTTGGGGACATTTAACATTTAATTTTGAATTTAACAATACTATTACAACATTGTTTTCCTGTTATCTCTGTAAAGTTGCTTTGAAACAATTTGTATTGTAAAAAGCGCTATATAAATAAAGGTGACTTGACTTGACTTGACTTGACCGACTTTCCCCTTAAAATGGCATGACATGATGATATTACATGGTAAAACTGGAAAAACTCAATGTTTATTATGATATTATTGAAGTCATAATTAAAGCACTTCTAAAACACTTCTGTCCCTGTAATGTTGTAAGTTATTTTGTGTATTGTATTGGAGATCCGGTACTCTTTAATCACCTTAGTCTTGGTAATCCACCATATCGTCAGGTTTGTGTGTTGTCCCATTATCACACTCGTCCTTATAATGCTCGATTGTGCAGTTGTGTATTGTGTTAAAGATTCAGGACTCTTAAATCACCTTAGTCTTGTTAACACCATGTTGTCACGTTTGAGTGTTGTATGTGGTCATGTGCCTGTAAAACACATAGGTCCTTGTAATCCACTGAAATTACATATTTTGTGTATTGTAAAATGAGTGTCATCATAATATAACAATATTATATAACCCAAAAATAACAATTATGTCATAGGCGGGAACATTTTAGGATGGGCGGGAATGTCCTTGTGTACCACCAAAATATCATATAGTCATATGTTCTGTTCTGTTGTGTGTATAGAACATTTGAAATTAATTAAAACAAAATCTTTGATAGTTTTATCATCACTGTAGGGCATTGGGAAAGGTGTGTATGTGTGTCAAAACAAGTATGTGTGTGCTATCTGGGGTGGAGGTTTTCTTAGGAAAAAAATGAAAACACCCAGACTTTAAAAGCAGTATCCAGCTTTATTTAGCATTTTAAAAGCAAAATCCAAATTGTATTCTAGAGAGTGAAATATGTGAAAAACAAATAGCTTTTAATTACATGAATACGCCAAATGCATGAGTACAGAATGCAGCGCTTTTTTATGACTTGTGAATCAAACACTTCAGTCGACTACAGATACACTATAGCCTTGTCCGGACGGTAATTGTTTCTCATGTGGACGTCCATAAAAATAAATGTGCATGTCACCTCAGTGATAAACTCAATGCATTCGGATGAATATTTATTGACGATGGAAGAGCGGGTTTTGTGATCCTTTAAACCCTGGAACACACTGCTCACGTGGTCAGGTACATGATTGTCTGCTGTAAATAAAATATCATATGCTTGGAATAATACGAATAAATGCATATTTAACTTAATAACATGTAAAAAGCCCAATGTCCTATTTATTACATGATTACTAAGCCTGACGTGGTCATACTCCGATGCGAGTCAGAGTGTGAGTCTGATATGGCTCCCTTGGGCTGTGATTATGGGGCGTTTCAACCCAACCAGGAAAGAAGATGCCTCTGCACAATTGGATAGACCTACAACCAATCAAAGCAATGGAGTAAGTGACATATGTTGAATCCCGTAGGAAGGACGGCAAAAACACCTTTCCGATCGACAAATGCCTTGATCGCGGTTCTCTGTTCCTCTTTTAAAATGAATGTGTTGTCTACATCTTCTATAACAGAAGCGATGGCTGAATCTTCACATCTCAATTCTCCAGCGACAGCCATTCTCTGTTGTAAACGAGTTCAACCCAAGCGCTCTTTGGTGACGTGGATGATGACGTTACAGTTGATCATCTGTCCATCATTGTATAAAGCCCGCCCTGACGAGTGATTGGTTCGAGCATACTCAACGAATCAAGTCCAGACCGAACTTCCCATCCTCCAATGTTGTGGGCGGGGCTAAGCTCTTAAAAAAAAACTTACCAGCATTTCAGTAATACAGTAATAGCCTACACTAGATCTTTAAATTGCATTAAAATTAATTGCGAATATGGCTGCGAAGCGCAACATTTATTGTACGGTGCTCTGCAGTCGTCAAAAAGGATTTAAACTGTGAATTTTGAATTAATCTCTTTATGTAAACTCAGAGATGTGGATTCCGGTGGCAATTAAATTACCACACGACCTTGGTGTTTGTCAAAAAACAGTAGGTAATACGACCGGGGATTTTCACGTGGGTGGTGGGAGACCGTGAAACACTGACATTCTGGATTCGGACGGTAATAAAATCACAGACTAACCCCTGTAAATGTTGAAAATATCTTACCACCCCATGAGAAACAATTACCGTCCAAATAGGGCTTTAGACTACATCTACAATAATATAGACTGAGCACCTATTTTACTCTAGTAAAAATGTCCCAAAGCAAAATGATTTAGCCCCCATATTGTAAGATTTAAGGTTAGGTTACATGTGTCAGATTTTAAGAATAAATTTCATGAGATTTAAAGTAGGATTATGTCAGTTTCTTTTAATCATAAAGATAAAGTTTCATTAATATCATAATGGATAGTGTTGTAATTTGTAGATACATTGACTGTAACTAAATAATCTCTTTGCTATATTAAACAATTCAAGCCTTATTTTAAGCAATGCAAGCAGATATCTAAATAATTGCTTGAGAAGTTATAATTAGGTTATTTAACTGTAGCGCTTGATTATTCAGTTAAACCATCCTGATATGTTTTCATGATTGTGCGGGTGCCAGCGGGACTTCAGTCGGAGGGTTTGGCTCATCATCAATCTTTAAATCACGACAGAACAACACTGGATCTTTACCGAGACCCAGTTTGTACTGCCACAGATATACAGACTCGTTTGGCTTCAGCTCAAATGAGAGTGTTTCTTCCACTTCAGCCACTTCGTTCCAGCTTTCTTTTTCAGTGCTGATGTGTGAACCTCCATATTCTGTAGAAAAGGAGAACTGAACCTTCGCAATTAACTTGGCAAGATCTCCAGTTTCAGCTGTGACTGACGCGGATATCTTCCAGTTGTGTGTGATCTGGGACATCTTCTCCTTATTGTAGCCAACCTTTTTATTGATTTTCCTTTGCCATGTTACTGGTTTACTTGTGTCATTAGTTATAGTTTTAATATTCTCCCAAACACCAAAGGATTCGCCTTTAGTTACTGACAGCCCACCAGGAAGGAAGTTAAGAACATCAGGATGAATAGAATAGACACCAACGCGCTCATCATTGCTGAAGCCGGTGCCCCTGTAGAACTCCACTCCCCACTCTGAGGCTGGCTTGAGGAAGGAGAAGTGACCAATTAAACCATGGCCCAAGTAATAGAGGCCGTTTCTGCAGTTAGGATGGAGCGTGTATTCTGCAGCTTCCGAGTCGTGATTCAGGTTTTTTGTTTTTCGATAAGTGCCCTTTTCTTGGAAAATTATGTAAAAAAAGTTATTGGTTGCGAGGTAGTGGTCTCCACCCTGGAAGTTGGGATGAAGACTGTCAACTTCAGCACCAATATCTGTCTCCAGGTTCTTGACTCTACGGTAGGAATTGCCCTTGATGATGTAAAAGTAGCTATAACAATCACCAACATAGTGGTCTCCATATTGGCAGGAAGGGTGCAGACGGTGAACAGAGATGTCTGAACCTTCATTTAAATCTCTTATCTGCATAAAGCAGCCGAGATCAGAGCGGATTACATAATACCAGTCGCCCATTCCACAGAAGTCAGTGCCTTTTGCTTTGCTCCGGGGAATAATGCCTTTCATCGTGCCTGAACCTGCAGCACAGAATAAACCAAACATTCAATCTCCACACCAAATGAATGCACGACTGTAACCTTTGTTCCCTGAGAACAGGGAGAGAGACACTGTGTCGATGACGCATTGGGGAACGCCTCGGGCGTGACAGTTGTCTGAAATCACTATCAAATCACGGCAATCATATTGACCAGCGACAGCCCGTGAATCATTAACGTGAATGATTAACGTGTGACCTGGATGTTCATAAGGGCGCCTTGCAAACATGACAATCACCTTTACGTCTAAAGGGACTGTCTGGCAGGCAGGCCCCGAGGCATGACGAGAAGATTCAGTGTTTCGTTCCTTGTTCCCAGCGAACAAAGGTTACAGTCGTGACCAGAGATGTTCCCTTTCGAAAGGAAACTTGCACTGCGTAAAATGACGCTTTGGGGAACGATATACCTATGCCGCCATGCTAAGGGGAGTGCATGCCCATTGGCAGTGACAACAGTCAGAACCAGCAAATTCAAATGAAATGCTATAACCACTCACTCTCAGGTCACACTGTGCTGTCAGTGACAGCATTCCCTGCAGTCATAGCCCAAGGTATATGCTTCACAGGAAAACCTCCATAAACCTTGTTTAATGAAGACCTGCTCAAGGGCTTAGGACCACAACTTCAAATTAGAAGAGGTCCTTTCTAGGGAATGTAGCTAGGGAACCTAAAGGTGCCCTAGCCATTCACTATTCAGGGGAACATACTTACCCGAAATGCCACTAGGAAGCCCTGACCTGGCGTCACTTACATTGGACACTTCAGTCTGGTCCAACTTCCTGTCTGTCTGAAGACAGAGCCTCTGGACACTTGCCTTTCCAACCCGAGGGTCTTCAAAGAGGCCTAACGAGACCATCTGACCAGACTCAGGAGGCCACATACTCATCGCGACCCTCAGTGAGGGGAGAACATGGTCCGCCTGGTAGGCAAACTGGGCTGTAGGCAGGATAAAAGAGGTTCCAGGAAGGAACCAGTAGCAGAAAGATAATACTTTAGTCATGCTAGGGCGCAAGCTCGCCTTCAGAAGCTGCCTGCTAAGGCCAGCTGAACTGATAGCAAGCGTCCACTAGCCGCTAGAACCCAGAAACGCTGGGAAACCACTTACAGGGAGGCCTGGTGAGGCTTACTACCTGATAACCACCATATGTAGAAACCCGCCTTCAGGGAGGCCTGCTACCTGCCTACAGGGAGGCCTGGAGAGGCCTACACCCTGCGTTGAAGGAGGCCTGGAGAGGCCTACTACCTGATTGCAGGCTAAAACTTGTTATTGCTATATACCCTGATTCCGGGTGTCAGTCCCAGGGCAGCCTGCTAAGGCCTGCCAGTCCTGGGGCTCAGGCTTGGAGCGGCCTGTTAAAGCCGGTCTCCTGAAAACTTTCTTAGGTAAGAAAAACTGACTCCCACCGACCAGTGAAGTTGGGGACTGAGCAACATGCTGGCCTGATAAGGCCAACCGCCTGACAGTGGTAAAACTCATTTGGCTGATCATAATTGGGGCTCACCTCCAGAGAGGCCCACTGAAGCCAATTGTCTGATTGGCCAGTGAAATAACAGTCGAGCACCACATGATGGGGCTCAGAGTCAGGAAGTCCTGCCAAGATCAGCACCTGCCCATCAACACCGCTGTTTGTATGCTCCTTCACTCGAGACTCACTTAGAGGATTAGAGAAGCCTACTAGGCCTGAAGCAAGTCAGTGCTGTCAACCATATTCACACGGCTGTGGACTTGCCTATCAGGGAGGCCTGGTCAGGCCTACTAGCTGATAGCAAGTCTATTCTGCTACAAATGTACACTATTGAGAACCATTCCACACCAACAAAACTATTGGGCCCACCCACAGGAGGCCTAATAAAGCTAGCTACCTTGTTGTGACTATAATGTATGTCCCAGAATGTTAGGACTCACCTCCGAGGAGGCCTGTTAAGGCCTACTACCCATCAGTGAGTCTACTGTCCAAACTAGTAAGACCAACCACCTGAGGTAAGCTGGGTTCAAGAGCTCTCTACAATAGTATGAAAGTTAAAAAAAAAATGAAGTATCGATCATAAATTTGAAAGAAAAATCATATTCACCACGGAAAAAACGGGGGCAAAAAAGCATTATATTCACCAAAACTACTGTTTATTTATTTATTTATTTTTTACACAAAATCCATCCTTATTTATTTCCTCAAGAAGAGTTAAATTACTCTGTTGTACAGGTTATCTGTGCATTTCAGTTCCAACAATAAGTCTTTTCAGCAGAGTCATATTTCTGGCATAAGTTTTAATTTGCTTTTGGGCTGAGCCTGAGACTGCTCGACAGAAGCAGTGGACACAGGGACAGTCACCGCAAAACATGACGATGTGTACATCTGCCCCATGCTCTCACACAGAGTTAGTGTGTGGACCGGAAAGTAGCACAAATAAATACAATAGAATAAAGATACCAATATACCATATATTTTAGGAAACACTGATCCACATTGTTCTGACATATTATAGACCAAACAACTAATCGATTAATCGAGAAAATATTCAACAGATTAATCGACCATGAAAATAACCCCAAATCCCTAATCATTATGTACAAGTGCATTGCATTGGAAGCCCTGGATGTAAGCCTCTCTCTCTATCTCTCTTAAATATTTTTGTTCTCTCTGTTTTGTCATTTAGTAAACTTTATAGATTTCAACTATATTATTCCTTCTTGAGTCTCTTTAACAAGAACTTAGATTAATGTATGCATTGAATAGTGATTGTGTGACCTATGATGAGGGAACAACCAGTGATGATACCCATGGTAGTACCATCAAATGATAGCCTATATAGCAATGTCACCAGGACACACATACACCGTATAGGCAGTGGCCCACCTTACCAGGTGACCACGTCGTGGTCCACCAGAATTTGTAGTTTACCCACCTCTTTTTTTACCACTACACCTCTGACCATAATATGTGAGTAGCATGTATGTACATGTTTGTATTTTTGAGAGAATAATGTTTATTCATGGTTATTGAAAAAACTAAAAATTAAAGTTTCTGAAATAAGGCCACAGAACACATACTTAACATGTGTCCACAAGACCTTTGACTAATGGATGTTTTCGCTGTTTTTGGATAAAACACAATAAAAATTATTTAAAGAGATGGCTTATATTGACCTTTTAAGATTTTGTTTACATCTACCTTGTAAATATATTCTTTGCTATTTTATTAAAAAGGTTACAATTACAACAACAATTAAAATTGTAACAATATTTTAAGTGTAATCTTTCTTAGTAAAAACTAAAGTATACATTTTATCATACGAATTTCAAAGTTAAGAATTCATTAGTTTGAATAAAGCCAACATTGGAACAAAAACTATAATAACATCTACTTGGCTCTCAACGGCGGTTGCATTTTCTCTCCCTCTCCCTCCCCTTGCCTCCCCTGCTTTGCTCCTCTCGTCATGTCTAGTCTACTGTCTTGTACTTTGAGAGACTCTCTCAGCACTGCTCTCCAAACTAAGAAATTATGGATTTGATTAACTGGTCTCTCAACGCAATTGACACCATCTTCTCGATGAGAAGCTTGGGTTCTGGGTCTATGAACCACAATACGGATAACATCATGGAGAAGCTCACAGCTTTGCAAAGGCAAATGGATCGTCTCAGAGACCAAAATGGACCCGGAGAATAGCCGTGTAAATTAGAATGCGGCTACTCGCCCCAAAACCAAACAATCCTAATCTTATCTATTTCGGCACTCCTCAACCAGCACTGGCCATGGCCAAGGCCGCTGTTGGAACAACAACTCCCCCGGAAGAGCACTGCAGTGAGCCGCTCTTGAGCTCCTTCCCCGACTCCCAGACCCCTGGTGACTGTTGACTCTGTCTGGGACCTGATCAAGTTTGTCTCCATGGCAACTTGCTGTGTATCGCTATGATAATCCTGCGGATTGAGGCACCTAGATTAGGATGCTGGCATAGCGACTCTCCAGGCCTACAGACATGAACTCTTACATATGTGACCCGTCACGGAAACCAGAGACACAAGTCGGCAGCACAGCTTTCGAGCAAAATGAGAAAGAAGTGTTTTTTTTAATTCAAAATTGGTGCTTTTCGCTTTTTTGCAGAATCTGTTAGTTGAGATCACGAAGAAGCCTCTCCATGTTTGAGATAGCAGTATTGGTATATTTAAAAGTGTACATTTTGAGGTTGAAAACGGCTTGTTTTTCGGAGATTCTAGCACGCAGTAGGGGCGTGTCATTGTCTGTGTGTATTTCCATTCTGAATAAGCCGGCTTTTGCCCCCGCCCTCCAAGGGAACAGCGTGGCTACTTATTATGCATTGCTCTGGCCGACTCTATCTGATATCAAAATTCAATGAAGATGGACGCCGCAAAGATTGTCGCAGACGAGCTGAACCGCGGCCGTTACACCGAAAATGTTTTGAAGTACTTCTTCTACAAGCCGGATGCTTATGAACAATGCGCGGTGGTGACACGCTCATGTAATGTGGTGGCGCTGGCAATAAAGCAACTAAAAGCTGTCACAAAGAATCGCAAAAGTAATGATTATGAATAATTAAAATATCTCCTTGCTATATTTTACGTTTATTAATAAACAAGTGTTTTCTGTCAGTGTCGGCTGCAAAGATGAAGTTGATGATGCTGAATGATCTTCAGTAGTGAACGCGCCAGAGAAAAATGCACATTTCATACGGATTACATAAGCAGAGAGCAGTCTATAGTCTTTTCTTTCGTTTTGAATTGCTCTATTTAAAAGTAGACATGTCTGTGAGGCAAGTAGGCCTTCCTTATACGCTGAGTTTCAGTTCATTTATGAGACGAGCTCCAGTTCACGCGCCGGCACCTCCGTTTCATGATTATCTATCGTCTGCTATTTACTTATTATTTATTCAATCCAGACAATTGGTTGATGAAACATTGATTCAAATTAAGATACAATTAATACAAAGCGAAATTCACTTTAAAGAAAGGTTCTCTTACGAGAGGTTCTCTCGTATTGCGTAAGTTTAGCTTACGCTACGGGAAAGATTCATCTTCTCGAGATATTGAAGCCAAAAAATTATCCTTAATTTTGTATTCATTGTCAACGCAGTGCAGCAGCTAGCAGACCTAGAGCAGGCAGTCTTGCGTGCTCATTGGCTGCCCTGCGGGCATCTGCTGCAGCCTATCAGTGAGCCCCGCGTGACGTACGTCCAATGAAGGGCGCCCGCGCCTTCATAGCGTCATAGCCCGCCAGAATGGGCGTGGCTTAGCGTATAAAAGAAGGGGCTTTAGGCTGCATTCCCTGATTTCTGTCTCTTCAGCGAAGCTCTTCGCATCGCTGGATCTGAGAGAAGCCACCGCCGCCGTCGAACAGCGAACAGCCAGCTTAGGACAGCGCTGAGGAAGCCGGCCGTCTTCGCCACCTTCAGCCATCCGTGCGAGCTACGCTATCCGGCGACGTATCCTTTTTTGCTTGTGTATTAACTGTATACTCCTAAAAGAGCAGCGAGCGTCTTTGTAAAGATGCCTCGCACTTCCTGTGGCTCGTGCAGGGCCCCGCTCAGCGTCGGAGACCGCCACATGATCTGCGCTCTCTGCCTGGGCCAGGAACACGCGGAACTCGCCCTCGCTTCCGGGGGCTGCGAGTCCTGCGAAGCGCTTCCAATGTCGACCCTGCGGGCTCGCCTCGAAGCCTTCAACCCGGAAGCAGTAACTCCGCCCTTTGTGGGACCGCGAAAAAAGAAGCGCCGTTCCCAGAGACAGCCGGAGCCTGTGGCCACAGCGACGCGCTCGCCGGAGAATCTCCCTCGAGCCTCGCTCTCGCCTTCCCCGCCTCCCTTCACCGACGCGCAGCTGCCGCTCACGAGCCTCACTGCCGTCGTATCTGAGGATGAGGCCGAGGGACACGCCACAAGAGACTGCTGCTCCATCCTGGCATCGGATAGCGAGGATTGGTCGCTAAACTCCGCCTCCTCGTCGATCCAGGAATCCGGCCGTACCCGCGCTGGAGCTGATGCAGAGCTGATGCGTCTGCTGACGCAGGCGGTCGACCGACTCGGGCTCGAGTGGTCACTGCCAAAGGAACCCGCGCTGAACAGGCTCGACGGATGTTTCCTGCATCGCCGCCGTTCAGCTTCAGCAAGCAGGCCTGCTCCGTTTCTACCGGAGCTTCACACGGAGTTGACTAAGTCGTGGAACGCACCCTTCTCATCAAGGCTGCAGTCTCAGGCCTCCGCGTCGCTCTCCCAAGTGGACGGCGCCGCCGAGAGAGGATACACGGCTATTCCTCCTGTGGAAGAGGCGGTCGCAGCGCACCTTTCTCCGCCCTCCGCGAGATGGCGGTCAAGGTCAGCCCTCCCGTCCAAAGCATGCAGAGCCACGTCTGCCTTGGTCGGCCGCGCATATGCAGCCTCCGGCCAGGCCGCGTCTGCTCTACACTCCATGGCTGTTCTACAGATCCTGCAAGCCGACCTCCTCCGTGAATGGGATGAGAAGGGCCAGGACCCAGCTGCGGTCGCGGATTTAAGAAGCGCGACGGATCTCTCTCTCCGCGCCACCAAGACTGCAGCTCAAGCCATTGGACGAGCCATGGCCGCGTTGACCGTGACAGAGAGGCACCTCTGGTTGACGCTCGCGGATATGAGGGACTCGGAGCGCGCCACCTTCCTGAACGCGCCGCTCTCCCCTACTGGTCTCTTCGGCCCAGCGGTGAACGGGATTGTTGACCGTTTTTCGGAGGTACAAAAGACCACGCAGGCCATGAACCTCTTCCTGCCGCGACGCTCAAGCTCCGCCACAGGCCGCTCTCGCGAGAGACAGAGCCAGCCTCCGGCGCGAACCAGCACCCAGCGGCCAGCACAGCCTCAGTCTTCGCAGCGACGCCTGGGCAGCCGCCCTAGATCGCGCTCAGACAGCCGTCACAGACCGCCGCCCCCCAGAGGGCCTCGGCAAAAGATCACGTTAAAGTCTGAGCACGCGAAGCCATCCTAACCGAGAGAGAAAAAAGACGCGCGCTTCCCGCTGCGGCCGGACCGCCGTCAAAAGTTATTTCCCTGTCAGTCCCCTTCATACAGGCTACTGCAGCGGTTTATTTAGCAGCCAACGAGCCGGTTCATTCACCCTCTCGCCTGCACACAAACGCCGTTTTCACGGCGACCCAGAGAAATCTCAAAAAGAGCATAATGTCTGGTCCGGCTCACGCCGCTGGTGTTTTAAGTGTAGTAAAAGTGCCCACGCTTCAGTGTTCACCCCTACACACAAGCACATCACATATTGTGTCACCCACAGGGCACACTCTCATAAAGCGCGTAAAAGCCGCTCGAGTGTTGAATGCAAGAAATGTGTCCACAGGTCTGTGCCCACTATCTGCCCGCTCTGCTACACGATCAATACAACAGGTAATGAATGTAAGTCTCGTGCCCGCCAGAGAGCGCTCACGCTTACTAAAACACACCTCCCCCCAGGCGCGGCCCGCGCGTTTGAATGTTATCACAAAACGCATGGCTCTAATAAAACGCTCCCCATCTGTTATGATCGGGGCGTCGAATACACTTGTAAGTCTCGTGCCCGCGCACACGCGCTCACGCTTACAGAAAGCTTTTCCGCCCAAAGCGCTGCTCGCGGGTCAAAAAGTGAGAATAAAACGCTCCCCATCCCTCATGATTGGGACACCTCACATAGATCAGCCGATCCTGGTTCTCAGCGAGCAACAATTGCCCAGTACCGAGAGCGCGCGCGCCCGGTTCAGTTTCACAAGCCCGCGAATGGCGGCGGTCTGAACCCGGAGGCCATTCGCCCCCTAGCGGCTCACATAGCTGTATGGGAAACTATCCCAGGGATTTCAGAATGGGTTCTGAGCACAATAAAGCAGGGCTATACACTTCAATTCATTCGCCGTCCCCCGCGCTTTCGAGCCCGGACCGCGACGATAGTGAATGCGGAAGTAGCACACCTACTTCACGCAGAAATAGCAGTACTGCTGTGCAAAGGGGCTATAGAAAAAGTACCGCCTTCTCTGAGCGAGTCAGGCTTTTACAGCCGATATTTTCTCGTACCCAAGAAGGACGGAGCTTTCAGGCCCATCCTAGATCTGAGACAATTGAACAAGGCACTTGCAAAGAGACCGTTCAAAATGCTTACGACCAGGAAAATCCTCGCGCACGTTCGCCCGAGGGACTGGTTCATTTCTCTAGATCTGAAGGATGCCTATTTTCAGATTCAGATATTACCCCGTCACAGGCAATTTTTGAGATTCGCCTTCGACGGTCAGGTATATCAATACACCGTCCTGCCGTTCGGCCTGTCTCTAGCACCCCGTACATTTACGAAGTGCATGGACGCGGCGCTCGCCCCCCTGAGAACTCAAGGGCTGCGAATAATGAACTATCTGGACGATTGGCTGATATTGGCACAGTCAGAGACGGAACTGTTATCTCACAGAACAGTGCTTCTCAGTCACCTGGAAAATTTGGGTCTCACGGTCAACTGGACCAAGAGCTCATTAATGCCCAGTCAGTCAATTTCCTTTTTAGGAATAGAACTGAACTCTGTGGCTATGACGGCTCGTTTGTCGACACAGCGCGCGCGCCGTGTTCGCCACCTAGCCGCATCTTTCCAGAAGGGCAGCTTTCTCCCTTTGAAAACGTTTCAAAGGATGCTGGGCTGTATGGCATCAGCTGCAGCGGTGCTCCAGCTGGGCCTACTGCGCATGCGCCCGCTCCAACGCTGGTTGAATGCTCGCGCGTCTCGCCGAGCCTGGGTTTCTGGCGGCCAGAAAATCAGAGTGACTCAGACCTGCATAGCGGCTCTGCAGCCCTGGTTAGTAGCCGACTGGTACCAGCAGGGAGTGACGATGGGAACCATCTCTTATCGCAAAGTCATTTCGACAGACGCGTCCAACTCGGGTATGGGGCGCGCTGTTCGAGGGCAGACCGGCCTTTGGCCAATGGTCAGACCAGGAGATGCATTTCCACATAAACTGTCTGGAGATGATAGCGGTCGAGAACGCGCTGAAGCGCTTCCTCCCGTTCATACAGGACCAACATGTTCTCGTCCGCTCGGACAACATGTCTGTGGTTTCCTATATAAACCGTCAGGGCGGTGTCAGATCCAGAAACCTCTGCAATCTGACGGAGCGCATCCTCATTTGGTCCCAGATGCACCTGCGCTCGCTGAGGGCGGCGCATGTGCCTGGCCATTTGAACGACGGTCCAGACAAACTGTCCAGGGACAACGTTCCCCCAGGGGAATGGTCCCTGCACCCCCAAACAGTCCAGAAACTGTGGCGCCTATTCGGCAGGGCGGAAGTCGACCTGTTTGCGTCGAAAGACAACGCTCACTGCCCGATGTTCTTTTCGAAGAACGAGGATGCGCTGGCCCAGGTCTGGCCCAGCCTCCCGCTGTATGCTTTCCCTCCGGTCTCTCTGTTACCACAGGTGATCAAGAGAATCAGGGAAACGCGCCACTCGGTGCTCCTCATAGCTCCGCACTGGGAGAATCAGAATTGGTTCCCGGAACTAGCACGGCTGTCACATACAGCTCCGTGGCCTATTCCGGTGAGGGCAGATCTCCTCTCTCAGGCTTGCGGCTCGATCTGGCATCCCCATCCAGAGCGCTGGTCTCTGCACGCATGGTTGATCAACGGGTATTCGCTACCCTGCCAGAAAGAGTGATGAACACGATCACGCAATCTAGAGCTCCTTCCACGAGAAGGCTCTACGCGTCTAAATGGTCGGTGTTCTCCAAATGGTGCACCGACAGAGATCTGGACCCACGGACGTGCGAGGTTGCGCATTTGCTCACTTTCCTACAAGAGCTGATGGATAAAGGGAGGTCCCCATCCACGCTCAAGGTTTATGTGGCGGCCGTGGCGGCGTTCGCAGAGTCGACGCGCGCCCAGTCACTGGGAAGACATGAGCTGGTCATCCGCTTCCTAAGGGGAGCTAGAAGGATGAATCCGCCGCGCCCCCCGTCGGTTCCTATATGGGATCTTTCCGTGGTCCTCGAGGCCCTGAAAGCCTTCCCATTCGAGCCATTAGACTCCGTGGAGCTAAAATACCTATCACTAAAAACCGTTTTTCTGACCGCGCTGTCATCAGTCAAACGTGTGGGGGACCTGCACGCGCTGTCAGTCAGCGCGACGTGTCTTGAGTTCGGGCCGAATGACTCTAAAGTCATCCTCAAACCTAGACATGGCTATGTTCCAAAAGTGATGGGCACTCCTTTCAGAGCGCAAGTCATTTCACTGTCGGCTCTGCCAGCGTCAGACAGTGAGACAGATGTGAATCTCCTCTGCCCAGTCAGAGCGCTGAGAATTTACACTGCGCGCTCCGCCGTTTTTAGGCGCACGGAGCAGCTG